>BTSX01000006.1:35304715-35904715 GCA_036245825.1 Pristionchus entomophagus
GGCCTCATCACGTCATGCTAAGGACAATGCTCGCGCGCATCTTCCCGATTCATTGCTTGCTGCTCCGCCCTCCTTTGTTGGCAGCTTCCCCCTCCGCCTCTCGCTCCCGAGTGTCCTTGTGCCTCCTCCCCCCGAGACTGTGTGCAACACTGGTCACTGATGAGACACGTCAAACAGGTTGTTAGACTCTCTCTCTCTCCCTGCCCCTCCCGACCTTTTGTGGCGCTCTCTCTCTCTCGGGCAGCAGCAACAACCTAAGAAGAAGCGGCGGCAGAGGATGGAACAATGGAAGCACGGTGATATCACCTGTGTCCCTTTTTGTCCCCTCCTCCCCGCTCGACCAATTCGAGGAAAATAGCGGACCGAGTACGGTAGGATGAGTCAGACAAGGCACGCAAGCATAGGTAGGGGAGAAGCGCCTCTTCCAGAGGAGCACAGTGCAGAGGGAGGACTACAGTAAGGGCAGGTACCTGCTCTCCGGCTCCCAGCGATTTGGAGATTGCGGGAAATGCGATTGCGCATCCACAGTGAGCGATGCTGGTGAAAGCCGCTACTGATCGGATTCTCCCTCTCTCTCTCCTCGCACCGGAAAGGGAAGGGCGAGGGGAGCGGGGAGGAATCAGCGGGAGGAGCCACCCGTGGATTATCCGAGCTATCCGTTTCCCCCCTGCTCCTCCTCCGATATTTGGGGATGGGAGGGGAAATCCATACGTAAGCCTACTGGTATGGAGTAGGGATGTGATTCGGTTTTAGCTGTTTCCATTCCGCACACTATCTCGCCGGTAAGGGAATCGAGAAAGTGTGCGGAATGGAGAGAGTCGAAAACCGAAACGGCATTACTACAATGGAGTAGTCAGCGGTTATGCAATGAATGAGTGTGTGTTGAGGAACGGAAATGAAGCAGGGGAAGAAGGGAGGAGGAGGAAACATGTGCGAAGACAAAAGAAGACTTCGGGCCCCATGTGGTGGTCGATAAGAAGCGCAACCGTACAGGGAATTCACACTTTTTGATGTGATCTGGTTGGTTGGTGGCCTGACGGATTCCTGGTGATCCAAGCAATGGAGTCGGACGATCAATATCTAGCAAATATGACAAAGTACTTCCCTTAAATATTTTAGCCAATCCAAGCACTGGAGTATTGTGAGATATCAGAGAAGAATCTATTTGATTTCCCTAATATCGATGCGTCCGACTCCCGAGGGAAAATCTCGAACCTTATCTGGGCGCACAGATCGCGCAGGTTTCGCACAGAGACATTTAGCCAGGTAGGAAGGAATGGAGAGAAGGAAGGAGGCAGTAGTAGTAACTTTTCGCTAACTTTTCCGCTACGGCCTTCAACCCTGCTGCCTTTTCCGGGATAGAGCCAAGAGAACGCACGAAATCGAAGAAGGAGAAGGGAGGGAGGTGGGGGAGGGGGGGGAGATAGTAACAGGAGATCAACTCGTGATTCGCTGCCGATAACAACATGGACGCCGCCCGTCGATCCTACCGTACCCCCCTCCCTCCCCCTCTTCCTCCTCGCTTCTCCTCGGGACCATTGATGTCAACTCGGAATCCTAGTCTTTGCGTGCTCTATCGTTTCTCTGATCGGCGAGAGATAACGCGAATTGAGGAGAGTAGTTTCCATCCCTACTTGGGACCACGGCGAGAGATGCTTGATCGCTTGAGCGTAGTAGTACACTGGGAGTTTATCAGCGTGCGAACAAAAGGCCGGCTGGTCGAGTAAGGAAGTTGCTGCAGCGAGAAAGCGTGCGCTAAATTGAGACAGTAATGTGCCCTTCTTCCGCGCCTCCGCCCGAGAAAGGGGAGGAAGAGGGGGAAGGGGGGGAGGAGGGGGGGAGGGAGGAGGACGCACTTAATGCCAGCCGTATATTTCGCCTGGTCCCAACCTAAGTAAAAAATGGCAAGTATTGAGTCATGTGTTACTCTCTCTCGAGTTGGATACCACCTCAAGAACAGGTCAGAGAGGAAGGAAGCGAAACGAAAGTGGACGAGAAAGTGCGCGCGAGGGAGACATTCGGCATTACGTAAGAGGGAAAGGGGGAGGAAAAAGAGTTTCGAGAACTTGGGAAGACGAGTGAACACTGTAAGAGGGCCGGGATGGTCAGAGATGGTGGGAGAGATGCGAAAAGGAAGAGGAAGGGGGAAGAAGTAGACACACGTGATGAGATCACAAATAAGGAGCTGCTGTTTTCGAGGAAGGAAACGGTATTCGTCATCCATGGGAGGGCGAGGATATTGCCAAACTGTATTTTGGATTGAGCAATGTAGCTGCCGAACCAGAATGAAACATGTTTCGGCAATAAAAGATCAGTGAACTGCCTAGAGAAAACAGATGAAGGCGCATGTTGATCTTCCATTTGGTGGACTTCTAACAGAAGTGAGACACAAAGACTGTCTGGATGATAGTCGAAGAAAAAGAGAAGCTGAAAAGAGTCAGCGACCGACAGATGGTCCTTCCTCCAGTGCTTTCACTACCGTACCCACTCGCACTTTCCTTCCCACTGAAAAGGAAAGTCCACGCGAGATGGCACTTTCGCTCTCTTTGTCAGGGGATACACTATCCCGGATAACTACTGTTTCTACAGTATCCCATTGGCTGCCATTCCAGACTCGTTGTTTGCCCTTGTCACCCATCGGAAATGAGACAGTGAGGTGTCAGGACTGGCATTGTCCGGGGATGCCTCAATCGCCAGCTCCTCATACTCAAACATGACCTCTCGATGATCCATATCACTCATTGTCCTCCCGTTCACTTTTCCAGCAAACAAGGGTGGTGTCTAATGAACACGCCAAACAATCTCCCTCTCATTACCGTACTCACGTCAACCAGAAATACGAGAGATGGGAAGCGAGCGGATCTCGGCCCAGGTGTTTGTCTAGAGGATCTTGTCTCCACGATCCAGTGGTCAATCCACTCCAAAAGAAAGCCTGCCTCTGACCTGAGGGGAGCTAGGGGGACCGACACTGGCCCTTTGACTCCTGCAGCGGTGCTTTACCTGTGATCTTTTCATTTGCGGTAAAGTGAAAGAGTAGTGCCATTGAATTGAGTCTTTTGAGGAGTGGAAGAAGAGAAGAAGGAGAAAACTTTTTGGGAGCGACGTCTCTCCTCCATCCATTCCTCCCTACTTAGTGTCCTTTCGCGGTAAGGTTGATCGCATCTTGACTGTGGGGAGACACGAGAAGTTTGAGGATAAGCAGTTTTAGAGGAGCGAGAGGGGGAACGATTGCACTTCCGACCAAAATGCCGCTCAAGCCACAGTAACATTTGATTGATCCGCCACTCAGGGTTGATAAGGCCACAACCATCCGAGATTAGGTCGCCGGTCATGCAGTGGCATTTGACTAACATCCTGAGTCAGGATTCCTTGCTTTCTCCACAATAAGTTACCTAGGGGAGTTACCTAGGGAAGTAACCTAGGAAAGTTACGTAGGGAAGATACCTAGGGGTCTGAAGCCATCGCTTCCGATTTGCATCGGTAAAGTGACGCGAAACCTTCTCAAGGTTCCGGATCGCGCGCAACTCGGGACAAACTGAATTCCTTTATTTGGTGACCTTCACTCTTTCGAACGAGACTGTATTGCTCCCTCTCTCTCCCTGCTTTCCCATCCATTTCTTGGAATGGCGAGTAGAAAGTAATACAAGTTTCTCTCCCTTCCCCATCCTTTTGTTACTCGTCAGCCGCACTATCGATCAGGCAGAGCGGAGGAGTGAAACCGTTCTCGAGAGTGGGGATCGGTCGAGACCACTCCATGTGCCGGCAGGGGATCGAAAACAACAAAATACCACAAAGAAGCAGATGCATCGGTGTGTGCGAACTAGTGATAATCAAACGAACTCGGCATGCATGGTTCGCCGTTGTGGGATTGAAGAAGGCTTCAAGCGGGCATGAAATGACGTTTTGTCCTCATTAGTGTGTGCGAACTAGTGATAATCAAACGAACTCGGCATGCATGGTTCGCCGTTGTGGGATTGAAGAAGGCTTCAAGCGGGCATGAAATGACGTTTTGTCCTCACTAGTGCAAACACTGATTTGTCTGCATCCAGAGTCCCATCGAAATTTAGTTCCTATCGTTTCCCAGATCTGCAAATTCCCAGTTGCATCTCTCCTCCTCGTCCGGTTATGACTATCCCCTTATGATCTCTCTCTGTCTCTCGGGAATGATACCACCCAGGTTGTCTCCCTTTCTCTCTCTCCCTTGCACCCCTCGGGCGGCATGAAGGTGAAAGGTAGGGGCGCTCCTCTCCCGCTGCCTTTCCTCGCTCTCGGCCCGCAGAGCAGCAGCTTAGGGGGGGGGGGGGGGGGTGCAGAGTACAATAGGAGGGGGTGACGTGAGCGAGGCCTTGCGAGGAGTAAGGGGACGATCCAGGGAGGAGCAGGCCCCTCTCGTCATTCGTGCGAACCAGCCAACCTTGCACAGAAACCGAGAGTCTTTCACACTCAGCAACTTAGCTTTGAGAGAAGCTCAAATCTGTAACACTTGATGACTTAATTTCCGAAATGGTCTGGAGTTAAAAAGATCATTTATCGGTGAAAAGCAAACAATATTAGCCAGAAACTGATTAAGGATGTGGGATAGATTAAAATACCTTGAATTACGGCAAAACTTGGAATGATGAGATAATGGAATGTGGAATGTTAATGACAGTCAGATATTCCGGAGATGAGAGCTTGAACATATTATTTTCGCTGATTGTATAAATATCCGTGAGATCGAAAACAATATCTGTTCTAGACAAGAAGAGGGATTAAACGTAAATTTCATGAGATGACATTAGACTATTCGAGTTTTGGGATTCAATATTCCATCGCAAAGGTAGACAAGTTTATGTTGAACTATTGTTATTTTAATAATCGTATATTTTCGGGATATTGATTCATGTAGTTGGCTTTTTCGAATATCCCTGACAACAATACAAGAGAGAAGCGATAAAATTATTGCGAGATTGGGGAGATTTTTAATATTACTTTGATAGATGGATAATTGATCTCCTCCGCCATCAAATTCGTCTCGCATAGGCTCGCGGGAGCGGCTTGGGTCTTCCCTTTCCCAGATCGATCGAGAAGGGAGGAGGGGACGGAGTTTCCTGAAGATTACAAATAAAAATTCAGCATGTATTTCTAGACGTGTGCTCGAGATGGAAAGTGAAGATTTAGATGAGCATGAAATTCGAAAGCGCAGACATCATTAGTGTGTTTTGATGAGCTAACAAGCGGTATCGTTGCATGTTTGAACTTATGTTGACAAGTCAGAACGACACTCCTAATTTCGCGTGTTCTCTTGTAGGTCAGAGAAATGTGAGAGAACGAGAGATGCGGAGGGTCAGGTTCCGACTTTATATCACAAATCATCACCTTTCTTTGCTGCTCGACAGCTTCCGCCCCCAGATTGAGATTATGAGATTGAGCAATCTGAAATTACAAATTAATAGATAAGCATAATTAATTAACATAATTAACATATTCTAAGCATTACCCTATTGTCGAAAATGACGCAGCGACGATAAGCGGGAATGTGGTAGATGAGAGTGATGACGTGGACCGAACCGTAGATGGAACAGGCAAGCAGACAGAGGAACGAGAGCAGGAGGGAGAGCATCTCAGTGACTGAAAGAGGCACATTTCATCTAGGAAGTGATTTTGTCATTTCCCTCTGATTCCTCTAGGCAGAACCTTGTTTCATTGTAATTTCATCAGGCATGTGAATGAGACAAGGCTCTATAGCGCCAGATGCTTATTGAAGCTCAAAACCCATCTAATCAACAAACAAGAAGTGCTTACCGGCATTGTCCGGCAATAAGAACTGCACTCCTATCCATCCAATGAGAAAGACGAGAGGGAAGAAAAAGAAGCCGAGAGGATTAATCGCCTGTCAGATTTGTTTTGACTCGGTTTCATCCAATGTAGGAGGAAAAAATGAGATATTCGCGCACTATGAAAGGTCGCTCATCCAGACCCTGCCTAGCATGGGCAGAGAGCTTCGCTTTTTAAGATTTGGAAATCCCATCATTTTCTTTGTTATTATTGTAAGACGCCGATTGTAAGCAAGGTCGTCCTGGATGAATATGATGTGATGAGATGATGTGATGAATAACTGAGCTAGCTACCTGAGTGAGGATAGCCTCTTGCAGTTTGGCCTTTCTCGCATAGGTCGCGGATTCCGCCGGGTCGCTAGTTTGATGGTCCTTGTCCGATGCAATACGTGCCTGTGCCTGAAAGAAAAAGAAAAGTATTCATAAGTCTAAAAGCGTCCAAAAGTCAAGTCCAAATTGAGAGAATCTGAAATGAACTGGCCAATCTGACGAAGACAGTGAGAAGCAAGAGATCAGCGAGGAGGGCGAGACCCGAGGCTACAACGAAGACCAGATACGTAGTCTGTGCCTCGCCACTGACAGCCCAGACGGCGACGTCGCTCATGTCGATGAGGGCATGCTGAAAGCGAAAGGCCGACGTACTAGTTACCGGAGCTAGGTCGGGGCTATTTCTCTCGTTCTCTCGCTCCCTGTAGTTTACAGCAGACCGATTTCCAAAACCTCGATTTCGGAAGATCAACGGCGCTCTCTAGATTCCCACTGCTATTTCTAGTGGAATCGGGGTGGGGATCGACCTCAATTGGTACATCGGCAGTTTTTGCTCGCTTAGCTATATCAGTAGCTTGATGATATCCCTGAACTTTTGATTATTGGTAAGGGATGGAGTTAGCGTGGAGCAATCAGGAGCCAAACCAAATCTCCCCGTTCCCCCTTCACATGGATACTCGACCGGTCGAGAGAGTGGGTGAAATGAAGAGACGGCGACTCGTATTTCGAACTCTAGTTGCAATGCGATGAGATGAATGTTGGGACAAACGAAGGAAGCGTCCAATATTAAATGTGCGACGGGGATGGTAAACGTTTCGTAAGATTTCGGAAACTCCACTAACGTTTCCCTTCTCACCTTTGCGATTTCGGCGCGGATCGTTGATTCGGGTGCTCGTGTAAAGTAAAAGGCGACTGTGGGAGCGAAGAGGATGAACGCGAAGAGCGGAACGAGGATCAGCCATCTGGAGAAAGGTAGTGGTGACAAATCAACAGCGGCCCTAGGGTTTCCTCAGTTTCTCGTCAGATTTCTTACCATCGAGACGAGAAAACGGACAAAATCAGGAGAGTCAGTTGCCGCTTTCTCATCACTAGTTAGTAGATCGGGGAAACGAGCAAAAATAGGACATCACTTTCGAGTTTATCGAAGATTTCGGATGTTTCCAAAGCTATTAGGCGCTTGAACTCACCTAATTAAAATCCAGTTGGATTTCTGCCTTCTCTCCATCGTCGCGAAGAAGCGGAAGGCGAAATACGCCGAGTGTGCGAATACGAGAATCGAGATGAGGGACACCAGGCATTGCTGAAATATAAAATAATTGGTCAAAAATTCGCACTCTCTGCCAAACATGGACCTAATCCTGGCTATCCTCAATTGAAATCCACCTTTCCCTCGGGGAAATATTTTCCTTATCGAAAACAAGAGATGATTCACCGTTGCAAGAGGAGAGTCTAAACTTTTTCTAGTCTCAATTTTTTCTTCCTCAACTTTTTCTGCGTGTATGAAATAACTTTCCAATGTTCCGGAAAGATCATCGCTCCCTATTGTCAGAGGAATCCTGCACACTTCGCACAAATCCACAGTAGTTCGGTAACAATATCCTTGTTTTTACGTTTTTTTCGAGAGTTTCGCAGAGGCACGAATGTCCTCTTGAGAAAGCAAGCACTTATTACGTAACGTTTCGCCCTTTCAGGAAACTAAGTCCAAGCATGAACCAAATTCCTTACAGTAATCTCGAAGCCGTTTTCCTGGAATCGATATCCCAGCACTCCCAAGAAGTGAACGCCATGAGTGCCGGGTAGGGGAGCAGGAGCAACGAGAATATTGAAGGATATGTCAAAAAGACAGGAGATCACCTAAAAGTGTTGATGAAAGTGATCGCATGACTTCTATGAAATGTATCCATCAGAGATCAGAGGTCCCTCAGATACCATTCTCGTCGAGTCTCGTTTCGCGATTGATGACTCGAGTTTGGTGGACTCAGTTCTAAAATCACGGGAGCCTTCTTCCATCATCAACAATGAACACTCTACATCAAGTCCTATCGTCCTGGATGATCGCAACCCTTTCTCCAGCCAATCTCTTGGGTCTGTGAATGGAAAGAAGACCGATCCCTTGACCCCCACCCAGACGAAATGATTCTCTCTCGAACGAAGAACCGACCCGAAACCTATCTGAAACCATCCATCCCCATCTGGCGTCAACTGCCTGACATGATAAATGTAAATGTAAATGTAGAGAAAACGTGTTCCATTGTAAATCAATCTTACAATAAGCGGAAAACGGTAGCCAGATTTCTCCGTTCGAACCAGGAAAGGCGATTGTTAAGCGTGTGGCCTAACCTTCCGGGACACATACCGTAACGAAGAGCAGCAGGTTCTTGTAGGGATCCAGAGACGGAGGCGACTTGAGGCAGATGAGGAAGAATAGGATGCAATGGAGAACCGCGGAGACGCAACCGATAACCTGAAAAGTGGCGAAATCTGGTTCAACGTGTGGACTCCAATGTGGTAAAACTGTGAAACATAGCGGTTTTAGCTTATCAAATGTTTCATAAATCCGAATTTTTAAGTCGAAAAAGAATTTTTTTACCGAAACAGCAGTTTTGTTTCTTGACCCGGAAAAAAAGGATCCATAAGAGAAAAGAAGTGTTTTCCAGACACCCACCATAGGCAGGTACTTGCCGAATATCTGCAACAGTGTGGTCAGCCAGTAAAAAAACATTCTGAAAAGTGCATAATTTTGCAAATATAGAGCAACAAGATGGATCGACATGGAGAAAACATCGGATACAGTCACGATTCTTCTTTGAATCTTCGATTCTCTGGAATGCGGCTTTGTAAAGAAATGAGTCAGAGCTCTCGAAGCATAGAGATGAGAGATATAACGGTTAGTGGATGATAATAGAAGAGGAACTCTCCTCATTTCGCGTGTTCTCTCGTGTATTGAGGAGACAATTCTGAGTTATCATCTCTAATGGAGAACGTCTCTCTATCACCGCCTCTCACATAGGGATAAGGCGGAGCCTAATTGATAGAGGTGTATGTAATCCTAAACAAGATCGAGGTTCATTGGAAATAGAAGCAAGGCGAGTTCTGGAGATTGGCTTAGGGAGGGGAGGGGGGACGGTGGGGGAGAAGGGGGTTAGTAGAAATGAAGGACTGTCTAATATCTACATCAGTGTCGTCACCCATTGAGAAAACATTCTGAAAAGGGCATAAGTTAGCAAATATTGAATAACAAGATGGATCAAGATGGAGAGAACATCAGATACAGTCACGATTTTTCTTTGAATCTTTGATTTTCGCGAATGCGGCTTTGTATGAGAGATGTGTCAGACCTCTGGCGAGAGATATAGAGATGAGGGAATATCACGCAACGGTTAGAGGATGATAATAGAAGAGGAACTTCTCGCATTCAGAGAAGGCAGGGCCTAATTGATTGAGGTAAATGTCAGCCTATTCATGCAAATACATGATCGAGGATCATTGGAACTACAGACATGTGGATTCTGGACATTGGCTTAGGGAGGGGGAGGGGGGACGGTGGGGAAGAAAGGGGGAGGTGGGAGGGGGAGAAGGGGAAAGGGGAGGAATGGGGAGGGGAGGAAGGGGAGGGGGAGAGGGGGAGAGGGAGGGGGGCTCATTAGCGGATAAGGGGCGCAGGTGCTTCAACTGCTCGATATAATCGTCCGCCGCGCTCGGAATCGCAGTGCATAATGAGGAGGCGCAGACACTTGTAGGGATCGGAGACGACTTGATGCTGATAAGGAAGAAGCGGATGCAATGGAGAACCGCGGAGACGCAACCGATACCCTGAAATTGATAGAACAGGAACTCTCCTCGTATTCTCTCATGTCCCTTTCCGACAGGAGATCGCGCGAATTGTAGAATCGATTCTGAGTCATCGCCAATAGAGAATGTCTCTCTAAACCTGTAGTCAGAGGGAAACTAGTGAGAATCCGTGCAAGGGGATGATGATATCTCGATATTCTTAAGCAATCCGCTGGGGAGCATAACACAATATTGTTTATTATTACGTCGGAGAATCAAGGCACGGCAAGATGACGAGCAGAACAAAAGAATACGTCATTACTCGAGATATCGTCAATCTGTATGTTCTCTCTCCGGTTAGAGAAAAAAGAGATAGCATTCGAATTGAAGAGGGTCAGGCTCGATACAACATCACTAGTAATCAGTCCAAATAATTAGTAATCAGTCCAAATCAATTATTGTGGATTCCGGTTAGTCGCTGTCGCATTTCCGACTGCCACTTTAGTCGCCGGTCCCATCACGTGGTCAAGCATCGACTGCAATGGAGAATCATGATATCGAGATGGGACTTTCCTCATTTCGCGTACTCTCTCGTGTCTCTGACAGATGAGAGAGCGCGCGAATTTAGGAGTGTCTCTCTATTTCCCCTTTGTCAGCGGAAACGTGGCATTCCCGTTGAGCAGGGGATGACTATCGCTAATGGACTAAGTAGCTAATGGTCAGGCGATGTAAGAATGCATCTCTCTCTATCTTTACCCGTTCTTCAGATGTTCATAACGACGAAAGAGCGGAAATACCCATAATCATTATGACAGTGAAAAGAAGCGGAATTTGATGGATGAAATCGTCTCTTTTGCTATCTCGCCGAGAATAGCGAGCGTGAAAAGTGGAGATGCGAATTCTTCACTCTGCAGACTGTTACGGGGAGCGATAGGGAGTGATTAGGGTTTTTTTTGTTGGAATGGTATTCCAAGAATTCCACCAATAGACCAAAGGAGTGGGCAGCTCTGTTCGACAGAGAGTGTGAGGAATGAAGAGAGATGGTGAATTCCATTGGGACTTCAAATCCAATTCACAAGTGATCATCGAGAAATCTTGAACATATAAGGCCCACAAGCAAAACTCCAGACACGGAATCTGATGCTTTTGCAGAAGTATCACTAAGAGAACCCTAGATGTTTTATTTATTTATTTATCTATTTATTTATTTAGATGTGACACCTGCACTTCCGGCGCCAGCGAGTCGATGTAGGTGGAGAGTTGGTCCTTGATCGCCTTACCTGACAGCGAGTCGGACGAGAGAATGCTGCGGACCTAAACGGCGGTATTTTAGTAATTATTCAATAATTTATTGTAGAATGAAGAGCACCGTCTTGCCACGAGAACATTTGGGCGATAACCTACTGAATGAGTTCCATTTGCATACGAGAGGCAACTGTTATGTGAGAGAGGGTATTGTGCAATAGTTTTCATCCAGTAGGAATCCGAATGTTATCATTCAGCCTAGAGGAGATAATTTATTTCTTTATCGTGAGATGTCAACATTCGCACTCTAGGAAGTCCCTTTGATGACCTGCTGGAATGCGTTGGGCAGTTGCTTGACTGCATCGTTCAGCTTCTCCATTGTCTCATTTTGGAATTGGCGCCACTCCGCGTCGAACTTGAGCACCTTGTCCTGCAGGGAAGAGTGATTTTGAATGAGTACTCAAGTTGAGAACCCCCCCCCCCTCCTTCCCCGAGCCACCCCTCTAGAGGATCACTTCGACCGTTCATTGTTTTCCATTGGAGATTGCGTAGACTGATCTCGAAAAATTTTGAACGTCTTTGGCCCGCAAGCAAAACTCCATACATGAAATCCGATGTTTCTTGTTCTATTTTTCAGATTGAATTTGTTCGAGTTTATTATCAATAAGAGATGCTTACTTCAATTCCATGCTTTCTTCCCCATTCCGCGATGTTTTGATCGATTTCAGCCGCTGTCATTTCGGTGTTGTTGACAATCGACACAAACTCCTCCTTGAGCTGCAAGAAAACGCGTAAAGTTTCAACTTTTTTTTAGAATGATCAAAATCAAGGCCAATCACGGTCTGTGAGACATGATTGCGAAATGATTTCAGAAAAAATGTTTTGGTTTAGTGACAACACTCACCTTATCTGTGAGTTTGTGAAGGAATGGTGGGAAAAATGAAGTATCATTAGAGCTTGATGAGGGAGCAACAGTGGTGTCTTGGGCTCCTGGAACAATGAACGAGACTAATTCATTAGAGAAGAGTGATACTCACTAGGGATGACAATTCGAACCCAGTTCTCCCCATTTTGCGTGTTTTCTCCGGTCGATTGAGAAAGCACATTTGAGTGAGAGTCGGGTTCCGATTCACCATCACTAAGTGTGATACTCACCAACATATGCTGCAAGAACAACAACGCACACTGCTCGGTTCATGACGGAGATGTTATCTTGACGAACCGTACAACGATCATGTTTTTATATAGGCGATCGGGTAATCCGCATTCATCCGGGGCTGAAGGCGGGATCGCACCAAAGCCCGCGCCGCATAACAATAGTTCATGTGCGAAATCGAGAGTAATCGCGGATTTACGGACGACATTTTCTACAAAAATCATGATAGTTGTAGAATTCTCTGTTCTGTCATCGGTGAATCACTGAAAAAAGGAGAAGGACTACAACGAATGTGCACCACAATCACGCCTTTGGACAAGGCAGATTTCGCAAAACATAGTTCTCTGCGTTAAGAAATGATTCTAGGTGAGTGTGAAAACTCTTTTGAACAGGAGTACAGGAACGTGTAGCTCGCCAGTTCCTTCTGCTAACATGTCTCTGGTAGTATAGTGGTTAGTATCCGCGCCTGTCACGTGCGAGACCCGGGTTCAATTCCCGGCCAGAGAGAATCTTTTGTTTGTTTTTTATCGTTGTTTCAACATCATTATTTTGTCATCATTACATCGGTTTACCACTATGTGCATAGGTTAAGGTGGCCAGCAAGGTTACTGTAGGCCCAACCGTGATTCCCCTTTTTCAATACTCTGAAGACGATAAAAATGGGTGAACAAGTGGATTACGGAAGCTGACGGGCTATGGTTGTCTACTCGAAGAACTAGTACTCAGGAGTTCAAGTAGGCATTCGAAACACCTAAAGTTGATCAAAATCATGTACACTTTCCCCTAGAGTAACACAAGAAATCGATCGATACCGTTTTCACGCATGCGTATCTCCTCCCGTCAACTATGTGTGCTTAATGAACCCGCCTCCGAATCTTCAGTTTTGTCTCTCAATCCTCCCGCTTTCTTGTGTTTTCTATGTTTTACTCTGTACGCTGATTGAATTTTTGATCACTTTTTTTGTTTCACTGTGATGCTTGAAATCTGAATGAATCTACATCATTTTAATATTTTTTAAAAATATTTTTTAAAATATATTTTGTTTTGAACAAATCCGCTTTGTATCATGTTTCAAAAACTTCTTTATGTCTTTATGTTCAACGATACAGATGGTGGGGGGATAAGAAGATATGACGAGTAGATTCATCGAATGAAGTGATACTTCTTCTTTCCATATTCACTCGTTTCTCTGAAAGGTAATAGGCATATCATACGAATAGCATTATCTCTTACTTGATTCAGTCGATCTTCATCGAGTTTGGCCTGCGCACTCGCTAATATAAGATCATTGAAGATGGGAGTGGTAGAGGGGGGAGATGATCCAGAGGAATAGCTCTCTCCAATCACAGGCCATGCTGGTTGTAAACCCCTGCAAGTAATTTCGTCTTGAACATGTGACCTCTGCCAAAATTTCTAGTATCTTCGCTTGCTAGATATAGTTATATCACCAATTGTGATATTCATAGCCTGTTAGAGAACATCAAAATCACTCACCGATTGGAAACAGAGGAGGAAGGGGATGAAGATGAAGACGAGGGAATATGACGGAAGAATGTAGAAGGACAGTTGAGATATGGTCGCCTGGAATGAGTGGAACATCTCTTTCTCTCCCCCTGTAGAATGCCGTGCTAATCCACATAACTCTTTTTTTCATAGAGGATTTCTATTATTCATCGGACCACTCGGACTTCTGCTTTGAGCCTTTTTCTCAACTTCTTCACAATATCTGCGAGAAGCGTCGCTGATTCGCTAAAATTCAGGTATCTGGAACTTCAGGGGTAAGAATAATTTGCATACCTCTTCTCTCTCCTTTTTCCCAGCACTATGCAGGTCTTCATGCTTCGTCTTCTCGTTATCCATCTGAATCTGTAGATGGTCAGTAGGGGCTTCATATGGTTGGCAATGCGATTGCTGCGATTGCGACGTCGCAATTGCCCCCCTCCTCTCGATCTCAATTGCGAAGTCCCAAACGTCGAATTTCCAACTCTAGTGCTTCCCAGACTTGGTTGAGGCAACACTACCGACACATTATAGCATACTATCTTGAAATATTCGAGAAAAAAATAGAAACTCACCCTTTCGTGTCGTTTTATTGATGTCCTTGTTCATGTGGTTTTTTTGTGTCGTCATACCGAGAGTAGAGAAAGAGCGAGTAGAGCCCTTAAATCACTTTAGATAGGGATTTCCGATGACATTTTTAAAAGTCAGAAACAGATTATAATGTTCGGGATTCATTGTTAAATTCGGATTCTTACTATGGATTTTTCGAAATATTGGGGGTGTTCCGAAAGTATTGATCATCTTGTTCTTTTATTTTTTCTTGTGTAAGATAATGTCCAATCTCATTCACTCTTTCATATGTATTGAGGGTAACTTTGAACTATTTCATGCAGTTCTTAGATTGACCAATTGGAACCTACTGATGATGAGAAAAAAATGAAAAAAGCGCCACTTTTGATTTCGGAACCCCAGATTTGAAAGTTCCCAACTCAGTACAGAATTAAAATGAAAAGCTCATATTGGAGCCATAGAGGGGGAAGAGGTCACACTAGCAAATAAAGTTCAGAAATATGATTAATACCGTACCGCAGGAGAATTAGGTCAAATTATTTTCACTTTTTTTCATTATGAGGAATTAAATTTTTAAAATTTCTGAACTTCGTGACCAGTCTTCTTGACTTTGTTTAAGATTATTCTTAGTATTATTTTATGGCGCATTTTTTCTAACTATTATTGGGATACAATTCTATCATTTGTATAAAAATGTGTGGGAAATGAAAAATTTCGTAATGATGATGAAATAAGCCGGGATGTCGTGCAAATAGTTTATTGTTAACTCTAAACTCGCATGAGATGGTGAACTGATTTTTACACATTTGGTAAAGTGAGAATTTAGAAAAAGTGATTTTTTTAATGTCTGGTCTGAATGAAGTGGTTTTTTGAAAGGAAATGGATTTCCATGGTTGGAGCATCGAAATCGTAGAATAACAGTGGCTCAATCCAGCGCAGCATAGAAGGAATCGTTTCGTGCAGTACCAAGTGAAAAATGTATAAGTGATCAATACTTTCGGAAAACCCCAATATTATCTTTTTTTGGGCGAGATTGGACCGAATACTACACAGAATCGGGAAATAATCGGGTTGCATCTTGCATGGTCGATCAAGACGCACGGCGTTCTGCATAGGGTGAACGAGAGAAAAGCGGTCAGGGGAATGGCGAGATAGTACGCGAAAATCAGAGAGCGAAATTCGATTTGTCTCGTTTCCAGCAAAACACATAGCGGGTGCAATCTTTCCAAGCAATGAAGGCAGCTGGTACAAGAGGAATAAGAGAGATACATCAGTACGGACTCGTCATGGCAACCCGCGCGGGTTAGTAGTTCGTGAGAGGTGGAGGGATAGGTCTCTTCATTCTACACACTCTCTCGTCTGACTGACCAGCGTGATAGTGTGCGAAAATGAGAGGCGGCATCCCTAGGAGAGAGGTGAACAAGGCATGGGTCATTAATGAGGGCAGCGGAAAGATAGGGAAAGGTAGAAAGAGACACGGGGCGAGAGATGGAAGAAATAGAGTGAAGGAGAGACGCGAGAGAGAGAGATAGTCCCCGGTGCATCAGTCGACACTTGGGCTACCTATTATTTATTCTCCTTATAGGGAATGGAATGAAGTGGGATTGAGAAGAAAAAGGAGAGCGCGATAAAATGTGAATTGAGTGGATATTAGAGAACCATGCTAGACAATCATGGCATGGAATATGTGCAATTGCGTGCGAAAACTATATTGGGATGGAGAGAAGAGACGTTTAGCTCGCCAGTTCCCTCTGCTAACATGTCCCTGGTAGTATAGTGGTTAGTATCCGCGCCTGTCACGTGCGAGACCCGGGTTCAATTACCGGACAGAAATAATTTTTTGCTTGCTTAATCGTTGTTTTGATTTTTTAAAACTTTTTTCATCCCGTTGACGGTTGACCAATATGCTCGCAGGTTACGGTATATCTATCCGCGATTCCCCTTATTCAATACTCTGACGACGAACCCGGTATCCCGCATGAATCCATCGGATTACGGTAGCTGGCCGATTTACGGTTGTCTATTGGAAGCAATAGTACTCCAGACGAATTTCAAGTAGGCATTGTTGGTCCCGAGTTCGATTCTGCGAGATGGGTTGGAGTTCGGTATGTCAGAACGATGACTACAGAACCCCGAAGGATGTTCGGTTGGTCACGGATTATAGCTCACACTCGCTGGTTTCGACAGGAGATTCTTCTCCACTAGGGTTTTCCGGAATAGCCCGTATCGCCAGTTAATTCTACTAGGTCAGCTGAATGAAGGACTTAGGAGTACGGTGGGTATTTGGGTAGGAGGTACGGTAGGTCACAATCTCACATATGCAAGGGCTGGCGAACACTCTGTTTACTTCCCGCACTACGTTGTTGGAATCATCGGAACCGTACACGGTTTCTGAATGGACTGAGTTACGGTATGCGACTACAGTAACCAGCAGGAGGTTAGGAAGGTCAGAATCATAACTCAACTCACCACCGTTAGGCAGTACTGCTTTAAATCTTTTGCCAGCGGCTTTACCGTTGCCGTTAGCCACGATGTTGCCGTTTCTGTCGAGAGTGGCTCCTGTATCAAGTAGCGTTCACGGTCTGTGTGACTATAGTATCTCGTGGATACGGTAGATCACGCTTGCGACTACAGTACTCCAGACGAGGTTCGGTGGGTCAGAACAAAACACCCTCGCCATCCTCGCTAGAAGGTCCGATTTTGCCAGTGGTGCTCACAACACAGTCATGATCGTCTGAAATCGATCGATTCAGAGTAAGATTACGGTTTCCATTTATTGACTACTAAAATTGCATTTTAAATACGTAGTCTACAGATCTTGGTGACTTTCGACCAAATACAGTCTGGACAGCATCATGAATCACGGCGTTCTACCTTCTAGATGCGGATCTCCTGGCGAGACTGGAGAGCGTGAGTTGGTCATCGGTGTGACCTACCGAACGTCCTAGGGATACTGAAGTCATATATAATATGTCAGTACTTTCAGAGACCGACTCCGACAAGGATTTGCATATTCCAACGACGATTCCATTTATTACCGATGTATTCTGCGAGCTCTTGCAATGGTGAGCTTGACCTACACGTCGGTTTATTGGCAACTTGCCAATACGATTTCCCGTCGAGACCTCTCTCACGCTCTCTCACTTTAGCGTACTATCTCGCAATACCCCTGACCGCTCTCTCTTCTTTCACTCACCCCCCATGTAGAAAGCCGTGGACCTACCGTACCATATCCACAACCCCTCTTGAATCTATCGTACAACCAACACCCTCCATATGGCATCCCCTCAATGGATACATACTACCGTGTTCTTTGTGACTAGGATTACGGTAGCTTGAGCTCCCATTATAGTACCAAACATCTACCGTATCTTGCTAGCACCCGCCGAAATCACACACACAATTGAACAGTAAAAAAATATTGCGAAGTAGTATTAAGACTACGATTGTCGAGTGACAAAGAAGCTTATTTTCTGTGACTTAAAAAGTAAATTATTTTATTTAAAATCATGTTTGGGTTTTCAAATAACAAAAAATCATGAATAAAAAGTGTGACCAACCGAAATCCTACTGTAGTTTCTTGCATCAAATGTTTGCGCGAGTTTACGCGCCGAGAGCGCGAGAATCAGATTCGAATGCCCATTTATCGATTAATTGACCCCATTTGTCCGTTTATCGACTAATTGTGTGTTTTGCACTGCTGTGGGCTATTTAATGATGCAGCCTTTCGATGCGAAAGAGTTATCATAAGCGCGGTAGAGAGTTCTGTGAGAGTTCCCGCCATGCATTCTCTTCTCTTTTAGAATCCTGTGTGCTTCGGTTACACAAATCACTCTTGCGCGTCCGGTTGCTCGATATATGAATATTTGCTGCGTCAGAATCATACGACTCATTTCAGGATGGATCCCGAGCCAAGTTTGAGTAAGAAGAAGCTCAAAAAGCCGACGGGGGAGTACTCGATCACCACTCTCGAACTTGAAAAGCCGAGGGGAAACAAGTACAGTGCCTACGACTGGTCCAAAGTCAGGAAGAAGCTGGTGAGTTGTTGCATTCATCTCTCTCGCACGGTATTTTGCTGGCAGTGCGCCAAAATGAATCCCCTTCGAGACCTCTCTCGCGCCCTCCCCCTTTCGCGTACTATCTCGCCATTCCTCTCTCTTTTCTCTCCCTCACCCCATGTAAAACGCCGTGGTCCTGCTAACAGCCTCTGTTGATTCCAGGGCGATTGCGAGAGCGATCAGGAGGACGAACGATTCCACGACAAGGACGCAGTCGCGATTGCCAAGCAGCTAGAAGCGAAATACGTGAGTTGGCACTGATATCGAAGCCCAGATTTCGCGTAAGGACCCTACCAAATTCAGAGTATCTTATGGGTGACTAGCCGAGCTATGCTCGCTAGGAGAACGCCGTAATTTTTTTTATTAGAGTGAGTTGTCTACCCTTTTTAATACCGCAAAAAAACCTGCTGACTGTCAGAAAAATTACCACCCTTATGACTGTCAGAAAAATTACCACCCTGGTCACTGTCAGAAAAATTACCACCTTGATGACTGTCAGAAAAATTACCACCCTGGTGACTGTCACTCCACTGCTAGAGATCCCATCGATGCCCAGGCAGAACGGCACAATTCGGCCTGGTTCTGATAAACTTAAAGTTTTAAACACTACCACGCCGGGATTGACACTCCCCGACCACTCCGACATGACCCGAGCGCGCGAAAATTATTGCAAAACACTTTGCACCGGTGGGGATTCGAACCCACGCTGTCACGATCCGAAGCCCTTTCTTGAATCCACTACACCACGCTTTAAACTTAATCAAAACAGTGCTCGAACCGTCACGGGTCACTCTACACGGCTGTCAACTCTATTTATCACTCCTTCCTTGTAGAACCAAGAACGGTGACCGAAATCAGATAAATTATCCGAAACACGTCGTATTCCGCACAATGGTACCTCACGGGAACGGACCGTGCTCAGCCGCCTTAGCACTAATCGACTCAACCAAAGCATCGATCGATTCCCCGATGTTTTCCGCACCTCCTAGTCTCATACTTCAGTCTGTCCCTCGCACACTTCTATGAATGTCAACCGCCTGAATAGCGATTGCTCCAAACTCCAAACCTTTACCCGTCCATATCTCGCTTCAAGGTGGTCCTACAGAGTCGATACTCAGCTTCGCTGACTATTGTTTCTTGTAGAGCTCGTCGAGAGCTTTTAGAAACAACCCATATGTCATGTGTTTGGTTCATGGGGGCCTGCTGGACAGTCAGTTCAAGGGTCGAAAAACGGAAAAATTCGAGTGTCCCAACTTTGACGTCATCTGATCGGCTCGGCAATGGTACCATTCGATCCGGCACCATCCCAAGTACCTACCCTACTAATTCCTAAATTCTGCACCGCGCCTCCGGCTCACCCGGACCATTTGCTTGCACTGGTAAATTTGTCACTCAACGTTCTTTTATCTATAGGCGAACAACTCGTTTAGGTTGACACCTAACATTGCCTTGTTCAACTTCAGCTTGGCGATCAGTGATTAGGGATAAGAGTAATTAATCGGGCTCTCTCAAGTATTGATTGGTTCTTTCCCAGGGGAATAAGAAGACGAAGAGCGGACGGAAGATTCGCTTCCCTGAGGAAGACTTCATCGATAAGTCGCTCGGATACGATTGTGATGACGACTGGATCGACGACTCCGAAGCTGTCAGCAATTTTTCTCATTCTATTTAAATTAAATATGTTTTACAAGGCGATTTGCATGATTTGTTGTTCACACAACTGGTTTGACCTACGCTATAGTAATTTTAATTGTTTTTATTTATATTTCCCATTGCAGTACGATGAGCTGGTGCCCTCGACGGTTGACACAAAGAGAGGCGGATTCTACGTGAACAGGGTACGAATCGGCTACTCCGTTAAGCCCTAATCTCCCATGCTCGAGACAAATGAATGTTACGAAACATTCGATTTTCCAAAGCGTAATCGATAGCTAGCTAGCTTATTGAATGCCAAGTTGGAGCTACTAAACTCCACTTTCCTGCTGGTTATGGCCATGATTAAGCGACCAAATATGGGCGGGGCTTAGCTCCTAAAGTAATCAAGATATGGTTGAGGGCCCGCTCGAATTCGTCTCGTTCGACCACGAGTTATCCGACGTGCAATCCGATGAGGACGAGGGTCGACCGAAGAAGGAAAAGAAGAAGAAGAAGGGGGAGGAGGACAAGCAAAAGGTAGGCATTTATCGACTTCACACGTTTTGTTACCGTAAATGTCCCACTTTCACGTTCGTTCTCCACTGTCACTATATATTTCATACAAACTCTGTTCAGCCACTAAATATTTCGATCCTTTTCTGTCCCGTCACTGCATATTTTTGGTTCATCGAGGACACTGAAAATGTACACTGAAAAAAAAATGTCGACTTCCTACTGATGCGGTACAGTAGATTATCGATTGCTTATTATTATTGAATGATCAGAATTTGGGGGGTTGTAAGGTGCATAGTAATGCGCCCACTTAATCGGCTCACTTTAGGAGATGCGGAATGAGGCTTGATTGTAGTTTGTAGTCGATCCCACGCCAATCAATATCCTTCACAGAAGCGTGCGGTCGCCTTCTCGTCGGCGTCGTCGTCATCAGAAGATGAGAGGGAGGAGAGGCCTCGGGTCGGCGGCCCGCCCACTCTCAAGAGCATCAAGAAGGTGGATGCCAAGCCAAAGGTCGGCTTTTATCGATTTCGAACTGATTCGCATACGGTAGATTATCGATTGCCTGAAGTGGTCAGCACGACGACATTCTACATGGGATGAGCGAGAGAATAGGGAGCGGCCAGAGGAATGGCGAGATAGCACGCGAAAGTGAGAGAGCACGAGAGAGGTCTCGAGGGGAAATCGTTTTGGCACATGGCCAGCGAAACGCCGTGATCAGATGATGGAAGAGCTTGTTTGGTGCTCGTTAATGCTCTAACAATCGATCGCTTAGAGAGAGAAGGGAAACAAGGCTAAATTGTAGTTTGTAGTTTGTAGTCTCTCCACCCCAATCAATATCCTTGACAGAAGCATGTGGTGGTCTACTCGGCGTCGGAAGAGGAGGAGGAGAGGGATGAGCCGCGCCGGGTCGGCTACTCGCCCATTCTCAAGAGACCTGCAGCACCTGCAGCCACTCCTCCTGCTGCGCCGGTCGTGAATGAGGCAGAGGATAAGAAGAAAGAGGAGGAGGACAAGCTGAAGGTGCCATTTATCGATTGCCCAACTGATGCGGATAAGGTTGATCATCGATTGGCTGAAGCGATGGAAGAGCTTGTTCGGTGCTCGTTAATGCACTAACAATCGATCGCTTAAGGATAAGGGAAACAAGGCTAAATTGCAGTTTGTAATTTGTATTCTATTCCACGCCAATCAATATCCTTCACAGAAGTATAGTGTGGGCTGCTCGTCGTCATCGGAAGAGGAAGAGGAGCAGCAGAGGGAGGCGAGGCGTTGGGGGGTCAAGACGAGCAAGCTGGGCGCGGCTGCAGCACCCGCAGCCACTGCTGCTGCACCAGTCGTGAAGAAAGCAGTGGAGAATAAGAAGGAGGAGGAAGGCAAGCCAAAGGTACCATTTATCGATTTCGAGCAGATACGGTAGATCATCGATTGGCTGAAGCGATGGAAGAGTTATCCCACGCCAATCAATACCCTTCACAGAAGCGTGCGATGGTCTCCTCGCCCTTGTCGTCATCAGATGAGGAGGAGGAGCAGAGGGAGGAGAGACGTCGGGTCGGCGGCCCGCCCACTCTCAAGAAGAGCAAGCCGAGCGCGGCTGCAGCTGCAGCACCTGAAGCCACTGCTGCTGCTGCGCCGGTCGTGAAGAAGGCCGAGGAGGAGAAGACAGCCGAGCCGAGGAGAATGGCCGGAGCCCCGCCCACTATGCAAAAGAAGAAGTGTGTCCACCGATTTGATTTACCATTGTGTTTCTCGATTATTTACTTGGAACATCACACTGCCTCCTTGTTCAGCACATAAAATCGTCACTAGCTCCATGTTCTAGATCAATTTTTGTTTGCTTCTCAATTTCAATTTCTGTTTTAATAATGCTCCAATCCTAACCTATGCTTTATCGTTATTTCATTGAAACGCGGGAGTGCACGTAACACGCATTATCCCCTTCCCACCTCATCTTGAGCCTTTCCCCCTGCCTCACCCATCCCACCTTACTTCTGTGTGTTTGATTCACCTGCTGTCACTTTTGGAATGTATCAAATAAACGAATAAACATTGCGATTTGCAGGTCGGAGCCGGCGGTCCGTCCCTCGCTCGCCGGCAAGCCCTCGTCCACTGCAGCTGCAGCACCTGCTGCACGCGACATTCCCGTCGAGACTGTGAGTGTGGAGCATCGATCTGTTGGGTAAAATGTTCAATGAAAACGGGTTATAGCACGTGAGTACTCCACGATCGATAAGAATTTCAGCGATATTTTTAGTATCTTTAAATTAGTATCAGTGCCTAGAAGCAATTTGGACTGCGGGGTTAAGTGTCCAACCAAGAGCAGTCGGCCTTACAGTCTGCACCACCTAGTGTAGGCGTCGCGAGACGACTGTAAAATCACACAGACGCGGCCGCACCTTTACCTTTGCCTTTCAATGGCGATTATGGGATCTTGGGTTCACCTAGGACTGTCACACACGACTGATTGGTTCTACCTTGTAGTGGTGACAAATCGGCCGTGACTCTCCTCAATTTGCATGTTCTCTGGTCGGTCAGAGAGAGATGAGAGAGCACGCAAAACGAGGAGAGTAGTAGGATGCCGATTCCTTCATCACCACTATCTCTGTCAGGTGTCGTCCGGAGACGAGATCGAGGTGATCGAGCAGCCTCCCTCCTCCCAGCAGGCGGCCTCCCTGCCCAAGAACCTGGGCTGGCCCGATCCAGTCCAAACCCAGGTCGTCCAGTTCCAACAGGTACGGTAGGTGGTATTGATGGTGACTGGGAACCTGGCTTTCTGAGCGAGAGAGCGTGCGAATTTAGGAGAGTGCGTTCCGATTCGACTGTACTAGTGAGAGTAAGAAAAGTAATGATAGTCGAGTTGTATGTCGTAAGACAGGAGATGGATTCCCTAGATGGAATCGATTCAATCAAATCACTTTTTTTAATACAAAAGGAATGATGCAACTTTTTTCTGTTGCGCGAATGCAGCACATTATACTAATAGAGGCATCAATTTCAGTTCTGCGACCAGCAAATTAAGCCCGGCAAGAAAGTGCCGCAGGTCGTAGTGGACAAGGCCATCGAGTGAGACCTTTTTGGCCCAATTACTATTTTTTTAATGCAACAATCTTTTGAATAAATTAGTTAGCTTACAAATCTCACACAATCAGTTTTGCTCATTTGTCGAAAATGAAACCGGACAACTACTGCTTTTTTGTTTGACGTGTCACGCAAAATTTTAACTACGAGGCTCAATCTGCCTCTCAATAGTATTGTCCTGTTTTCCTTGAACTAACCGTAGCGCTTAGCAGTGTTGCAACTCCAGTGAATTTCGAGTTTCAGCCATGAACCAACACGTCTGTTCCAGGATCCGAGAGTTGACGCGTCAGCTGGGCATGACGAAGTCGGCGCAGGGCGGGGTGCTGATTCGGATGAACAAGCTGTGCGGCTACTCCGCGACCGCCGGACTTGTCTCGCGCATCAATGCGACTCTCGCATCTGCCTCCGCCTCTGCTGCACGTGCAGCACCTGCGACCGCTGCAGCTGCAGCCGTCACCTCTCAGCCGGTGAGTCCTCCGTCGTGAGTGGAATTGGAAATATGGGGGTATATCATTTCTGAACTGGTCATTGTAGAATTCGTTTTTTTCCCTTGTAAGTAGTAGACTTGCAATGTTAGAGAACATTATTTTGATAGCATCGGTGTTGATAGAGCAGGCGTAACCCCCTGAAATTTGCTGGGGGGAAAAGAAAATAGGGCAGCTGTCACAATCAGCGCCTAGATCGCAACTAAGCCCTGCCCACTCACATGCAGAACTGATGACAATGTTCACTCCCACAGATGAAATGCCTATCCCTATAGCAAACACAAACACATCTTTTTGATTCAGAGAACTACTTGGTAGTAGTAATTAGGCCGCAAGGTCGACGGTACATTATGATCTGTGTTCACTCCTCTTGCAGCAGGTCGGAGGGAAGACGACGGCCACTGTCCCTGCAGCAGCTGCAGCAGCCGCAGCTTCAGCTCCCCAGACGAGGAAGGGAGGAAAGAAGGCGATGATGGGCAAGTGGACCGCGGACCAAGTCAACGTGGGTCATTGTTTCGGCGTCCTCGATTGTAACACTATCGATAGCTATCATTTATCGCCAAAGGCTTATCGATAGCTATCATTTATCGCCAAAGGTAGCAAGACGACTTCTACTGAAACATTCGACCGTGTTTTCTTGTTAGAAGTGTCTTTCTTACATCGCTACCTCATATATAAGAGACAATCTGAGATTTTGAACAAATATCTGCACATGCCTGGAACTAGGGGCAAAAGTCGATTCGAGGGATTAGCTCCATATTTGCACAGGAGGTAGTGCTCGGTGAGGTAGGCAGGTTGACCACCTTGGGGCTGACCGCGACGCGTCCGCAGCACGTTAGATTGCGTGAAATTCGAATTTTGAAAAATTAATTTCTTGCTCAATTCTTCTCCAATTGCTTCGAACTTGGTACCAATAAATAGCTCATTTCATGGACATCATTTGTTGAGTTGGGTATAATCTATGAAAGTTTCAGATTCATGGCGAAATTACAAAATCAAAAATTGATTTCACTCGCAAATATTAACGCATACCCGGGGGCATATTTCTTATTTAATAATATGTTAGATATTTTAAATATGAATAAATAATGATAACAAAAATCGATTTTTTTGCGTACCGGAGGGGCGAATTTTGAGAAAAACTGCTTTGGGGTACTGCAAATATTTGAATTTCTTCGTTTTGACGGCGTTCCCAGGCAAGCAGTGATACGATTAATTGTCATAAAATCTTGCATGAATTTACTAATAAGATGTATGAAAAGGAAATTTGAGTTTGCACGTTTCTGAAGAAAAAACTTTTTGTATTTTGTAGATGCAAAAACGTCAAAAGTTTAAAATTTCTAAAATTTGTAGATAGAATTTCCATCTACAAAAAGTTGACAATTAATCGTATCACTGCTTGCCTGGGAACGCCGTCAAAACGAAGAAATTCAAATATTTGCAGTACCCCAAAGCAGTTTTTCTCAAAATTCGCCCCTCCGGTACGCAAAAAAATCGATTTTTGTTATCATTATTTATTCATATTTAAAATATCTAACATATTATTAAATAAGAAATATGCTCCCGGGTATGCGTTAATATTTGCGAGTGAAATCAATTTTTGATTTTGTAATTTCGCCATGAATCTGAAACTTTCATAGATTATACGCAAGACATGAAATGATGTCCATGAATATAGCTATTTATTGGTACCAAGTTCGAAGCAATTGGAGAAGAATTGAGCAAGAAAATAATTTTTCAAAATTCGAATTTCGCGCTCTCTAACGCGCTGCGGACGCGTCGCGGTCAGCCCCAAGGAGGTCAACCTGCCTACCTCACCGAGCACTACCTCCTGTGCAAATATGGAGCTAATCCCTCGAATCGACTTTTGCCCTTAGTTCCAGGCATATGTTCAAAATCTCAGCGTGTCTCTCTCTTGCGTTCCTAATTATCTTCAGATCCCCGAACCCTGACATCTTGTAATCTCTCTGCCGTTGCAGAGCGCGCTGAGGCAGTATCCGCAGCATGCGAACCAGGTGGCCCAGCTGGCCAGTCAGTACACCTTCCCTGAGTGCTTCGCCCTCCTCGCTAAGTCCGGGTAATTAATTAATTGACTTATTTATTTGGTTCCATATCCAGTCCAAACTACAGTATGATTCGCGATCCGTGGTTGAACTTTGCACGCACTTGAAAATTAATAGATGGATAAATCAATAACGACCGCGTGCGTTCGAATAAATTTCGTGCTTTATGTACACTGGTGAGCTTGAAAATGTCTAGGGTTCGAGTTGGAGGGGGGGGGGGGGGGGGGTCCGGACTTTTGGAAGGCCATTTATGTGGTGTCCGGAGGGCTAAGCCCGTGCTAGCCTTTTGAGGGGGTCCGGCTCTTATTTTGCTCTTATATATAAAATGTGTATGGGTCCGGACCATTCACCCTTTTAAGCTCACCAGTGCATAATTTATGTAGTGACAAAATAATTAATTTGTAGGCCGACTTTGGATGCCGCCCTCGCAGCCTCTGCAGCCTGCGGCGCGCCGTGGCCCGCCTTCCCGATCGCCGCCGGCCCCTCGACCTCGGCCCCGCCCCCTGCTGCAGAACGTGGCCGAACCTTGGCCCGTGCAGCACTCACTCAGAAGCGAGACTTTTTTTTTAAATTTATAAAATAATCGAAACTATGAACTTCCGTACTATTCTCTATTCTCTTATGCATGCGATGCTAAGTCACTGAATGGATACATGAAACATTGTTTGGATGTATACTCACGATTTATTAGAAATTGGAGGGAAATTAACTAGAAGGATGGGCGCTTCGTCAGTGCTATGTAACCGTTATCGATTGATGGGTACAGGGAGAATGCAGTGAAGAGAGGAAACAGATCTTTGACCACTCTTTCGTACAAGCAGCCCCAGCCAACGGTGAGTAGAGGATATCGATTGGTTTGTTACGGTAGCTTGGCCTTGACTAGATGCTGCGACTCTTGAGTACTGTGCATTCCGGGTATTATCAAATGATGAATATCGATTTGTTACAGCCGTCGACCTCTCAGCTGCAGGCGACCCTGCAGCATGCCAAGAACTCCGCCCCTCAGGTTTGGTTGGTTACGGTAGCTTGGTCTCGACTAGATGCTGCGACTCTTGATTACTGTGCATTACGGGTATTATCAAATGACGAATATCGATTTGTTGCAGCCGTCGACCTCTCAGCAACTTCAGCAGCAGCCAGTAATTCAGAAGTGAGATTTTTTTAATTTATAAAATAATGGGCGCTTTGAAATACCCGGCCGTCCTCTATTCCCTTCATACATGTGATTCTTACTCACTGCTTGGATAAATGAAACATTGTTCGGATGTTTACACACGATTTATAAGAGAGCGAAGGGCAATTGAACTAGGTGGAAGGGTGCTTCATCAATACTTTAAAATCATCATCATTGATTGATAATTGCAGGGAGAACGCAGTGAAGAGAAACAGATCGTTGACCGTTGCTCCGTTCACTCCCAGGCAGCCCCAACCAACGGTGAGTAGAGGATATCGATTGGTTTGTTACGGTAGCTTGCTCTCGACTAGATGCTGCGACTTTTGATTACTGTGCATTATGAGTATTATCAAATAACGAATATCGATTTGTTGCAGCCGTCGAACTCTCAGAAGCTTCAGCTGCAGCCGACGCAGCAAGAGCAGGCGACCCTGCAGCAGGCCAAGAACCCCGCCCCTCAGGCCCCTCAGGTTTGGTTGGTTACGGTAGCTTGGTCTCGACTAGATGCTGCGACTCTTGATTACTGTGCATTACGGGTATTATCAAATGACGAATATCGATTTGTTGCAGCCGTCGACCTCTCAGCAGCTTCAGCAGCAGCCAGTAATTCAGAAGTGAGATTTTTTTAATTTATAAAATAATGGGCGCTTTGAAATTCCCGGCCGTCCTCTATTCCCTTCATACATGTGATTCTTACTCACTGCTTGGATAAATGAAACATTGTTCGGATGTTTACACACGATTTATAAGAGAGCGAAGGGCAATTGAACTAGGTGGAAGGGTGCTTCATCAATACTTTAAAATCATCATCATTGATTGATAATTGCAGGGAGAACGCAGTGAAGAGAAACAGATCGTTGACCGTTGCTCCGTTCACTTCCAGGCAGCCCAAACCAACGGTGAGTAGAGGATATCGATTGGTTTGTTACGGTAGCTTGCTCTCGACTAGATGCTGCGACTCTTGATTACTGTGCATTACGGGTATTATCAAATGACGAATATCGATTTGTTGCAGCCGTCGAACTCTCAGAAGCTTCAGCTGCAGCCGACGCAGCAAGAGCAGGCGACCCTGCAGCAGGCCAAGAACCCCGCCCCTCAGGCCCCTCAGGTTTGGTTGGTTACGGTAGCTTGGTCTCGACTAGATGCTGCGACTCTTGATTACTGTGCATTACGGGTATTATCAAATGACGAATATCGATTTGTTGCAGCCGTCGACCTCTCAGCAGCTTCAGCAGCAGCCAGTAATTCAGAAGTGAGATTTTTTTAATTTATAAAATAATGGGCGCTTTGAAATACCCGGCCGTCCTCTATTCCCTTCATACATGTGATTCTTACTCACTGCTTGGATAAATGAAACATTGTTCGGATGTTTACACACGATTTATAAGAGAGCGAAGGGCAATTGAACTAGGTGGAAGGGTGCTTCATCAATACTTTAAAATCATCATCATTGATTGATAATTGCAGGGAGAACGCAGTGAAGAGAAACAGATCGTTGACCGTTGCTCCGTTCACTCCCAAGCAGCCCCAGCCAACGGTGAGTAGAGGATATCGATTGGTTTGTTACGGTAGCTTGGTCTCGACTAGATGCTGCGACATTTGATTACTGTGCATTACGAGTATTATCAAATGACGAATATCGATTTGTTGCAGCCATCGAACTCTCAGAAGCTTCAGCTGCAGCCGACGCAGCAAGAGCAGGCGACCCTGCAGCAGGCCAAGAACCCCGCCCCTCAGGCCCCTCAGGTTTGGTTGGTTACGGTAGCTTGGTCTCGACCAGATGCTGCGACTCTTGATTACTGTGCATTACGGGTATTATCAAATAACGAATATCGATTTGTTGCAGCCGTCGACCTCTCAGCAGCGTCAGGCCCCTCAGGCGAGAAGATCATCTAGGCTAAATAAGCCGGACGTGGTGACTATCGATGACTAGTGTGCTGACCCATCCCCCGCACCCCTACCGTAATCCCTCCTCGGCTGTATTGGTAGTGGTGATTGATGAGCCTGACCTTCTATGTTGTGTTTCTATCCTCACTGCTTTCATTTCATCATTTATTGTTTCAACACTGCGTGACTAGACGAAGGAGTGGTGTTTGTAGTGTTTTTTGTATGTACGACGCTCGTCTAGAAATGTAGAGCGGGTGCGCTATCATGCTTACTTTGCTCATGTTTTTACTCGTGAAAATAAGTTGCCTGATTTTTACTTCCGGAACGATGAATCGCAAAGTGAACTTGGTCTTCAGGGTATTATTACCGTAAATCAGGCACTTGCACCGCATGATCGTGATTCAGGATCAGGATTTTACTGTAAGTTGTTTGGAGGCCCGCTCGTTTTTCCTGATTTCCCCTGATTGGTAGCGACATTTTCCGCTTGCCCTATGTCGGCGGTCCGGAGGCCGTTAAAATTCGTCACAAAAACGCGGGTTTTGGGGCTCCGCCCACTTTTTTATACAGCCACTAAACATAGTAACTTTTGCTGTATAATTATAATTTCTTTTGCCCGGTCGTTGCTGCTCCTCTGGTTTTTTGCTTTGATTCTTGTTTTATTTATTAGCATAGCGCTTTCACTGTTAGAATAGGTTTGCTTGGTTTGCTTATACGATCTTCAACAAGTGTTTATCCTGTTCATTGGGTTTAGGGAGGCTTAGGGAGATCATTACGTCAGAGTGCAAGTCTGACTATGGGAACGCGGGGGCGTGGCTTGGAGAGGGGAGGGGGAGGGGAGAGGGAAGGGAGGGCGAGGGGAGGGGCCAGGGGAAGGGACGCGGGGAGGGGTGTGGCCTAGTGCGGAAGTAGAAAAGTGCCGGCTTGGACACGGGTAATAACAACTGGTAATTCGAATAGTCTCGAGAGGGGAACATTCTGACCTAACAATACTTGTCATAATGCTTTGAATCATCTTTACTCGACTAAGCAGAGTGAAACAGTCACACTCGCTACTCATACATCTGAGCGAAATCTTGCATGAGACGAGACACAAGGGACAGTACGGCGGGGCATCTACATTCACTGTGAGGCGAGCTAACGAGACGCAGTTTATTTCGTCCACTGGTTGTTCTCGTAGTCGTAGTACTTGGCGGGTCCGAGGAAATATCCCTGCAAGAATGACCCTCATTCATGTTAAATACGCATATGACCGTCCAATCGAGTAAATAACTCACCTTCTCGAGAACGAGCTGTCTCTGGACCTGAGCCCCCTTGTACTCACGGGATGGCGGGGTACACTGAAAATTATATTTATATATATGCTGAATAAAATATCAGAAAGTAAAACGAAGAATAATGAACAAATTTTCACCGTTATTGTTCAGCAAAACAGCGTAGGTCGCGAGGGAAATGACGAGCGCTCCAGCGGCAACCATCACCTATAAAACATTTATTTATTTCAAATAAGCGACATTTTAAGAGTTAATTTGAAATGCACTCACCTTCAGTAGAAAAAATAAGGAGAAGGCTACGAAGAATAGAGGAAACCATCAGAAAAGAGGTAGATAACTAAGTCAAGGCAAATACTGAGGCCAATCAATGACATTAGATGATGAAGGAAAACAATTCAGTAAGTATATGAGAGAAGACGGCAATTAATAAGAGAGTAAAAAAGCTGCAGAGAAGAAAGTAGATCAATTGCAATGGACAAGCATGCGCAAAGCCGTTCATAATTTAAATTTTATACATTCCCGCTCTTTTGAGTTTTGAATAATCAGGCAATTAAAAAAACGTTGCCTGATTCCCCTTACTGGTTGAATCTCCCGCCTTTTGTAGTCACTAAACTGAGTATCATTTCTCGCAATTTTCGCTGCGCGTCAATTTTCATTTTAGCCACGGTGTCCCGGTGTCGGTAGGATTTCTGCCCGCCGTGATTCGCTTAAACTTCGCTAGCGAAGAGGTTATCATCGCTTATTTCACTAGTTCTCTTTTAATTTCCCCATATGTCGTCGTCAGAAGAGTTGGAGCGACATCTTCGGGTCCATTTCGACAAGCTGGAATGGTTAGTTGCCTGTTTCGCCCCCCGTTTCACGTGTTTACACCCCGATTTCTCGATTGATAGGCTATTTGCCACGGACTTTCGGCGTGTTTAGCGGGGATTAATTATCATATAGATTGCAATTGACTAAATGGTGATTTGGAGAGGAGTTTGGACTGCTATGTTTGCCGTTTTAATCGAGGGAAACAGCTTGGTTTCAGTTCGTTCATGGATGAATGGTCGGGTGCTGGTGGCGATCTCTCCTCACTTACTGCAGCTCAATCATTTGAGGCGATCGTCCGTCTTCTCTGGAGGATTCGCCCCTCACTCAGGTGGGTTCTATCAGTTTATTTGCAGCGATCACGTTCCAAACTGGTTCGACTATCTCTAACAGTTCATTGGTGATAATAATCGAATAGCTGTCCCGGTATCTTCCCATTCTAAACGAGGCTGCCATCCTGCTTAGTGGACAGGATGTATATTGCTCAAATGTTTATTATCTACTTCAACGGAAGTCCTAAGTTCAAGTATGAATAGTATCCTCATTTCTCTCTCAATCAGGTCTCGTCTTCCCTCGTTCCTCCTTCCTCCATCGGCGACTGCTCGATTCCGTATTGCAACTCTCGTCGCTGAGGCTACCAAGGTTCGTTCGTTATCAATATAGCGGAAACGAAGCCGCGAAAAAGATCTTTTTGAACTGAGGTGTTTCGCGTGAAATTCGGTAATTTACCAACTATGGCTGGCGTTTGTCATAGATAAACGATGGCAGGTTGCGTTTGCGGCCAATTAGTAGAGTTTTAAACAACACTAAGCCTTATTTGTTGATATTCCATGACTAACCCCTTCTCCCTTTTGCAAACCGTATATCTGGAATAGTTACGTGCATACTGTCTGGATCAGGGGATGTCTCAAATAAATAAATACAAATACAAATAAATAATATAATAAAATAATATATTATTTTTGCAGGAAGTTGGCGTGCGCGAGAAGATTGGCTTCCAGCATCTTCTGTATGGCACGGGCAAGGATCTCTCATCCCTCTTTATCGAACTCCTCCAATTGATGCCATCAGAAGGAGTGGAGGACGAGCCGGATGAGGAAATAAGTCAGTTTGCAATATCGACTGATTACGGTAGTCTTATCGATCGCATTTTTATGAGCATTGTCAGTACCATCAATGGATCAAAAATATGTAGTGATAGGACTGAGTGGGGCGAAATATGCAGTGACTGTACAGAGTGGGATTGAAATTAGGTAGTGACTGGGCAGAGGAAGAGACTAAATATGTGATGATTCGCTCGTCGGAAATACACGGTGTCCGAATGCAAGAGCAAAATCGCTCATCACGCTCTCGCTCCATCCTACCGTAACCTATCCCCTGCTCCTTGCAGCCTTCCTCTCTGCTCTCCTCCGTCGTGCTCGTCTGCACACTGCAGATGACGTCCTTTGGGTGCCGGAGTTCTGTCGCGCGCTCAAGCTGAAGCACGACGGGAGATTCTGGTGTCCCAGCGAGGTGAGAGAATCAGAAATGATGAGGGGTCGGGGAAAATGCACATGGGTAATATGCGTTCCACTTTTTTAATAGAGGCAGTTTTCTTGAGACTGCGGATTGCTGGTACTACTATAGAAGACGGAATTCGTTAGAGAAGCAAAAGTTCTTGATAAATGCCCAGCGACGAGCGACAAATGTTCTTGATAAATCTAAACCAAACCACGAATCCCCTCTTCTATAGTATAACTTCCTAGTAAGGAGTACTTCCGCCTAACTTGCTCGCAAATGTATATTCGAGAGATTCTTCTTTTTCTTTTTATCCCATGTCAAAACCCGATTAGTATTTAGCGCTCACTTCTGCCGAATCCTAGATGACTGGGGTAGAAAGAGATTGCTTTCAGTCGTTCTACTTTACGAGGTCGTGACTCAAACCGGCTGGTGATGTGTTGGGTAGAAAGATTTCATATCCTGATATCGGGAGTTGTACGAATACCTGATGGCAATGATCTGGCCATCAGTCAGAGTGGATGAATCGTCGAAGAGCCCGCAGTGCACAAGAAACATTCCTAGAAATTTAGAACATCTGATTGGATCCGAAAAAATGTGTAAAAATACGCTAGAATTTACTCACGTTTCCATGGCTCCGGGAGATACTTCTTGCAATCCAACTCCACTAGGCCAGGGCGGCCTACCGCCGTGAACGCATGGCGGGGACTAGTGGTTGGGCGCGAGCCTTCTTCTACCATCTTGCAAAACATGATCGATCGTGGGGCTCGAACCGGGGAGTCGAGACTGTATTGGGTTCTTCAGTCAGAAACCATAATCACTATGGTGTCTGACTGAAGCCCGCTATATCGTGGTTATGGTGTCTGACTGAAGCCCGCTATATCGCCGGTTCGAGCCCCACGATCGACCATGTTTTGCAAGATGGCAGAAAAAGGCTCGCGCCCCAACCACTAGTCCCCGCCATGCGCTCCCGGCGGTAGGCCGCCCTGGCCTTGTGGTTATGGTGTCTGACTGAAGAACCCAATCCAGTCTCGACTCCCCGGTTCGAGCGCCCCCCTGATATCGGGAGTTGCGGCCGATTGTCTGTGATTTCTAGTGCTATTAAACAGTAAAACAATTCATTTTTTTCCAGAGTGAATCCGAGTTGTTTCCGCTCTCCCTCGGTCGCTCTCTCCAATCGGCACTCGAGTCGATGGGCGACCGACGAGAACTGGCGGCTGCCCTCTACAAGGAGGAGTGCGAGGAGAGAGAGGTCAGTTGGAATGGATTAGAGGGGTCAGTTGGGATGGATTTGAGAGGAGAGAGATCGGTTGGAATGGAGGAGATATAAGTGAGTTGGAATGGACTTGGAATCGTCTAGAATCACATATTGTAAATCATATCCATTTTTATTCGATTAATTGAATGAAGATGGGCCAAATATGGCATCTACTTTAGCCACGTCAACCCGCCGTCTCTTCTTCTGCACCTCGCGTCAAACCCGCTCTGCCTCCCAAGCCGAGGTCAGCCAATCGATTGTTACCGTGTTCATTATACTCAGGTTTTATCTCTGGATTACGAAATTGTGAACATAGGAAGGAATGAATTGCTTATTGTTTGAAATATCTATTTGAATTTTTAAATATATGGGAAGCAGCACCATGTAGGCTCAGTGCCTTGAGAACGGCGCTACGTTGGATGAGAACTCTAGGGGGCGAGAGAAGAAGGGGAGGACATTGCGGAGTGGTTCTCATCCGACCGACCGCCTTTAGGGCAGGATAAATAATGTCTAATTTCCCTTGTTTCCAGTCTCAAGTCGGAGGCCACGACGCCCTCGGTCGAGGTCGAATCGGCCCGATTAGAGAGGGAAGAAGCAGAGAGGGAATTGAGACTGGCAGAGAACGCCCTTGCTGAGTGCAGAGAAGTCGAGGAGAAGGTGAGCAGCGGGTTACGGTAGATTACCGTATGGGGTATATCGCACAAATGATGAGAGGGACTACAGTAACCACTTCTGCGACTACCGTAACCCTGTGTGGTGTTCAGAGTAACTTCAAGCATGCGCAGGCAAGATCCTCGCCAGACTCGAATACATATATGTATAATATATTATCCGCTATGGGGAAATGTTTTTTTAGTCGCTAGTAAATAAACTGTAGTTATTCATTAGTTATATTCTGTGCTTCTGAATAGTTTACAGCCGGAAGCGATGTCGTGAAAATGAGAAGTATCAGTAGTGCTTCTTCTTTTTATGTGATGCTAGCGGCATCCGGGATACTGTTCTGGTGTGGTAGAGTGTTCTCTCAATATCAGTGCGATCTCGAGCACAATCAATGATCTCAACGATTTATCACACTAATCATTACATCACAAAATGACGGAGATCGTCGTAGTCGTCGCAGTCGTGATAGGTTCGTTATGGGAGGACTATTACTCCAGACCTTCCATGGCCCAAGAGGGTCATGGGAACTTCTGAGCCGTGGGCTATCACTGCGCCGAGTGGAATAGACTAGATAGTCAGGGATATGACGGGGGATATCATGATTATCATGAATGAGAATGTTAATAGATATCAGATATTCCATGGGAATGATATTGGTGGAGATTGATGGAGGTTGATATCAATGGAATGCATTGAGGCTATTGATTGAAAGATCAAGCTTAGATTGACTTAGGAGGATTCTCCATAACTGGGAGAGGACGGAGAATACGTAGGGGACGATACATAATTAGGAGAGCAATGAATATAATCGGGAGAAGCGGGTGAATAGATTGGGGAACCTATATCATACTCGGGAGAAGATGGTGAGAAATTTGGTGAAGCGGCAGAGTAATTGGAATAAGTACGGTGAAAAGAGGGGGAGGTTGATGAGTAGTCCGGGGATATGTTATAGGGAGAGAACGGAGAATTATCGGGAGATGTACAAGACAGTCGATGGTACTAAATATGTAGTGACTCGAACGTCGGGCATTTACGGTACCAAAACGTATGATGTCCATGGTGAACGAGAGGGCGTAGGCATCTGAGATATGAAGGGAATAGGAGGTGAGAGAAAAAAGGGAATGCGCGAGGAGACCGATAGTCACGCGATATGAAATGCAAGAAAGAATTAATGGAGAATAAATGAGAGGTGAGGACATGGTAAGGATAAGATAAATGATGAGGTGAATGAGATCAGACTGTGAGATCATTGGTTGCGTAGCTGTGGATAAAATGAGAAAGAAGCGAAGAAGCGAATGAGATCATGATAATGAGGAGTGGGACACTAATGATGATCTGTCAGAAGTGAGACCCGGGAGGGATGCTTTTCCGTAGGTGGAGAAGAATGAAATTAGATATGAGTGTCATACCAGAGGGAAGAGCGCGCGGGTACGGTACAGAAGGTTAACACCAGATGGCTGGAACCACATCTTTGCTATGAGAGCAAAATGGGAGGCAAGAGCTATGCAGGTGATATCAGTCCAGTAGTGGACGGGGAGTTATCTCAGATGCGACAGGAGAAGGGATAAGGAGAAAATGTGCATGGATCATGGATATATGATTTAGCTGCCGGACTGTAGAAATATGGTAGACGCAAGAAAGGCGAGGGGTACGATAACTCAAAGAGATGACCCACGGATACAAGCGGCTGCGGAGGCAGGATAAGACCGGAGTCAGAGCAACTGAAATCAGAGGGGGGATACTCGCCTTATCTAGGGAGATAGGCTCCGCCTCTCGCGGATACGTGGATCGATGTCCCTCTCAGGGAGGAATACCTACCCGGTAGCACAAAGGGGGGCTATTCAAGGTGGTTTATTGCGTGGGAGCGAGGGGCTCAGATCACCCGGCCCTATTGGGGAACGATCAAAGAGCTATGGCTAGGTGTATCGACACAAAAGCGACTCTCAAGAGGGGAGGATTAATGATGGGAGACATCGAGTGTTGAATGACAGATCGGTAGATGATGTTGCTCACCCGTGACGGAGTAATGAGAACCTGTATCACTGGCCTAGCAGTGATCTCCCCCGAGCCCAGTCTCGAAGTCGGGATGAACCTTTACTTTACCTTTTTAGGCCATTGTTTGAACCTTCTTGATCTATGAGAGAGGATACTCTCCGCGTACTATTACCGTATTCCGAAGGTAGATCACACATGTACAGTAATTTTGAGTGATTACTGATATCGTGATGGACACTGCTTACGCAGGTGATCAATTTGTATGTATATTCGGCCATTCACATAGTGTGAAGGCGCTCGCTATTGAAGCATATATTGTACTTGATTCTCTTCCATCATCTTGAGACTTAATTGGACGTATCTGTATGAACTGTATGGATTGAATATTCCCAACTATCGACCATAGACCAGTTAGGAAGATTCAAGACAGATACCGCTAGCGTGGCACACCTTTTTCGCAATTGAGAGAAGAGAGGAAGAGGGAGGGCAGGGCTTGTTTGCATGTGTTTTTTGAGATGGGACAGATTTTGTGCTTAATGCGTGATATTTGAAATCATATTTTACACATTTCCTTGCAGATCCGCAGTAAGCGTGCGCGAATGGCCCAGGAGCGAGTGGCGATCGAGGCAGAACTGGAGGCATTCAATGAAAAGCTCATGACGATCCTAGAAGATCCGACGGCGGCACGGGCGAAGATTGAGGTGAGGGGGCAGTTGCGCGATCATACATTGTGACAGGACGAAGTGGAGGTGAAATAGGCTGTGACTGTACAGAGTAGGAACGGAATAGGTAATGACTAGGGTTGGCCATTCGACCCCAGATAACGACGGTCGAAATCCTTCCCCCTCGTCTAATTTCGTAATATGCGAGGGGGAGGGATTGCGACCGTCGCTACCTGGAGTCGAATAGCCAACCATAGTAGTGACTGGATAGAGGGATAAACCAAATATGTAGTGACTCGAACCGCGATGATTTCGGGGACAGAACTGTATGCGCACGGTCGAACAGGGATGGGCAGATACATCCCTGTTCGATTGAAAGTAGATGACGCTGAAACTACAGTAACCCCTTGAGTGTGAAAATATGTAAGAAGTAAAAGGTTTATGCTTCAGAAGATGGAACAGGGGCGTTGTTTCCCGCGCTCCTAATTCTTCATGCTCTCACATAGAAAGACGAAAGAGCACTAAAGATAAATTAGGTGTGCGCGAGATTTTTTGCACATCTTGCTTTCGTATATAACTCTAGTAAAACTAGAGTTAGATCAAGCCTGATAAAAACATCATATTTGGCACGTGCAATCGGGTACCGTCCAGATGACGCGACCACTGCAGTAACCCCGAAACTACGGTAGGTGGTACGGAAACTACAGTAACCACTTGAGGGTGAAAGATGAAACACGTGATTGAAAGGTATCTTCTTCAGAAGTTCATCGACGATCGAGAGGAGCGAGCGGCGAAACTGGAGGCGAAGTGGGAGGGAGTGAGGGAAGAGAAGATGGAGGAATTGAGGGAACTGAGGGAGCATATCAAGAGCAAGGTGAGTGCGAAATGATCAGTATGTGGACTGGTTTTGATCCCCAGAAGATCTTGCGTTTCTCCCACAATTTTCAATATTTAAAAAATTTAAAAAATTAACCGACAGATTCTAGAACATACCACGAGTTCCGTACTGTAACGTTGTCGTTCTTACTGTAGCTCCGTAACGGCCGGGTATTGGGAGTGCATACGATGTGTTCGACAAGAGTCTAGAACACCTCATTTATGTGATAGTTTAAGACCGCATGGGGTTTAGGTGACGAGAAGGAAGAGCAATAATGCTCGTAGTAGTCCAGTCCGATTCGGCTGGGTCCCTATCGATGATGGTTTTCCCTGTTTCATCAACCCAACTTTTTTTCAGTCCGGCCCCGATTCCACGCACGATCGTCTCCGTCGAGGGCGGGCGGAGATCGAGCGACTGACGATGGCCAGCGAAGCGTATGAGAGGAGAGTCGCCAAATTGGTGAGTGGGAAGGAAGGGAAGGGAAACGATAGAATAGTATTCGGGAAAACTCGGTGATTCAGTCGCAGATGAAATGCCTATCCCGACGGCAGGCAAAACTACATGATTTCACGAAAACTCCTAGGAAAGGCAACATGATAGACGACATTTAACAACTTTATGTCGAAAATTACATGGTGGACTATTTTTGCTTCAGAAGACACATAGCAGTCACTAGACCGTATATTTGACGGTATCTTTCCAATGTGAATTCAGTAGCTAGAACAGAGTCTGCAGTAAGTATTCATGTTCTCGACAACTTGTTATCGTTCAGATGATTGAAACCGGACTGGTTCCGGATCGACCTTCGTTCCTGATTCCTGTCATCATTCAGATTCCTCGCGTCGCTCTCATCAACGATGACGACGCCATCAATCGGCATGCGTACGTGAAGAAGTTGATGGAAGTCACGGGCAATCTGAAGAAGCAGAGGGAGGAGTTGAATAAGGTGAGAGGACGACTAAAAACGAGAAACAATACCGAATGATTGGGCTTGAATCAAGACTCCTGACACGAATGACGATGCCACTAGAGCTGTAGTGATATTGATTGCGGAATGAGTTTTACGATTTTCTTAAAGTGCAGTCTGAGTAGGTAGCAAATGCAGGCATGTAAATGAAATCACTTAAAACCTAACTCATGCCATGTGAGATGAATAGGAATATGGAGATTGCGTTGAAATGTATACCACTATTCTGTAGATCACGGCGTTTCAAATGGGGTGAGCGAGAGAAATGAGCAGTCAGGGGAATGGCGAGATAGATGCGAAAGTGAGAGAGCACAGTGGAGGTCTCGACGGAAAACCAGCACGTTGTCAGTAAAACGCCGTGTAGATCACATCTGAGTGCAAATCACCCTTTTAATGCATTATTTATTCCGTCAGGGGGGGGGGGGGGCATGTTAACAAGAGAATAACTGTGGCGTGTCGCGTAGAAAGGAGGTACGTCGATGGTGTCGAATCGGGTGGGGTCGCAGCAAGTAGCATTTATTCATTGACTAAGAAAAGCTCATCCGAAACGACACTCTGATTTTCCATTTGCTCAGGTTTGGCGAGAGACGGACATAGTGATGAGGGGCATCAAGTGGTCTGAGCAGGCTGCCATGCGCACCTTCGACCTGCTGGAGGAGTCATTATACAAGGTCAACCAGGGGTACGGTAGACGGCGATGTATTACAGTATTCGGTCTCGATCGAACTGAATCGTGACGATTCCCTTTAGAATTGGACATATAATTCCTATTATTGTTAATTCATCAGCGATTGTAGTGGACAGGGATTCTAGAGAGCGGGTAGAGTGAATATGGAGTTGCTTTTTTGAAACAAATATGTATTACAGACAACGAATCGATCGCCCAAGGACGAGCGACTCTATAAGAACTTCGTCACCATGTACAATAAGGTAGTTACTTGCTCCTAACCGTCAATTTATCAGACACACTAAGCTGAAGATATCACTGATTAGCTTCGTGAGAAGATGACTTTCTACACAAATTGATTGTATTTTGGTTCTAAATAGTATTGTTCCTAACCCGATGCTCTTTCGTGTCGTATCAGATGAGATTATTCTGACAATGGAATGGTAACTAGTGACCGTAAAATTGTCAGTAGAGACCTAGTGGGCCTCAATCAGGACCATTGGAGCATCCGATATCAATTTTCGAAAAGTGCGCAAAAAGTCCAGGAGAAGCAAGCTTGGTGTTCAATACGACCTCGTTCTAGTGTCAACTCATCGTGAGGGAGGCAGAGAACGTGGGCGCCTCGAAGAAGAGAAAGGCGGAATTGGTCGACCAGGTCAGATTATTTATCCATTTTCTTCAGTCTGACATGATCTTCGTGATGGGAAACGTTCAGTAATCATAATTTCTCGATAGGAAAAGAACTATCTTCCCGTCAGTATAGGCTCACTACTCCTGTACGAGTACATTGTTAGATTTATTTATAGTGATCGGCTCCCTAAATTTAGAAAAGCATTTTTTAAAACAAACGCCTCTCTGCGCATCATTTGCGTGAGTGTGTATGACCTACTTCACCTGGTGATAATTTGTAATGACAATCGGAATCGTCTCTCCTCATTTCACTCGTCGGTCAGAGAAATGAGAGAGCTCACGAATTGAGGAGAGTCTATTTAGCATCTGTAGTGATCATTCTTTTCCAGGTGGATATCTCGAAGAACTCGCCATATATCGCACAAATAACTCCGATGATCGAAGATCTCACAAGCATAGAAGAAGAGAATCGACGATTGGAGGAACTTCTTGCCAATTCGTAGGCTATTTCCTGGCTCCGGCTTGCCAATTTATAGACTACAGTATCTTAGTGTATGTACAGTAGGCTTTAGTTAATTTATTATTGCGTTGTTTCCAGTTGTGATAAGAGAAGATTGGTTGTACATTGCACACATTGAAATATCACTGAAATATCTGCACATTCTGCTTGTCTCTTCACTTCCCGTGTCCATAACTACGCGTATTTCGAATAAAGAGTTTATGAGAATATAGGTGGTTGCTAGGAAACGAGTGTTATGGGATGGACTTTATTGCGGTGATCTACTTCGGATCCTACAAAGGTGGAAGGGAAGAAACTCGTGAGAGATAGAGAGTGCGTAAAGAGGGAGGGGAGAGGGAGTGAAACAATCGATTACCGTAGGATGTAGATAAGGTACGGTAGAGGCGCCCTGAGCATGGTATTGATTAGTTCACGTTACCCAGACACTCAACACCGTCGCTGATAAAGGAGATCACGGGGTACAGTATCCATCAGGTTCGGGGAAAGTACGGTAGATTGCAGAGAAAATCCGGTTGTCCAGTCCGACTGGATCATCTGCCCCAGATAACAGTAGTTATAGTATCTTGGAGGAGCCCTAACACAGGGCCTCCATGGCCTGGAGATGATCTACCGTATCATTCCAGACTGTGAATAGCGAGCCTGGATTCAGACTCGAATTAATTGATTCATCTTCCCGTTGTATGATAAAGTAGCGTGAATCGCTCTCGTGTTCAGAAGAGCACAATGTAAAACAAATAAGTCTCTCAATAAAGATTGGGGGAAATAATTTTGTTTTGAAAAATTGTTGGCGTTCTGAATTTCGGACTGAGCGAGAAAGTGAAAAGTTGATAGTCATTGTGGGAAAGCGAACGTATGCAAAAATAATCACACAATTCCTGGTTTAAAAAATTATCAATCCGAGTCAGAAGTTTGTCCTGATTGAGCTTTTTTTGCACTACCGTAATTTCAGCACGGGAAAATTTAAGTTGTTTGCCCATTTTCGCGCCTCTTTTTCAACGCTTTCCGCGTATTTATCGATTAAATTTTGACGATCGGTTGAAATTGTGCCATTGAATATGGCCAGTTTAGCGTATTGCGCGTCTGTAATCTTGTCATTTTCAACGTTTTTCATCTTCGAATTTCAGAAGGAATGGCTAGACTAACGGCTAGACGAGGAGCTGTAGCCACGGACGTGAAGGAGAACGACCCTGGGGTTAGCGACACTGAAGAGGTGAGCGATAGAGGCGCGGAAGATGATCAGCGGATTGTGCAGTGATTAGTGATGACAAAACGGCTTTTGGGGCCGGCTTCAACCCGGCATTTTCAACTGTGAAGCTGGCTTGAACCCGCGTCGAAGCCGGCTCTCCGAGTCCCTTTTGTCATCATTAGTAGTGATGATTCTCCTTTGTTGTTGGGTTTGCTTTGTCTAATCGGTCTTTACCTTCAGGAAGTCGAGGAAAAAGTTCCCAGGAAGATGATCGGCACGGGAAAGAAGGCTGCAGGTCAGTTGAAATGACAATGAGCATATTCCTAATACGATTTGAATAACCAATGTCCTTTGCAGTCAAGAAGGCCGACGATGCCAAGAGCAAGGAGGAAGAAGAGGTGGCAGCAGAAGACCAGACTGAGGAGGAACCCTCTGAGGGTAAGCACGCGAACCATTGTTCATAAGTTTTGCCTCAGTCGATCTCCCTTACTTCTCTGTCTGTCTTTCTCCTGAGATTATGAACAAAAACGAGTGCAGGCGTACGCTTTTACGCTTGTCTGCCAGGGAGAGAGCAGTAGGGGAAAGAGAGAATCGAGCAAAGGCAGAGGGAGACTGCGGGCGCAGTCGTGTCGCTACGTGTAGCCGCGATTGTTCTCAACGACTCCTAAACCATCCCTATTTCGTATAGCGAATCATGTCCCCGGATATCCCAATGTTACCATAGCAATATGCGTGCTTCGATAAGGCCTCTATGGAGCGCCTTTACACGTATCAACTGATGAATTTCTCCCGCACAAAATTTCCTCCCTCTACTCTACTTTTTCGGGCGTTTCGCACCTTGTTTCTGCTGACTTTGCTCTTTTGTAGCATCACCCAACCCTTCTCCTATCAACAACTTTGCACGGCGTTCTAAATGTGGTGAGCGAAAGAAGAGAGAGCGGTCAGAGGAATGGCGAGATAGTACGCGAAAGTGAGAAAGCACAAGCGAGGTCTCGACGGGAATTAGAGTTGGCGGGCTGCCAGCTAAACTCCATTGCACAAAAACACCAAAACGCATTGCAGTTCCCGCGTCGAAGGCGAAGCGAGGAGCGAAGAAGGCCGAGGAAGTGAAGGAGAAGAAGGAAGATGAGACGATGGAGGCTAAGAAGGTATGTGTGGTAGTGATGACAAAATGCATTCCTTGCCGGCGGAATTTTCAACGGTGATGCTGCCATCAACCCTAGTCGAAGCCGGCATGCCGAGTTCGTTTTGTCATCTCTGATCATGTCTCTAGCCTACGATGGCACCGATTTGCAATGTGCCCTATTATCATTTCCTAATTCGCAGGCCGCACCAAAGGGTCGCGGAGCCAAGAAGGCAGCTGCCAAGCCTGATGAGAAGGAAGACGAGGAGATGAAGGAGAATGAGGAAGAGGTGAGCATTAGTGTTGGCTATTCGGCGGACGTCGCGAAGTCGCTACCTGTTTCGCAATACGCGAGGAGGAGGGAGGTAGCGGCTTCGCTACGTCCGCCGAATAGCTAACACTGGTGAGTATGAACTGCCATTGTAATGTGCACAATGCTATACGCACTTCTCGCAAGATAGGCTGTCACTAAATGACCCTTTGAAGGAAGTAGCGGCTGCTCCCAAGAAGGGCAGAAAAGCCACAGCCCCGAAGGCAGAGGAGGAAGGACTCGAGACGAAGAAACAGCAGAAAGTGGACGAGAAGAAGCCGGCGGCGCCCAAAGGAAGAGGGAAGAAGGCTGCTGAGAAGGAAGAAGAGAACGAGGAGGAGGGTGGGCTATTAGAGTGCCGAAAACGAGTATATCGACTCCGTCTCATTGCTACTAGTCGATAAGTGGGCACTTTCCTAGATCGCAACTAAGCCCCGTCCCCTGCCAAGGGACGGGCCACGCCCACTTTTTTCTTATCTTTCTCCCCAATCGGGTTATTGTCTGTGCTAACACCCAAACCATTTCATCTAAGTATGATCTTCATAAGAACGCTTAGGTACACGCAGCTTAGGAGGGGCGGGGAAAGGGGGAGGGGCTTGGTTGCCATCTAGGAAAGTTCCGATAAGTGGTTGTTCGGTCGATGAGAGGAACTAATGCAACTCATTCAATTCAGAATGAGCGAGGGGTCCTCTCCTCTCTTGTCATTCGCTCCCCTCTGACCGATGATTCGAATAGTTGTTGGCTAGTTTATTGTCGACTAGTCGTAAACAGCTAACAACTAGTTGCTTGTTTTCGACATGGGTGAAGCATCTGTGTTTGAAAGCATTCTAATGGGATGGCCTTGCAGTGAAAGAGGAGGTGAAGCCGAAGGGACGCCCCGCAGGCAAGAAGACTGCGGCCAAAGCGGAGAAAGAAGAGGAGGAGGAGGTATGTTGTGCCTCACGGCGTTCTGCTGGCAAAATGCCAAGTGAGCATTCGTGGTGAGACCATCGCACGCTCTCTTGCATTAGCATGCTCTCTCACAATTCCCCTGACCGCTCTTTTCTCTCGCTCCCCCCATGTGGGTTCAGCGCTTCACATGGATTGTGGGTTGGCAAGAAGCCCATACCAAACGTTGGCAGGACGTCCTAGGACGTGCACACACAGACGTTTTATATTTATAGATTGCAAGTACAATAATTGGTTGCAGAAGCCTGTTGGCCGTCCCAAGAGAGGCGCTGCCACCAAGTCGGCAGCTGTAGCCAAGAAGATTGCAGAGGAGGAGGAGACGCGTCCCAAGAAAGCTAAGGCTGCAGCAAAGAAGACGGTCGAGGTTGAAGATGATGCTGAGTCGAGTGTGTGCCTGTTTGGACTGATTATTGTGCGACTGGGACTGATTGAATCTCGGAGTATGACATGCATACATTTTCAATATCCTCGATGAACCAAAAATATGTAGAGACAATACAGAGGGGAGCGAAATATTTAGGGACTGAACAGAGTTCGTTTGAAATATATAGTGACAGAACAGTGGTGGGAACTAAATCTGTAGTGACTCGAACGTCTTTCCGGTACCAAAACGTATGATGGCATGGTTTTCATTGCAGAAGCAGAGGATGAGGAGAAGCCAGCACCGGCGCAGCCTCGCGGTGGAAAGCAGCCCGCCAAGGGCAAGTAGGCCGCAGGCGGTTGATGACGCGGAGTGATGCCCCCCCCCCCTCGTCTCCCCTGCCTCCCCCTTCACAGTCTCACCCCCCCCCCCCCCCCCCCCCTCCCCCACTCGTCCAATGCACCTTATTCACCCCGATTGCACTCTGTTTGCCTGGTTCCACCATCGCTATTAATGATCTCTTTTGTATATTCTCTGATAGTTTCACAATATCTTTTACACTCTTGCTTGTGCATCCCACCACCTTTGAGTAGCGCATAAGCGGTAACATAGCCAATTGAGCGCCCCTTGTTGTACCCAAGATGTAAAGGTTGATCTCGTCCTCGCATAAATATCGATTGGATTCAACTGGTCGTCGTGTTCATTCATTATTGGCGAGAAAGGGCAACCGTAAAGATAAGGTGAATGGTGATTGGGGATTGTGATGGAAGAACAGTGTGAAGCAACGATCGATGGGTGGGTCGACCAATCGAAATCGGTAGGATGAGAGATACTGTAGAGCTATTTACGGTAGGATGAGAGATACGGTAGAGCTATTACGGTAGGATGAGAGAAACGGCGTATACATTTTTCCGTATAGTTGACATCAACTTAGTGCTGATTCGTTCCTCAGACGCTCTAGGCTATCGCTGATAAGGTACTCGAGGGGTACGGTATCCATCGGATTCGGAGAAAATACGGTAGATTGCAAACAGAAGCTGGTATATCCAGATGATCAGTCCACCATCGTGGACTGGATCGTCTACCCCAGGCATTAGTTACAGTATCTTGGAGGAGTCCTACCGTAATCCAGGGTCTTCAGGGCCTGGAGATGATCTACCGTATCCTTATCATTCCAAACTGTAAATCACTATAGTGCCGGCGAATATTAACCTTCCTCTCGTATGATAAAGTGGCGTGAGTTGGCACTCGTGTTCAGAAAAAAACAATGTACAACAAATAAGTTACTGAAGAAAAATTGGGAGAAAATAATTTTTTAAATCAGTTGTTGATGCTCCCTATTTACCGTATTCCGAATTTGAATTTCGTTTCAACGCTGCGGTCTCGGCGGCGTATTTGACGCATTTATTTTCTCTTATATTATTATTACTATTTACATATTGTGTTACTCCAGGCCATGAGGGTTGTGTACTACCCCTATCTGCACCCTGGCGAGCGGCCCAAGGGCGGTGACAAACCCGTGTGGAGTTGGCACGAAACCTTGAAAGGTATCAATAACCTTGAGTTCAGTTCTATTTCGCGTTTACAGGCGCAATTAATTGTTTCATATCTTTAATATTGTGATAATAACTCGGCGCTATGACAGATGAGGCGCGTACGGCGATGGCTGATACTTCGGACAAGCTTAACGTCGGTACTTTTGCACCGATGGGCGCCTTCCACGAGCCTCCAATGAGAGGAGAACTGGTTTCGCTCGTCAAGGGCACTCTGGTGAGATATTTGACTGATTGTTATTAACTATTGCGTAGGTCTCAGCTGGAATATTGAACCTTTACCTTCCCGTTATTGTCAACCGTGCGAATAAACCATGATTTGTTGCAGGTCGAGGTTGAATTGCCTGCTAACGACAAAATGCGCACTGACACTCTCGACAAGACGGTCACTCCCGTCTGGATTGCCGAATGCATACATGTAAGCTCGTTGTCTTGTTTTCCGACTCTTCTTTGGGTTCTGACCCAGTAAATTCTTCAATTGCGCCCTCTTTCTCCCCAATCTATACCTTTCATCTAAATCGGCGCTGACGCTATCTGGGTCAGAACGCTAATAAGTTCATTTTTTCCCTGCACTTATTCACGGTTTCATCGGAATGAGGATTGCGACCATTTTTTTAAAAAATTCCTCGATGTGACTAAAACAGCAGTGACCACAGAGTGGGAATGAAAAGAGTAGTGACTGGACAGAGGAGGGATAAACCAAATATCGCACCTCTTCGGTTTCTGGACCAGACAATTCTGTGATTGCATTCCCTTCCTCCCTTATCTTGATTTCTCCCTATCATTTCAATCTGCGCGGGCGCAATTTGGGCCAGAAACTGAAGAAGTTCCCAAATATCTAGTGACTCGATCGTCGGGAATTTAAACGGTATCAAAATGGTATGATCAAAGCTGTTCCAGATGATTGGCTATTACATTCTGGCTCGATGGTGTGGGGCCAAGAGGGAGGACGAGGGATACTTCTGGCTGCACTCGGCCAATGCCGCCCTTCATCAAGTCGGATATGCGTGAGTGGGGGGAATGGTTATGGCGAAAACTGAGTCTCGGTATTACTATGGAAGCCTAGATTTATTTCCCAGCGGTAACCGTCCATTGAACAAGATGTTAGCATAAACGAAGCCTGTCTAAAGCTCTCTAGAAAGGTCTATTGTATCAACCTTAATGAATTATCATCATATGCAAGGTCTTTTCTAACCTTTTATCTGAACTCAATCTGGGCTTCTGCAGTAGTGTCAGATCGGCAATCTAGAGTTTGCTTTCTTGGCAAACCCGTACAAACTCATTCATTTCTAAATTGCAGAGAGAAGAAGAAGACGAGTGGATACGCGCTCGTCCCTCCATTCGCAATGTTCTTGAATGAGACTGAGAAAGGATGGCAAGCTCACCTCACTGAACGGTGAGAAGTTATAATTAAACAAGGTTCGGGAAGATTAGGAAAACTGCCTAGAGGAAACAAAGAGAGTAGTGTTGATTTATACATGTTCGAGTCTAGTTTGTAACCGTGCCCAAGTGTTTCGGTCTACTCCATCGAATTTGTCTAGACAATTTTTCTGATCGTCTTTTGCCAAACCACACTGCAACTTAACCCCATCAAGTTACACTACTGGAAACACACTTCTTTATCATGTTGTACAAAGCGACGCGAGCAGTCAAAAAAAAGACTGACCAATGTTTGCTCGAAATCTGATTCATTTTGCAAAGTAGTTTTGTTTTCAGTATCCTCAACAGATACACGACCGGCGATGAATTCGATCAAAGAGGGAGCGAGATTAGCAGGAATAAGTTCCGGGTATGATTATTTTTTGTAACAATTATTCTTATTAGCATTATGTTACTGGAAACTTAATTGATGCCTAACATGTTCGGCGCTTGTTCTTGCTGGACCCCTTCATTCTCTGAAAGGGAAGGGGCTGTCCTTGAGTTAGCTTGTAACGACTCAGTCAACGATGCTTCCCACACCTTCCTCTAGAGAAAAGACTGTTTGACTGAACCGGATGAAGGGGAAATCTCGCATTTTATAATTTTTTAAAATTTATTTATATTTTTAATTACAAATTTGTTCTTGAAGGCGGGCGAGCGAGTGGAGACGATCCACGACGAGGAATCGTCCGTGCTCTGCCCTGCCATGATTAAGAAGGTAATTATTTATTCATTTAAATAAATCAATAATGCATTTCCGCTTACTTTTATAAGTAACTTTCCCTTGATCCTATTGGCTGTTTCTCGCAATCCTCCCTGTTACGAACCTTGTTGCATTATAAGTTCACAATCGGATTCAGACAAACTTATTCATAGAGGTTCAGCTAGCAAAGCGATGGTTCAGCTAGCAAAGCAAGCTGTGAGCGTCGAAATGACTGCGAATGTTTTTGTTATATAAACACAATTTAAATGTTGTAGGTGCTCGGTCGCCGTGTGCTTCTCGAGTACAGCAGAAGCGACATCGACAAGGCTGACCTGGTTCGTCAATCATCTTTTGCCTTTTTTTTGTACTATGGTTCGACATAGAGAAGGCTGAGCCTTTTTTGCACTTGGGTTGGCTGTTCGGGAGGAGGTAGCGTCGTCCCTCGCCTACTCTGGCAATATGCGGGATGCGAGGCCGAGTAGCCAACACTATTTTGCATCATTATTGTAACATTCAGAAAAGGAGAACATAACAGGAAATGGCATGTCTGAAAGCGTAATTTCCAGGTGGAGAAGGATAACATGTGGAGGGACATGAACGACGATCTGATCTACCCTGTGAGTGAAGGGGGGAAGGGGAAGGGGGTTGTGTAAGCATGTTGATTGACGTCTGATATTTACTAGCTATCGAATGTAAGAAGATAAGTGAGTGTTTCTGGATTCTTGATTGTGCTTCACTTTGTTCTAAACTCTTAGTGAGCGAGCGAAGAGAGACCGGTCAGGGGAATGGCGAGATAGCGCGCGAAAGTGAGAGAGCACGCGAGAGGCCTCGACGGGAATTCGTTTTGGCGCGGTGCCAGCAAAATATTACCTTTTCCCAGGTTGGCTTCGCGCAGACGATGGGCCTTCGAATGACGGCGACCAAGAAGTACATGGCACACGTGGGAGAGATTGCAGCAGCAATCAAGAATGGGGTAAGAAAGGGGTTATGCGGATAAGGAGATATTGGGGGAGGGGGGGAGGGGTGGTGGCATTTCCGCAACGGGTCATAATGTCGCATAACTTGTTTTGTAGGAGTGCTGGAATAATGATCACTGATCAATATCACTCCCTCTGTCATAAACAACCAGAATCACTCATCCATTGGTTCTGCGAAATAAGTTATACCCCGTTGCGGATATGCATATCCCCATGTTCACGCTGACTTCTGATATAGGCAATGATTGTTCCCTCCTAGATGTAGCGTAGCCTTTCTCATAGGGGTAGGACATTTCTGCAACGGAGCAGCACTTATTTTGTAGGGGGTTAAGCATCATGGCATGGGTGCTTCTGGATGTATGCGATATGGGCAGCGATGCTGACCACAATGACACCCATCCCATGGTGCTAGGACTCCTACAAACTAAGTTATGCCCCGTTTTGGAAATGTGAAATGTCGTCCTACCAAATAAATTCTATCCCATGGCGGAAACGTCATGCCCCTTTCTCGTGGATCATGAACATGCCTTGCAGGGAGACGTCCCATACTTTCGAACTGACGCAAAGAAAGAGACCGTCTACCAGTGGAGGGAGAACAAGCACGTGGTACGGTATTTACACTAAATAGACAATCAATCAGATTTATAGAATTTTATTCAGTTGTAATAGAAAATACATATATTTTCTGATGAAATTGATGTGGTTGAGTGATAACATTGTCTCTTTTTAAGGAGTATTGCTCGTTTTTGAGAACGTTTCACCTATATTTCTCTTTAGACATCGTCATGGCAAGTGAATATGGTGTGCGAGATGATAGACAGACTGGACGAGTGCCAGAATGTCCTCAAGGCGGCCAGAATCCTCGCAGTACTCCCGGTGAGCATGACATTGTCGCGGATGGTTCAAGCTTTAAAAAACTGGGAGGGACACGGGGGCGAGAAGATAGAGACAAATGGGGATGGAGAAGGAAGATAATGAGAGGCGATAGATGCATATCTAGCTAGATTCTTAGTGGATGACTAAACTAGGTATTCTAGCTTGCGATCATCGATCGATGATGGTAAGCTGTGGAACGTTCATTTAGGGACTCTCGGAGATGGACCTTTTGGAACCCTACCAAAAGAGCAAGAAGAACACTCATTTGAATACCGGTGGATATCCATTCAATATCCTAGTGTTTAAAATCGTCACATGTATTCAAGTATGGGTTCTAAACCGTCTGTCCGTTCTTTTGGGAGGGTTCCTAAACGTCCATCTCCGAGGGTTCCTAAATGGACGTTCCAAAACGTACCATCACCCACCGATCAGTGATGATCGGAGACAGACGGCGTGTCCCAATTCATTTGCTGATCACTCACTGTTGCATGCTTTCAGTTGTTGTAGGTAACGTAGTGTTTCCCCTCTATTTGAGTTGGTGAATTCTGAAATCAGAAGTATTTATGATGTGTGTAATGATTTCTCACATTGAAGGACGGCTACCTGCAAATTGGCCCCGAGGGACCGGATATCGTCAACGATTCCTTCTACGTCCACCAGGTTTCTTTTCTTATGTATTTAAAAAAAAAATTATTTATTTGCTGAAGCATCAGTGGAATGTCTTTTTTTCCACTGATGCTTCAGCATCATTGGAAATTCCCGTTCCGAGGCCTCGTCCACCTCATTTACCAAGAGTATCTGTGGGAGTGATCAACTCCAACTCTCCCTTCTTCTATCCCAAGTCCCCCCTTCCCCTCTCCTGCTATCTTTCATTCTCTATATGTTATTCACATGATGTCACACCCGTTGGGGTGTATCAAATAAATAAATAAATGTCAGAATGAGACACCCCGCAGTGCCGCAGTTTCGGCAACGAGTGCACGGCGTTTTGTTTGCTACGCGTCACGATTTCCCGTCGAGACCTCTCTTGCGCGCTCTCTCACTTTCGCGTGCTATCTCGTCATTCATCTGACCGCTCTCTGATCTCTCACCAACCCTATGTAGAACGCTGTGCTTATATACCACCAAACTGATACGATTCCCACCATACGTTTTGGTGCCGTAAATGCCCGACGTTAGAATCACTACGTATTTAGTTCCCTTCACTGTCCTGTCACTATATATTTCATACAAACTCGGTTCAGTCACTAAATATTTTGCTCCCCCTCAGTCCTGTCACTACATATTTTTGGTCCATCGAGCACACTGAAAATGTATGATTCCCCCACTGCAGACTACCACGATCCTCTTCCCCGTGGGATACGCGAAGGACCATAACATCGTGCTTCAGGGACCTAAGGGAGACAAGGGTGAGGCAAGACGGGGGGGGGGGGGGGGGGGGGGGGGGGGGGGGGGCGTGGGGTAGAAGAGAGGTGATGGAGCCACTGAATGTCCTATATATAGGGAGGGCTCGATATATCGTCATTTTTGTCATTTATGACAATATAGTGTGCTATTGATGCAAATATCATTTTGAGGGTGAGTCAAATATTAAATAAATCTGCTCAAGGGTTGAATAGACAGAGGCAGACTTCAAATTAGACACCCTTAGTTGTGCAACACAATCTTTAGCCTCATTAATTGATTCTTCCATTCAGAGGAGGCATTCCAATGGGATTCATTCCTAAAGAGGACCAACTACACACCGGCGCCCTCGCACTTCTTCCACGAGGCAACCGCCTCTGATGTGCCATTCAAGGTACGGTGGGAATGGGCATGTCGGAGTGCATTGTGGGTATCATTCCCGGTAGTCTCAAAGCTCTGAGTCGTGAACAGTATCGAGCAATCGCGTGAGAGCGAGGGAATGGGGAGGGTATTTTGTTGTTGTTTTCGATTTAGCAATAGCGGAAAGACAGAGAGATCTAGCGCTTGATAGTGGCGTATGGAGATTTGACTGGGTTGAAATGACGATTTAGTGAAGCGTAGCGATCCTAGTACTTTGAGTTTGATACCGTCGTCCAATGGCAAGGCCTTGTGTCCATAGAGACATCAATACCGGAAACGGTATTGGTTGACATCTCTAGTAATCTAGGAAGGGATTGCAGGCGGGAATGCGACTGGAGGCAATCGATCAGAACGAGAAGATGCTGTGCCCAGCGACGGTGAAAGAGGTCAAGGGGAGACTCGTCCTTGTGGCATTCGATGGATGGGCCGAAGAATACGATCAACTATATGACTTCCGGTGAGTGACGATTGGAGGATGTACTTCAGGAGACGGGATTCCTCATTTATCATGTATTCCTTCTCACTGACCGGTTGACTCACATGTAGGTAGGACTGGTGAGGCTGACCACGCGTCGTTCTACATGGGGTGAGCGAGAGAAGAGAGAGAGTTGTCAGGGGAATTGCGAGATAGTACGCGAAAGTGAGAGAGCACGAGTGAGGTCTCGACGGGATTTAGTTTTGGCGCGCCGCCAGCAAAACGCCATGTGGCCAAAAGAGACAGAGGGATGAAGACGACTAAGGGTAGACGGATTGGCTGTTTCAAATAAGCTGACAATGAGGGGGAAAATGGTGGTATTCATGATCGACGCTTCTCTATCTGATCCTTTCCCTTTCATTACAGATCGAACGAATTGCTTCCGTGTGGATGGGGCGAGATGGTGGGCCACGCACTGCAGGCACCCGCCAAACCAGCGGAGGCAGTGCTCGAGGCTGAGGAGGTGAGCATTATAAACTAATTTATACCATTAGTTATTGCGTAAATAAACAAGGAGGAGAAAGGTTGCGGAAAACACCGACAGGCCGAATAGTCAACACTCTCCTATGCGGATTAAACCTGATCTTTAGTCGCATGAGCATCTTAATATGTAATTTACAATAGAAATATATCGATGATTTAGGTGAGTGGAGACGAGGCCATGGAAGAGTGAGGAGGCCATGGAAGGCACTGCGAATGTCCATTCTATCGGCACGACGCGAGTCCTCTCCATTCTCCTTTCTCATTTGTTATCAGCAAATTTATTGTGAACGTTGTTGAACTATGCGCATTTTAAAATTTTCCCTAGCATCCTGTGTTGTAAAAGTCTCAGATGAGATCTCATACTGATCTCGGTTCCCTCTCATTTCATTAATCGAATTGTTCGAAGTTTACATTGTTGTCCATTCTCGCTTATAGTACTTACCATCGTGAATCATGCATTAAATGTTAGTTGAAGCGGTCGATAAAATTGTGTTTCTTTGAAATTTCATTTTATCGTAGTCATTATGGTCTGGTGAACAGCTTGCTTTGATGCATTTCGATACGGTAGCTTATCACTTATCACTGTCACTTCTCGAACAGTTATGAGATACGGTATCCGCCCAGTCCCCGATTGTTCCCTTCATTTCGTAGTGGCAAAAAGGGATAATTTAGCGATTTCTTGTTAAGTGGAAGTACGGTAATCGCCTTTCCTCCCCTCACTCAACCTCCTCTACATTGTTGATCTCTGTCCTGATTGGACGCCACCTCCTACTCTTCCTTGATCTACTAAATGCCCTTCTCTCCCTCTTACTGTCGCCCTTCCCTTCTCGCATTCCTACTCCCAACTTGATTCGTCTATCCTCTCCTCCCCTTCCCTTCGAGTCGTCTTCCATTCGGACCTCCCACTCCAGTCGTCTTTGTTATCTGGTCCGGATCCATTTCTGTGCTTCTTCCCTCTCCGTTCACATTCTCATTTCCCCATTTCGCACTGCACGGTCACAATCGATGCTAGACACATGGAATGGATGGTCGTCGAGATCAAAATCCAATTATCGACCATTGTTTACCAGGGTGTTTTGCATTCATTTCGGACTGTTTTTTCTCGATCCGAACATAGTACAATCTGTCCGAATTGTCCGTCCACTTTCGCAACACTAGTTATGACCACTACTTGATCTTTATTCTTCTACTAAGAGGTTGTACTAAGAGGCCTAAGCCTAAGGCTAAGAGGTAAGAGGTGTCTATGGATACTGCACAGTAGCTACACATTAGCGAAGCACGGTAGAGGGTACTGTTGACTGTATCGATTGATTACCTTACTCTCTCAAATTCCACGGAATTCATCGGGAGGATAGCGTTGTCGATTGAAATCATGAAAAGTTTTTTTAAACCCAACTTTATTTACTTCTGAAGAAAAAACAGAGCGCAGAAAGAATATTAAAACATTCAGGAAACATACAACAATGGATAACGCAGAATGGGAAAAAACAATGGTACATCAATGCGTCGTCGTTAGTCTAAACGAACCAGATGGGTAAACACGGGAATAACAGCAGAAAGACAGGAAAACATAATGGGGTCAGGAAGTACTCAAGGAGAATTTGAAGTTGAACTGATGTGCAACTTTATTTTCATGATCTTGACTTCTTGTTGGAACGCTTTTCAGTCAACAGTAGGCTGCGCCCTCCGAGATGGCCCTGCAAATAATAAAATATTTTCAGGATACAGACAGGAAAACGGAGCCACTATACACACTACTTCCAGAACATTCCACTGGCAATGATTGAATGCATGAATAAACGCGTTTTTCGAGCGAAATAAATAGACTAGAGGGGTCGATGAAGTCAGGGTTGATACGATGCGGTTCCCTAGCTCCATATACCATAGCCGACTCATCGTACGGTATCCCATCGCTCCTTCCTACCGTAACCAACGCTCATTCTGGCCAATCTACCGTAATCCGTCCAATTTCTTATTCCCGAGCTCGCGCATGAACCAACTCTGTTCCTCGCTCTACAAAATACGACAACAGTTCCGCTAATATTGCGTGCATGAATACCGTCGATAAATACCGTATATTCTCACCTGACTATCATGTTGACGATCGAGAAGTGAATTTCGACCGTGGTCTTGTCATCATTGACGAATCCCTGAAGATGTATAATTTTTGACAATTATAATGAAGATGCGGGAAATGAATGATTAGGGAAACTGCCTACAGAAATAAAATGGAATAGACAAAAACACGAAGACGCGGTTGGATGTTTTGGTCAATTAGGTCGTGTACACTAGGGCTGGCTATTCGGGCGTCGTAGCGGGCCCCGAATAGCCAACCATAGTGTACAGCCAACCGCCCCACGATGGGTTGAATGATGCGAACTCTCCTCAGTCCCCTCACCTTCTCTTCACCGATGAATTCCGTCCAATCCGCAAGAATCACTCCCCATCCATGCTCCTGGTCGTGCTCGTACGTTACCGGTTTCTGCAACAGCAACATTTCAATTATTGATGACACATCGGAACTCGGTTCTCCTCATTTCGCGCACTCTCTCATTTCTCTGGCCAACGAAAAAGCAGGCCGATTGAAGAGCCATTTCAGATTTGGTATCACTAACTTCAAAGCAGTCATCAAACCTCAATCTCACCATTTTCTTGAGGATTTTCTTGCTTGGATCAGAATGGACGAGGTAGAACTTCATCTTCTCCACATCGATGCTCTGATTGGTCCTGCCATGCAGGTAGAGGAGGAGACTATCGTTCCCAGATCCATGAAGGTCCTCCTTGCGAATGCTTGCACTCCTCAATAAGCAACAATGGGCACTCATCCAGAACTCATGAAGCCCCGCTCCTTTTAGACCACACCCCCTACTCCTCCTCCTCAATCAGAATCAATCCTAAATGAATTTATCTATCTTTAAAGCGTCAGAATCTAATGTTCTACTCCAAGATTCCATTTTGGAAAGGTGGTAACCCATACATGTAAGGGGGGCGTGGCAAAAGGGTTGGGGCTTCAGGCGTTTTGGTCAAGTACCGAAAACTCGAGTGGCCGTTTACTTCCAAATTACTCACCAATGCGCTCCTCTCACTTCGATCTCTGAAGAGAATCGGGCAATATCATTGAGAGTTGAGATCTCATCGACTTCGTAGCGAATGATAACAGACTTGTTTTCTTCTGTGAAAGTACATTATGATTGCCTGCGATTGATCCGGACTTGCTAAATCTAGAAAAGGTTTCAACACATTCGGACAGAAGACTTATTTTCCAAATTTTCGGAACATGTATTCCTGGAAGCTAACATTCCTTATTGAAGAGCGTAAAACATTTGAGGCATGTCCGATACGAATACTAATAAGGGTAACGGATTTTTTCTCGAAGTACGAATAATGACCGTACCGAAATGGATAGGGATATTCTCCTCTTCTTTCTCCTCTTTCGACCTGATTGGCGAAGGCAGTCTTAGTTGAGGACGGCTAGAAGTCAGAGAATAAAGAGAGAAAATAACCACATGTAAAGCCCCATGAACCTTTTCTCACCTTATTCCTCTCATATTGGTGATCAAGAACCGAATTTCGACAGTGATTCGATTGTACTTGATGAATCCCTGATATGAATTTTGTATAAAAAATAAAGAAAGCCAATTCTGAATTAATACGAAATGGCCCCCTCGAATCATCCTTTATTCTAAACTAAAAAATTGTTCTCTGATCCAATAATACTGATGATAATCCGTGTTTATGCTTCATTGAACCTTCCAAACATAAAAAGGAGAAATTTTTTTAAATAGAATATATTTAGTTTGTGTTTACCTTCCTCTCGTCCATCAAATCATCCCAATCAATTACACTCTTTCCGACGTGATCACGATCGAATTTGAATGTGAGCGGTTTCTGCAACGAAAGATATAGAAAAAAAAACATCTTACCATAAGAACCGAAATATCAAACCGCTTACTTTAGGAAGTCTCTTTATCAAGTGTTCATAAACGACGCTTCACAGCGTTTCGAGAGAGGACAAGAGTTAGAGAAGCAGCGAAAAACTAGAGAAAAGGCAAAAGTGAGAAGGTGACGCGAGCCGCGACGCAATGCTACTTTGGCTCCGCTCGCTCTTTTGATGTGCAATCTTTCTTTTCCGTTCAAGACCCTATGTCCAATTTCACCATACTGCTGAAACTTTGTGCGCCTTCTATATAACTTCACGACAACAACTGACCATTCTGTTCGAGATGTTTTTGCCGGATCCGGTATGGACGAGGATGAAATGGCACGGCTCCACATCTATACTCCACAGAGGGCACTGTCTACTCATACTGTAGAGGTAGACGAAGAGACGGTCCCCTCCTCCCTTGTTTGCCTTGCAGACCCTCGCTCTCCTGCGAGCACAAAAGATATTTACTGTGCAACAATAATTGTTGTATAGTAATTATATTCCATATTAATTAATACAAGAATTATCTCGCACTCATAAGTTTGCCCCCCCCCCCCCAATATAATTACTATACAACAATAATGAATCTAGCGTAATCAATCTAATATGAACCCCATAATGCAGCTTTCATGATCAATAGCATACATTTTCGGACAGTAAATGCAAGACGATCGAGTCACTACGTAGTTGGTTATCCCTCTGTCCAGTCACTACCTATTTCGTCCCCTGTCCGGCCACTACAAAATTTGAATCCATCGAGGATACTGTACGATCAATACTCACCCGTAGTATTGGCCAAAAGGCCTGAATTACGACGCCGTAATTCCCTCCCCTAGCCAAATTTCGCAATACACGAGGGCGCCGTAATTCAGGCCGTTTGACCATCCCTACTCACCAGGGGACTCCTCCCACTTCGACTCCAGGCGAGTATTGACCGTATCTTTCCAGTCTCGAGACGCCGTCGATCTCGAATCGAATGACACCAGGAATGGGATTATCTGAAGAAGAAAAAAAATAATCTCAGATTATATTAATATTAATAATAATACGTAGAGAATAATTAAACATACCGAATGGAAGCATCATCATTTCCTCATCTTCTTTCTTCTCCCTCTTTCTGGGTGGAGACATCCTGAAGAATGCCATAAGTCCTATTCAAACGGTTTATATAATTGACTTTAAAAATACAGTTCATTCACTTCTGAATGAACTCGACAGGAACAAAATCATTGCTCGCGAAGACTTGGAAGCACTTTTTTTTAAAAGGAATATGTGTCGAACGATAGCACGTTAAGAAAATACTTCGACGATCAACAGTTTCGCATCCACGACGTTTTACATGGGGTGGGCGAGAGAGGAGAGCGGTCAGAAGAATGACGAGAGAGCATGCAAATGCGAGAGCGTGCGCAATGATCTCACCACGAAAGCTCACTTGGCGTATTGCCAGTAGAACGCCGTGCATCAGCACTCAACGAGCAAAACGATGGGATAGCCTTCACGGATACTTTTTACTCCGTTCGTATTGTTCAGAAGGAAAAAAATATATTCTCGAGGATTTTGGATTTTGGATTTTAACACATTTATCAAGAGTAGGCTCTGATGTGCATGGCGGGCCATTCATGATTTCTTGCTTGTCTCAGGAATGTAGGTCCGATAGTTCGCATGAAGAGATCGTTCCATCTTGTGGGCGGTCTTCCGCGTCCTCGCTTAGGCCCTCGTGGAGTCCAATCGATCACAGTTCTGCTCCACTTCAAGTCATGATCATTAGCAACTTTATGCACCCAGAGCCACTTTCTTTTCAAGGCGGTACGAACAACGTCTCTGACCTGAGTGAGTCCACGCAGCCTTTCGTTCGAGACATGATCCAAGACAGTGCAACCGACCATCCAACGCTCCATGCGTCTTTGGGCCACCGATAATCTTTCACTTTGTGCTTTGGTCAAGGCCCATGTTTCACATGCGTATAGGAAGGCGGGAATGATACAACCATTGAAAAGACGGCGATCCAGGATCGATCGATAGGATAGGATCGAGGATCCAATTGAAATAGATAGTGTGGAGAGCGGTCTCGAAACCGATTAGTTTCCAATCGATATAACAACTTTTACAAATCTTTATTCCGGACAGAACATCGATGAGTAACAACATGTGTGTGCTAGCAAAGAGAATAACAAGAACCAACGACTATGCAATACATTCAACGTGGGAAACAATAGCTGTTGATGAACGAACAGCAAGGTAAGTAACAACAAACATTCAGTTTAGACGACACTGGTGAACAGATCAAAGTCGATGAGGAACTTAAATCTCGAAATTGATTTTACAAAGAGTTAAACGGATGGGTCATTGCATAACAACAGTAATCACAACAACAAGGTACTTGATTTAGTAGAAAACATGGGATTGGGATTCTGGGGGATTATGGTAGAAACTACTTCACGAACAATAATGATTTATGGTGAGGTAAAAGGCATGCGTCGTTTGGATTAGTCGTGCAAACTGTGAACTGTTGGTTACTGTAGTCGATAATTGGGATACGGTAGGAAAGGGTTGATCAATAGGGTGCAGATGGCAAAATTTAGCAAGAACAACGATGCATCTAGTCTGAGGGTACGGTAGGATAATCTGTGTGCAGTGGATCAGATCACTTAAGAGACCGTCTCGGTTATTTTGGACCACCCCCCGGAACCGGTGCGCTAGCAATGAGAACCAGGGGCTCACACAAAAAAAATTCTAAGTTTTTTCTTTCTCTGTTTCATAAGCTCTAATGCCGAAATTCAAATTCTACGCGCCAAACTACGTAAGAAAATACTATAGTCAGATTTTTCTGAGATGAACATTTTTCAACTTTTTTCATGACCATGGTCGTTTTTGGGTCAAAAAGTCGAAATCTCGGAACTATATGACTATAGGTGTTTCCAGCGTATTTTCGCCCGTAGAAATCGAATTTTTATACTAGAGAGAGAGGAGCCCTGAGGCTCTGAAATATCTGTTCAGATTGATTACAACTCATTGCGAAAGTCACTTTTTTGCCTCCTCATTTCGGATTTTTGGGTCTAGTGGCACATTTTTGGCGAAACTTCCAGACCGCACTATATACATTTCGTTGTCCTTACATCCATGCATCGATATTTTTTATCGTCGCGCTCATTCATTCTCTCCGAATACACTCCGAGATAAATTAAGTCCGAAAAAGGTCGTTTTAGAACAACAAAAAAATTCTAAGTTTTTTCTTTCTCTGTTTCATAAGCTCTAATGCCGAAATTCAAATTCTACGCGCCAAACTACGTAAGAAAATACTATAGTCAGATTTTTCTGAGATGAACATTTTAAAACTTTTTCATGACCCCAGGGATTGGACCATGGTCATGAAAAACTTTTTTCATGACCATGGTCGTTTTCGGGTCAAAAAGTCGAAATCTCAGAACTATATGACTATAGGTGTTTCCAGCGTATTTTCGCCCGTAGAAATCGAATTTTCATACTAGAGCTCGCCAAATTGTCAAAGAAAATAGTTATTTTCGAATTCTAGAGAAAAATCATTTATTAGAGCATACCTTTTTTCTTTGACAATTTGGCGAGCTCTAGTATAAAAATTCGATTTCTACGGGCGAAAATACGCTGGAAACACCTATAGTCATATAGTTCCGAGATTTCGACTTTTTGACCCAAAAACGACCATGGTCATGAAAAAAGTTGAAAAATGTTCATCTCAGAAAAATCTGACTATAGTATTTTCTTACGTAGTTTGGCGCGTAGAATTTGAATTTCGGCATTAGAGCTTATGAAACAGAGAAAGAAAAAACTTAGAATTTTTTTGTTGTTCTAAAACGACCTTTTTCGGACTTAATTTATCTCGGAGTGTATTCGGAGAGAATGAATGAGCGCGACGATAAAAAATATCGATGCATGGATGTAAGGACAACGAAATGTATATAGTGCGGTCTGGAAGTTTCGCCAAAAATGTGCCACTAGACCCAAAAATCCGAAATGAGGAGGCAAAAAAGTGACTTTCGCAATGAGTTGTAATCAATCTGAACAGATATTTCAGAGCCTCAGGGCTCCTCTAAATCAACGCAACAGAGAAATTGGGTCTATTGAGAAAATAATTTTGTTCGACTATTTTTCATTGAAATTATCATTTCTCCCCTCGTAGAGGCAGTAACCACAGATAAGTGACGGTTTGTGAAATACGGGACCAAGACCCTCTTGACACTCAAGCATGAGCCCCTGGTTCTCATTGCTAGCGCACCGGTTCCGGGCAGGGTCCAAAATGCTTCAAAATAACGGAGCCGGTCTCTTAAAGATGGAAGAATACTTCCGAGCTCAACTCGGGATGGACTATCGTCATTTTCTTCATCTTCGATGCAATCTCGTCGAAGACTTCCATCAGTGACTCGTCTATAATACGCACACATTTACACGATGGAATTGTATCGAAGGTATTCGCAACACTATTACGAATACCTCCTATTGACATACACATAGAAAATTATGCTTATGGGATATTTTCAGAGTCTAACCTAAGAATTTAGAGCAGAAATCTCCAGATAGCTGAGAGGGAAAACACGCTCAAAAGTCTCCATCAAAAAATGAATCAATAAAAGGCAACTTACTCTTTCTCTGCGGCTTCACCAACTCGATCATCCTCTTCCACTGGTTGATCAGATTCTCAGTCGCGTCTCCTGGAATATTATTATTATTATTAATAATACTGTTGATGCAGCTTCAAAAATAGTGTTACCGTGCTTGGCTTTCTCGTTTTCGCACACTCTCTCGTCCATAATATAGAGCAGGAAACATGTTGCCCACGGGAGTGTATCATTTTCTAACTTTTAGAACTCGTTTCTTTCGATGTCAGGAGTCGATATAGAACCCATTATTTTGGAAATCCTGTGGACGTTCTAAAATGACTAGTTCTGAAATGATACGCTCCGTTGCCCACTCACCATTCTCCTCCAACTGCTCGATCACTTTCTCGATCTTTTTCCTCAGTTTGGGTACGGTAGGCAAGATCTTGGCTGACATTGCGCGTCTCTGCTCGGGTGCATGGTGCGTCTGAGGATACGGTAATCTCACAATCAGGTACTCAAACGAATCTATCCACGAGATAGCCTATCCCCCCGCCCACCATATTCTGCAAGTCATCCTAACCCTACAGTATGCCTTGGTTCCTAGATTCTACAGCACTTCTCGTCTCTACCGTACCTTGGGGAATACTGTAACCGCTCCGTATGGGTTCCTCTCCTCCTTGTCTTCATATTCCTCCTCTTCCTCACTCATTCGCATCTCCGATTCTTCCCCTTTCGTCTTTACTTCCTTCTTCGTTTTCCTCTCCGTGGCCGGTTTGTTGTTGCCGCGCTTGCGAGATGCCTACAACAAACGCACACTATTTCTCCATTATGATTATCAATAGAACGCGCGCAAAGAGCACTATTCAATCCGATCGCACTGTTGAAGGGACGTTTAGGAACTCTCAATCGATGGCGTTTATGAACTCTTTCAAAAGGTCGAGAAGACGGTTTAGAACTATGGTGGCTATGGTGTCTGACTGAAGAACCCAATCCAGTCTCGACCCCCGGTTCGAGCCCCACGATCGACCATGTTTTGCAAGATGGTAGAAGAAGGCTCGCGCCCCAACCACTAGTGGCTATGGTGTCTGACTGAAGAACCCAATCCAGTCTCGACTCCCCGGTACGAGCCCCACGATCGACCATGTTTTGCAGTTCGGCTTTTGCCTAATGCGGAAAACCAGGAACTCTTAAGTCGTTATAATTGCAATACTGAGGTTATCGAGTAGTGACGTACGGTCATTTGATTACATGTAATGTTTTTAACTATCCTACTAAACGTCCCATCACCATCACACTAATATCGATTAGCCCCTTGACAACTATTGCGTAAACTACATGACAAATGCTCGATAGAACCACAGCAACTTGTTTTTGCTTCCCCATCCCCATTCTCCTACCCGTTTTCCTCCTTTCTTCTCCTCCCACACAGCGGTCTGCACTGAAGTACTCCGGGAGCGATTGCGCGTATCCGTCGTCTGTAATCATGCACATTTCAGTCAGTTCCTTCAATTTACACTGACTGCGCGCTAGATCGGATGAGAAATGTTTCGAAATACCGTCTGGCTATTCGACCCCAGGTAGAGACGGTGGCAATCCCTCTCCCTCGCCTATTGCGAAATTAGGCGAGGAGGGATCGCGACCGTCGCTACCTGGGGTCGAATAGCCAACCCTATCTCTGCCCTCTTCTCATTCTCTCGCCACCTAAAGTTCAAACCGAAGTAGCGCCCTGACTCAGCACTATTACACTCCTAAAGTGCGCACGCCAGCCACAAGACACCATGTCTTGTCACAAAAAGATTAAGATGAGAAATGCTTGCTCCTCCTTCCTACCGTACTCCTACCGTAATCCCACCACTCCTCACCTCCTCCATCTTCACTCTGTCGTTGCACTCACGCAATGACTGCCGCTTCTGAAAAAAATTGATTAAACTATTATCGAAAGAAAAATTAAGATCCTGGGTTAAACTTGAGCTTCACACACAGTTCATGAGGTTGTGTTGATAGGTCACAATGCTTTGGCCAATAAAACATTACAAGTCAGATGTATTCTCTTGCTTCTCGGAATCGATCAGTTTCGAAAATACCTTCCCATCTACCATACTCTGAACCTACCGTAACCCCACTTACCACAGCACCCGCCTTGTTTGCCAGTTTGCGGGGACGATCGGACTTGCGCTTCTTCTTCACAGGCGTATCCGCTTCCTATGATGTAGCAATCAATAATTGAACCCCTGGCATGACTACCGTAACTCAATAATAATAATAATTCCACCGTATCCTGCATAAGAGCCCGGTTCTACTGCAGCAGCTTCCATATCCTCACCCACTAATCTGACTACCGTACCCTTACCATCTTTATGTTCTGCAGACCACTCGGACCTGCCACCCCCTCCTCCTCCCACTCCTCCTTGACATCGAATGCGGAAACATCGAACTGATAAATAATATTTAGTAATTCTACCGTATCCCGCATTACGGTAGCTTCCATCACATCACGTCACATAGTTTTTATCCAAGCAATTACAGTAAGAGTACTCGTCTGCTAATGTGTTTAACTTACCGTCCTGGAAGCCTGGAAGCCTATACTACATTGCCGCTGCAAAATCGAATAATTTAACACTCTTGAAACCACCGCACACCAGACTTTTCATAGAAAAAAAGGCAACGCTGAACAGAGGACCAGCTTACTTCTTTCTCTTCAGTATCTTCCCGGTGTTTTCTCTTCTTTTTCTTCATCTTCTGCTCTATTTCCTCGTCGACAATGGTAGAATCGAAGAGGGGAAACTGAAATAAATGCAGTGTGTTTGGTCTCCTAGGCCAGCCCCGCCATAACTGACTATGCAATGTAATAAAACAGAAGAACTGCCCGGACACGCAAATGATTCACAACCGCTATATATTTCGTAACTAGCCGTTGTCCATTGCCTATGGCTCATTGCTTCATGGGGAGCTTTATTTCGCTATACAGAGGAGATAAGGGGAGGGGGGAGGCAAAGGTTACATGTTTTCGATTTCGCAATAGGGGGACAGATCACCAGACTCCATCGCTTCATTTATAGTAATGGATACTAGATCGATCCCTATTTCCGAATTCATAAATGAAGCATAACTCCTCACCTCTGCCTCCGGCGCCTCTAGCGTAGTGTAGTCATGATCGCACTGGAATTCAGATCATTTGCAAGAAGATATCACGCACCTCACGCAATTATCGATGCAGTCGGCCATACATCGAGGTGTGAAAAGAAAAATTAAAGTCTCAACTTCCACGAAAGCTCATTTCAGCGGTACAATTACGTGAGAGGCGTGATACCACTCGCTACTTCATATCAATAGCTAAATAGCACTACAGTAACGCAAACTTACAGGGCTACTACAGTGTTATTTAGCCAGTAAGACGAGTCCGGAATAAGGTTTATCTCTCTTATTGTGGATAAACGTGCATCACTAAACTCTCCGTCGTCGGACACAGGGACACAACACTACTCTTATCATCCAAATATCTAAATGTCTGACCATCGTGAGTTCGTACTCGCGCATCATCCTCGGCAGCTCCGCACTCCAGTCCCGCTCATTCCACATCTCATCCGGAAGGAAGTCCGAGGTACGGTAGGTCACCTCTAAAATTGATAACGGAATGATATAAGTAGAGATTAGAGGGTGAAACCAGGACGACAGCAAAGGTTTTTCTTCGAGTTTCAACGCAATGACTATTGAAACTCAAAACACTAGGAGAGAAACAAATCAATAGATAGGTAGGTCAATCTTCGTACCTCCGGCGGCATTTCGAGCCAGGACGAAGAAGGTGGAGGGAACCTCGAGGGGATTGGTCGGATGAGTGCTGATGATATCGACCATCTGGAGAGAGGATACGGTAGCCTACGGTAGAGATGATATATCGATTTTTGGTGCATGACATTTGCTGTTCTAGAAGTTGCTACGATACAGATATCGTGGTAGAATCGAGTTTTTACCATATGACAGGCAGTGTAACCAATTTTCATCTAGAGAATCTACCTTTGTTAGCAGTTTGATAGATACTTCACAACAATCAATGGCCAATCAAATAAAAGTAAAGATAAAGCGTATCCCGATGTCCTACCGTACTAAGGTTCGCTATTCGGCACATCGTAGCGGCGATGCTACCACTCCCGCTCGCCTAATTTCTCAATAGACGAGGGGAGGAAGAAGCGACATCGCTGTGACAAGCCGAAAAGCCATACCCCTATACCGTACCCTACCATGTCATCTACCGTACCCTTGCCAACTCACATTGTACAGTGGCAATCCGACCGACGTCCTCCACGTGGTTCCATCGGGCATTTGAAGGCGAGCGACTTCTGAAATATATTTAAATAAAGGAAATAGTTTGTATGATTGAGAGGGCACATCGCCTATTGTTTATTTCTCTCTCTCTATATTCATGGAGAGAAGTTCCCACTAGGTTCCATTCTCTCTAAAAAAAGTGGTGAGAACTTGGCATGGGAACGATCGTGGCTTGCATTTTAAAGTAGCTTCGGTAGCTGAAACTTTCCAATTTGCTCATTAGTAAAAAAATATATATATTTATAAAAAACAGACCCTGCACTGTCCTGCACGCGTTCTCCTCCGATAGTTTGCTCAGCTCCCCGAAGTGAAAGGAGCGATCGCCGCTGTTGGAGAGGAAGACGTGAATCTGAGAGGGGTAAATCAAGAAAGATCTTAGTTTCAAAAACCCATGTCCAAGTGGTCTAAGGTTCACACAATCTTAGGGCAGGTGGTTGGAATCCCTCCACTCAGGCTCCTCCATGGCGAAACCTTCATAGCGAGGCAAAATTGTTTGTAAATGGTGTGATTCGCACCAGCAACCTTGGTAACCACTTTGTGGGCGCCTTATATTTAGACCACTCGGTCATAGGTTTTGACGGCACCTTTTCATCTGTGGGGATACCTGTCGAGCTTTTATGGACCAAAACCTCCTATACGTCGGTGGGCACTTTCCTAGATCGCAACCAAGCCCCGCCCATTTTTTTCTTATCTTTCTCCCCAATCGGGTTTTTGTCTATGCTAACACCCAAACCACTTCAACTAAGTATGATCTTCATAAGAACGCTTAGGTTTGGGCTTAGGTACACGCAGCTTAGGAGGGGCGGGGAAAGGGGGAGGAGCTTGGTTGCCATCTAGGAAAGTTCCCGTTGGTGCTCAGGGGTATCCGACACCTCTGCGCAACGACGTATAAGGAGTCATGGTCCGATCTTTTCGACCCCAAGCACCATATCCAAAAGTACTCGGTGACTCTACATGCCACGGTAACATCGCGAAACGACTTTTTAAAAATTGAACCATGATACCCTCTATACGTCATGGTCCAAAAATGCACGCCGCCAGGGTTGAACAGGTATGGTCTGAGGATATGGTCATACTTGATTCACAGAAATACACTATCATCCGTCCGGGATCACAATTACCGTCAATTATTGATGTTCTAAGGAACCTCCCAAACCGACACCTCTTCGGATTCTAGCCCAGGCAATTCTGCGATTCCACCCAATCTAGATTTTCATATCACCCCTTTCATCTCCATCTTGGTCGCAATCAAGGCCAAAAACCGTGGAACTTCCGACGAACATAAACCTAACTGATCTTTGATCCCCACGCCCCCCCCCCAACTTTCCCCACCCCTCCTTCCCCCATACTCTTGCTGCGACCCCACCCGATTCGACACCATCGACGGACCTCCGTTCTACGCGACAACTCACATATATTCTCTTGTAAACGTGCCCCCATGACGGAATAAATAATGAATGAATAAATGAATGAATGAATGAACCTGTCTGACGGGCAGTTGATCCATCACGAGTGAGAGTCCCACAATGAGATGCTTGTGACTCTCGTAGCAGCTACGGGGAAGGGAGAGAATGAGGAGCGGAGGCACGGAGGGTAACTGGAGGTGGAGAGGTTGGAAATATAGGAGTGTAGGTCTATTCTCCGAGTGAATGATAGACATCTAATCGAAAAACGGCCATGAGTGAGTTGCAAGATCAAACTTAGTGAAATTATCAAACGACTTGTTTCGAATTAGGAAGTGAGAAGGTTATTACAATAAAACACGGTTCGGGAAAGGGACTAATAGGAAAACTGCCGATATCAATCAGGGGGGATAGACAAAACACTTCCTAGATGACGCCGTTGTGATCAAGGTATGGTCAAGGACTCCGAGACTGGACTAGCGATATTAGACAGTATTGGGAAGCCTCAGTGTGTAAATAGTTCGGTGCTCACCTTCCTGAGCACATCGATCAGTGACGATAGGAGGGCGTCCTCGGGATCGTCGATCCAGTTGAGAGGAGACATGAACCGGAAGGAGGTCGGTGGACTGAACCGGGAGTTGGGTTTGGACTGATTGTTAATGGAGATAGGGAAGAAATAAACAAAAATAAATATATATATAAATACAATAATTACCTGAACGGCTCTCGCCACACCATCAGCCCGCACTTGCTCACCACGCAGTGTCGGCAGCGAAAAGAGCAGGAGTACAACTAAAATGATCAATTGTTAGCATTATAGACACAACAATAGGTTTGGCAGCGCGTGTGCTTGAAATATATGTGTTTCAAAAATAATATTTAATGGCGTTCGTTGAGGCAAGAGGTTAATAGACAACGAGCGGCTGTGATACATTAGCTAGGCCCGAGCCACACTATCCATACGGTGATTTAACAAGCGTTAGATTACGCATAACGTAAACGGAATTGGCCTCTTCCTTATAGAGATAATAGAGAAGTGAAAATTGGACGAGATTCAAACCTTTAGGACGCGCTTGTCTTCGAAGCTAAGGAAGGTGACGTCGCCAGCGTGCGCCTTGACGACACTCTCGATACGAGTGAGAACGGACTGCTCGGCGCTGAAATATGAGTATAAGTAGCAGAATAAGCGCACTCAAGCCGCTTTTAAAGGTACTAATTTAGGTGAGTGCAACCCAGTTCTTACCCATCTCGATGTACGCCATCACTGCACCTTCCATTTCCCTTATTAGAAGAGATGAACCTCATTTCATTAGTCCGTATCCTCCTACTGAGCGCTTAAACAAAAAAGAGAAGTATGCTCACTCGAGAAACTTCTTGGCGGCTAGTTTATGCTCAACGAGCGGATCTTTCTGTGATACGACGATCACCGACTTGGTACGGCGAGGAGGCATGATCTATAAAGCAAAGGAACACGTATTAGCAATTTGTATCAACCGCGATAACACCAGCAAAAAAGTGGCTATAGAGGCCGCTGCCTGCTCTAATAGCGTCGCGTATGCCGTGCAGACGAGTTGATCCATCGCGTCTTATAGTTCTTGCACAAAATAAACAAAGAATAACGAAAACATGTCGCAAAGAGAAATTGCGCAACATGATGAAACGGAACGTCAATATCGTTCATTTTCCTGACTACCGTATGCCTTTCCAGTTGGGACGTAGAATCCGTATACTGTAGCCGATTCGTGCGCAACTTCGGTGAAAATGCGGCTCCGAAATTTGTAATTATTGATTTTCCTTTTTTTCTTTCTTTCTTTGTATAATGTTTATATTTAGTGGTAAATGTGGACAATGAGTGAAGGAGGAGAGGGGAGAGAGAGGGGATTGTCAAATAATTGTGAATCAATTACGAACAATATTGCAAAATCGTTGAGAGATGAAATGAAGAATTGATAAAATTGGGAGCAAATTATGTTCGGGGATAAGAAAAGATCGTTCGTTGCGTTTCGCAAAATACAACAAAATATTATGGAGGGATGGGGAATTGAACCCCAGCCCTCTCGCATGCTAAGCGAGCGCTCTACCACTGAGCTATGCCCCCGATTGGCAAGACGCTCCTACACTCCTTCTTACCACTTCTCACTGATCACTGCCTGAAAAGACACCTTTCTCAAACTATCACTATCTATGAGACGATATCTGACATTTCCGACTTTATCATGCAGATACTTAGCACAGTGAAAAAATAGAAACCTCTTATATTCTGGCTACAGATAGCACATTAATTTCCCGCCGCGTTGCCAGTTTTTTTTATTTGCGTAATCAATGCGCTATATAGGGACAATCAACCTGTGAAAGGGGCGAATTTGGATCGGGATACAAAGGACGTTCAGTAAGCCAAAAACCGAGCCTGTCTGAGGGTTTGAATTCAAATTTATTTGACTATGTCGAGGTATTCGCGCAAATTGGAATGTTATGCACATATATCAATGTATCAACATTTACTGATTCAGGTTATGGGTGGCATAATACGATTTTACTCGATCTTGTGAAAAAGTATTTTTCGACCATCATGATTTATGATTTTCGCCACACTTTATTTAACCAACGCAGTAATGGTGCAAGCTTTTACTAGTAATAGTTTGTAGTCCCTTTGCGTCTGTATCGAATCCATGTAAAATAGGGCTCTGGTACTCCCGTGCTCACTCTCATTTATTCGCTCAACAAGAGCGATCTGCAAAGTTTGCAATTTTCAAAAAGCTGCAAACTCTCACTTGTTAGTGCTCATAATGTTCGTCTGTCATCCCATGTTTTTCACAATAAATAACGAACATAATGAGCACTAACAAGTGGAAGTTTGCATTTTTTTTTAAATTGCAAACTTTGCAGATCGCGTTTTCTGAGCGAATAAATGAGAGTGAGCACGGGAGTACCAGAGCCCCATATCACATGGATTCGATACAGAAGCAAAGGGACTACAAACTATTACTAGTAAAAGCTTGCACCATTACTGCGTTGGTTAAATAAAGTGTGGCGAAAATCATAAATCATGATGGTCGAAAAACACTTTTTCACAAGATCGAGTAAAATCGTATTATGCCACCCATAACCTGAATCAGTAAATGTTGATACATTGATATATGTGCATAACATTCCAATTTGCGCGAATACCTCGACATAGTCAAATAAATTTGAATTCAAACCCTCAGACAGGCTCGGTTTTTGGCTTACTGAACATCCTTTGTATCCCGATCCAAATTCGCCCCTTTCACAGGTTGAGTGTCCCTATATAGCGCATTTATTACGCAAATAAAAAAACTGGCAACGCGGCGGGAAATTAATGAGAATTGTATAAGTGTGATGAAATTTTGGTTTTTATCGATTTTCAGGTTTTGAAGGAGAGGGATCGAAAAATATCCGAGAGTAAAAGAGTCATAGAATTCAATGAGGAATCCATCGAACCCACTCTCAAATCGATTGGATTCGATTTACGGATATTGGTTGATGACGTCATCACCCCCATCACTTCATGCCCTGAGGCTAAAACGCACCAGGATAAAATTTCCGAAATATCCCCCACTTACACTCATCGAATGCTATCTGTAGCCAGAATATAAGAGGATTTCATTTTTGAGCTGTGCCAGAAGAGTCGGAAATGTCAGAAATCGCTTCCTATAACTCAAAGAGACAAATGTCATAACACTAGAAGTTTTGGAGGTATCGATCACAGTCTTTAGAATAGACTCGGATGCCTCGGGAGCATAAGAGAGGGTCATCGCTCCGAAGAAGCAGAGGAAGATGTTAGAGAAGATCTAAGGCGACGTTGACCGCATTCTTCTCCGGATTCTTCGCTAAGAGCTTCCAGCGAGCCGTTGAAAAGTCCGATCTACTTGGATCAAGATGTGGTGAGTGGAGCCCGATGATTACTGTAGAAAAGATATGATTACGGTATTTGCAGTTCGATGACACCATCTCTTTGGTCACAATAGCCAACTTGGCATGGGTATGGTAAGGGCTACGGTAGTCAGTGTGAGGTAGATAAACAACCCTTCAGTATCGATGCAGTCACTTCATCGCCAATGCACTTCAAACGGACAAGGTGACCCGACAGAAAATCATAAGGTATTCGGAAGATCAGGGATAGTGTATCGGTACCGTACTCATCCCAGGGCGCTCTCGGCCTTTTCACGAATTGCCTCGACAACGCAGATGAGAAGTGAGTTTGAGATAAAAGATTTAAGATCAAAGATTAAAGATCGAAGATCAAATATGCTGTTCAGGATGCCTGAAACAAGTGATGACGGCGACGAAGCACAAACTGCCTGGCACCATCTACGCCAATGATGAAGATGCGATGGAGATTTGAAGAGACACGCCCCGCTACCGTACTGGTACTAGGTCGGATGAGAACTGTCGGATGATAACTAACCGTATGAGAACTAGAGTGCGCAATTCGGGTAATCGTCTCTTCATTTCGTGCACTCTCTCGTCACTCTAACCGGTGAGAGAGCAGGCGAAATGAAGAGACGATTACCCGAATTGCACATTCTAATGAGAACCAAATATGTCTTGAATGGAGGAGAAAGTGCCTGAGATAATAGATAATTACTGATCATTCGAGATCAACGCATTGCGAGTGTCTCCGTTTCTATGGGAGTGAACCGTGGGCCTGCTGATATCTGGTTGGGCTGATCTACCCAGCTGAGAAAAATCAAAGATCGGATAGTGGGAAGCAGAGTGATGCGTAATTAAAGACGCCCGCTTGGACAAGGTAGTCCAGTTGTCGGAAGACGAGTGATAAGGTTCACACAGCATGTAGAGATCTAATGATGATTCACGGAATTGATCTGCCAGTGAGAAGAGAGAATGTAAAAGCAATGTGTTCATTGGGGGGCATAGCTCAGTGGTAGAGCGCTCGCTTAGCATGCGAGAGGGCTGGGGTTCAATTCCCCATGCCTCCAAAACCTTTTTGTAAATAAATGATCAATTATTCCTTTTTTCCCACTCCATTTTATATTTTTTTTATTGTTCCAGACTCCAGTGGGAAGCTTGTTAAATTTTCACGAACAGACTCATAGCATCTCTACAGGGTTTTCGAGTTATTTCAAAATAATTTCTGGGGAATCCAAACCAGGCTGTTACCAGTCGTATCGTTGAATCCAAACCAGGCTGTTACCAGTCGTATCGTTGAATCCAAACCAGGCTGTTACCAGTCGTATCAGCATGTGTTCAAGATATGCAACCAGGACGGAGGGTGCGTTGTGCAAAGCATTAAAATTACAATTTTCAGTCAATCTGCACGAAGTACGTCTATATGCGAGAGACCAAACTACAAACTATAAAATCAAAAGATCAGACCTTTCATGATTGAACTGTACACACTATCAGCGATAAGAACCTAACGATAACCAGCTGTTTTCACCACATTGTTGTCTGTTTGGAAGGGAACTACGTGAGTCTTCCCACCAGAAAATAGATGCGCTGCTTGCTTGGAAAGGTAGGCATATAAAGATGGTCAGGCGATTCCTACGTCTAACCAGTGGAAGAAATGCTTGTAGTCGCGATATTTGTTCTCGTTTTCCTGGCTCGTCTCAACATTTCGATGGTTTGGACAACGGTATGGTGTTCTTATGACTCGCTAGTCTAATAATGTGACTGTTATGCAGTAGTAATGGCAAAACGGAATTACCTCTCCTAAATTTGCATGATCTCTCGCTGGTCAGAGGATCGAGAGAGCGTGCAAAATGAGGAGAGTCCGGTTCCGATTTGTCATCACTATTGTCCAGATCGAGCAGGGCGTCGAGATCAAGCCTATTAGGCCTCATCCCCCTGGAATTTACGTATCCGGCGGCAAACCTTTAACTGAAGAGCAATGCAGGGCATGGTAACTGCACCATGATCGATTCACTAATGTGAATCTGTTTGAAGGTGCGCACGAAACCAGGAAAGCTTTCGAGAGCAGTGTTATCGCAATTGTCGAACATGATCGTACTGACTACGAGCGGCCATATCAAGGAAGATAAAGAGTGTGTGTGTTTGTGGGGTCTACACATGTTTGTTTGTACACCGGTAAAGTTTGTATTTGTACATTTTCATTTTCTCTTTAATTTCACACATATTCAACCGCCATTTATTTAAATACCTTTTTTTATGAGTGTAGTAAAAACCAGAAAAATGCGCAAGCATTTCTTCGTGGCACACTAAGGAGCAATCAACAAAGCTTCAAAATGTTCTTGAAGCTTCCAAATATGCTGTTTCTACACGGCGTTTTGCATTGGGTGAGCGAGAGAGGAGAGAGCGGTCAGGGGAATGACGAGAGAGCATGAAAATGCGAGAGAGTGCGCAAAGGTCTCACCACGAAATTTGGTGTTTTGCCAATAGAACGACGTGTTCTACTTTTCATTCGTTAACTAGCTGAGTTTATTCTGAAGAAAACTGATTAATCGAACATCTGCTTTATACTATTTACTTCAAGTACGTCAAAGTGATACAAATTCAGCTTCCCATCCTGTTCCGGTTGGAGTTGAAGGTCCATTTGAAGACTATCTGAAAATAACTCTCAATTTGATGATTACATTTTTAGATTCATAATCGCAAAAAAATGACGAGGCCGCAAACTGTTATATTCCTGAACCAGCGGCTTTCCCCCGCCTACGGCGGGGGAAGCCACTGGCAGACTCCGCGCTGCGCGCGTCGTCTGTCTTTCTTTTTCTCTTGCTTCACACACTCTCCGACTCTATCCTCTCTCTGGAAGGCTGAGAAATTTCGGGGAGGTTCTGGAAATTTCTATGACGAAATCTCTCTCCACCTCAAATCCCTCCTCTCTCGAAAGTTCTGAAGGTTTCGATGACGAAATCTCTCCCCTCCCTCCCCCCTCTGTCTGGAAGGTTCGATGACGAAATCTCTCCCCCACTTTCCTCAGAGAACCTTCTAGAACTTTCCTCAGAGAAGGTTCTAGATCTTTCCTTGGAGAACCTTCTAAAACTTTCCTCTGAGAACCTTCTAGAACTTTCCTTGGAGAACCTTCGAGAACTTTCTTCAGAGAAGGTTCTAGAACTTTCTTCAGAGAGTAAGAGTCTGTAGTTTGTAGTCTCTAACCTAAAGTTTGAAGATTGTAGTCTATCGTTTGTAGTTGGTGGTCTATAGTTTGATCGTTGGTCTTTATAGTTTGGTCTTTATAGTTTGTAGTTTGGTATTTATAGTTTGTAATTTGGTCTTTATAGTTTGTAGTTTGATCTTTGGTCTTTGTATTTTGATCTTTGGTCTTTGTAGTTTGACCTTTGATCGTTACCCTGGTCCGTGAGGGCCAAGGAGGGGCGGGGCTATGTGGGCGGAGTCTGGACAGACGCGAGGAGACTTTTGCGCTTTATATAGGAGTATGATAGAGATAAAACTTGAAACCTTCGCTAACCTTCATTACATTTGTTGTCACGGTATACGACTGATTGAGAGAGGGCGAAGTTGAATTGAACCTAATATTTGCTATTATTTATTGATTTCGTTTCATTCATCGAAGTACTGTAGGAATGGCTGATCACTGTTCAGACCATCGTAGAATGCGAGAGTAGTCCCCGATTGACAGTTGAAGACAGTGAATTTGACACTAGCCTGAAATTTAGAGAAATTCTTTCCTGATTTAATATATATGAGAGACACGCTGAGATTTTGAACATATGCCTGGAACAAGGGGCAAAAGTCGATTCGAGGGATTAGCTCCATATTTGCACAAGAGGTAGTGCTCGGTAAGGTAGGCAGGTTGACCAAATTGGGGCAGACCGCGACGCGTCCGCAGCGCGTTAGAGCGCGCGAAATTCGAAATTTGACGAATTTTGAAAAATTAATTTCTCGCTCATTTCTTCTCCAATTGCTTCGAACTTGGTACCAATACATAGCTATATTCATGGACATCATTTCATGTGTTGCGTATAATCTATGAAAGTTTCAGATTCATGGCGAAATTACAAAATCAAAAATTGATTCCACTCGCAAATATTAACGCACACCCGAGGGCATATTTCTTATTTAATAATATGTTAGATATTTTAAATATGAATAAATAATGATAACAAAAATCGATTTTTTTTTGCGTACCGGAGTGGCGAATTTTGAGAAAAACTGCTTTGAGGTACTGCAAATATTTGAATTTCTTCGTTTTGACGGCGTTCCCAGGCAAGCAGTGATACGATTAATTGCCATAAATCTTGCATGAATTTACTAATAAGATGTATGAAAAGGAAATTTGAGTTTGCACGATTCTGAAGAAAAAACTTTTTGTAGATGGAAATTCTATCTACAAATTTTAGATGTAGACGTTTTTGCATCTACAAAAACTTATCGAGCATAAAGAACTTCAAAAACGTTCTCACAGTTCCGCTCCCCGTGTAATACTGATTTTGCGGGCAATGAGCATCGGCTTTTGGAGCTGAAAGGATTGGTTATGCATAATTAATGAATGTGCAAGGAAACGGAAGATTTATCTAGATAAATGTGAATTTTTTTTAAAAAGCTTAGATAAAGCTAAATTCGATCTAATATACGAACTATGATGAGCGACTCACGTGGAGAGAATGCAGTTGGTCCGTAGACACCTCCATTTCTGAAGCAAATATGAGGCTGTTTCACGGTGCAATCGATATTTGTCCACTGTCCTTGAACTCCGAATTCGGAAGCCAGCAAACGTTGCACACAAGAGCCGAAGATTGTGTTTGGGAATCCTTGAATTGAACTCGCATCTGAATCTACTTGGAACTGGGAAGGAATCAAAGAAATTAAAACCTCACCAGCTGCCCAGAAGTTCATATTTTGAAACGAGCCATCTATCCATTCAAACACTGCAATTGAAAAAATTAAGAAACAGCACAGTTCAAAGAACTCACCTCCGTTTGAATACTGTCCTCCGATGTAGATGGTTCCCGTGACTCCAGCGTACAAGGCCAATTGTGCGTAGTAACCGTTATCCTGTACTTTATTTATTTCGCTTTAATACACTACTAAATCAACATAAATTAGCTAATAATGAATCAAATAAACTTCAGAATTCAACGCAGACAATTTCATATTAATTAGAACGTGGAGGAACTGTTTTTTCGTCACTACTCAATAATTAAATATATGTAGCCAAACTAAGAGATGGGGCTGGACCACACAACAATCAGTTAACTTATCCATTCGAATCCCACTCACATTCGAACCGTGAATGCTAGCCAGATGTCCTCCCCCGGGACAAGATGCTTCAGCAGATTTCTGATCAAGAGGTGAAGTGTTTACAGAAATACATCCTCCCTTGTACTCAGTCTCTCCGTCTTCACATTCAATTGCTGGATAAAAATAGTTGTTAAGAGTGACTTATTTTGCATGAGCACCCAGATGAATCTTAAAAGAGATATGAGCCCGCTCGCCTTATTTTCGAGCAAAATCGAAAAGAGCTCGCTAAAATAAGGCGAATGGGCTCATTCATATTTAAATAGACGACATACTCTTGTTTTAACGCTGCAGACCCAGCACTGTCCTGTATATTGGTCATCGCATTTTTGCCTGTATAAATACAATTAATCGCAGTAATGTGTTCGAACGACCAACTATTAATGACGCATGAAAGCGATTGGTTCGAGTGAATTTCTAAACAGCTCACGTGACAATGGAACTCGCAAGTCGTACTTTTGTGTAATTAGATATGTGATTGTTGTTTTGTGTTCTCGTCACGATTTCCAAAAATGTGTTCAATGACAATTGAAAGCTAGACGAGTAAACCACTACAACATTCGAGATGGTATGCAAAAGCGTTTGCGAAATCCATTTGCTGAAAAACTATCGTCGAAACCGATTCGCGGGCTAGAAAACCTTGTGAATGATTTTACGAAACAACTCGAGATTCACGAGAGCGCGAAATAGCTTTCCTAGTGATACAACAACTCCCGTAAGAACATAACTGGTTTTCCGAAAAATTAATTATTTTTTCACATTCGTATCATTTTCAGTCATAGTCCTCGCGAATTGCCAAACTATTCGGTATTAGAGTCCGTAATACGCCGTCTCTTCATTTGCCACACTCTCTCGTCAGTCGAGAAAGCGTGTGAAATGAAGAGACGACATTTATTCGGTATCCTTACCAGGACCAGCATGTAGTATGGATCTGTTCGTGTAGTCCATAGCATCGTGTTTTTCCATCATCGATTGGTTCTAAATTATGATAGATAATTGATAAACTACAATATACTTCTCACCCATTCCTGTCTCGAAGTTCGTGTAGGTCACTGGGGATCCATCGTCCCAGGCGCATTGTTTCCCAGTGCATCTGAGCCCGACATTTCCGTGATACCATTCACCTCCTTGTCCGCAATTGACAGATTCTGCCAGAGTTTGCATGAACTCATGCTCCTGCGAAACGATTTGTACCCTGACAGCGATGATTACAAATACAACCTCTTGGCTGTGAATCGATGCCAGCATCCCCCCTCCCTGATTAGTCCAACTCTGCCGAGTATAACGTTGCGAGTTTGAATTCTCCAATGAAACTGTCAAAGTATGTTCGGATCTGAACATTACTGATTAATAGGTCACCGAATGTTTTCTCTAATTGAATCTTAATTCGCTCTATACTTATAAACTCAGAATGTCTGTCTGTCTGTTCGTCTTTTTGTCTGTCACACTTTTCAAACATCAATAACTCACTTTCTAGTCATCGCCCGAGGACAAGTACTTGACCAATCTAACCACCATAAACTCCTTTTTCTAAATCGATAATCTGGTAACTTTGGACCTCTTGGCTTTTTTTGGATACCGATTGGTACCACATCTGGTACTTTGGTACCTCATGGCTTTTTTGGGTACCGACTTGTTTTCGCTAATAACTCGCTTTAAAATCATCGGAGAGCCTCGGGAGAAGTGCCAATCGACACACCGTGCTCAGATTTCGCAATTATCGATTTCGTCATCATTACGCAATCTTCACGTTTTTGCTCATAACTCGCTTCAAAATCATCGGAGAGGCTCGGGAAAAGTGTCAATCGACTCAGGACTCACCGACAGCAACTATTTCGCAATCGTCAATTTAGTCATCATTACGAAATCTTCACATTTTCGCTCATAACTTGCTTCAAAATCATCTGACAGGCTCGGGAAAAGTGCAAATCGACATTTTATGATCATTTATAAGTTTTTTTTAGGATACTTCGGCCAGACCGTTGTGAAAAGCTCGCTCAAAGCCTCACGAGCTTTTTGCAACGGTATACGCCCCACTCGCCAGCAAGCGGTGCTTGGCTAACGTGTATAGCGGCCTAAAGTTGCTAAAATAAACATGATTTTGTGATTTTGCCTATGCTCTGGCCATACCGTTGTGAAAAGCTCGTGAGGCTGAGAGCGTGGAGGAAAAGCTGCGATGTAGCCACGGAGCGAAGCGGAGTGGCTACATCCCAACTTTTCCGGAACGCTCGAAGCCTCACGAGCTTTTTGCAACGGTATACGCCCCACTCGCAAGCAAGTGGTGCATGCTTAACCTTTGCTTACGACCCGGCGTACAACGTAGCAGCCGCAGGCTGCTAGTTGGAACTCAATGACGAAAATGACAATAATAATGAATGCGTTGAATCGCGTTTTAGAGGCGCTTTGATAGCAATCTCCCCCATTAGGTGCTTGCGAGTATCCTTTCGGACAGGGATCAGCAAGCGAACATGAGAACAGCAGTAGAAGAGTGTGGCCGCCCTCATCTGAAAATATCACAGTAAATTTTCGATAAATAAACATTATACTAGTAGAATAACAAATAATCAATAGCTATGTTATTAATTTTTTAAATAAAATTTCTTGCACGGTAGATTTCTATCTGGAAGCTAAACAGTGACACAACTGCGGCTTGATCTCTTATCACCGGTGTTGGGAGGGACTTTATTGATGCGAAGCAAACGATAAGAGATGGTCATTTTTGTTCCTAATCCATATTTATCCTCCTAGTGACGGAATTCACGTGTTGGTACCTGTCCTCTCATCCGGCAACACACAAAACATAACACGTATCCTATTCTCTTTCTCATGCAATCACTCGTGTTTGAACTTGAGCCGTCCCTCTCCTCTTCTACAGTACCGCAGAGTCTCCCCGGGAACATACGGGTCGCGGAGGATCGGCAAGTCGCTCCCACTTTGAGGCGGCCTAAGACCTCTTTACAGTGTGTATTTTTTTGTCTATTTTTGGCTGTAGACTTCTCTTGTGAACTACAATTCCATCAACAATGCCCGATTTACATTCCGAAATACGATGGTCAGAACAACTGATCAATTTCAGAGATTTATATGGTAGTCGTAAATGGCTAACTAAGAGAACGAAGTATCAAAAAGGGATGATGTGTGAAATGATTGTAGACCCTGCCAGTATTGAGTTGAGAGCAGCAGTGAAGATCTGAGTTGGAGTAAAGCACCTGATGGAGTCGATTGTAGTATGTTTACTGGATGAGTATTAGTAATGCCAAATTGGAACAGACTCTCCTTAATTTTCAGTGCTCTCTCACCGATCAGAGAGACGAAAGAGCGTGCGAATTGAGGAGAATCGATGATGATTTGGAATCACTAGTGAGTATTACGATAGTACATTCCGAAGCGACAAAATGGAGTTTCAAAGTTCGGAGTGAACGAGAAACTAACCGCCACTGCATATGAAGATGAACCATTGATCGATAATAATAAGGCCATTATTGAGAGTATGAACTCCCGAATGAGGTTGAATAGAAACCTGCGAATATTCGTTTTTAGCAAGATTAGCATGGTCAATTGGTGATTGAAGGATTGACTCTCTTCATTTCTCGCGCTCTCTCACTTCTCTGATCGGTGAGAAATTATGCACAAAATGAGGAGAGTCATCAATGTGTCAACCCGAGTCAAGAGAAATCCGTGAAAAATAACGAATAGACGCGGACAAGCGAGAATTGAGATACACTCTGCCCGAGAAGGGAGAGAGAAATATGAAAGTGCACTCCTTTTTCTAGTTACCTTGCTATAGCGGACCTGACACTCGTTAGAGAGATATGGATTTCCACGCAAAGACACAGAGTAGAGGGGGGAGAACTTAGCCCAGCATATCACTCACTACATATTCCCTGTCTGGGTATATCCGGTGTTTTTGCACATATATTCGTCTCAAACTGAGGGAATTGTTGAAGACTTTCGATCCCTTTATTATGTTTTCTTTTGATACATTTTCTCTCAAAATATAATTCGTAATTGAAAAGAGAAAGACATGCATCGAGATAAAGTCGAAGGAATTCGAAAGCTACATTTTGGTCTGATACATTCACTCCATACGTCAAATGAGGTCTATCCACGAATTATCTGCCGATATTCCCAAACAAGTTTGCCGACGTGATCTACTCGATATAATCGATTTTTTCAATACATTACGCTGTTTTTCTCGCTTTGCCGACATGGGTCTTGCCGGAGTGCCGAAGTGCCCTTTTTCGAGACCCATTTGGCGTATGATTCACTCCATTATTTGCGAGGACTTTGTTCATTTATGACTCATAATTTGCTCTTTTCCAGCTTCTTACAACGATTTTCGTCATTCTGATTTCATCAACTCTTGTTTCTTTGCAAATTGACTCCACTGGGAAACCAAACTAGAGGCGGTTAGAGAGGAGGGGGCGTGGCCAGGGGGGAAGATGGTGCAATAGAACAGGTCAGAACAGGCCTGGCATTGACAGGTGGAGTGGGCGGGAAAGCGCCCCATATGATGCCATTTTCGAAAACAGACGAGCACTCTCTTCATATCTCACGCTCTCTCGTCGCTGACCTTTGGTGGAGAGAGGCGGAGGAGGGGGAGGGGGGGGGGGAGAAGGAGGAGGAGGAAGGTTCGAGAACGGGTGCCTCCAGTTTGGGTGGCAGTAGCCTCTCTCCCTCCATCTCATTCATATCTGCTCTCGCTCCACTGGTCGGTCCACTATGATCAAGCTCTGCAATTGCTATCAGTCCTTCATGGAGACGCCGTAAGTTTACTTATTTATTTATATTTATTTAGTTTATTCATTTAGAATATCCTCGACTGACTGGTCTCTTGTTTCCGAAAATACTAAGCCCAAATCCATTCTCTGATCCCCCCAATCTCACTGTTTTCCATCTATTCCACAAAATCGTGTGAAAGACACCTTTCACGTTTTTCCCTCTCCATTTCGTGTAGATTGCAGATAGACTATTCAATCTAGTCCCCCTCTCCTCTAGAAACTATGACTCTAGTCCATTTCGTCATGGGTGACTCGCCCTTTTGATGCCGCCCACACGAAACGTTCGCCTTTTCAGCCTTTCACCTGCCCTGTCCGACCTGCCGTCGATGTTTGGGTCCACTGCCTCTCCCGTGGATTCTGCCGAATCCATCGAAGCAAAGGTAAGCACTCTAGTTTCGCTAACACAGAGCTATTAGTAATGTCAAATATGAACTCGACTCTCCTCTATTCGCTTGCTCTCTCGTCTCTTTTACCGGCGAGGGATTTTGAGTCCATTCAGGAGAATCGTTCTCGATTTGTCAACAATAAACGTCCATATAATTGTGATGAAATAATAGAATATGCTCCGCTTTCATCCATGGGTCGATTCCAATTCAGCTTTTAGGGATGTCGTTTGCTCTCTCATTTGCGCACACTATCTCACCGGTCAGAGAGACGAGAGAGTGTGTGGAATAAAGAGAGTAGAACTCCGAAACAACACTATCAGCCTTGTTAATTGTAGATACTCACTGTTATTCGCAACTTTTCCACTGTCACATCGTCCCTGTGCATCTCCGAACGCCTGCCACGCTTCGACAACATGATCTTCCTCAATCTGACCACTCTCGAGGGTGAGTCATATGACGCTGTTTGCCTTATTTTCGAGCAAGGGTTGGCACAGCTCAAAAAGGTCGATTTTCTGAAACTGTGTGATTTGGGGTTATCGAGGGTGCTGAAGACGATGGAGCTATCCATTTTGTCCCTAGAAGCCTCATTGGCTCCAGACGGCGTCACGTCGAAATCACGTTTTGAGATGCTACTCGGCTGTCGAGGCGAGAGTAATTTTAGGTGAAAATGATTCCTGGGGTAGAATTGAATGACAAACGCGCCTGTCTAGTTCATTTTTCATTATTTTCAAAAATAAATTTTAAAAAGTGAACTTTTCGCACAGGCCTATCCGTGTAATCCCATGTGGATAGATCGATCGGGCATGACGAGAGGATTCTAAATCTATATTTTCAAGCAATTTGCGCATGCGGTCTCCGAGTTAAGCGACTTACAGTGTATAGAGATTGTAAGGAAAAGGGGCTCTCTTGCACTTTCCTCTCCCCCCTCACTCGCTTCCCTAACCCCTCACGACGAGAGAGCGTGGGGAATGGAGAGAGCGCACGAGAGAGGAGGGAGAGGGAGGGGAGGAAAGCCTATTTTCATTGCAATCTCAACACACTTTTAAGTCGCGTAGCACGGAGACCGCATGCACAAATTGCATGAAACTATAGATTCTGAATCCTCTCATCATGCCCGATCGATCTGTCCATATGGGATTACTCGGATAGGCCTATGTGAAAAGTTCACTTTAAAAAAATTATTTTTGAAAATCAAGAAAAATGATCTAGACAGGCGTGATCGCTATGCAATTCTGCCAAAGAAAACATTTTGGCTTAAAATTTGCACTCTTGGCAGGCGCGTACGATGTCAAAATGTGATTTAGACCTGACGCCGTCTGGAGCCAACGATGCGTCAAGAGACAAAATGGATAGCTCCATCGTCTTCAGCATCCCCGATAACCCCAATACACCCAGTTTCAGAAAATCGACCTTTTTGAGCTGTGCCAGATCCGACCAGATTTGCTCGAAAATAAGGCAAACGGCGTCATATTTGTTTGTCGTTGAAATACAGGCATTCAGTAATTCTCAAAGCAAGCCTATTGACATTCGGTCATTTTCCTGCACTTTCACTAATGACGTGGACTCTAACGAATGTCGATAACATAGGGGGAAACACGCGCATTGAGAAATTTTCAAAGCAGAGCTATTGACAATCGGTGCACCTATATTCTCTTGCGCTTTCAGCAAGGGAATAGGACTCTAGACAATGTCCATAGAATACTGAGTAGTTCTCTCGTTTCTCTGCACTCACTGCATTGAGGATAATCGGATGTCGACTTTTCATCATTAATACATAAAAAAAAAAAACAAAAAAGTCTCATTTTCAGGCGATTGCTACTGCGTTGAGCTGACTAAGAAGGGTTGGCGGATCGCCTCACTCGTCCACGATTCCATGAACGGAGACTTCCGACGGATGGACCTCTTCATCGTCTATCACAACAGTCTGACGGAGCTGCTGAGAGGAGTCTCGGCCCAGTTTGAGAACCTAATTAATGAGGTGAGCACGAAATCGCCCACAGTCTCATGATGGGTAGATAGAGAGGACTAGATCATTGCGTATCTCAATAGGCGATCACTTATCCATAGCAATTTCGTCAGAATTTCGGGTCAACCAGACTCCAACTAGAACAAACAATGACGCAATGACTCGAGTTACTGTAGCTATAGACGATCTTGGGTTACTGTAGCCTCGATTTGAATAACTTTTCAGTCCCAGCTGTTCACTCCCTCTTCATCTTCGTGCTGTTCTACTCCGAGATCGACTTCGCCATAACAATCTATTGATCACAATCTACCGAATTCCTTATCCCTTATTAGCTAGAATCTCGCAAAATTCACTTTACAGAATCCCTTACCATGTTGTGTTTCTTCCCGCCATTCCGCCTGCCTTTCATCATTCGCCATTGTCTTGGTTTGCCGAAATATATAACACGCTCAGTCATTGGATATGAATGACGCAAGAGTCAAACTTCAAAAACTTGATCTCGTTCCAACGATCTCATAAGTTCCTACTTCATTGTTGTCCTTATGCCAACGAACCCAATTCTTCGCTGATAATATTAGTTTAATACTCGATTAGATCAAAATTTGAAGAGATAAAATCATTCTCATTCACCACTCGCCTTTCTTTCCATGTAACTGTTATCGCGTCTCAAGATACATTTCATCGGATAACAAATGTTCGGGTATAATAGCGAAGACATTGGTGCAAGGGCATCAAATTAGACTTCATCTAGAGGTGCGACTCCTCCGCTTGGTATTCCACCCCCTCTCGCTCACACACTGAGAAATACTAAGCGGATGATGACGGCTGCCTCGTTATTATTAGATTACTCTATGCAGTCCCTGCCACTTCGATAGCCTGTTTTTTTTTCGTTGATGGTTACTGTAGCTCCGGGTTTCGTAAGAACACGATAAGTATTATTTTCCGAAATTCATACCACTTCAGGAGACGCATAATAATATTCATATTAACTGCAATTAACTCAAATATAATGTATTATTATTAACAACAAAAAAATTACAAAACAATGAATAAGTATGACACGAGATTCAACCCTACTCTAATTTACCGCTAAAGTATACTGTAGTTCTGTAGTTTGTAGTTTTGCTGTTTTTAATAATCGATTTAGCTCTATTATTTCCCAGTTTCCTACTTTATTTCTTTTATAGTTCGAATACGCATCGTCGGTTTAGTAGAATTAGTCGGAACTCATATGTCGCACCATTGAGGTCCCATATTTAACGATTCCCGCGTGTTTTGTCTGCGTTTTAGCGCCCGTTCCTTTATTCTTTATCGAACAATCGTTTCTCGTCTAGAATGGCCTCCATCGAGACCACGCCCATGGATATCTCGGAGCCTCCGACGGTGAGTGTTTACACATTTTACTCCATGCGCAAACTTCGGGTTTCCGTACACTTGTTTTGAATCTTCTAGCGATAATTGTCTATATAATTTGATAATATTTGTCAGGCCACTGATGCTTCTCTCTCCACGACCAGTATGGACGATGCTCCGATCCCCTCGGCCGACGCGAATCACAACATGCCCGTCGCATCCGTCGTGCCGCGTGCGTTTCCCTTTCGCTGTATATCGCAGCAGCTTGCTGATTCAAATTTGCGTATTATAACTTCTTTTAAAATTATTGTTGTCAGTGGCCTTCTATGCGATTCCTACACGGCCGTAAAACCATATTAATAGGTTTATATTCCTATCTAACACAACGATAACGCCGATGCGAAGTAGCCATGATCCTGATCGGTGTTCTAGGCTACCTTTAAATGTTATTAAGGTGTTAAATAGAGCCCCTTTCAGTGGCTGACCCGATGCCCGTTGAAGCTGATGCTCCCGGACCCTCAGGTATCACTACTTTTACATATTAGTGGCACTGTACAGTTCGCTGAAAGGCCCATTTTGCGCGTCTCCCATTCCCTCGCCGGGTGCCATTATCATTACTCTTTCTTCACCGATGCTGGGTCGGTTGGTTGAACGTGCGTCCGCGAGGAAAAGTAGTAGTACGTATTGTTAAGGACCAGCGGCATTCCCCCGACTACGTCGGGGAACACCACTTACTGGGTTCATCGCTTCGCGCTTCACATACGCTTAGTTCTCATAAGCGTAGATTTTGTGTTGGTAGGACACCCATACCAAACGTTGGCATGACCTCCATACTGGACATATACACAGACACACGTTTGCGCTTTATCTAGACGTATATGAGAGACAATCTGAGATTTTGAACAAATATCTGCACATGCCTGGAACTAGGGGCAAAAGTCGATTCGAGGGATTAGCTCCATATTTGCACAGGAGGTAGTGCTCGGTGAGGTAGGCAGGTTGACCACCTTGGGGCTGACCGCGACGCGTCCGCAGCGCGTTAGAGTGCGCGAAATTCGAATTTTGACGAATTTTGAAAAATTAATTTCTTGCTCAATTCTTCTCCAATTGCTTCAAACTTGGTTCCAATAAATATCTATATTCATGGACATCATTTGTTGAGTTGGGTATAATCTATGAAAGTTTCAGCTTCATCGCGAAATTACAAGATCAAAAATTGATTTCACTCACAAATATTAACGCATACCCGGGGGCATATTTCTTATTTAATAATATGTTAGATATTTTAAATATGAATAAATAATGATAACAAAAATCGATTTTTTTTTTGCGTACTGGAGGGGCGAATTTTGAGAAAAACTGTTTTGGGGTACTGCAAATATTTGAATTTCTTCGTTTTGACGGCGTTCCCATGCAAGCAGTGATACGATTAATTGCCATAAATCTTGCATGAATTTACTAATAAGATGTATGAAAAGGAAATTTCAGTTTGCACGATTCTGAAGAAAAAAATTTTTGTAGATGCAAAAACGTCTGCATCTAAAATTTGTAGTTAGAATGTAGATAGAGCCCCTCCGGTACGCAAAAAAAATCGATTTTTGTTATCATTATTTATTCATATTTAAAATATCTAACATATTATTAAATAAGAAATATGCCCCCGGGTATGCATTAATAGTTGCGAGTGAAATCAATTTTTGATCTTGTAATTTCGCCATGAAGCTGAAACTTTCATAGATTATACCCAACTCAACAAATGATGTCCATGAATATAGCTATTTATTGGTACCAAGTTCGAAGCAATTGGAGAAGAAATGAGCGAGAAATTAATTTTTCAAAATTCGTCAAATTTCGAATTTCGCGCGCTCTAACGCGCTGCGGACGCGTCGCGGTCTGCACCAAGGTGGTCAACCTGCCTACCTCACCGAGCACTACCTCCTGTGCAAATATGGAGCTAATCCCTCGAATCGACTTTTGCCCCTAGTTCCAGGCATATGTTCAAAATCTCAGCGTGTCTCTCATATAAATTATTAAGCTATTACTAAGGGGTCAGTTATCACGGCGTTCTACAGGGGGTGAGCGAGAGAATAGAGAGCGATAAGGGGAATGGCGAGATAGTACGCGAAAATGAGAGAGCACGAGAGAGGTCTCGACGGGAATTCGTTTTGGCTCGTTGCCAGCAAAACGCCGTGTAAAATAGAGCACCTTTCAGTTGCTGTCCCGATGCCCGTTGAATCTGCTGCTCCCGGATCCTCAGGTATCGTCACCTTTAAACATTATCAGCACTTGTACAGTTGAAGGCCCATTTTGCACGTCTCCCATCCCTCGCCTTTTTGATCGCCCCGTGGACTGAGTTCTCGCCTAGTGGGAGGATCATCCCCCCTTGCAGGGCAAACCTGAAATACACACTGGATACGTGCACAATGGGCCTTCCAGCGAACTGTACAAGCACCATATTACTAACAATAAGGTGTCAAATATAGCGCCTTTCAGATGCGGCCCTGACGCCCGTTGAACCTGCTCCCGGACCCTCAAGGGACGTGAGTGCATTTCCTCCTCATTAGTGATTATTTCTTACTCATTCTTTAATGATTTAGGTAAATGTTTTAACTATTCAGGGTCCCAACTACCAACTGCTCATGACTCTCACGGGTCATGTCAAGTCGGTCGCTTCAATCAAATTCTCAGCTGACGGAAACTATATCGCATCCGCATCGGCCGACAAGACAATTCGCATCTGGAACACGTAAGCAACTTCTTTACTTTATTATTTGTTTTATTTGTTTTATCAATATTGCTGCAATCGAAGTAAAAAATGAAGGTCTATAACAGTTTGGGCGAACTTAACTAGGAGATAACCTAATTTTAACTGGCCACCAGCCAGGCGTATCGATGTTTCCCTCTGTTTCTTGCGCGATTGGTATATGATTTAGTTAATGAATATGATATTTACTAATTGCGCATTTATAAATAGTCTTTGATCAATGTTGAAACGCTAAACGCTATCATGTTCATGTTCCTGAGGTTGAGAAATAGCCTCAGCAAATCATTCGTAGCCTACCCCATACTCTGAGGGTGGATGTTCACCGGGCTCGAAACCATTTCGAGATAGGATAGGATTGGCCGAAACATTCCTGGTCTAGAGCTTGGTGAGAACCACTCATTCCGAGGGGTAAATCAGGCTTGATTGACCATTTCAATCTGGGCTTTTGAGTCCGTATTCCTTTCCCCCCCTCGCCTCATGTCTTCGTGTTTCAGCACAGACGGCAAGTCGGTTCGGTACATCGCAGGCCAGAAGCTGGGCATCAACGACATTGTCTGGAATTCGGACGGCCGACTCATCTGCTCGGCCGCCGATGATAAGACGCTCAAGGTACGGTAGCCGCAGCTCTAATCGATGAGTGATTTGTTTCTGGCAGATCTGGGAAACGACATCGGCCCGGTGCCTGAAGACGCTGAAGGGCCACGAGAACTACGTGTTCTGCTGCAATTTCAACCCCCAGGGAACGATGGTGGCGTCGGGTGAGAGGCTTTTATGGCTTGTACGGCTTTTCCGGATACGGCTGGCGATACGGCTTTTCGTGCCAGCTTGAAGCCGGCTTCAACTCGGCGTTTCAACGATGAAGTCGGTTTGCCGAGTCCGTTTTGTCATCACTTGTGAATAGGAGTATTGGCAATACGGCCTATCGATGCATTCCGCATCTTACCCCTCACCTATTGCGAAATTAGGTGAAAGGGGGGGAGGAGGATGCGGAATGTATCGATTGGCCGTATTGCAAACACTAATGGATAGATAGATAGGTAGGAGAGAATGATTAGAGAATCAGGCGAAATGACTTGGAAACAATGAATGGTTTGGTTATAGAAAACTGGGAAAGAACTGCACACTGATGCATTGTAGAGTTCGCCGATGAGAACTTTAGGGGGTGAGAGAAGGAGAGGAGGCAGATACGGTATCGCGGGATACTTCTAATCCGACCTAGCGCCTTGTGGAGTTGATAATTGGACTTAGATTTTGGTCCATTTAATACTGGCATTTATCGATTCACACTCTTGGTACAAGCACCGTACTAATACCGTACTATCGTTGCAGGTTCGTTCGACGAGCATGTTCGTCTCTGGGATGTGAAGACTGGCACGTGCACCAAGACCATCCCCGCTCATTCAGACCCCATTTCTGCAGTTCATTTCAATCGGTAAGGGGGTACGGTAGCCTTGAGCGCTAATCGATAGGAGTACGGTAGCTGAGATAGGAGTACGGTGGTTCCCCGAACAACATGAGTTATCATTCAGCTATTGTTGCTTCCATTTTTCCAGTGACCGTAGTTTCGGTATGCCTCATCTTGCCTCAGCTATTAGCTGGGTCAGACTGATGACTAGTCATACTGTATCACAAAAAGTCTTCTCTGCAGTGACGGCTCTCTTCTCTGTTCCGCTTCGTATGATGGGATGGTGCGCATCTGGGACACAGCCAACGGCCATTGCGTCAAGACCCTCGTCGGTGAGTGAGGGAGGGGTACGGTAGGCAGTTCGGAGGGACAGATTCTGTGACGGTGTTGATACTATGGGGCAAAAATGATTGTGCCAATTGGGGGGTCTTTTCTCTCGTAGTTCTGAGCTGCAAAAAATGTGCAGATTGATGTCCTGCCATCATTGCTATATTAGCGCAACAGATAATGGGTACTGTTCGGTGGGTGAAGACAAGTGGTTCAGCGGGTCAGACTAATGATTTCCCTTCTCGTAGATGGCGACAACAGTCCTCCAGTGGGATTCGTCAAGTTCTCTCCGAACGGGAAGTATGTGCTGTCGGCAAGTCTCGATAGCACACTCAAATTGTGGGATTTCAACAAGGTGAGAAGAAGGGGGAAGATTACGGTAGACTAGTCGGTGGGGTACGGTGCGTGTGTGATAACGGTGGAAGGGGTTATGGTAGGGCTTTAAAAATCTCGATTGCGGTAGAACAAACAGTTTGGGTGGTTGCGAAAGGTGATTACGGTAGACCATTTGAGAAGGATCTGAGCTGATGGAAGGGATGCTTACTCTCAATAATGTAACATAATTTGATTATTTCGTTAAAAAAAAACTTTCTTTTCGTAATACACTGTTCAGGAGGGGATTTAGAGTGAATAATATTATTAATGATGATTGTGATGCAATGCAGGGCAAGTGCCTCAAGACGTATCACGGCCATCAGAACGAGAAGTACTGCATCTTCGCCAACTTCTCAGTCACCGGAGGAAAGGTACGAGATACTGTGGTTGGCAGGTTACGGTAGGTTCACATCTAGAGTACGGTGGTTTGGGTTGCGGTAGGTCATTCTGCATCATAAGGTAGTTCTGTAGTCGATGCTAAACTAATTTGAAATTATTTAAAACAAGGGGATACTACATAGATGCTGTGAATATTGATCTTTCATTTCTGTAACCTTTACTTGTTCCTCTTTATCAATCCCTTTCATTCCAGTGGATAGTCTCTGGCAGTGAGGACAACAGCGTCGTCATCTGGAATCTTCAGACGAAGGAAATGGTGCAGAAACTGGAGGGACACACGGGTTAGTCTCACTCTACCGTAGGATCACGACGAACATGGAAGCTATCGAGAACTGTTTTCCTGAGGTCTTATGACCGACTATCTGAGATTTTGGAAATAGTTCTGGCATTCGTAAAAAATGGATTCTTCTCATATTGTGGCATTAAATAGTGCTCGATGAGTTGAGTCTGGGGATATTTTTTTGGAATTTTTCAGAATTTTTTCGCATCGCGGCATAGGGGGGTAAGCGTGATGACGTCACAGGTCAAAATCCGTAAATCGAACCCAATCGCTTCGAGAGTGGGTTCGTCGCATTCCTCGTGGTATTCTAAGACTCTTTTACTCTGAGACATTTTTCGGTCCCCCCAAGCCGAAAGCTGCAAATCGATAAAAACACAAATTTCGCCATACTTAAAAAATTTCTTAAGGGGCAAGTTTTTTTCGCTTAATATCTTCTAAATGTAATAACACAGCTGCAGTAATAAAGGCGTAATTTATTTTTTTAAAAATGGATATTTTGCGTATTTGGGCATCAAAGGAGCCCAATTCGCTGTTTTGGGTTACTGTAGGCCAGTATGCGTGCAAATTGGAATATCATGCACATATGTCAATGTTTCAACATTTACTGTTTCAGTTTATGGTGGAATAATAAGACTGCACGATTTTGAGAAATTTTTTTTTCGAAAGTCATGATCTATGAATTTCGCAACACTTACTTTTACGTACGCAATAATAACCCAGGTTCTTGCTAGTATAAATGTGTAGTCCCGTGACTACTGCATCGAATCCATGTGATATGGGGCTCTGGAAATCCCGTGGTCACCCTCATTTATTCACCCAAAAAATGGGTTTTGCAAAATTCGCAATTTTCAAAACCTTGCAAACTCCCACATGTTAGTGCTCATTATGATCGTAATCCATTGTGAAAAACATGCGATGATAGACGATCATAATGAGCACTAACATGTGGGAGTTTGCAAGGTTTTGAAAATTGCGAATTTTGCAAAACTCATTTTTTGGGTGAATAAATGAGGGTGACCAGAGCCCCATATCACATGGATTCGATGCAGTAGCCACGGGACTACACATTTATACTAGCAAGAACCTGGGATATTATTGCGTTCGTAAAAGTAAGTGTTGCGAAATTCATAGATCATGACTCGAAAAAAAAATTCTCAAAATCGTGCAGTCTTATTATTCCACCATAAACTGAAACAGTAAATGTTGAAACAAAAAACTTGCCCCTCTTCTTAAGAATTTAAAAAAAAATTAATTAAGTATAGGAAATTTTTTTTTATCGATTTGCATCTTTCGGCTTGGGGGGACCGATAAATGTCTCAGAGTAAAAGAGTCTTAGAATACCACGAGGAATGCGACGAACCCACTCTCGAAGCGATTGGGTTCGATTTACGGATTTTGACCTGTGACGTCGCTTACCCCCCTATGCCACGATGCGAAAAAATTCTGAAAAATTCCAAAAAAATATCCCCAGGCTCAACTCATCGAGCACTATTTAATGCCTCAATATGAGAAGAACCCATTTTTTTACGAATGCCAAGAAATAATTTTATATGTCGAAAATCTCAGATAGTCGGTCTTATATCTACAGTACTATACAGAAAGAGAGCTATTGTCAATTTCTGAAATCTGTTAGACTAAAGGACTACTTTTGTGAAGTATATAGGTTTATTAATTGTTTAATTAATGACAATTGCAGATATGGTTCTGTCTGTCGACTGCCATCCTCATCAGAATATCATCGCCTCTGCGGGTCTCGAGAACGATCGAACGATCAAACTGTGGAAAAGCGAGACATAAGAGGGAAGAGTGGAGGGGGGGGGGGAGATACTGTACCCCATTTGTCACCTATTTGTTATTGTTCGTGTTCCTGTTGTGTCCTTGTTCAGATTTGACCTACTTTTCGCTAGTGTAAAACACTTGCTCATTTGTCTCCAACTCACCATTTTAGAAGCTGTTATTGTTGACGTTGTCCTTTGTGTAAATCGTTGTTCTGTTATCTGTTGGTTTTCGGATAAAATATGTTTTTAATTTCTTTAATCGATGCTGATTCCAAGCGTTTAATCGGTCGTTGAATACCTAAGAGGATGCCTCTGACAGCGTGATCAGGCGTGTATTTTCCGTCAAAATGAGCGTTTTTGCAGGATGGCAGCGATCGCTCAGAACACGCAGGATCACTCGAAGCGTCGTGTCGCCTACTATTATGATAGTGAGTTAGATATTGAGGAAAGAGGGAATGGTCGAGTTAGAGAAAGAGAAGGTGGACTGTTTCAGGAGAAAGGAATGATCGAAATTTTGCCATTTTTTTTAAAGCTGAAAATTTAGAAGTGAAGTGCTTATTGTAATAAATTTTCTGTATTAAAGATATATATATTTCAGCTGACATCGGTAACTACTACTACGGCCAGGGTCACGTGATGAAGCCCCATCGTATCCGCCTGACCCACCATCTCATTCTCAACTATGGCCTCTACAGAGACCTCGAAGTTTTTGTGAGTTTTAGGCAATTATTTAATTTATGCAGATGAATAAATTGACTCAATTAAATTAAATTTAACTTAATTTAATTTAATTTAATTGAGTATTTCAGCGTCCATTCCCCGCTGCTTTCGACGAGCTGACTCGTTTCCACTCGGAGGAATACATGACCTTCCTCAAGAATGCCACTCCAGGCAATCTCAAATTGTACAATAAACAGAAGGTCCAGTGTAAGTCATTCTGATGGCCTATCCTCTATCCAATCTCGTTCCTCTCACAGTCAATGTCAGTGAGGATTGTCCTATCTTCGATGGTCTCTATCAGTTCTGCCAGCTCTCATCTGGAGGATCCCTCGGTAGGTATACGGTAGAGAAAGAGGTCATCGATCGGTAGTTACAGTATTCTCAGATTACCCATTGATTCTTTTCAGCCGCTGCTGTAAAGATCAACAAGTTGAAGACTGACATTGCAATCAACTGGATGGGTGGACTGCATCACGCCAAGAAGGGCCAGGTACGGTATGATACGGTGGATGTATGGGAGTGGGGTACGGTAGAATGAAATCCAATCGATTGACTGCAGGCCTCTGGTTTCTGCTACACGAACGACATTGTGTTGGGCATTCTCGAGCTTCTCAAGTATCACCAACGGTGAGGATACTATAACTGATGATACATCGATCGATAATCATAGATCACTCAATAATCTCCCCCTTTGAGCGTTCTCTACGTGGACATTGATGTGCACCATGGCGATGGAGTAGAGGAGGCCTTCTACAGTACGGATCGGGTCATGACTGTTTCCTTCCACAAGTATGGAGAATTCTTCCCCGGAACGGGAGATCTCACAGTGAGTCCAGTCTCTCGAGAGTACGGTAATCAAGCTTTTCCACTCAGGACGTCGGAGAAGGCAAGGGCCAATTCTACTCCCTCAACGTACCCCTCAGAGATGGAATCAATGATTTGACATACTATAGCATCTTCACGCCGGTACGGTAAATGATCGTTATCGATTGTGATGGATTGGACTACAGTATCCACTTATCGATTGATCGTTTAGGTGATGACGAAAGTGATGGAGAAATTCCAACCAACGGCAGTGGTCCTGCAGTGTGGAGCGGATTCCCTCAACGGAGATAAACTCGGAACATTCAATCTCACGCTCCATGGTATGGTAGACTCAGTCTACGATCAAACTGTAGAGTCATTCAACGCAGTGCACGATAGGAACCTCAACTATCCTACCGTACTCCGCAGGTCACGGTGCGTGTGTCAGATTCTTCCGCAGCTACAACATTCCGATGATGATGGTGGGAGGAGGTGGATACACGCCGAAAAACGTCGCCCGATGCTGGACCTACGAAACGGCTCTGGCTGTGAACAAGAGCATCTCTAATGGTACGCCCCTCCTCCTCCCTTCCCCCTCTCTAGTGTAAAACACCCAAGTTGTACCCAGTATCTAAAAACTAGCCATTTGATATTATTTGATTCGTTCAAAAACGGAATAAAGTTAAAGTGTAGGGGTTTAGTAGGTGCATTTGTTCCCTTCCTCTCCTGATATCTTTTCCCTCCTCAGAACTCCCGTACAACGACTATTTCGAATGGTACGGTCCCAATTACCATCTGCACATCGCTCCTTCTTCCAATGTCCAAGATCACAACACTCCCCAGTATCGCAAAAAGGTGCTCGAGAGTGTGGTCCTCAACCTGGATAAACTCACCTTCGCTCCTTCCGTCCAGATGCAACGTGAGCCCCCTTTCATTCATCCATCGGGTTACGGTAGAGGGAGATTACGGTAGGGACAGAAGGATCAATCGATGGATTCCAGCGATTCCCGCTGATGCCATCAAGTGTCTCAATGACTCGACTCTACTGAAGGATATGGCCAGTCCCGACAGGAGACTACATTGTGAGTCAATTAGAGAATTGCATACATATCACGGAGGCTCAAATTGTCCAAATCCACGCATCTAGAATTGCTGGGAAGCGGAAACCCCGCCTACGGTCTGCTCATTGGCCGAAGGATCGCGTCGCGGTTAATGCGTACACAGCACACACTTTTCACACACTTTGAAGGCTCCCGTCGCGAAATGTCCATTCCATTTTCCGCGCGGTTTTCAAAACGAATTATTTTCATGACCACGCTTAATTATTGCCTCTGAACCTCCGTGCATATATGAGTGACATATATGAGTGACTTTGAGTCAGTGAACATATTTGTGCAGATGCTTGGCAAAGTGAAAAAAATGGAATTGTTCCAAAATGTGTGTGCTGGTAGTACTCGACGTAGAAACCGAATTTTTATATGCGAGATTATGAAATTGCGAAAGAAAAAATTTATACTCGTAAAACTGCAAAAAACGCGAGTTGGCCGCACTAAAAATGCTCTAATTCAGTTCAGCCAAGGTTAAAACCTTCACCCGTAGCACCAAAATGATCAGGAGAGTCTGCTCTTTCTATCTGTCACGGGTTTCCGTCGCCAACCTTCTGTGTTAAAAAACGACTATAACTCAAAAATGAGAAAAGATAGCGCTTCGTACAAAAGCTCATTTTATAGAGCTTTAAATTCTGGTCGGGTACGCGAGATTTCGGCCAATTTTGCCATTCCCGGGTCAGTTTTCATCGCAGAAAACGATTTTGGGCAAATCGACGTCGTCTGATAACTCAGTTCGGAAGGGTCAGATCGAAAAACGGGAAACGCCATTCGATTCAGAATCAAAAGTTACCCCTACGACCAACTTTCGAACATATCCGATTTTTTGATGTTCCAGGCCCCCGTTGAACCCTTGTTGATTGTAACACAAACGGCCTCATATTCTATACCACCCTAAAGATGAAAGTTGAAATTCAAAATTATTTTCGAAAAATCGAAATTTCTCAAACAGTTTCAATGCGATCGGGATGAAACTTGGCAGGTGTGATGACATGAATATTGTGTCATTTGTGAGGTATCACTCGATTGAAACGATAGCGAAAGAGCAAAGTCGGTTGGGTTACTGTATTTTTTTGAAACTTCCGTCATTTAGCGGAGAACGATTTAGAACACTAAACCCGTGGCGCCTGAGCTACACTCGTCGAGTACTACCACCACACACATTTTGGGAGAAATCCATTTTTTTACTTTGCCAAGCATACTGGGTCAGATAGTCACTCATATGATGTTTTCATTAGCGGCTCAATTAAATCATAGTTGTTCCATCTGGTCTAGTATACACATCTATTGGCTTATAATTAAATTTTGGGAATTTTGTGAGTGTAGTCGAACAGTACGATATTAATAAACTCGCGTCTCTTATTGATTATTGTAATTCAGCCTCGATCATGGATGGAGTCACTCAAGATCAAGGGGAATTCTATGATGGAGAGACGGAAGGAGATGATAGGAAGAACGAGCATAATGCCAAGAGAGCGGCCGAGAATGAGACGAACACTGAGGTGGAGAGGACCAGTCCTGATATCATTACCATCGATTGAGACACTTACTATAGTTCACCTTTTCCCTTAGATTTTCACCATTGTTGCTTCAATCACTCAATGTACATCTGTAAGTAGTTGTAGACTCCTGATTCAAATTTGTTTACTTACCTTTTCTAGGCACGGTCCTATGAATTTATTCAAAACCAATTCCCTCCCAAATATTCGCACAATTCCTTCTCATGGTGTAAGTTGTTGTGTCGACTTTCCCATTTGTATTTATCAGGTACTACGTTTTAACAAATTCTCATTCATAGATCTCACAGTATACGGTTGTCAGTATACGATCGTCTCCACTTTTGAAAGTTGAAAAGCGTGCAATAAACGTTATATTGGATTAATTTGGACAGTGAATGACGTACTAGAAGAAAGGGAAGGAGTGTCTCATAGATATATTCATATATTCATATTCTTTATTCACCAACGCATTTGGGAGCGGGAGGGAAGTGTAGGGTAGGTGGTATTCGGAGATGTTCTCTCATTTATTTTTAAGACGAGGATTCGGAATGGATCGAAAGAAACACTAGTGATTGATTTTACTTGTCTTCGTTGATTAAATTCAAATTCCCCTATCCACCCCCCCCCCTCCCCCTGCAATCTGATTATCTCTGATAACGCCTTGTTTCCGCCCCTTCTTTCACACTCACCACCTCCTATGCCATGAGGATTACCGTAGTCCTTTCCTGACCCAATACAGTAATCCGATAACTACGGTCACTCGACCATCGATCGATAGATCCCACCTCACCTACCACTGAAGTCTCATTGCGACTTCAGACCAAGACCGAGCCTATCTGGTATACTGTAGCAGAATTCTGGTTATTGATTCTATAGCTGCAGAGTGCAATCTAGCTGGGAATTTCTGTCATTCTACCGGAGGGTCTTCCCGCGGAGATCGCCCAGGATACGGTACGATACAATCTCATTTGGGCTGATTATGGATTGGCGTAGATCAACATGCATAGATTGCCTCTTTTCAATGGCCTTATAATTTCCACGATTGGATTCCATGCAGCAGAGAAGGATCCAATGGATAGATTTGTGAGGGAGAACGGTAGATCATTCTTTAACTCAACGACTCATTCTATCTTCAGGAAGGACTATCACTTCAACCCCTTCCGTTCTCATTCCAGGGCATTCGCGAAAATGAGGATGGTGTCATAAGAAGCGATTTCTGACATTTCCGACTTTCTTCTGGCACAGCTCAAAAATGAAATCCTCTTATATTCTGGCTACGATGACGTCATCAACCAATATCCGTAAATCGAATCCAATCGATTTGAGAGTGGGTTCGATGGATTCCTCATTGAATTCTAAGACTCTTTTACTCTCGGATATTTTTCGATCCCTCTCCTTCAAAACATGAAAATCGATAAAAACCAAAATTTCGTCACACTTATTCAATTCTCATTAATTTCCCGCCGCGTTGCCAGTTTTTTTATTTGCGTAATCAATGCGCTATATAGGGACACTCAACCTGTGAAAGGGGCGAATTTGGATCGGGATACAAAGGATGTTCAGTAAGCCAAAAACCGAGCCTGTCTGAGGGTTTGAATTTAAATTTATTTGACTATGTCGAGGTATTCGCGCAAATTGGAATGTTATGCACATATATCAATCTATCAACATTTACTGATTCAGGTTATGGGTGGCATAATACGATTTTACTCGATCTTGTGAAAAAGTGTTTTTCGACCATCATGATTTATGTTTTTCGCCACACTTTATTTAACCAACGCAGTAATGGTGCAAGCTTTTACTAGTAATAGTTTGTAGTACCTTTGCTTCTGTATCGAATCCATGTGAAATAGGGCTCTGGTACTCCCGTGCTCACTCGCATTTATTCGCTCAGAAAACGCGATCTGTAAAGTTTGCAATTTTCAAAAAGCTGCAAACTCTCACTTGTTAGTGCTCATTATGTTCGTCTGTCATCCCATGTTTTTCACAATAAATAACGAACATAATGAGCACTAACAAGTGGAAGTTTGCAGTTTTTTTAAAAATTGCAAACTTTGCAGATCGCTCTTGTTGAGCGAATAAATGAGAGTGAGCACAGGAGTACCAGAGCCCCATATCACATGGATTCGATACAGAAGCAAAGGGACTACAAACTAATAATAGTAAAAGCTTGCACCATTACTGCGTTGGTTAAATAAAGTGTGGCGAAAAACATAAATCATGATGGTCGAAAAACACTTTTTCACAAGATCGAGTAAAATCGTATTATGCCACCCATAACCTGAATCAGTAAATGTTGATAGATTGATATATGTGCATAACATTCCAATTTGCGCGAATACCTCGACATAGTCAAATAAATTTAAATTCAAACCCTCAGACAGGCTCGGTTTTTGGCTTACTGAACATCCTTTGTATCCCGATCCAAATTCGCCCCTTTCACAGGTTGAGTGTCCCTATATAGCGCATTGATTACGCAAATAAAAAAACTGGCAACGCGGCGGGAAATTAATGAGAATTGAATAAGTGTGACGAAATTTTGGTTTTTATCGATTTTCATGTTTTGAAGGAGAGGGATCGAAAAATATCCGAGAGTAAAAGAGTCTTAGAATTCAATGAGGAATCCATCGAACCCACTCTCAAATCGATTGGATTCGATTTACGGATATTGGTTGATGACGTCATCACCCCCATCACTTCATGCCCTGAGGCTAAAACGCACCAGGACGGCTCTCGCTGGCGATTGCCTACCATTGCTGCATCACGATGAGGCGACGCGCGAGACTTTTATCGTTAAAAGGGGGTAATGGTAAAGGTAAAGGACACCCGTTTCTCTAGGCACATTCGTCCTGCGGGTCACACTGCTAGGCCAGTGTATTTGTAATGGGAGGATTCAGTCCGCAGCTCCCGATCCTGTTATTCGGACCTACTTTACCGCGTGATCTTGTCACTACCAATTTCCCGTCTCCAATGGGTGGGCGCCTTGGTGAGGCGGAAGCGGTGTCACGGCCGGGATTCGAACCCGGGAGGATGGAATGGGGTTATATTATAAATGGGGTTATATTATATTTCTTCGTTAAAATATAACGAAGAAAATACTCCCAAATTTGTTCGATTACCGTTTCTATCGAAGTTTCTACACCCATTTATCTTCGAAAAAAAAAAAAATTTTTTTCCGAAAATAAATGGGTCTATAAACTTCGATAAAACGGTAATCGAACAAATTTGGGGGTATTTTTTTCGATTTATGGTTTTCGAAGAAAATAGACACCCTCGATTTGGGAAAGTCATGATTAACACGTCTTAATATACAGAGTTTCGAATTTTTTAGCTGTGTCCGACCTGCCCAATTTTGCATGAAAATGAGGCGAACCGCGTCATAGAAACATTCTGAATCTCAATTTGCCTTACTTCTCATCTAATTTCCAAATAACTTCTCAATATCCCCTCAGAATGGAGGGAAATAGTGCTTCTCCCCTCCCAATCTCCGCTCCCTTTCTCAGAGGGGAGGGGAGGGGACCGTCCAGATGGACAAAGCGGAAAGGAGTGAAGGATCGGTGACAGACAGGGAACTGTTCCTCCTCCCCCTCCCCCCTTCCTCTTCCCCTCCCCCTTCACCCCCCCCCCTCCCCCTCCCCTCTCCCCTCCCCGTCTTCCCTCTTCCCAAGACAAATGAGGAGGAGCAGGGGGTTCGCAGCGATCTGGGAACGATCGGCCGCTCCAGTGATAAATTGCGCCCTCTTTTCGAGTGGGGGAGTCGTCCCACCCTCCCTCCAATTCCCCTCCCTTCCAGACTTTGAGAATCACTCCATCTCACTCACGTTTCTCGTTTTGTTCGTGTAAAGTGCACATGCCGTATAGGATCTTGCCTCCCCTTTCCCCTCCATTCTCCTCTCTTTATTTCGGCCAATACTGCATCTCATTCTGTGTCTGCTCTCGTACCGAGAGAGGAAAGAGGGGGGGGGGGGAAGGGGGGGGGGAAGAGGTGGACTCTCGTCCCATCCTCTAAATCACCCCGGGGCTCAGTCTCGCTGCCCCTTTTTCAGGCAGTGCTGCCTTTGATCTCGAGACAGAGAGACAGAGAGATACCCCCGTCTGTTTTTGACGCCACAACAAAGAAGGAGCGGGGAGGAACCGTAAACACTCTCCGCCTCTTTCACATCTGGTAGCAGTCTCTTCTGACCCCAGTCTGCCCGGGTGTTGCTTTCTCTCCCCCCCCCCAATCTCAGCATTCAAGCGCTTTTACTAGCTAATGGGTGTGGTTTCTTATCGTGATTTCCCATTTCTGCAATCAGTTTTGCTCAAGCACCATTATGCTCCATCTCCATGCCCCCTCATCAGCTGTTTTTCTCTCTTCCAGCATTTCTACCACGACTATATTCATCCGTCAGGCGGAAATAGATGTTTTCGGGAGGGGGATTAGCCCTTCCTCCAGACGCAGGGGGGTGCGGGTCACTTCTTTCTCTGGGGCTAACCTCATTAGTGTGGAATTGAGTCGAAACACGGGCAGTGAAAGAGAGGGAGGAAGTGGAAGAAAGAAGGGGGGGGGGAGAGGAATGCAACATCCTTGCCATCGCTCTTGTTTCGCGCGCGAAAGGAACGTTTTGATTGGTTAAAGTTTCCGCGTTGCTCAAATATGCGTCATTGTTATTACTATTATTCTGCTATTATTCCCCATTTTCTGAGGACGTCGTGCAAACGGTTGGTAGAATCTCGTTATCGTCTATCTTCTCCATGCATTTTTTTACTCTGACCAGTCATTGTTACAACTGCGGATATTATTAGTCACAATTTGCTGGCTATTCTTCCCATTTTCTGACGACGACCGCACTGTCTCACTCGCGCAAGCAATTAACCGGGCTTTACGGCGATTTTGACACCTTTCGGCAGTATCATTTGACGATCCGAGGCAATCATCGAGGGGGAAGGCAAAGGGCCCGCCGCCGCTGCCCTGTTTTATCTCTTCTCCCTCCAACCCCTCCCGCTATCTCTCGTCTGTCTGCGCCCTCCTCTCTCTGCACACTCTCTCGCTTCACACTACCCATACCCCATTCTCTCTCGCTCACTGCCCTATCAAAACATAGTGGCCATGAGCCGCCACGCCGCTCAAAGTGCGAACTCGCGTTCACTTTCATTGCCAATCTATTGCCATTGATTAATTAGCGGTAATTTTCCACCCAGTTATCGCAGACCTTTCACAATCCAGGATAGCCCCTCCACTGTATTATTGATGAATTTGATGAACAACGCAACCGTGCCTCGGCCGTTGATTAACTATCTTAATTATAATTGCCAGTTGTAGGCGGTGATCGATCGGAGAAGGTAGATCATGGACAGCAGAGAGTCCGTAGACCCACGATGAGCGGCTTCACACTATTAGCAGTGGCGATATTATTAGTCGGTAAGTGCTAATCTTGATAGGAGAGCTGCGATAAGCATTACATCTAATGATACCAGATAGAGCAGTAGAACTCTAATATGTACAGTGTATCTAACATACGAGATAACGTGAAGACAGTACTGTTTGATGAAGTACCATTAGTATAACGTTTTCAGCCTCTACACACGCCGAACCAGTGACCCTACTAGCTCGGATAGGCAAGACCATCTCCCACCTCAAGGTATGTAGAAGTCGATTGGGCTTTGATCTCGGAATGTTCTTTGAACTTTGATGATCATCACAGATCGACCCGGTGACACTGCATCTATCCGAGTCTCGAGTGCTGTATAAACCGATCGGGGAAGAGCTGCAAATATCTCTGGCAGTAGATGCCAGATCGGTGAGTGTCAATCAATCATCTGGGTTGGAGCGGGAAATGCCAGTGCCGATAAGAAAGTTGAAAGGTTTGATCGGAGAGATATTTTCACTGATGAGGATCAAAGAGTAGTTCCAGTAGCAATGATGCTTCAGTATCTATAGCTCTAACTCTGATTGACAGTAATAGGGTGCCATCTCCTTCTCTCATTGCAAAAATCATTTAATTCATTCCAATCCGAAAATCAAGTCCAATCCATTCCAAAATCCATTCCATTCCAGTCTTCCGGGTTCTTCACGCTCTCTCAGCATCTGCATCGTCTGTCTCTGAATGGGAGTGGTGACAGCTCGCAGTTGACAGTCGGCGGCGTGCTGGATGACACCCCCACTGCCATCGCCTACGACTGGCTGACGGATAAGGTGGCCATTATAATATAATTGATGTCGTTTAGGGTAATGCCTCGCTCTTAGTTCCATGATCTTTCGTCTTTCTGATCAGTGAGAGAGTGCGCAGATAGAGAGAAGTACTACTCGAAACGGTGTCAATAGTGGACAGGACTACCGTATCCGTATGGGTATCCTTACTACCGCATGTAAAATTTTGGATTGAAAATTTATAGGTTGGAAGGGATCTAGTCATGTCAAATATGATTCCACTCTCGAGAGCTGCCGGGTTCCGGCTGGATTTCTCAAATCGATATCACTAGTGGGAATTACTTCTGATCATCAGCAATATATGAGAAATACAGGGACTATGACAAAAGCGCAACGACAAAAGCGCAAACGGCAAAAGCGCAAATCGCTATAACTCAGCCCAGGGTGATGCTAGAGATCCGTGGTTAAGTTCATATGATAGCTGGTGATAAGGGCTATCATCCCTGATGCCTTATCACCTTATCACCAAATCACTGATAAGGTTCTTATCAGTGATAAAAACGAAAATGATAGCCCTTATCACCAGCTATCCGATAAACCTAACAAGAGATCTTATGGCGATTTGCGCTTTTGTTGTTTGCGCTTTTGGCTTTTTGCTCATTTGTCGTTTTCGTCGATTTGCGCTTTTGTCATAGTCCCGAAATACAGTATTGCCAGAAAAGTACACAGGAAAGAACCAGATCCGTGACCAAAAAGCTGTTGTTCGTCATCGTTTACACCTAGTGATTATTGTCGACAGATCAAAGACAACGCCGACGTTGTTATCGTTGAATAGGAGAGGAATCGAAACGCTCAACAAAAACAAGGAAATATATTGTAGAACAATCGTGGGCGCGTAATCATGGCATTCAATTCCACATATTTCTTCATCCATCACCATGGCAGCTTCTCTCCATTGTATCTAAAGTACAGTCCGTTGTGTTCCTCGGTCAGAGAGAGAATCAACTTGGCGAGTGGCAATGTCGATTCTTCAAGCTTCAAATAGGATGGTCATTCCACTTTCGTCCCTTAGAGTATTAATTCTACTACTTAGCGCTATCTAGGAACACATCACACAATAAAGTTAAGATAGGCAATGAAAGGAACAAGTGATGGGTTACCGATGAATTATCCACTGGGAATGAGTGAAGTGATAAGATAGACGAAATAGTAGAAAGTCCATGGGACTCACCGTGAGAAAAGCCGCATCAGTCCCCATATCAGTCTTCACCCATCCGGGGCAGAAGGAGGTCGCTCTGATCTTGTCATCTTTCCACTCCATAGAAAGCTTGCGCGTAAGCATGTTCAGAGCGGCCTGCAAGAAACATTTTTGACTGATTAAATATGTATCTCATATCTAGTCAGATGTCATCTTGGCCATTGTTCTCATATAAACCATACGGTGTTTCCAAAAATTGTTATATTGAAAGTCGCATTCTCTTGTATTCATACTATCGACGTAGAATCATTCCCTACTAGGATATCTGCCTCACCTTACTCATCGAATAGATTGCTGTTTCCATCGGCCCGTCCATTTGAGGGGCGAATTCAATCGATCCTAAACATTCTCAATGAAAAATAAGGTCAAATAAAAATAGAAGAAAATAAACCAATGCACAATTTTCCACTGTGAACCACTTAACTAACCCAGAGCCGATGAGATGTTTGCGACCTGCGCTTTGCCGTTCTTAGTCGCGGCCTTCTTCAGCAGACCATAGAACTTCTGGAATAAGTCAATGCCAACCTTACCGTACCCTACTAAGCAATGTTAGTGCGCAGTTCAATCCACTGTCTTCTTCGACCTCATTTCCTCACTAACAAGCTTCAGATCACTGTCATGTTGTCGGTGATACTGTCACAAGGAGCAACTTATCATGTCAAAACAAAACTAAATTTCATTATTAATTAAACAAAATAATTGCTCACATTAGTGACGAGTAGAGGGGCGACGGTGTTCACTTCCATTTGCTCCATCACGAGAGCCTTTGGGAAATCATCAGCCAGCCTGGTCTTGTTGAAGATTCCGGCATTGTTCACGAGAAAGTCCAGTCCGTTCTCTCCCACGATTTCGGCAACCTGCATCTCTATATAAATTGAAATATCACTAATTATTATAAGATATCATCGTCACAATGATCGATATTGATAGCATAGGAGAAACTGAACGAACCGTAGGCGATGATAGTCAAATTGTATCACGAAACTCGAGCAACCAACCTTAGTGACTGCCTGAGTGATCGACTCTTCATCGACTACCTCCAACTGAATCAGGTGCAGCTTGGGACTGTCGATGGCTTTGAGATCCTGCGAAATTGCATATTTTAAGAAAGTTCTAATCACTAAACTTGCACTTCACCAACTCAACAAGAATCCTCACCGCAGCCGTGTCGATGTTTCTCGCGGTTGCGATAACAGCGGTCACTGATGGTTCTTGGACCAATTGGCGGACCAGACCGAGCCCGATTCCACGATTGGCTCCAGTAACGAGGACAGAGACCATGGTGAATGAAATAATAATATTTTAATAATTATAATAATTTATCATACAAATAAGATATTATAAAATAATAGAAATGTGTGGTTGGGAGGTGGCGCATGAGATACTATGGTCGCAACAAGGCGACAAAGAACTTTATTAGGAAAATGTGCTACTGAGAATAAGCAGAGAGGCTAGAATGGCAGAGTATGCGCGCTTTTCTGCCCTCGCCAGAAGTTCTCTGATCGTCTCGTGCTCTCTCGCTTGTCATGCACTCTCTCCAAACCCTTTCTCTGCCTGCTCTCTCTCTCTAATGCCCTGTTCACTTTCTCGGGTTTCGCGACTAACATGAACGAAACAAGATGCAATCGCCACGAAGGCTAACAAAGAACAAAAAATCAAGAAGAATGAGAAAATGACGTGATGGAGTAAGATCAGATGCTGGGCACTTCCGCTCTTTCCCGTTCTTTGTTTCTTTCCTTAGTTTTTGAAACTGTTTCAATATCAGAATTAAATAAGAACTGCGAATGGTTGCCTTCCAGATCTACGTAGCTATCTCGACCATCGGCCCTGACAACTCAGCTCGAATCGAGGTGCGTGTCAATCAATCATTTATTCGATCAAAAAAGTCAAATACTATCGAAAAATGCCGTTTTCACATTCATTTGCATCTTTCTTTCCTACATCTTTTGCCAATGTACACAATTCCATTCGATCCATTCGAGGTGTGCGACGGAGTCAAAGAGCGGAAGACGGACGGAGCATGTGCTGTGATTCTCCACGACAAACTAGACTACCTCCACTCGCTCGTACTCGACCCGAAGGATGGGTGAGTGATTACTGTGCTAGATCGAAAAATATGGACAAAGTGCATACGAAAGGCATCTTCACATCTCTGTATCTGCGAAAGTATCGAATAATTCGATAACTAATTCATTGCAGAAACATGTACTGGATCAACGCGGTGCAGAACCAGATCGAGCGGGCATTCATGAATGGCCAACACCACGATCAGCACCCGTTCCTGGTAAGCATATCACTAATATTACCGTAACAGGATAATTAAAATCAAAAAGAGCCTCAGCAACTAATATTTCTACAGGATCCCTCCAATGGAGACAGCGCAACACTGACATCGCTGGCGCTTAGTCGAGAGTCCGCCACGCTGTTCTACGTTCGAACAACAAAGGTGATTTCATTAAGGCACATTAATTTTGAAACTTATCTTGAATCGAAGCATTCGCCATATTACGCGAAGGACTAAAAGTCAATTTCAGGACGGTTCCGAGCTGTGGCAGTGCCGTCTCTATGAGCGCCAGTCGTGCACGAAATTCCATGAGACGACCCACGTCCTGCATCTGGATGTCTTCGAGGTGAGCACGGCGTATTACATGGGGTGAGCGAGAGAAGAGAGAGAGAATGGCGAGGTTGTACGCGAAAATGAGAGAGCATGGGAGAGGTCTGGATGGGTCTCGTTTTGACGAGTTGCCAGCAAAAAAAGATGTGAGATGTTCGCTCGATCCCGGAAGCTGTGATGATGAATCCTTCTCAAGTCGAAAATGAGTAGGAATTAACGAAGAAGAGTTGACAAACATCAGAGATGTTTTGATTTTTTTTGCGAGTAGATTTGAGAAGGAATAACCGAAGAAAAGTGCGATAATCAGCTAAAATTCTGTCGATTTATTCGAGACAGAGACACTTCCAGAAGCACCTGTTCCTCTCGCTGAGTTCGGGTCGTCTCGCTCTGTGTGAGTACTCGGACTGTGATGGGACATTCCACGAGGTCGAGCAGATCAGCGAATTGGAGATATTCCAAGTCGTCCATGATTCGATTACATATGAGAAAGGTGAGTAATTCGTAGAATTTAGTGCGATGCATTTCTAGAAACTAAATTTTCCTTGCCAACTTGCGTATTTTGAAGTAATAAACAGTTTGGTCCAATTTTATGATCGAGAACAACGTTTTCTGCAGATTCAGAAGCGAATCCGTGCGGGGTCAACAACGGAGGCTGCTCTCACATCTGTCTCATCGCTCGAATCGAGCCGAAGAGAACGTGTGCTTGCCCGATCGGAGTGAAATTGAGGGAGGATGGAGTGACCTGCGAAGATGGCTTCAATGAGGTGGGAATTTATGTACATCATTAAATCGCACGTGACTAAACAAATCTGGTTCCTCATCAAGACTTTGAGAATAATTTCAAATAGTGGGCAGGTGCTCATAATCTCGGCCATCACTGGTCTCTTCTACGTCTCATTGGACACTTCAGACTATACGCCCCAAGCCATTCCGTATGAGGTGAGCTTTTATCCCGAAGATCGCTTTTATTCAGAGTTCTTGGACGATTTTTTTCATAAATATTTATAGAATTTGGAGCGATCTGATATATGATTGTTACTACAGGGTCACGAGGAATCTTCCCATTCCCTCTTCGATGTCGATTACGATCCCGTCGAAGGTTTTGTCTACTGGCTCGACATCACTGACTCGGCCATTAAACGGTACTAAGCAGCTGAGCATCCTATTGAGGCTCTCATGTGGCGTGAATTCCAGGCATTTTGCAAGAAGGAAAAAACGATTGAAGCAAATATTTCGCGATGACGAGCAAAGTGTTTGAAAAAAAAACCATTCCAGTTGTCGCTTCAACGGTTCCGACCTCTCTATCGTAATCAAAGAAGGAGTGCAGCAGAGTGCGAAGACGTTCCGATTGGACATCGTGGGAAGGAACATTTTTTGGGTTGATGGAGAAACCGCGCTCATATGGGTGAGATTAAACATTCTCAGATACTGGGAACGCTCTATCTCTCTCTTCTAATTTCGTGATAAGCGATAGTTGGATACCATTTATTTTAGAACATTAATAACCGATCATTATACTCCCAGATCGGTAAGATGGACGGGTCCCTCGCTCCCCGGGTGCTCGACGTTTCCACCAAACTCGACAATCCTCACGGCATTGCCATCGATCCTATTGGCGGTGAGTCAAAAAGTGGTTGAGAGGATAAACAGTAGAGTGCTCAAATCGGATTATCGCTTTCATTTATTTTTCATTCTCCTCATTTATCGTCTCTTTGACTCTTCATTCTCACCACTCGACCATACGAAAGAGTGTGTGTGAAATGAAGAGATGATTGCCCGAAATGCGCACTATACAACATTATCCTTTGAAGGAGTTCTCTACATCACTGATTGGTTCGAGCGATCGAGTCGGATAGTGAAGCTGAATCTGGATGGAAGCGACGCACAAACATTCGTGAGTCCCTGAACTTCGAAATGATCAGATTCTAGATTCTTTCATTCTCAGTTAAATTGATTCATTACTCGTATCATCTGTGGTCATTTCAGTACGCACTGCAAGACTTCTCCTATCCGACGGGCATCGATCTGGACTTGGAGGGAGGACGATTGTACTGGGCCGAGTCGAATCACTCCCTCATCAGGTATTATCAGGACGAGACCATCACGAAATAATGGCACCCACGAAAGGATATTTCGGAATTCGAAATCCCTCTAAAATACTGACCAAACCCTCCGTTATTCAGTCCATCGGGAAAACATTTCAGTTCTTTCATGACTATTGATCCACTTGTCAGTGATCATAAAAAGGAATTTCAGCTACAATGTTTCTCTAAATGTCTTGGTAAACATGTAATTTGAAGGTGAAAATGCTTTCAGATCGATCAAGCTCGACGCTACCGATCTGCTCTCGTACATGCAGGCCAGCTACAAGTTGGTGCAGCCATACAGTGTCTCGAAACTGGGTGAGTGGAGGATATTTTTAAACGAAGAGTTCATTTTCTTACACCGAATTCCAGGCAATCGAATCTTCTGCAATTCCATGGCCGGCCGGTCGTTTGTTGAGATCGTGCTGAGAGACGGGATTCTAGCAGGTACGAAATTATTTTTTAGCATTACAATCTGACTGATTTGAGTGTTGATTGACCACAGACTAGTGTTGGCGAATAGGCATCGACTATCCTCAAATCGCGCACTATCTCGCCCATCAGAGAAACGAGACTGGAAATGAGGAGAGTTGGATGCCGATTTGGCATCCCTACTGTGTGTCATGAATTCATCACTCCGGGTAAAATGCGAATATTTAGAAGAACCCTAATGTATTCAGCCTATCTTCTCGCGAACGAGAAATTGATAATTGTATGATTAATCTGGCTTCTTCTCAGGCCACGACTCATCTCGCGTCGTCGAGTCTCAGATCTACGGCCCTGTCGGACTGAGGGCAGTGCGATTGAAGGAGCCAGCCAAGAGGAGCGGACCGTGCGCGAGGAGCAATGGCGGATGCGCCCATTACTGTCTCAATAGGTAACGCAATCTGTTCTTTCAAAACAATATTAATTCAGGAATGATTCAGCATTCTCAACTCTAAAGTACTGACCCTCAGTCCTTTGGGAAACAAAGAATTTGAAAAAAATCATAACATTAATGGCAAAAGCTCTAGAAAATCGTATTCTGAAAAGGAAGTGAATTCAGTCCATCGGGAACCGCTCGATGTTTGTGTGCGCGCGGTTTCGAACTCCAAAAGGACGGTCGACGATGTGTAAGGTCGAGCAGCAGTATCATTTTGCTGGATGGGTCGGGACGGAGACCGGATCTGGTCAGAATGGGACTCAGAGGTCAGTGGAGCAGCTATTTGCTGACTCAATCAGATACTTATGGCTGGGAAGTTGTACGATGAGCAACTCCATCGCGGTGATTTGATTGTGGAGATTCAAGAAAGGTTTTGTAGGACCCCGCAACTTCGAGCGACTCCATCTGCAGGATATCTCTGGTTCGCCTCACGATATTGCTTACGACCAGGTACATTAGTTATTCTTATCGTCTGGTCATTCAGAAACTCCCTAGTTCTTCTCGATTTGGTGCAGAATAATTCACACACTAATTCACCAGTTGTCATCCCGATCTTCTCATTATCATCATGGCGTATATAGATCATTATCATCACACTCAGGTCACCTCTTCCATCTACATCGCATCAAGCAACGACAGTAGCGGCACGATCGAGCACGTCAACCTCACGAGTCTCACCCCGAAAGCTACCGTAGTCGTATCGGGAGTCGCGCTGCGAGGCATCTCCCATCTCGCCATCGAGCCTCACGCGAGGCTCATTGTCTAGTCAGTTTCCGATCTCAATCTTTCCCCATTTTTAGCACGATTGTCTTCAGAAAAATGTTTTTTCCCCAGCTCAAACGCCGAGTTCGGTAGAATCGAGGCATCTTCGTTGAACGGGAAGCATTCCAAGACTCTAGCCTGGATCGGAATTCGACCAACTCTCCTCAAACTCGACCTTGCACATTATGAGATCTACTATGTGAACGAATTAGTGGAGTCTTCGTCCATTTGTGTGAGTCTCTTTATCATTTTTGCTTGCCCCGAACTCATGATGTCCGATCGAGACCGACACTCCTCGATTTGCATGATCTCTTGCCAGTCACAAAATGAGAGTGCACGCAAATGTTGGCGAAGAGCCGGTCTCGACATCACTACTTCGAATGAATAATTGTACGATTCCTCTGCAGAAAATGCCCTTGGCTATCGCTCCGGAAGGCGGACAGGTTCTCTACCTAACGGGGCAGACTTCAGCCCAGATAGTGGCGCTGGCGGTGGATGTCAAGGCGGAGGAGGTGAGCACTGCATTAGAAAATTTAGATCATTCTTGGATACTTTACCGATATTTGGCCCAGACCGAAATCACCGTTTCATAAACTTTACTTATTCAGATTTTCTGGACCGAACAGAATCGTGGCGTGAACTCTCTACACAAGATGACCAGGAACGGTTAGTGAGAAGAACCTTTCTTTCGCATTTGGAAAAGGACGAAGACAATACAATTCATAACGCCGAATTATTTTCAGGCACTGGGGTAGTGGTCTTGTCTCGGTCAGAAGACAGGCGAATATCGTACCTTCATCATAGAGAGAAGGCGTTGTACTACATCGACAGGTTTGCCTGTTTAAAAAAAAATGAAACAGATTGATTTGTTCAGTCCTCAAGAAATTTGGTGTGCAGGACTGTGGATTCTTTTATGGAGTGACAATGGGTATTTGAAATGACCAAGCGAATTTCAGCAAGAAGAATGAGTTCGGATACTTCGATGGGAGTGGATTTCACTCAGTCCATGCTGGTGTCAAGAGCGTACGCGATTTCATCATCACCCATCCTCCTGTGAAGAGCGAGAGTAAGTTTCCGATAATCTATCCTAAACTCAGCTTCTCTCGGAGGGTCATTTCAGATTAATCAAATGAAATCGTAATTTCACAATCTTACAGAGAAGCACCCTTGTGAGGTGGACAATGGAGGCTGCGCGGAGTTGTGTCTGCCCCAGTCCGATGCCAAGGGATTCTGCACGTGCGGCGATCATCGATACTTTGATGACGTTACTAAGGCTTGTCAGGGTGAGTGAACAGACAATCGAGAAGTGTAATAACAGACTGCTATTTTGAAGCAATCACCGACCTTTCTCAGAATCGGATAAAATATCATAGTGAACGTAGAACGATACTCCTCGGAACAAAGTAGACATTTTCAGCGAATCCTCACGGCCTCATCATGGCGAGCAACGGGTGCTTTCTACTGATCTCAGCAAAGGATCCGAAATCGATGCTGAGCCAGGTACGATAGCCATCTTGACTACAAAAATGTTTTATAGGAGATGTTCCCTAATTGTGTTTTTTTTTGAGATCTCTGTTCTTCTTTAGAGACGCGTAATCTCCATTACTGATTGAATAGCGTCAGAGCGATAAGAAAAAAAAATTAGATACATCCGTCGACAATAATCTCCAATTCGTTACAGGACCACTCCCCGATCACGTCTCTTCCCATCGAGAAGGTTGGTCTGCCTCTGTCCATGGCTATCGATGAGCTGTCCCGATTCGCTACTCTTTACTGGATCGACGCAAACGAGCCGAAAGTCATACGATCCGTGCCTACGAGAGGAACCAATACGGTATGGTGTTCAATATTGATTGTTTTAACTATTTACTAGTTCTAAACTAACCTGATTTGGTTTGTATCAATATTAGGAATCAATGAAAATATATTCAGAGAATTCCAACATCTCTTCACGTGGCTGCATGTGCTCATCTCAGGGCAGTCACTGTAGACACGTATGGGAGGTGAGCTGGTTATTTATTTTGAGGTAAAAGTAATCTGATCAGATCACATTTGGTCTCAAGTATCATCAATCAGGCATTCAGGCAACTGTTCGTCTCATGCGTCGTTTCCTCTGGACGAAGTAACGTCATGGTCTTCCGCATTCAGGTATTTCCTAGTGGAAAACGAAGACAATTATCGGAAGCGATGAGAAGCAATAGTAAAACGGGAGAACAAGGTAGTCTTGAAAGATATATTTATGCTTTTAGTCAACCTCCGCACTGGTTCCGGACAAACTTCTGCACATCGGTCGAGTAGTCAATGGAGATGAGATCTCCTCAGTGACAGGAAAGCAACCTGTGCCTACAGAGCTGGCAGTTGGGGCGAGGTCAGTTATTACAATGAAACACTTTTATACAATGTTCACGGAAAAGAAAATTACTTGAAATCTGAGGGAATATACTACAAATTTCCTAGTTGTTCACTGTTCAAGCGCTGCATTTTTCATGAGAAAACATGTCAGTGTTATGAATCTTCCAGGAAACTGGTGTATCTTGACGTGAGCACTCGCTCTGGTCGGCCAGTGCTCGTGGTATGTGATATTGACGGGAGGAACTGTGATAAGGCCAGTGAGGTGAGCAACACTCGCTTTCATTAGATCGGATTCATGTTTTCTATTTCATAACATATGTTTCTCTCTTCTTACACACAATCCTAATGTATTATCTAGTTGCGCTTCGTCACTTATTATTTATTTACGAAACATCTTCTACTCAGAGGCTACTCTTGATTAATCTGCTTCAAATAATAATGAACAAATACACTTATCAGAGAACGCACGGCTACTCTCGTCTGTCGCTGCTGCCACGACAGAACAAGCTGCTGTTCACGGGCGATGATACCATCAACAAACTGGATCTGACCAGTCTCAACACGGTTCCCATCTCGAGCAGCCCCGGCAATGTGAAGGCCCTTTTCGCTTCTGTCGACGGAGAGAACGTGGCCATGGTGCCGATCGATGAGAAGGAGTCAGTGCTTAGTCAATTCCAATTTGTTTACCAGGCAATGTTTCTCGAGGGGTGGATCAAAATGAAAAGAAAAGTAGTAATTGATCAATATTAGAGAAGTAACTAGCAGCGATATATCATGGTTGTAGGCGGTCATGGATTAGTGCCGGAATGAGGATTCGAACCACCCATGTCCTGCACTAATCCTTAGCCGTCTTTAATAGGGTTGGCAATTGGAAGCCGGGTAGCGGTAGCGGAGACTAGTGGTTGGGGCGCGCGCCTTTCTCTACCTCTTGTAAAACATCACCTGCGGGCGGGAGTCGAACCTGTAGGTGATGTTGATAGCGACGGGAATGCCAAGACTAATGAGGGCAGAAGGTATGCAATAGACCAAAGGTGCGACAAACAACAACCAGTGATTTGATCTTTTATCTTTAATCGTTGATCTTTGATCTCGAGCAGCAATACAGTATGTTTGGTCAACCCTTGTTCATACAACGTACGTGTATTTCGTAGGCCACTTAGTTAGGAGCGTAGGCCTCTTGCAAAACATCACCTGCGGGCGGGAGTCGAACCTGCCTGCGTCCGCATGCCAGTCAGACACCATGCCCATTAATGGGCATGGTGTCTGACTGGCGCGCGCCCCAACCACTAGTCTCCGTCAAGCGAAAAAGAAGGAGCTTTTCAAGTGAGATTCAAGTAAAAGTGAGTTCTAGTGATGCTGATTCGAGAGGAGAGGTAGCGGCGCCGCTACGATAGGCCGAATTGCCAACCCTAGTCTTGAACCATGAATAATGTCCCTTGAGCCTACCCTGTAATGAACAGGGTTCGCTCATAAAGCAATCAGTGGCGATCTACGTATCGTAGTCAATGTGTCACTGCAGGGACTCGTTCCTGCTTATTGGCGAGGAGCGTCTGCTCATTCCTGGTATGGCTCGAGTCACGGCCATGACTGCCTTCACTACTGGGGAATTCACGCAGTTTGATCGATCCAGGAGTTGCATGCACCAGGAGTGCACCCATCTATGCGCGTGAGTAATATCATTATTACCTTAATATATCTACTTAAATTTCGAATTATTCAAGTGACTCTGTAAAGCAAACGGACGAATCTAAAAAGCGATCTTCAGTGCATTTCGTTAAATATGATCTCTTCAGGTACTCAGGCGACAGTTACGAGTGCCTGTGTCCGCTCGGCTACACCATCTCGCATGATTCGTCAGTTTATTTTGTATTGATGAATGTTCAAGCGTCAACTCTTTTCGAAAATGAAAAGTAAACAATGCAAATACTATTAAGATCATACATCTGCATGCAGAATGTTACATGTGAGCCGTGGGAGTTTCTGTGCAGAGACCAGCGAACGTGCGTGCACTCGGGAGCGAAATGCGATAAGTAATCACTTTTCTCGCATTGTTTTCTCTCACAGTTGTCTCGTTATGCTTCATCGAAAACGGTAAAGTGTGTACGAAAGGTTTTCTGTATTTCCATTCTTGCTATTCAAACTGGTGATCACAACTATTCTCAGTCGACTCAACTGCCCTGATGGTTCGGACGAATCCGCTGAAATGTGTGGAGCGGTCGATGCTAAGACCTGGACTTGTGGGGACAGAAGAACAAGGATCGATCGATATCTCGTGTGTGACGGAGTGGCCCATTGTGATGATGGGAGTGATGAGGAGGGATGCAAGTGGGTGATATTTACATTCTTCATAAATGCGTTTTATTCACAAAGTAGATGAAATGACTCTCAAAACTCGCATTGACACATGGTGTAAAAGTCGAGGCGAGATAAAAAAAGAGATAATGTGATGTACTGACAAGAGTCCTTTCGAGCATTGCTGGACGAATGGATTAGAGAAATGATTTTCAGGTGCGCTACTCCCTCCTCTGACATGGACTGCGCGATATTTGGTCGGATGAGTCAACCGGAGTGTGTGCAGAGGAAGCTGAGATGCGATCATCACTACGACTGCAGTAATGGAGCGGATGAGGATGAGCGAGTGAGGAACATTTTTTGCAGCGATCGGATGGAATATTTAATGAGTTTGTGCTATTGGGGTGTCCCAAAAGTCTTGTCGCCGTCTTTCTTTTTATTATTTCAAGAGAACCGTAAGTCGCAATATTCTTCACTCATTGTTAATAGGTGCAAGTACTCCTGCACTAATTTATTCGACTTCGATTAGATCATGACATTGCCCATTTGTGAAGCAATAATGGAAAATGTATGTTTCTCGACCTAGTTTTAGAATTTTTGTAAATCAGAGGACGTTGACATTCCAAAGCCCAAACAAACACCATAGTAGTAATAGGTATCACACTTTAAAATAAAATTTACAAACTAAAAATATCGCTTAAGAACTCGGAAATAATCAAGAATTATTGGAAATTATGACCATTTTGGAGGTCGATTTTCAAGTTATCTATTTTTACCCCCTTCGATTGCGCTCAAATGTTATTTTTTCAACGTTTTGATTTATTTGAAAATATTTTGATTGATTTCCGGCATCAAATTCGAAATTTTTTTGAATATTGTCTGGGAAATGACAAGTTTCATAGTGATGATGCAATTCGGAAGGGAAGTCGGAATGGTGCGCATATTGAGTATGGATCACTTCCTATTTGTGTCAAACACTAAACTTATTTTTCTCTATTCAAAAAAAGGAGAACTGATTTTTTGAACGAAAACTGAACTTGGATGTTTTAAGTGTGGTCAGTTCTACATACCGTAGTCCTTCGGAATTGTAATGATTTCACTGGCTGTAGTATTGAAACAGAAGGTCAATAGTTACTTCATCAATCACCGCTTAACAGGATTCGATAAAGCTCGTGACAGTTGAAAAAATATTTTTCAAAAAAAAACGACAGGACTTTTGGGACACCCCAATACTTTGAGTACGGTACAAGCATGTCAATCTCGAAATGATTTTTTCGAATAGCATATAAGGATTTACTGATATGATAGTGAAGTGGTTCGAGAAATCACGGTAAAGAAATCCCCAACCACGTGCACACAACACGGACGGTTTGAAGCTTCGCAACAGGCCACTGGTCGTCCCAGGATAGGCTCTCGTTGCTACACAGGCGATGGGGTGGCACAGCCGCCTTGCGTGGAAAAAGCCTAACACCTTTACCTTTTATAATTTCAGCTCTGCTCTACTTTCTCGCCTGAAGTAGCGGGATTACGAGTCACGTTCACTCACATCATGTTTGGCGCGATTTTGGTAATATTATGAACTATAATTTACTTTTTGGATGTTTCTACTTCAAATTACACATTCAATCGATTCTTTCAGTTGCTTCTCGTTCTTGCCATCTGCCCTATCTGCCTGTTCCTCTGCTACAGTAAGAAGAGAGAGGGAGGAGGAGTAGAACAGACTGTTACCGACAGAAGGTGAGGAAAGATCACTATCTTCAAAAGCTTGATTGCACAGATGGAGCCGAAATCGAGATAGTATATTACTATGACCTCAGACAGATTGGATTTTTCAGATACCACAACTTCCCTGGTCAGAACGACGCGTCCCTTCTCGTTCCCCTCTCAGCCGCTCCAGTTGAGCAGTACGAGGTGAAAATTATTTGCCTAACACAAAGTTTAAAAATGATATAACGAAAAACGTGATTGAAGCAAAAATGACTGCTCAGATGCGCGCCTACTCTGTCGTTGAGTCTACATCTACTTACCCCTCTCTTCCACCGCCGATCCCCTCACTTTGGTAAGGATAAGGAAATTATCGTGCATTTTTTAAAAATCACCTGTTGATTCTACCTTCTCCAAGCTCCAAGCTTGTAAGGCATCAATGGGCCACATGGCCTTGATAATTAGGGATATTTCAGCGTTTTTATTTCAATATTCAACTTTTCAGCGGTTCGGCAGTCCGACATGCCCATCCCTACACCTCCACGTACCATCCCCAGCACAGCCGGGATCATCCCAGTCGGTTCTATGCGCCGCCCCCAAGCACGGCGAGGTGGGTCTGCAGTGTGGTTCTAAATTGTCAAATCCATCTAAAATTCAAACAGCAATAAAAAGGGAATTTCTAAGAATCAAAACTATTTTTGTGTGTAGATCGATTTCAGCAACATCACATCGAAAAGCGTGTGGAATGATAAATATTCCAGTTTGTCCACCTATGGCATCGTAGTGCCATCCGTCAACACAGGAACTATCTCGCAACGACGGATAATCATCACTGAGCATGCGGTGTACGTGTTTTGGGGAAATCTCACCGATTCCTTTCCCAAATATGATCATAGCTAGTGCTCATAAACATGTAATTCGTTAGTCGTCATTCTCTGATGATGTGTATTAGTGATGGCAAATGGACATCCGAGTCTCCTCATTTCGCGTGTTCTCTCATATTTTTGACGGGCGAGAGAGTACGCGAATCGAAGAGGGTCGATGCCAATTTACCATCACTAATGCGAATTTCAGTCCCTCTCCCTCCAGTCGGAGTGGGATCTCTCCTCCGCCCGCGTATCTCGTGCAATCCCAGAGAGACCCTCAGCCCCGACCACTCAACAAAGGGAGAAAGTCCTCCCACACCTCACCACCCTCATCCAATAGAAAGGTCGGTGTCAATGCTTGAAGAAGCAGATAAGAGGAAACTTTGAGATTACTTTTGATAAAACTGCTTGAATTCAGCAGTTCGAACACCGGATTTCCATGTTTGCCCTGTAATCCATAGAAGAGACGTGTGATGTCGACGAATGACCACGACGCTAGGTCGGCTGAGAAGTATAGATGGCGAGAGAAGGAGAGGAGGGCAGAGACGATTTTTCGAAATAGCTCCGTGTCAAAGCTTGAAGATGTGTAATGAGATCGTTCATTTGACTAACTTTTGCAGGACGGGAGCAGTCGGTCTCGAGCGACGCTCAATCGATCTCACTCTTCCTCAGAGCCATCGGAGCACGACAGTGTCAGTCTCTCATCGCACTCGTCCGAAGGAGCCCCCGCCTCTAGTAGACAACAACTATGAGCAGTGCCAAATCGGAACCCGACTCTCCTCAATTCGCCTGCTCTCTCGTTTCTCTGATCGACGAGAGAACTCACTGAATGAGGAGAGTCCGATTTGCCATCCCTGCTGTGCACTGGCGATGAAGGAGCGAAGGATGGTTTTGGTCAAAGAGAATGTGCGCCGAATCGAGAGAGATAATATTCGAACCTACTGAGCACCTATTGTTTTTGAAAAATGCGCACAATGTTATTGTTGTTGTATGAAATGATCATGTTATAACTCCAATTCGTCGATCTCCTCATTTACGGTTATCAACCCTGGTTCTAGTCAGCCAATTTCTCTTTTCTCGCTTGTTACTATCGGTTCGAATGATTCGCCTCTGGTACATAGGATAATGATAAATTATTTGTTTTACATTTTTATTATTATAATACAAATTTAAAACAAAAATGCAATGAAGCGAAGGAAAATGATGCGAACTTTGTAAAAGATGTAATAACTTCAACGAGAAAGATGTTTTAAGAACATTTATCGGATTATTTAAGGCGATATGAACAAACTCAACAAATGGCAGTGATAAAACCTTGAATTCTGATGCTGTGAAAGGCATTTGAAAAAAGATATGAAAGCAACTTGATTTGTAAAAAAAAAGATAATTCTATAATACCAAAATCATCGGGATGACTACTAAGGCTTTACTGAGATATGAATGGATTGGTTTACTCCTCCTCATCGCTCAACTCCACGTACACGAGTGGCTTGGTTGGGGTGGCCGCAGCTCGAGCGTGTCGCTCCCGAGGAGGCAGCAGGGGCGTCTGGGGAGTGGCTCGGGCCGCTTTTTGACTTCCACTAGGGCTCTCGGGCACGGGACTCAGCGAATCCAGGATGCCGGGCGCCCCGGAGGCGTGAGTCGACGAGAATGGCCCTCGACGCTTGCGAATGGTCACATTGGGAGCAGGGGTGACTTGGGAGGTGGCTGGGGCAGAGCTGGCGCCTGTCTTTGGTGTAGTTTTGGGCGTCGTTCGACTCTTCTTGAGAGCGAGCAGCTTCTTCCTCAACTCGCCATGGTCCAGTGCTCCACGGTTCGCGGATTCCGGCGCGCCGGCGGGTCGCTTCCGGCAGGAGGAAGCGGCTGCTGATGATGATGCAGCCGATGCAGCCGCTGGTCGTGCGGCCGACCCTGCTGCAGCCGGCGTCCCTCCGACTGTCTGGGGCTGTCGGGAGGGCGTCGAGGCGAGAAGCTTGTAGTGGGCGAGCAGCTTGGCGTGCTGTTCAGGATGGTCGGCCATGAGTGTACGCTCGCGAGCCTTCTTGTGCATCCGACGAAGGGTGAAGGGCCTGACACAAGAAATTGATCTAATTTAGTGGTTTTGAGAGAATCGTGAATATGGGTTGGACGCAGAAATCAATAAATGCTCTCATGTTTTTTTTGTTGCAAAAAATGGTTCATACCTCTTTCCGTCGTGGTTCTCATACTCTCGCCGTTCTGCCTCGAACCAAATCATGAATTCGGAGCGGTTGATCGGCCAGGAATCGTCTCGGACCTTGAAAGAAACGGTGATTAGACGGATACAAATTTAACAGTGTAGTGTCTGCCATTTCATTGTGATATTGTAACAGGTTTGGGTCGTTAGTATGATGAGATCAAAACAATCTGATTGAACGGCACAGCTTTCTGTTCAATGTCCATATTATTTCTTTCAAAAAAAAATTACCCTTTCCAAGTCGTCCTTCTTGTAATCCATGTTGATATCGGCTTTTCTCTCCTTCATCATATTCCAGACCTTCCGAATCTCAGCGGAAGGGATGCTCTTGTAGCAGTAGCTCTGGAACAGTAATTTTTAAGACCGTATTCTTTGCGATGCCGTATCACTTCAGGTCACAGATGTGAGCCATTATTTATAACCAACGTATTTCGTACGGGATGCTGCAGATACTTGGGATGCAGAGGGTGATACTGAGCGATTGAGATGACGTCAATGTCGAGGAAATAACTGAAAAAAAAACGTTTTATTAATTTAACTCAGAGAGGCAAATCGATGCTAAAAATTTAGAATTAGAGCTAAACTTACTCATTAATATTGTATGGTTTCTTTATGATTTCCTCAAAGTCCTCGCCTCTTTCTCGGTCGGGGACAACAACTCTCACCGCTCCTCGAGGCAACGGGGTTGGGTACCGATTCACTGAGAGTCTGTAAATCTCGCTTTAGTTTTCAAATTTGAAATTCCTGATGTCCGTAAAAAGATCAATTGTGAATGTACCTCATGAACGAGCCAGTAGTCTTGCTCGGGTCGATTACCAGCACAGGGTGGTAGAAGAAGTTGACCTTCAGATTCTCCTCAGGACACACGCCACTGGAAAATTTCTATTAATAAAAAATACACCTAATTGTTATCAATTTCGTTATTCTAGATATGAAACGAATCACAACGTCTATTTGTCAGCGGTTATGTATTTTATACAAATTCAAGAGATTTAAATTTGAAGCGATGATTGTTACTCACAAATGCTGATTGAACTCTTTTTCGCAGGGAAAGCATCCGAGTGGGTTGAAGTTGATTAGAGGCATTCGCTGAAGCAATTGAATCAATAATGAACAAAATACTAAACAATGACCACCTCTTTATCATTATCTAGCTACCTTTACCGTACCTCAAATCGCTAGAAAAAAGCACCGAAGACTCACTCGTTGATACTTGTTCAGGTCGTTCTCCCATCTCTGGAAACCAAGTCGGACGAGGAGAGGATACTTGAGAGCTGGATGACCCGCACCATACAGCATCACTGAAGAGAACAATTAAGAATGATTCAAAACTCCGTTTTAGAATTATATAAATTCGAGACGTTGATAGTTATCGTGGATTCTGAATCCATTTATTGTTCAGTTCGGTTTCTCTAGCCGAAAGTATGTGGCCGGATGGTCTAGGGGTATGATTCTCGCTTCGGGTGCGAGAGGTCCCGGGTTCGAATCCCGGTTCGGCCCAGATCTTTTTGCTTATTTTCTTGTACGTTTTTACTCGGATACCGTTGGAGCACGCGCTCCGTCTCACTCACCCATCTTCGCGAGGTAATCCTCCTCTCTACAAGCGATGTTCCTCATAGCGTGAGTGATCGCTTGTCCGTTCTCGATGAGCGGCATTAGGAACTGTCGGACTGCAAATATTCGATATTATTCGCAGTTTCTTATGTAAGCAAATATACTAAGCGATTCAGCTCAATTCATAAATTTTGCATGCAATACGGGTAACTGTCTTACTTCTGCCATCAACTGCCTCAGCAAACAATGAAAATGTCAAATATGAATTGGATTACTCACTTCCTCGTGGGTCTCTGGGTATCCACCAGGGCACTTCACTCCACATCCGCCCCATGTCGACTGGCCTGCCATGCTGGGAGTCCCACGCAGTAACGTCGAGTTCGGAAATCATACTCATGTTACATGAATCAATCCTTGAAACTTTGTAGGTCTTTCTCTAGCCAATGAACCAATTAGTTACGATTAGACCACATCATGAAGCAAGTCTTTTGACTGCTCAATATTTTGAAATCACGAAGGCATTCGCATATTATTATTAAAACGCGTTCTCTGTACTAGTGGATGAGGGGTGGCACGAGGATTCAAAATGATCAAATCGAGGAGAAACTTGTCGTGGATAACGCCTATGGGTAGTGTGTTCTTCCACCAAAATTCAGGATCCGAAATCAATGATTTTTTTCCACATTGATTTTGTTAGATACAGTAAATTAAACTAACTAGACGGAGGCCAGGGCACTCCTACGACGTGTTGAATGGCTTTCTCCTCGGGAAGTGTCGGCCGCTCCATAAGCTTGAACTCTTCGAGCGTCACCTCCATTTTGCCCATCGCCTTCTCTTTCTTGTTGAACTTGTTAAGAGCCTGAGTTTGTATAAATTCACGAACGATTCTTACAACCTTGAACTTAGGCTAGTGACGATTTTTCTGTGATGGATGTACAGCTGTCATTTTTCTTCTATCATTTTGTAATTTTATTAGTAAAAAATACACTGGCCTAGCAGTGTGACCCGCAGGACGAATGTGCCTAGAGAAACGGGTGTCCTTTACCTTTACCTTTTATTAGTAAAAGCGGTTGAAACGAGATATGGTAATGACTTGTAAGTTCATTTATGCATGCGATATTACGGAGAATGTGTTACCTCCTTCCACTCTTTCTTCAGTTCCTCGGCTGTTTTGACTTCAGTCAACTTGACCGACTGCTTCTTGTTCTCTTTTCTATACTCGTTGATCTTCTCTAACAACTGAAAATAAAAACGATGAAACAAATTACAACGATATAATCTTCATAATTTTCTTTTTATGCGTTCCATTTTCAATATTGAAATAAAAAAATAATGATCACACATACCTTTTTCGCGAGTCCATCGTGCAGTTTCTCGAATGTTCTCTCGTTTTCCCTCTCAAGTGCTCTCCTATTAGCTGAAACGATTTATTCTGGACTTTATATATTTTCCAGATCATTTTATGAAGCCTCAGGCTCTTGAACACTCGTATAATTGTTTCGGACTCACCATTGATCACTTCGGGATGGTTCAGTTTCGGCCATGGAAGGTCGAGTATTCCTTCGATCTCCGGGTACTCCTTCCTCCATTGCTCGACCACTTCGCATCTCCTTTCGGGAGAGGAATATGGAGTTCGCGTCTTTAGGCGGATCGGATGTCTATGAGCGCACGTTAGAGGATCCGTCGTCCTTCCCTCGTCGACGGTTTCGAACTGCAAATTCACCGGTTAGTTCGTTTTCTGTTTTCGTTGCGATCAAATTCATGAAACAAGAAGGTAAAATAAGTATCAGATTGCTCACATAGTTCTCAAAGATGTCGAAGGTTTCGCAGGGTCTGGGGCATCTGCTGTCAGATTTGTCGACGATCCTCTTCCAGTGCTGAAGCAAATTGATCAGATTGAAGCGATTATCGAAGAATTTATCTTACCCTCAGTTCGCCTTCCTTCTCTGAGGGATAGTAGAGGAATTGGCATTCGTATTCCCTCTTGAATCCTAAAATAATACTTATCAGTGAATTGTTGGCAATATATCGTTGTATACGAAAAGACGCAATCGATAAATCTATCATGAGTAAATCACTAGCTGAACTCACTCTCTGACAATCCCGGATATCTAAGCGGGTCGTCGGGCATGTGCGGCACTGTCGTACTTGTCGTTATCCTCGAGAGCTTTGGGTCGGGTTCATCTTCTGGACATGTTTATGATAAATCTCTAGTTTTTCTATCATAATATGAGTGAGAACGAGCGAATTGAAGAGAGTCTGATAGGTTATTGTATCGCTGCTGGAAATGTCTGTTCATGGAAGTTCAACCAAAACTTGATGCCCCCGTTGCCTGAACTTACCACGGATGCTCGAACCGTCCACGAGATTTCCCATGAGTACAATATTCTCCATCATGAGAAGCTGACCATCTGCAAATACTTTTTAAAACAATGAAAGGACAGCCAATACTTTCGGTCTGTATTGAGTACACTTGCTCATATAAAAATGGAGAAATTTCTCGTGACTTCATGAAGCAATCCATAATCGGGAGTTGTTCACACAGTGATATCACTACAACTTTTTAAGCTTCATAGTTGAGCATAGTTCCTCACCTTGCGCTGGTTGCACTCCATTCTTCTTCGCCTCTTCTAGTCTCATCAGTCTTCCAGATCTGATGGACTTCCACAATTTGAAGCGTTTCTCGGCCATCGCCGATACTCGTAGCTGCTGCTCAAGATGGGAGCGCGGCCGTCGGAGTGAATCGATATTCACTACAAAATAAAGGAATCACTGAGAAGAATTGTTCGATGTTCCAGTGCGGAAGTTCGAAATGACTCGAGTAATCAATTTCAATGATACTGGATAATGATAATATTCAGAACGCACCTGGTTCCCGTCTGATTTCTCCATTCAGCTTGGCGAGTTTGAAAGTGTCCAGAATTAGACGATTCTCGGGAACATTGTGTCCTGGAATTATTGTTGTTATGAGCCATCCTACAGATAGATAGCTGATTTTGCAGAAGCAGAATAAAACCGATGGAAAGAGGCAAGGTGAGGGAAGGGGGGGGGGTGGCTGGTATAGGGGGAATAAGGTGCGTCGAAACACTCACGGAAGGAATCACTCCTGGATCGGCGCTGCGATGTGAGGTCGATCTTTTCGTAGGGTGAGTCTTCTGGAGAAATTGTGTGATGAAAATCGTTTCCTCTATTTTTTATCTACTGTATTCAAAAATGACTTACCAGGAGATTCTGGTCGGAGACTCGACGGCAGTTTGACGTCGGCTAGTCGAGGAAGACTGAGACGCCGACGGCCCGGTCCTGAAAGTGGGTAACTTTTTTGGCACATCTTCTGTTTCTGACCCAGACAATTTTGTGATTGCATTCTCTTCCTCCCCTATCTACAATAGATTCCCATTCCGCCCCTCTCATTTCAACAAAAGGGAAATTCACAAGGGAACCGCAAAAGTACCCCGCGGTCCCGGTAAAATTTGTTGCCATAGGTCGAAAGATACCCCCCAGGGGGTAATAAAACTGTTTTGAAAAAAGACCGCACTTTGTTCCTAAGCACCTAAAAAAAAGTCATGAAAAAATGATGGAAATTCGCTTACGCGGTGCTCGGAATAGACTCAGAGTTTTGAGGGATAACGAAAATGTTCTCGTAGCGTAGTGGATAGTGTGCTATCTATTTAATTTTTGGGGTAAGCGAAGGGTACAGGTTCGAATCCTCTGGGTTCGAAAACGTTTTTGCAACTTTTTATTTTTATTTTTATAATGCTCTCATTACTTTTTGTTTCCCATCTTAGTGTATTTGCATAAATTTCAAAATTTTGAAATCAAGATCATGAGAGAGGAATCACCAGATTTTCGAGAGCCCTGCGGACTTAGGAAAAAGTTTCCCCGATTCCGCTGCAAAATAAGTTCAGTTCTTAGAATTATGTTCTTTGTAACTGCGTTTGCCGATTTTTGATATCACGTCTCATCTTGGAGTATTGTTGGGTCAAATTAGGTACACTATGAAATTTTCGAACAAATTCGCTTCAGGAAAACAGTCATACCTCGCTTAAAATTATGCTGGATCAATTCCTAAAAAGCGTTCGCATGAGGAGACAAAGGGAAACACATATCATGTTGATGATGTCATTCCTCATCCATGCACTGTTGTGGAAATCTGTATTTGTAAAGTTATATACCTTGTTTTGAAAACCGACAGCGCCGATCCAGCGCATGGGTGAGGAATGACCTCATCGACATGATATGTGTTCCCCTTTGTCTCCTCATTCGAACGCTTTTTAGGAATTGTCTCTAGCATAATTTTGAAGCGAGGTATGACTGTTTTCCTGAAGCGAATTTGCTCGAAAATTTCATAGTGTACCTAATTTGACCCAACAATACTCCAAAATGAGACGTGATATCAAAAATCGGCAAACGCAGTTAGAAAGAACATAATTCACTTAACTTATTTTGCAGCGGAATCGGGGAAACTTTTTCCTAAGTGCGCAGGGTTCTCGAAAATCTGGCGATTCCTCTCTCATGATCTTGAATTCAAAATTTTGAAATTATGCAAATACACTAAGATGGGAAACAAAAAGTAATGAGAGCAATATAAAAATAAAGGAAAAATTTTGCAAAAAGTTTTCGAACCCAGAGGATTCGAACCTGTACCCTTCGCTTACCCCAAAAATTAAATAGATAGCACACTATCCACTACGCTACGAGAGCATATTCGTGATTCCCTCAAAACTCTGTCTATTCCGAGCACCGCGCAAGCGAATTTCCATCATTTTTTCTTGACTTTTTTCTTGACAAAACGGTTTTATTACCCCCTGGGGGGTATCTTTCGACCTATGGCAACAAATTTCACAGGGACCGCGGGGTACTTTTGCGGTTCCCTTGTCACAATCTGGGCCAACAACCGAACAAATTCAAACTTTGTCCCTCCCGATCATTCGGCTCTTCGATTGATTCCATACCATATTCTTTGAAAATTACAGTGTCAATTAATTTAGAGATTTCGTATTTTGGATGAAAAAAATTGAAATATAAGAATAAAACAATTGAAATAAAATGACTCACTGATTGCTCTTGCTGGTGCATCGACGGTCGGCCGAGGCATCGCTCTTCTGATCATATCGTAGCTCTTCACTCGAGCACCAACAAAAATTGAGAGATTACATCAGTACTTAAATAACTAAAAGTATTTTAGAAGCCCAAAGTCAATAGACTCACTCAATTTTAGTGATATCATCCTCGAATTCCCCACTGCTCTGGATAGTATACCGCTCCCCTTTACCTGACCAACTCTTGTACATTCATTTGCGTAGTAAAATAATTATTATGCGTGCACTCACCAATATTGTGTGTGATGGGACTGGGCGCACCCGAGTGTCGCTGTCGAACTCTCTTGGTGCTGACAGGCGACTCATCGGCATTACTCGACCGGTTCATCGATCCCTTCTCATCATTTTCTTCCTTCTCATCATCACTGAAAACGACTCTTCTACCGCTTGGGTTACCTGAAATGAATGCGATTGTGGGACGGTAAGTGAAACACAGAATCTGATAAGGAAACTATCAGAACTGGCAAAATTATGAGAACATGCAAAAAAAAATTCTACTTAAAAAAACTTCTTTCTTTCTCTGAATTCACTGAATATTTGAGTGGGAGGGTGAAGTCTTCGCAACGATAAATTCTATGATTTGATAGTTGATCACTAACTAGGAGTTGCTTGCCCGTTGCTATGCGCTGCGAGCACCTCGGCCGCCCATCGAGCATTCTCTGCAATGATACAATTGAGGTTATCGCATGGAATTATTCTTGGCATAAACTCGGCCTCCTTTTTGATCTTGGTTTGATAGTATGAAGGTCATTCTAGTATAGCAATAACACAGAAAAAAGGCAAATGGCCTCACTCTCTTGCATTCGCAGGGCACTCAGCGCTTTCGGAGTGGAATTGCCTGAAGAAATGACATTTACTTTGAAATGATCAGGTCCAGTGATTCGAGCTGAATAACTCACCAATGCTCTTTCTCCTATACTTCGGTTGCTGTGATTCCTCTTCCGAGTCTGAAGAGAGAACGATGGCGATGCGTGGTGTTGAAGAGAGACGAGCAGAGATGCGAGGAGTCACTGACGAATTGAGTTGTTTGAATGTTCTTTTTATCCATTCTGTGAACTCTAAGTAACAATAGAGTGCGAAGACTCGAAAAAAATACTATTTGTTTCGGAAAATACTGGCAAAGTGAAAACATTTTAATTTAATGAGTTGATATGTAATTAATGAAAACAAGTCTCGCAAGTCAATTCATTCATCATCATTCATTGATTTTCAATTAGCTTAATTAGTTGAAAGACATGATCCAACCTGGCATCTGCTCTCTATTCTCGACATCGTCACAGCGCTCTGAGACATTGTTCGCCGTTAATCTGCGGCCTGAACATTATCGTTTTAAAATATATTTCTAAAAATAAAGAAATTAGAAACTTGTCAATGGATAATTTCGAGAGTTTACACAAGCTGTGAGCTGACCATTAGTTCTCTTTGCCGATCGCTTGGGAGTGGAAGTTCCCGGATTTTTTGAAAAATTAGTTTTTGAGTAAAGATATCAGTTGTCGAGCACTCCTGATCTCATAATTCTCTCTATTTTTATTGCAAATTCGAGTTACGCTTTTCTTTCAATCAATATAACTTACCATCATCTGTGTGCTTGCGTTTCGACCTCGGCACGAGTTGGCCTCTCGTTACTGAGCTGGACATGGTACCCAATATCGAGAGCCTTGTAATGAATGAATAGATGAGATGGAGCAAACAAGACAATTATAACAAGATAAAGACTAATGGAGAGAGCCGATAATAAGACAACAGTGCGGACACTTGAGAATGGATAATAATGAAGAGAGCTGACACCACGGCCAATTCGCTAATAAGCAACTTGCGCATCGGTTGTAAATGAGACTGGAAGCCTCAACCTTCTATTCGGATTCCTGATTACTCAAATAAACGATGAGGCATAGCCAGAAGGCAATTAAAGGGCTTTCGTCTGTAATTGATATTGAGAACGGAAGCCTAGTCCAGGAACTCAAGAAATCAATAGATCAAGTAATTAGGAGCACAGAATAAATTGCATAATATGCCTTCCCTATTGCATTGTGAGAATCGATCACGATTTTTGTTGTTGTGAAAAACTTTTAAACACATTGAAATATCAATCTGGAATAAAAAAAACATGTCTTTGTGAATTTCAATAGAGTTCGAGATAAAACACGTTCGAACCCAGTGGGCGCCCTTGACATTCCCTCCAATGTAGAGTACATATACCGTACGCTAACTTTCGCTTTGGGAGTGAGAAGCACACCATGCTTGACTCTCGTCGTATGTACTCTCTATATTCCACACACTATCTCGTTTATTTATCTCGTATATTTAAATGGCTGTTGGTTTGTTATCGTTTTGTCAGATTTCCTTCAACCAATCCTTAAATATATTCAAAACAAAGGCAATCATCCCTTTATAAGTGCAATAACGAGTCGTTATCAACGACGAATCAATTTCATGAGTAGTATGCGCAGCTTGAATTATCACATTGATAAACAATATTTGAAGTCCCCGAGGGAGTCATTGTTAGAGCTTCAAACTGGGAAGACGTGTCAATGTTCGTCTATCAAAATATCTGAACCCGTCTATTAGCTAGCCGTTTAAAACGCGCGCGACAGACACGCGAAAATCGCGCGCTCTCGAGATTTCGGTTGGACGCGCGAGAACGGATGTCCCCAGTGTTTTGCCGATATACTCAATAATCATAGTTTGCTCCTCTGTCTCAACTTCAGTGTCACATTCTGAACATCATTATCTCTGTCATTTACGAAAATAACTTGTTTTGCTTCGTCTTATTTTTTTCGACAAATTTCCTGATTCAAACTGCAGTTAGTGGGTAAAACCAGAGCCATTCCGCACCATTTCCATCGTATTTCTGGATATTTGCTTTTTAAAACTAACAATTTCAGAAATGGAGATCAAGAATATGAATATTCCCGCTTGGAGCCGATTCAAGACGTCGATTACCTCTGTGAATAGTCACGCACACCAGTTAAACGGGAACATCGGCGGCCATTTCACCTGGTCGGTGTTATTAGCGTCTTTTACTTTTCCAGCCGCGGTACCAAATCTGCCTTGGTGTAACATCTCATTGCAACTCCTACGTTCTTGCATCTTCTTCGTTCTCTCGGTGGATATGGTATCGCGGCAGCACCACCCTCTCATTTCAAATTCACATTAACATTTCATAGCGTCTATCAGAACCGTTGTTATTAGGGTTGTCAGATCGAAGAGTAGTTTTTCGTCTTTTCATATTTCTCGACCGACATTCCTGTTGCAAATCGAACTTTCAGCATTATCGACTCTATGAATGAGCTGGCGATCGGTTTCAACGAAGATTGGATGAACATTTGGCCCGAGAATGAGAAGATGAGGTTCTATCAGCATGAACATACACGGGTGAGTGAATCTTAGTCATTATCAGAAGTTTGACCCTGACCTATGGAACTACCGTAATCCCTATCATGATTAGCATAATTTTCTGATTCAGAAAATGAAAAACATATCTAACTATACTATGTAGACAAAATAGAGTGGAAAAGTTTCTAACGTCAGCGGTTGAATAACAATAAATCAAAGTTCCGGTGATGCAAGATTAGGAAAACAACCTATAGGAATCAGGGGGAATGTACAAAAGCATTTTTGGTGGACCTCGTATTGACTAGAACCATCATCCAACACGAAGTGATCCCCTTTTTTGCAGAAACTGCTCAAAATGCTGCAAACCTCCATGAAGAATCTCGCCGAAATCTTCACTCACAGGAAGGAGGAGTTCGACCCGAAGAATGCACTGGTGAGTCAATGTTCTTTGCCATGCTCACCATACGTCAAATGAGGTCTCGCATATAATTTTCTGTTGATATGCCCTAACAAACTTACCGATGTGGTCTACTCGATATAATCGATGTTTACCATTCATTACGCTGGTTTTCTCGCTTTGCCGATGTGGGTCTTGACGGAATGCCGACGTGCACTCTCGCTTTTTCGAGACCCATTTGACATATGACGCTCACCGTATAATATCGCTCTCGAAGAAATAAGGTGCTGAACTTTTCCATCGCATTGAATGACCTGCACAGTTTCTGGATTAGACAATTCTGTGATTGTTTTATCTTCCTCCCCTATCTCATTTTCAAAGTCTTCAAAATGCGCGGTTGCAATCAGGGGAAGGAATACAATAAAAATGCCATTTCAGATGACGAGAAGGCTGCTGATGGCAGGCGACCGAGAGGAAACGGGCGACCAGCCCGGCTGCAGTGCTGCGGAGGATGTGGAAACTTCCTCCCAACTGCCCACGGCCTCTGCAATGCTCATTAACGGTGAGATACCAATTTCCCTGTTGATTAACTCGACATTGCTTGGGCAAGATATAGTAATAATAATGCATCTACACACTAGGCGCAGCACGATTCGAATATAATAATATTATGATTTGACGATGCGATCTAATAATATTATGATTTGACGATGCGGTGTGGTTGGGGGAGGGGAAGATATACGAGAGTTAACCTCGCAAAGAAGCAACCATCAGTCCGGACCATGACTTGAATAGATATGGATCGATTTTCTAGATTCCTTTTTTTAGCAAGATCATCGAAAACTGTAAAGACATAGTGATGAATATTTTCAGTTGGAGAAGTCAACTTGACTGTAAATGACTTGATCAAAGTCAAGGAGGAGCGAGTGGATGTGAAGGAGGAACCCTACGATGAATATGAAGGCACAAATGTGAGAAATTTCTTCTTTTCTATCGAAAACATATATGTATGTGTAACCTTGGACATGAATATATTTGTATTAATTTTCTGTATTAGATAATCATAATTGAATTTCAGGCAAACACCTCAAAAGATGAAATGTCAGCAGAAGTGAAGGAGGAAGTTGATGAGGATATGGAACCGTTGGTTGATGTGAGAATTTTAAATTAATTTTTATTTTTTAAATTTTTATAATTGCTGCTGAAATTAAGCGAAATGAAAAGGTTGATTCAATAACAAATATGCAACATATTAGATTCTGTTGTTGCATTCTTTTGAAATTGTGCATCTTAAACCGAGTTTATTCGCTGATGATACTTTTTTCAGACCTTTTGTCCAACTACTGGGACATCTCGATCAATTGAAATGAACGAAGTCGAACAGATCGATAATATGGAGCCATTGAAAGATGTAAACATTTTTTCATATAATTTTCATTCGAAGTCAAACGTATTCCGGTTCTATGAAGGGAGAAGTCTAACAAACGCTTTCAAAACAATTGATTTCGTTCAGACAATCAGTCCAACCTCTGGGACTTCGCAGCTTCAAAGAGCGACTGGAAAAATGAGGATAGTGAGGATAGCACCGAGACGCGTCTCTGGATCAAACAGGTACGGTAAAGCTCATTTCTCACTCTCCGCAAATATAATTGTATTATGTACGGCAAAATCTCGATGATATTAAAAGGGCAGGGATACTTTAGCATGATAACTATCCAATGCCCAATCCAGAAAACGATATATTTATGGGGCAGACAGTTTTAGTTATTATAAGGTTACTGTAGCCTGAAATATGAAGATTCTTTGAGAATGATGAGGAGTTTTTACAGACATGATCCGGAAGTCTTCAATAACGACATGAATAATAGTGTTCCATTCAACACTAAGGCAAGTCTATTTTCGTAATACTATAGTTTATTTTAAGCAAAGCCTGTATTCTCGCACATCGGTGAAAACCGAATTGCTATGATCATGCTATAAGCGAAGTACAGAAGGATGATTAAGTAGTTGAGAGCAAGTTCTTTCAGCGTTGACCTCTATTTGCAAAGACTTCACATCTTTTTCTCTTTTGAGGACAATAGAGGCCATAAGAGATCATTTCACATTACATCATATCATATCATACCAATTAGGTTCCTCTAATCACTCAATTCCAGCCACAGAAGTGCTACCTCTGCGATAACCTCGTCTACCAATACAAGACGTCTCCCCTCCATCCAGCACGTCGACTGGCCTTCCTCGATTCGATAGTCCTGGATGGCAGACAAGATAACACCAGAATGAGAGTGAGTGAAAAAAACATGATGATCATTAATTTACTAATTATTAATTAATTAATTATTATTGGTACTTTTCAGGCTCTGAAACTAGGCGACGCACTAGCATTCTTCTGCAAGAGACACTTCGGTGATGGAAACTCAAAAGTAAGAGAATTAATTATATCAGTATTAGCATAGATGGATTGAGAGGTGAAAGCTTTCTTCTCCTTTACTTAAAACGCGTTCTCTGTACTAGCGCAGTGAAATGTGGAGGAAGTAGCAAAAAAAAATTGTAAAAAAAAATTTAAATTTATAATCATGCGTTTAGGTACCTTCCCCAGTAATGAAAATGCCCGAATTACAAGAGGCGAGCGCATCCTCCGGAGAGGTAGCAAAGAGAGTCGTCTTAGTTAGTGTGAGCATTTTAATGTTTTTTTTATTCTTGTAAAAATAACATCCGATAAGCAGAATAAACTCCAATTTTCAGAAGCGAAAGCTGGTAGAGAGAGACCCGGTCAGTGGACAGTGTAAGAAGGTCGGCGGCGTGACAGCGGTAAGCTCCATAGATATTTAAAAAAATGTAAATGTACGGTCAAACTCACTTTTTTTCAGAGCTACGCTCGAAAGTGCGACCTGTGTGGCAATCCCTCCTACCCCTTCACCCTTGCTCCACCCGAGAAGGAGGCCGCAGAGAGATTCTATCGCAATTTGATTAATGTGAGCATTTTTATTTTTTAAAATAGACTTTTCAATTCAATAAAAACATTTATGGAAATAAAGTGTTTTAAAACAAAATCGGTTAAAGATATCGCCGCAACAGCAGCGGAACATCGATCTCATGCTGCAATTCAACCACCGAGGGACGGTGTGCAGCCGACACCATCCCCAGGGACGACTGCCTGTGAGTAGTAGGGGCACCCATTCGAGACCGACTCTCCGTCGCTCTCTCGCTGGTCAGAGAAACGAGGGAAAATTTGAAGAAAGTCTGTTCCGATTCGGCATCACTAATTTAGATTTTTCCTTCGGTGATGGGGCTTTTAGGAACCTCTTTCATTTCTGAAAAAAAGAAGATCGAAACACTAAATTTCTTCACTCATATATCTCTTCTTACAGCTTTAACTAAATCCATTCAATTCAGAAGTACAAGATCAGAGCGCCATCATTGGGGAAACCGGCGAATTCCGCGGACGCGACAGTTGAATCGATTGATTCGAGCAACGGGACAGCTGCAAAGGTGATTCAATCGTGTGAAAAATATTGCGTTCATTAGCATTCCAAATATAAACAGTTGATTTTGCAGAATGGCCCTTCTAAAGTTGACAAAGCGAGATCAGAAACGCCGAAGGGTCAGGGCCAGTTTTGGTGGCCCCAAAAGTAACTCGAGCTTCGAATTCAGCCGTCGTTCTCATTTCGGAATGATCACCTCATAAACAATTTCTTCAGAACTTCATCATCGATATTTCGTATCTGCTCTTGTGTAAAGCTTTAGTCAAACTACGTTGTTTTCCCCTATCTTTGGTTTACATGGCGTCTTCAACAATAATTCATCTGACCGTTCCTTGCCGACATTAACAAATGAATTGTTCCGTGAATAATTGAGTTTCGTGATATCCGATTTCACTTCTCGATTTTTTCCGGTTCATAACGGGCCAGTTCAAGTAGAGGTTAATTAAGAATCACAACTCTTGTGATTGTTATTTCCTATCAATTGTAGATCTCATTTAATTTTGACTTTTTACCTCTTATGTCAGTGTCTTTTGAACGTGTATCCTTTTCCTGCCTCGCTTCCATCTCGTTTCTGCACATTACTTTGTTGCTTTGCTCAATAAAGAAACACACATTTCAACGAATGCTGTCGCAAATACATAGATAATATTGCCATGATGATCACAATTGATTGGACCAAATGACACTTTTGATCCTTGAACAACGAAAGGGAAACAATCATTTCCCTTTTGCAATTCATCGTTCCGTCGTTTTCCCCCTGTTGTCAGACCTTCTCTTCTCTGATTTATCAGAAAGCAATAGACGTTGTAAAATTTGCAGGTCCGCGTTAGTAATATCGCTAGTGTTTGCTACATCTCTCTCTCTCATTTTGAGAAGATTGTGTCCAATAGTCAATACTAGTAGTTACTACGGAACCGGGGCATTCTCATCTTTCTCCTTCCCTCTCTCTCGACTTGAAGTCAGTATCTTCTCTTTGACATCTGCTATACACTCATAGTACTATCAATGAGCTGTCCCTCCATTCGTACTATTTCGCCGATTTTATTCGTTTTCTTCGCTTTTGAGTCTACTTTAGACCAACTTTTCTCGGTAAATAAAATTTTCGCAGGTTCATACTCGGCCTCCTTCGGAATTCCCACCAATCGTCTAATATTCAACAACATGAAATTTCAAGAAGAGCTCATTTTGAAGACAAGTGAGTTCTCAAGAGTTTGTCATGGATTCTGCAAAAGTTTGTTAAACTGGTTGATAGATCATCCATCTTATCAGGTCTTCTCTCATGGAATGAGCGAGCATGCCGATAATGATGACACAGAGGTCAACAGGTGATAACGGCAGTATTGCTTGTTCCATAAAACCATTCGTTCAGAGAAGAGTAAAATGAGGTTCCATCCTCTAACTCCTTCCATCCTCGCAAGAACCTTCCTCGGAAGAGGTTAGTTATTCCGTTTCTGTAGATGATCAGTTTTTTTTCAATCCTCAGGGATGGAAAGTAGCCCCCATGGAGCGGGAGGAGAAGGGAGGAGAGCCCCCGTGACCGAAAAGCCTTCTCTCTTCTGCGAGAGATGACAGGAACCAGCCCTCCAGCCCGATGATCCCACCATAAGAATAGATGCCTTTTCCTTATTTTGTTGAATAGAATGATAAAGTTCCTTCTGGAAATAAGTTGAAAGACACGAAGAAGTATAATATGAGGAATCGTATGAGGAGAGGGAAGGGATGGAAATTAGGGAAGAATGTTTTAACTTGAATATTTTCTCTCTCTCTCTCTCACACACACATCAAGGATGCTACTGTCAAAGAAGAAACCAGTTCAAATAAGGTGAGACTTGGCCTCCAATATTTGGATAACAACGAAAAGTGTTATCAGACACCATGGACCAGAAAAAACCTCGATACTATTAGAAGCGCTGAAGGAGAATGATAACTCGTTCATCCTGCATGTGATCGACGTGTTTGAGGTTAATGGGTAGTTTCTATGTCGAAAGCATTTAAAATCATCTTTCAGAGACAAGTCCGTCATATCGTGATTATTCTTGGCGGATGGCACGCTCATCGGTGCTAGTGTGAGAAGAGATTGTGAGTAGAATAGCAGCATTTCAATTAAAGTCCATAATTTCAGTGAAGAACTCTACTACACTCTGTATCTGGACATACTGTTCGTCATCGGGTTCAATAATAATTTCAAATTGAAAAACTGGTGTGTGATCCCTTTGATTAGACTCTGCTATTCACATTTGGGTCCTTGCAGTTATTCGATAGGATCAGCATAATTGATATTGACCATCTTCCCTTTATTTCACTTCATCAATATCATCATTCCTTATTGTTCAATGTTCTTTCGATTTTCAGTTATTTTTTGTCTGTACCTTTGCTTTGCTCAATAAAGAAGCACATAACTCAATTAGTTGTCTTGCGAAACAGAGAACACATCTGATTGGATCAAAAGTCACCTTTTATCAATGAACAACGAAGGTGAAACACATAAATAAATTCAATAACATCAAAGCACTTATCTGAGGGTGAATACTACGGTAACTGTTGTGGCTTAATAATCTGGTTCCTCTTTCTTAATTTCTTCATCCTTCTTCGGGTCCACTTGTGAGGTGTGTTCAGTGACTGCCTTCATCAGGTCATCACATTCGATCGATATTTTCTGCAACCAAGGATTTATCTGATGATCTTGATTTCTATACTATCCTCTATTCTGTGTTGTGTTTTACCACATTACAAAAATTATTTTAATGAATGTAACGTCAAGAAAACCTGCCTCCAGTTCGATTTCATTCTTAATTCGTTCTAGTTGCTCTATTTCGTTCGTTTTCTTCAACTTGTTGGATGCTGGGATGCTCGAGAGTTTGACCACCGAGCACTGAATGAGCATTATACATTTCTGCTTCACGATTTTCATGTTTCCTTTGTATGATTTTGACCACACTGAACATTCAAACAGCCAAGAATTTTGATCCCTTTCGCTTTACTTTTTTTCCTAAGCCTAAGCCTACGACCCTCTATTGTAATTCCTTCGACCTCGATAGAAGTGATGTGATGTAAATAGTAGTCAATATTCAATACTCACTGGGTTTTCTGGCATTCTATGGACGATGTGTCGACGGCAGACCGACCATCGACGCTCGTGTTTTATGTAGAACTGAAGCTTCTGACGCTGTGCCGCAGTTAGCTGAATTTCTTTTGTTCTTTACCACCTAGTCACTACTTCTCATCCCTATTTCAATGAACTTTCAGCTTCGTAAAATGCAAACTACATATGTGATCGGAAATTCAACAAAAGTAATAATTCTGCGTATGGTGCGTGAAGTTCACAGTGAGCAAACCCGTGTTTGAAAAATACCGATTTGAACTCTTCGAGCGCATTTTTATTTTCCTACAATATAATCGCTTACATTGATCAGTTTGTTGAAGAATCGATGAGCCTCTCTTGGTTCCTGGGGCGAGATGGTGAAGGGAAAGGCGGGACTGCCGCACAGATCGCATCGGTTCGATAGCGCCGCTCGGGACAACTGAAGTATTTGATTATTTATTTTATTTATTATTTAAGTATTTATTTTTGAAGTAAATACTCGGACATTGATCATGGTGCCAGACAGCAAGCGATTTGTTTCAGACCGGGAAATAATGTCTCTTGAACATGTTCGGCAACGATTAGAGTTCCTTCAGCACCGATTCTGTTAGAGTACTGATTGTAAACATGCCATACACAAAGGAAAAGCAGATAAATGCAATGGTCCTTACCTTTCCGACAGTTTCTGTGTAAACCTTGGCGGACGGGAGGATCTTCCGACTGGCCGGGTCAATCCTACTAGCAATCGGGTTGAATCTCACTTCTTGGGCATCTTTCTTATATGCTGGCAGAGGCTCTTTCATGTATTCTGGCAGCGGAGTCTGAATGCGTTTCTTGAAGGAGATAAGGGCCAAAACAAGAAAACTAGTTGGAATTAATGATGATAAATCGGCATCCGATTCTTCTCATTTCACGTAATCTCTGGTACCTCTGAACTGCGAGCACGTGCAATGAGGAGACTCTGATGCCGAATTGTCATCACTTGTTGGAAGGATTCAGTCTGCAACTTACTGAGACGTCCCCAGTGCCATACTGGACACTCGAAGAGGCATCACTAGCAGGGAGCACATGCTTCGTACACAGGTATACTTGCTTCTCCTCTCTCCTCAGTGCCTGTAAAATTGGGATTTAAACCTATTGCGTTTCCCGACGCAACTATTGGGATACGGTATTGTGCCAGCAATTTGGGTTTTGAGGAAATATGCAACTTACACTCATTCTCAATTGCTCTGGTCGATTGAGCTTGATCACTCTGCTGCTCAAGAAGGCCAGTCGCGGGCCTCGGTCCTGAGGCACGATGTAGTACTCGCACATGAAGCCCTCGCAGAGGTAGCACCTCTTCCACTGTGGCCAGCCAACCTCCTGAATTGAGATGAAATGAGCATTTTCATGAAAGGAAGGGGGATAATTCTCGACCTCTCGTTTCACAACATTCGAGACGATAATTTGAATCGATTACTCCTAGTAAAGGTGAATGAGTAATAAAAAAATTACACCAGTCGATCATTCGTGTTAGACAATCCGTTAGTCTCATTCGCATGATTACTGTCATTAATTTGTATTCCTTTTCACGTAATAACCTGACTGATGATGGGGGAAATCCCTCGAAACGTCTCAACAGCGCGATAAACATCTTCCGCTTCTATTCTCTCTTCCTGTCTTCTTCACTCTGGCATAACCAAGAAGAATCTCCATCCGACTCTCATAATTTACCAATTTAAAAGCGCACGAATTGAGGAGTGTCAATACCGAATTGTCATCACTACTGGCTCTAGCATTCCGTGAAAGCTAATCAAGGCATTTTATATGTAATTTTATTATTATTACATAATAAATCACCTTCTGCGTGTTCACGGGAGTGAGCATTGCTGCTGCTGCTTGATCCGCCAACGAGCATTGACTCACTCGGATGAGGTACTCAGGATCGGTCCTGAATCAAAATGATGGTAATTAGAGATAACAGTCGATAAATAAACGCTCTTTCTTCTCATACAATCCCCTCAGTCCCCTTTCCCCTTGCAGCATCCGATCACTAATGTACTCATGATCACGTCGCGCCTCTTGCGTTGATAGATTATTCTTATTACCGTACCTTTGCCGTAGGAGATTCCTCGCCGCGCCCATTGCCCTTTGATGGGTCGTGTGTTCCGCGTAGTTTTTCACAACTTTGCGAGTATAACTTCCAGCGCTTACACTGCTACCTTCAACTGACTCCATCGCCCGAGACGTGCCCGTGGATGGACAGAATGTCTGCAATGGAACCGATCAGAGATCGGAACTAGTGATGGCAAATCGGGATCAGACTCTCATCAATAAAATTTTTTTTTAAACAGGCAGAATGAAGAATGTCGATTTTGATTTGTTATGCCATCACATGTAGCATAGTTTCCGCATTCATCTATTATCATTTAAAAAAATTATACTCTAAAGCTCATCCTCTTTTTGACAATCAGAATAAGAAATCTTACGTCATGCATAGGCTCGTTGATGGGTTCCTCTTTTATCTCTGCATCCATTGGTTCCTCTTTTACTTCAACCAGTTCTTCCTTGATCTCTCCGATTTGATCCGTTGATACTCCGTCGGCCTCGTCTGAGATGTTTTATTGTGTTCAAATGCTTCTTCCGCTCTAGCCTAGCGATTATATTTTTCTGTTCTCAAAGGAAGCAGTCATACTACAGGCACAGTGTTTTGAGGACAGGATTACTAATGTCGGCTCTAGCCATCTATGATAATGACTGGACAAAGCCTACCATCCATCTTCGAGGAAGATTCCATCAGCTGTCGAGAGGTACTCGGTTCCATAGACTCGTACATCTGGCCGTTCAATCTGGCGGTTTGCTGTGCTTTGGCCTCACTGTACTGCTGGAATTGAGACTTTTAACTTTATCGTCCTTCTACCATAAATTATTTTCTGCATATACTAGAATGAATTTATAAATGTATTAGAAAACAGCTTACAATCATATTCCTTGCTTTCAGTTCATATTCCTTCTTTCTGTAGTGAAATATGTCGATAGCTCGATTGATCGATCTGTTGATCTCTTTCAAAGCCGTCTGAAATGCTAACGATGACATTTCGATGGGTCTCATTCACTTTATTCTTCCGGAGATATCTCAATCCTTTTTGTTCATAGTTTACTAATTTCGTTCGGGAACATCAGTTTGTTTAAATTCTTAATTATTTCTCATCCGACTTACTCTGTTTGTGGAAATGTCACGAGCGTTGATTGTATTTAGAGAGAGGAAAAAACTGGGAAAAGGAGTAATATACTTAGTGCCCCTCATCAACTCACTAGTGTATTATTCTGCTCTACACTGAGTCTCTTCTTTTCCACATTCGGCCATGCTCCTCTCCAGTTCTGATGAAATCCTTTCCCCAGTTCGTCCAAAGAGTCAACTATTCTGAAAAATATTTATTTATAAATATATTCTGATATTATAGCAATGCTCATGAATGATAGAAAAGACCGCATTAGAGAGTATAGACTATGAAGTAGGCAAACGTTGGTTTGGCTTCAAATTTCAACACATTTATCAAAATTAGGCTCAAGAATTGAACTGAACTGAACACATTTACCAATAGTTGAGAAATATAACAGAGAATCGTTATAATTAGGGTAAAACTCACTGAATGAGAAGTGCGCCCGAGTTGCCATCGATGGATTTGGAAATAACGGTGGCAATGTTGATGGCATTCTTGAAACCCGTCCAGTTTTGAACCGCGACGTGTGGATCCATTCCTTGAAATGAAAAGAGAAATAGAACGGAATATATGTTTGAATAAATTAGGGCGCGTGCTTTTTATTCCGCTTCTAACCACAGGGTGGAATGCGTAATCGGAAGCAGCCGCGGACTCGAAAATTGTGTCGTGATGTGACACCCGCTCTCTCTAGTGGTGTATGTTGGGTTCGCTGCTCTCTCCATGTGGCACGCTCTCTCGTCTCTCTTACCGGCGAGAGAACGCGCGAATTGTGGAGAGTCGGTTCCGATTTGGCATCACTATGTGACATCCGTTCTATTCACCTGATCTATTGCCAGAGGCATCCTAGAATCTGCAATATCTTTTTATTTGTGGCTGTAAACAATGCACTCTGGCATATTTCGATTACTCACCTGATATTTCTGAAGATTTAGAGTACTCGTGTTCATTGTCTTTTCATCTTTTTCATCAAGTTATTTCCATTCAAGTTGCATTTGATACTCTTCATTACGTATTTTCAAAACAAGTGAATAATTACAAACATTGACATACTAATTGTGAAAGAACTAGATAATGCATTTTGAGCCGTTGAACTCGTGCCAAACCTGACACTTGGAATGAGACAAGAGTTTAGTGACTGTGACGTCATCAACAACAGACAAGAAATCGGTGCATATGACCAGGGAAAGTGAAAGCTTGGCCACGAGATCATTGGAAATAAATAATACTGAGATCAAAGATCACATCTCATCCTCTTCACTGTCATTAGCTGATTCAGCCTCGTCATCTTCTTTATCATCCTCCTCCTCCTCTTCCTCGTCCTCTTCCTCTTCCTCCACTTCTTCATCCTCAGCATCCTCTCCCTCTCTCGTCTCCTCATCGTCTTCAGCATCGTCCTTCTGTTCATCTGCATCGACCTCCTCCTTCTTTGGGACTACTGCAATATGAACTGGATGACTCATTGACTGATCGATATCAGATCTGAGAGGGGTATCAACGAGGGATGAGTTTCAGAGCACGCATTTGAAAGGTTCATCTAACAAGGGAACCGCAAAAGTCGGCCTCCCTCGATCCGTTTTGTATTCTCACACGTCGATAGGGACCCCCAGGGGATCCTATTACCGTTTTGCAAAAAGTGTGAACTTTGTTCCTAAGGACCTAAAAAAGGTCATGAAAAATACGTGGGAAATCTGTGCAAGTGGCGGTCGCATTCATTGCCGCTTTTCAAGGGATCTTGAGATGTGTTCTCGTGAGTAGTGGATAGTGTGATTGGCTAGCAAGTTTTGTAAATTTTGACGACATGGGTTCGAATCCAATTCCGTCGGAATGTTTTGCAATCATTTTTCCTAAAATTTTCTTGTGTTTTTTTCATTACAGTAGCGTGCCAAATGTTTTTGTATTCCATTTTTCTTAATTAAAACAACAACAACAAATAAAAATAAAATTAATTTTATAAGTGCCAAATATTGCGAGTGCATGACCATTTGGCATGCTACTGTAAAAACACAAGAAAATTTTAGGAAAAATGATTGCAAAACATTCCGACAGAATTGGATCCGAACCCATGTCGTCTAAAATTTACAAAACTTGCCAGCCATCCACTACTCTACGAGAACATTTCTCAAGATCCCTTGAAAAGCGGTAATGAACGCGACCGCCTCTTTCACAGATTTCCCACGTATTTTTCATGACCTTTTTTAGGTCCTTAGGAACAAAGTTTACTCTTTTTGCAAAACGGTAATAGGATCCCCTGGGGGTCCCTATCGACGTGTGAGAATATAAAACGGATCGATGGAGACCGACTTTTGCGGTTCCCTTGTAAATTTCAAGTTTGGAAGCATCTTGAAAGGGGTCTTAGTTTCATCTTAAATTTTGAACATAGTGATCGTTATTAGGCTCACCTTCTCCCCTCTCTTCAGCCTCCTTCCTCTCCTTCTCCTCTTGCTTCCTTCTAGCATATCTCTCTTTCGCCCGCAGATTCTTCGCTTTCCTCCTCTCTGTCCATCTTGCCTCCCTTTCCTTCTGTTTTGCTTCCTTCTTCTCCTGAAAGTTGCCCATTTATCATTTGTGAACTGTAGTACTGCCGTCTACAAAATTGGAGACAAACCGGCTTTTCATGCCTACTTCAACCCGGAATTGTCGACGGTGAATCCGGCATGAACCCTAGTCGAAGCCGGCATACCGAGTTCGTTTTTCCCATCCCTATTCTATACTGTCAGTGATCTTCATTAACTTTCATCTCCTAATCTAACAACATTTTCACGTCCCCTTTCAAAGCTACAATAAATTGTCTACAATTATCATTTGGACCTGTGCCAAAAACTAATTACTGTCACTCACCTTTTTTATCCTCTCCCTTTCCGCTTTCTTCGCTTCCTTTTTCCTTATCTTTTCCGTCTTCTTTTCCTCCGCCCTTTCCTCCCGCTTCCTCTCTCTTTCCAGCTCCCTCTGCGCTTTGAGCTCTTCCTTGGTCAGTTCTCGCACTTTGGTGACTTTCGCAACTTTGGGCTCCTCAGCCTTTCCATCAGTTCGCGGTTTGTACGCGACCTCGCGGAAGGAGAGGACGTATCTGCAATCATTTTAAATAAAAATACAAATGAAATTATTATTAAATTTAAAATCACACTCATGAACGAATTATTGTTGATGTATTACAGTGATTTAAAAACAGAAATAACTATTCACGATCCGAGTAATCTATGACAAGGCCAAATCCTTACATTATACTTACTCTATCGCGATTAGAATAATTCGAAACTAATGTTCGTTGAGGCTTTGATGGATTAATGGATGGTTTGATGTAAGCGGGGTGAATACATGTCAACGACAAACCTCTGGGGAACCTCTAGTGGAGGCGAGAATCCGCCGTGGAACGTCGAGTCGTCGAAGGCGACTTTGTACGGGTCGGTCGTTTTGATTGGAGGCTCCTCGACGATTCCTGAGATGATCTGTCCTTTCAAGAATATCTTCAACATCTATCGTATCCTGCTCATTCAAATGGTTCACCCGCCCCCACTGATGGAAGAGGGAAATATTGCAATGCTCAATACGGTGTCATTTGTTCGAGATCATTCACTACCGTGTTCTGAATTGATCAATCTGTGATTTAAATCAAAATACAAAAATATAGTTGATGCTGCCCTTTTTCATACGGCAAAAGGCTTTTTTTCGTGACTATTCACTACGCTTTTCAGAAAAATCACTTGCCAATACGATCCAAATACCGTAGTCACTGACCCTTGTAGAATACGGTAGTCTGCGGGTAGAGCGCGAGGATCCACGCGTTCTTAGGGAAGATGGCGAAGGAATCTCGCTCCGGATCAGCACGATAGTGAGGGAGGGGAATCACTCGACGACGAGCGAGAATCGTCTGGAAATTGGGATATATTATTGAGTTCGTCTAACTTCTCCAGACATATTGATGATACCAATCCGAAATTTCAATAATTTGAAAGCATTCTGATACATTTGAGCTGTTTTGAGCACACGCTATATTGGAATAATAATCAAATTATACTCACGAATGGTTTTTCCCTGTCATCCACATCGCGTATCTCGTACCGCCCATTATCAGCAATTCCATGCACCTGAAACAATAATTGTTACGAATGAATCCGTGAAGTTAAATTCAGCGTTGCTTCGTCAATGTTTGTGTTATTTTTATGTGGTGTGGTTCAAAGATGAACGTCTGACATTTTTCGCTCTGATCTTCTTCAAAGCATTCTCGTAAAATCAGTATTTCACGAGTCAGAACAATGAGAGAGCAAGTGAATTGAGGAGAGTCAGTCTCTCACCTCTCCCAGTATCCACATGTCCTCGCAGAAGGCGGCGCAATAGTCGCCTACGACCAGTTTGTAGGCGTCGTTCGCTCCGATGGCCCCGACCAGAGGAGGAGGATGTTCACCTACGGGAGACACCCACAGGGGAAGACGGATGCCCTGCAAGAACCATTTCAACAGAAATCAACTGAAGGAGTCAGTGACGTTTCCAATCTGCCTTTCAAGAGTACCCAACCCCATCTGACTCAGGCATATAAGTTTATTTCCTTTTGTTAGTGTTAATGGACGATCACTATTCATTATCCGTTAATAGTCTGGGATGATAGATGAATTTTTTTGTGAAAGAAGCTAACCTGCTCTGCCAGGAGCGTCATTAGTTCGTGTCTGGCCATGGGAGCTGCGAGGTGTTGTCGAAACGACTGATCGTTCAGTTCCTCGATTCGCTTGAGTAGTTTTCTAATTTTTGCAACCTGCAATCGAATCTATTTTAGACTCCTTCATTCGGACTGATATTTTGGACTAAAGCATGATGAACTTTTCGAATCCCCTCTTGTACTATCTAGTACGAATGAATCATTCATCTTGCTGAATAAATCAAGGGCGAGGCGCTATAGTCGACGTAAAAACGGTTTCATTGCTCTTCTCTAGTGCGATGAATCTATGAATAAGGCGTCAGAGTGAAGAGTTCGTATTTTCGTTTTCTACGTTCTCATCGCTTCAAATGTATAGAGAATACGCAGAATGAGAAAACGAACTTTTCACTCTGATAACTATATCTAGAAAGAAAACGATGACTGATCTGATTGTGGCAAACATAAATACTAGTAATGTCGTTTCGGTTTTCGACTCTCCTCATTTTGTACACTCTATCGTTTCTCTAACAGTCGAGATAGTATACGAATTGAGGAGAGTAGTTTCCGTTTTATTATCAATTGTATGTACCTGTCCCATTCCAATCGTGCTCATCTCCCTCAGCAGCTCCTTCTTCTTCTCTTCGATAGGATCCACTGGCTTCTCCTCTTCTAGCTCTTCCTCCTTTATCTCTAGCTCCAATTTTGAGATTCGCTGAGAAAAAAATCGATTGAAAACCTTTTACGGCGCCTCTTTCCGGTATCACATCATCCAATGACAACAATAGTTTTGAACAGTCAAATGAATGACTATCGAAAGCTTACAGTAATCTTCTTCTTTATTTTCGGATAAACAGACTTTTCGAAAATTAAAATTATACGGAATATCGTTCAACCAGCATTTAGAAGCAGACATTTAGAAGCCGAGCAGTGGACCGACCTTTTTCTTCATTTTCTTATTCCTAAAGGGACCACACACATCGACGCATCGCCGAATGGCATCGCCCGTCTCTTCATGGCCTTCCACGATTTTTGGCAGCTAAAAATATCGATTTTTATTATTTATTTTCCATTCCCTGATTTTCTTGGTTCTGCTCTTATCATGTTCTGGAACACGAACACCATGTGGATTGATAACAATGATATCGTATCAGATCAGTCGGGACAACCCCAGATATTCAGTCCAACGCTATGAACACCTTTCCAAATAACGCATGCACCCTCTCAGCCCCCTGTGACCTACCCCTGAATCGTTAATGAACCCACTAGAGCAGCCTAGACCGACCACAGACACATAATGCGATTGTCACACGTTCTCGGGCCTGATTGACTCGCTCGAGATAGCCTGCCCTTCTTCAAGCTTTGAATCCGAACAATACCACATCAAACAACTTTACTAACAAGGAATCAGAAAATTGAAAGCTTTGAGTTCCAAAACCCCAATGACCTACCTCATTCTGAATGTCCTCGAGCTCGTTCGGTCCATCGAGACAATCCGGTCGCTTCTTGTTCACCATATCGCGGATCTCTGAAGGCAGGAATCGATAGAACAAGCGCTGACACGTGGTAGTAGTATACGGAAAGAGGGGGAATGGATGGAGCCTCGGGACAGCTAGTACGCTCTCTACCCCCCTCCCCCCTCCCTCCTCCTCTTCCTCTTCCTCCTCCCCTCTATGTCCTCCTCCTCCTCCCCTGCCTCGGGTTGTGCCAGGGGAGGAGGCCGCCGCGCCGCCGTCTTTCCAATTTCGCCTCGGCTCTGCCCTCCCCTCCCGCTGCACTCTCTCGCTGCGTCTGACTGTCTGCCGGTCTCTGAGTTTCGCGTGATCTCTCGCTCGCGCCGTCTGGTGAACGGAGAGAGAGAGAAGGGAAAGGACAGTGCTCCAGCTGCATCAAGAGAGGGGAGAGAGGGGGGGGGGGAGAATGAGTAACCATCCATCCCCTATTACAAGCAAGAGGGAGAGAGAGAGAGAGAGAGAGAGAGAGAGGGAGAGAGAGGGAGAGAGAGAGGGAGAGAGAGAGGGAGAGAGAGGGAGAGAGAGGGAGAGAGAGGGAGAGAGAGAGAGAGAGAGAGAGAGAGAGAGAGAGAGAGAGGGAGAGAGAGGGAGAGAGAGAGAGAGAGAGAGAGAGAGAGAGAGAGAGAGAGAGAGAGACCAGCTGGGCAATCAGCACCATTCATTCATTCAATACATAGTAGGACAGTCAGAGCGAAGAGTCTGCCTCTTCATTTCACACACTATCTCGCTCTTCGAGCTCTTGAGATAGTGTGAGAAGCGAGGAAACGTCAACCCGTATTTCGAACTGTATTATTAGTTCTATTTTGGGTACCCCTTTACCGGTCTGACCAACGAAAGGGCGAAAGGGCGGATTGGTCAGAGAGTTATTCGATTTGTCAACAGTACTAGTTATTCGAAAGATCATCCGTATTCGAAAGATCATCCGGATCCGGCATCAAAAGAACAAATCCATGAGTATGAACAATAATGGTGATGTATAATTATGTGGATACCTGAATGGCGTAACACCGTATGTTCAACCTACAACCAGATGAAAAGACCAGAATTATTAGACCAAAACAAAAGTAAGCAGGAGCTACCTATGACAATCTCTCGTGATATTGCTCTATCTATTATAAAATCAGAATGTCTCTTTGTCAGTTCGTTCGTCTGTTTGTGTGTCACACTTTTCAAACCTCAATAACTCGCTTTCTAGGCATCGCCCGAGGACAAGTCCTTGACCAATCGAACCACCGAAAAAATCTTTTTCAAAATCGATAATAATTTCATCATCATTACGAAATATTTCATCATCCTTAGGGAATAATCCGTTTTTCGCGCCTAATTCGCTTCAAAATCGTCCGTAAAGATCGGCAATAGTGTCAATCGACTCAGAATCGTCAGCGCTTTTCACTGGCAGCAACTATTTCGCAATCTTCGATTTCGTCATCATTATGAAATCTTCACGTTTTCGCTCATAACTCGCTTTAAAATCATCGGAGAGCCTCGGGAGAAGTGCCAATCGACCCCCCGTGCTTAGATTTCGCAATTATCGATTTCGTCATCATTACGCAATATTCACGTTTTCGCTCATAACTCGCATCAAAATCATCGGAGAAGATCGGGAGAAGTGCCAATCGACCCCCCGTTCTAAGATTTCGCAATTATCGATTTCGTCATCATTACGCAATCTTCACGTTTTCGCTCATAACTCGCTTCAAAATCTTCGGAGAGCCTTGGGCGAAGTGGCAATCAACATTTAAAGAAGATTTACAAGTTTTAGGATACTTCGGCCATGCTATTGTGAAAAGCTCGTGAGGCTGAGAGCGAGGAGGATAAGTTGCGATGTAGCCACGGAGCGAAGTGGAGTGTAATGGGCATGGTGTCTGACTGGCATGCCGACGCAGGCAGGTTCGACTCCCGCCCGCAGGTGATGTTTTGCAAGAGGTAGAGAAAGGCGCGCGCCCCCGTACTATATCGGACAAAGGATACACTAGGTTGGCTGAAGTTTGCCACCATGGGCATGGTGTCTGACTGGCATGCCGGCGCAGGCAGGTTCGACTCCCGCCCGCAGGTGATGTTTTGCAAAACGCCCCAACCCTGCGGCGTTCCCTGCGGTGTTGCAGATGTAGCCACATCGCAACTTTTCAAGAGCGCTTGAAGCCTCACGAGCTTTTTGCAATGGCATACGCCCCACTCGCAAGCAAGCGGTGTTAGGCTAATGTGTAAGGCGGACAGAAGTGGCAAAAAGGGGTATGTGTTCATGAGTTTTGCCTATGCTCCGGCCATGATATTGTGAAAAGCTCGTGAGGCTGAGAGCGCGGAGGAAAAGTTGCAGATGTAGCCATGGAGCAAAGCGGAGTGGCTACATCGAAACTTTTCCAGAGTAATATCCGACTTCATTCCAAGTCCGATCCCGCAATATAGCTTCTGCCAACTTCGCTCTCGTTCTTCTCCTCTCGATTCTGATCCCTTACTACAAAGTTTTCCAATGCGCTTCTGTTAACAAACAGAGCGCGCGCTCCTGTTTGACTACCTACTTTGAGTGAATAAGTTGTGCGGATAGTTTCGATAGATCACAAAAGTAGTCAGAATAGCATCAGAAGCCGCTGAGTCATTTAATCTGGTCAAACACTCTCTTGTTCACTCTCCGACTACAACTTGTCAGTATAAATAGAGAATCGCTCATTATTTTCGACGCGCTCTTTGGATCGCTCCCTGGGTTACTGTACTTCTGTGTTGTTCGTTAACACTTAGGCGCCCGTCTGGTGGATTATCGAAACTAAGTGTTTACTGTATGACCATAACCCCTTCTCGCGAGTACACTAGGCTCACAGTAACGTCGCTCAAACACCTCGTTCTCGCCTCGATTCTGCCTGGTCTTAATAATTTTTCCATCTAAAGGTCAGTACTTCAGATGTCACCCTCCTCCCTTCTCTCTCTCCTTCTTCTGGTCGTCTGTTCTCTCCTCGTTGCTGCGAGAGACCAGACAGTGGGCGCCCGAGGCCAGCTCATGTGCGGCGATCAGCCCCTAGCCAACGCCGAAGTCAAGCTGTGGGAGCTGGACACCTGTGAGTAGCGATATTCCTAGAGCTTTTCCTAGATCGTGACTGTAAAAGTTTTCCAATGCGCTACTTCTAACAAATAGAGCGCCGCGCTCCTATTTGACTACCTACTTTGAGTGAATAAGGAAACTATATGGTTCGTGCAAGCAGACCCGATCCTTTTTAGAGCACACTTCTTGGGTCAAGCATTAAGACTCGAGAAAGATCCCGATGGTCTCGCCTGCCATGTGACAGAATTATTTTGGCTCAATTTAGGGCCGGATCCGGATGATCTCCTCGCGACCGTCAACACGGACAGCCAGGGCCGCTTTACGGTAAGAGATCTTTCGCAATGCACTCGCAATGTCTAATGAGACTACGTGCCTTTTCTCATACAATAGCAAGAACACGATGAAGTTGTGCCAGTAAAAGATTACGGCCGGCATCCCAACCACCTTTTCAGATCTCGGGCACCGAGAATGAGATCACCACGATTTCACCCGTCGTCAAGTTCTACCACAGATGCAACAACAAGGGAATCTTCAATATCCCCAACGTGAGTTGTTTTGACAAGTAAAGAGCGCCAAGGTTTTCACTATCTGGACACTGTATCGTATCCAGTTCAGTTTGCGATTTGTGGTGGTGGAGACTACAGTATCATTTCCAGTTCTGCAAGCGAAAGATCACCTACGAGATCCCTTCTTCGTACATTGCCAATGGCAAGTCGGTTCAGCGATGGTACGTAACTCATCCAGACCAGTGAGGCCTAGTCGGCATCAGATCCTCCTCATTTCGCATGCTCTCAAGTTTGTTCATCGACGAGAGATGAAGCTAAATGAGGAAAGTCGATGTCGATTTGTTATCACTACTCCAGACTCTGACAAATACGAGGATTATTTAGAAAATATTTTAATTAAAATAATTACAGGTACGAGATGGGAACGATCAACATGGAAGCCAAGCAGAGAAATGAAGACACCGAATGCATCTAAGCTGAAGAAAGAATCCCTTCCCTAGCCCATTGCTTCACTGTCCATACGTTGTATCGCAATCTCAGAGCATTCCTTTGAATGAGCCACCAGAATCGTCATAAATTTTTACCTATATAAACGCCTCGTACATTACAGCAGAATTTCGAACCATAATATTATTGCCGAAATGAGAGAATACAGAAGCAACTTTGAATGGCGAGCGTTCGCCGGAAAGTCGCTCGTAAGACCGGAATAGAGAATTCGACATTCACTAGAGTTCGTCGGTTAATCTTTGTTGGCATTAACTTTTGGATCGATTGGAATGCAGTTTGTTACTCACAATCGTCAGAATACTCTCCTGCACATCGCGAATCGTCACCGTTTGCATAGAACATCTCTCATCTATCCCGACTACTTGGTAGTATAGATAGTGCGCATTCCATCTTGCACGAAAGATCACCAGCCCGACCCAGAAGAGCAAACTAACAAATCGACTGCAATGCACACACTATGCACACATGTATCGGTGAAGGAGATAAAGATTTATATCCAATCTACCGTCATCAGAGGTGGAGAAGTCTCAGACCGGCTCGAACGAAAACGGCACGATCTTCGGATAGATCATCCGCAAGAAATTTCCTGCAAAGATCTTTTTTAGGACCAGGAGGTTTGTACTTCGAATCAACACCGTCTCTAAGGTGATAGCTTTCGACCAATCGGGTATTTTGAAAACTTAAACTTAAAAGAGGAATCGATGCGCCGGAAAGATATAAAGGAATCTGTCCGTCAACTCACATTGTGATTCCCAAAAATAGTATTCAGAACATATTGGGGTTTCCCAAAAGTCCTGTCGTTTTTTTTTGAAAAATATTTTTTCAACTGTAAAGAGCCTTATCGAATCCTGCTAAGCGGCGATTGATGAATTAACTATTGACCTTCTGTTTCAATACTTGAGCCAGTGAAATCATTACAATTCCGAGGAGCTACGGTATGTAGAACTGGCCACACTAAAAACACCCACGTTCAGTTTTCGTTCAAAAAATTCGTTCTCCTTTTTTTGAATAGATAAAAATCAGTTTAATGTTTGCCACAAATAGGAAGTGATCCATACTCAATATGCGCACCATTCCGACTTCCCTTCTCGAATTGCATCATCACTATGAAACTTGCCATTTCATTATTCTAAAAATTTTCGAATTTGATTCCGGAAATCGATCAAAATATTTACAAATAAATCAAAACGTTGAAAAATTAACATTAGAGCGCAATCGAAGGGGGTAAAAATAGATAACTCAAAAATCGACCTGAAAAATGGTCATGATTTTCACATATTCTTGATTATTTCTGAGTTCTCAAGCGATATTTTTAGTTCGAAAATTGCATTTAAAAGTCTGATTCCTACTACTACTATGGTATTTGTTTGGGCTTCGGAATGTCAACCATGTCAACAACGAGTGTGAGATATTGCGACCTACGGTTCTCTTGAAATAATAAAAAGAAAAACGGCGACAAGACTTTTGGGACACCCTAATAGTTCCCTACATAATTCGGCTGACTCGCTGACTCACTTAAGCTGATCAAACATTCTATCTGACTACTTCGCAGTATAAATAGAGGTGCGTGTGAACCACTTTCACGAACTTTCCATCTCTCTCTTTGGGTTACTGTACTTGGTATTTTGGTCTTCCTTGCAACCCTGGTAGATTACCGAAACTCAGTGTTTACTGTATGACTACTGTTAGTAAAATGCCTAGATCACCAGTGCTGTTTACACACTACTGTATATGGCGGTCTTTCCGTGTCAGTGTCTAACCCAGTGTTCAGATGACACCCTCCTCTCTCCCCTCCCTCCTCCTTCTACTCGAATGTTCTCTTTTCGTCTCGGCAAGAGACCAGACTGTGGGCGCCCGAGGGCAGTTAATGTGCGGAGACAAGCCTCTAGCTAACGCCGAAGTCAAGCTGTGGGAGCTGGACATTTGTGAGTGCAGAAAGCTATGTTATGAGCAGAATATGACTCACGGAGTATTGTCATATCATTGATTTGACTGATTCCCATTATAGGGCCAAATCCGGACGATCTGCTCATGACCGTGTACACCGACAGCCAGGGCCACTTCTCGGTGAGAAATCATACGGAATGCTAGAGAGAACCAACTATTTTCCAATACAGTCACTACATATCAATACAAATTATGCTCCTCGAGTAGGATATCTTCCAAAAATATAGCAAAACGACCTACTCAATAGTAGCATGAGGTTTCGACAAAGACGCTTCACATGCTATTGAGAGCGCAATTTGGAATATGGTTTTCAGATCTGGGGCACCGAAAATGAGATGACGACGATAACTCCCGTGGTTAAGTTCTACCACAGATGCAACAACAGGGGAATCTTCAATATCCCCAACGTGAGTTATGTTTACAGACTGATTAGGGGTTGCACTATTGATGACAATTTGGCTTTGATACTCCTCATTTTGCGCACTATCTCGTCTGTCAGAGAATCAAGAGTTTACGCAAAATAAGGAGAGTAAAATCCCGATTTTTAACCGCTACACGATAGGTCAATATGCCAACTAGTATTATAGTAATGAAGGTTCGTTATCTGACCATGGCATCTTTTCCAGTTCAGTTTGCGATTTCTGGTGGTGGAGACTACAGTATCTTTTCCAGTTCTGCAAGCGAAAGATCACCTACGAGATTCCATCTTCGTACATTGCCAATGGAAAGACGGTCCAGCGATGGTCAGTGGCTCCTCCAGAATCTAAAAAAAGCAAAAATATTATTATGACTAATTAAAATTATTAAAATACAAAAAATACAGGTACGAGATGGGAACGATGAACATGGAGGCAAAGCAGAGGAAGGAGGATACTGAATGCATCTAAGATGTCGAGAATCTAAAGTCATCAAAGATGACGCCTACCGTCCCACTGCCCATACGTTGTATCGCAATCTCAAAGCATTCCATTGAATGAGCCCCCCTACCCGAATCGTCATAAATTCGCACCAATTTATTCGCCTCGTACAGTCCTATTTCGAAACAGAATGTGATAACGGAAGAACGAATATCATATAAACTTCGCATAGTCGACGTTGGCGCGCGAACCGTGCTTCAAAACCGGAATAAAGAATTCGAAATTTACCACAGTTCGTCGCTTCAACCTCCTCGGAACGATTAATGCCGAGGAAAATTCCTTTCCAAGAGCTTGTTTACGTGTTGGTTTCACGTGTATTTATCGATTGACAATTCAATATTCGCTCAGAATGCTCACATGCACATCTCGCGTCATCAATTCCATCGTTCCTCGTCTTATCCCACTTCACTCCAGAGCCATGGCATCGGAGGTGGAGAAGTCTCAAACTGCCACGAACGAAGAGGACACCATCTTCGGAAAGATCATCCTTAAGGAAATCCCTGCCAAGATCATCTTCGAGGACGATGACGTTGGCAAACAATCTTTTGGAATTGATTGAATGTCCATTCCAAGGTGCTCGCCTTCCACGATGTCACCCCACAAGCGCCCGTGCACTTCCTCGTCATTCCCAAGAGACGCATCGACATGCTGGAGAACGCTAAGGAGTCTGTCAGTTGATGAATATTATTATTTACATTAATGATATGAGGTCGGTCGCCTTATTTTCGAGTAAATCATAAAGCAGCTAAAAAAAGATTGATTCTCTAAAACTGTGTGTGTTGGGGATATCAAGGGTGCTGATGACGATTGGATTTTCCCCACAGACCCCGCGTCATATTGTAACGGTCTAATATTCAGGACTCTCCCCTGCTGGGGAAACTGATGTACACGGCCAGCTCAGTCGCGCGCAGTCTCGGTGTCAAGGACGGCTACCGGGTGGTCGTAAACAACGGCAAGAACGGCTGCCAGTCCGTGTTCCATCTGCATCTGCACGTGATGGGAGATCGCCAGATGTCCTGGCCGCCCGGATAATCCGTCCAGAACTTAAAAGTGAATAGTCACCCACCACCATGTACTAATATGTTAATTTATCTGGCTATAAATGTATTTCTTTGTATTCGTCACTTTGTACTCCGCTAACTCAACATGAAAACTGGATAGAATGGAATGTATTGATCTCCGCCAGAGGGTATTTTCTGAAACACGACAGCGTGTGTATTTACGTGGTGTGCTTGCGAGTGCGGGGCGAGTGCGCACGCACATTCTGTATTTTCGCTCGTTGATGCACTTGGGTGCCTGGTCGATATTATGTTCATGTTAGCTATTTCAGTAAAGGTTTGTTGATTTTTCCGCATCTCAGGTTCAGTATTCGACCTTGACAAGCTTTCCTTAGATGGCTACATCTCCGACACATCGATGCGTGATGTGCGAAAAGGTAAGGAAGCTTGATCTCAATTCAATTCAAATGAAACTTGTTTCATTGGGTCAGATAATTTTACTGGTTTAAATTTTTTTTATAAACTAATGTTACCCTCAGTAACAGTGATCGGGAGTATACAGTACTGGCTAATCGCCTTGCATAAGCGCGGCCGCGGCGGGCTGCCGCGGACCGCGGCTTGCGCGGATTGAATTTGCACAAAACGGAGACATTTTTAGGCTTTGAGGTGTTGATTTTCGTGTTAGGCATTGGATTTCCTATCGAAAATACTATAAGATCATATTTTACACTTTGACATACGAGATTTGGAATTATTCTCTGAAAAAGCCTGACCCAGCGAACAATAGTTGACCTATTGACCCACTAGTGTTCCCGATACTTCTCCCCTAAAGTTACCAGGCCAGTTATGCCGTTATCGTATGGAAAACTTTAGTCCTTCCTGAAGTACTATTGTACTTTATTTTCGTTACAACAGTCAATCATCGATTGAATTGCAGCCGCTCTTGCCTGGGCAGTTCTTTCCTCTTCCCACCGAGTATCCGGAGCTGAAGCGATGGGGACTCGGCCTCTTCCCTTCAAGACCAGACGAATTCTCGCTTTTCATCGAGCACGTTAGGGTGAGTTCACGACTAGGCTTGACAATTCAAGGATGAGAGACGAGAGATCGCGCAAAATGAGGAGAGCCGATGCCGATTTTCCTCACTAGTTCACGCCCGGACTAAGACTATGTCTTCTCAAAAAGTTTCAGTTCAAACCGTAGAGGTGTTGCTGAGTTCAGAGTGGTATATAAAAAAATTTCAGCTTCAAACAAATAATGATGTTCCCTCATTGTGTCCGGATCACTTCTCACGAAAGGACTACATCAACGAACGAGGAGTGAGTGTTTTAAATACCGTTCCGGAATTATTAATTAACTTTAGAAGATGAAATAGGACAGTGACGGGTGTAAAACAATTATCGAGTTGATTCTCCAGACTCTCCGTCTCTTCTCCATATATGTCATTCCAAAGAAGTACGAAGGATCAATGCGAATCCGAATGGTCAGTTTGGATTACGGTAGAACGGAGGGTACTGTAATTACGCTCTTTGAAGTGACTGATTCAGGAGAAAACGTTGTGGCAGCGTCGCAAATGTGTTGTATGCGGAGCGCTGAGACCTTCAGATGAGGTGAATTCGTTGATATTTTCGACATTTTTGAGATTGATGGTCTCCTTTCAGATGTACCCGTTCACTCAGAAGAACCAGCTCGTCTTGATTTGGTGCGAAAACATCCATTCAAACGACGCTAAAACGGCCAGCAAGCTCCTCAACAAGGTATGCTAGTCGCTTATCTCTTCTTTTCTTCTGAAATGAATAGGTTGAGCAAGCCAGAACGAATATGGTATCTAGAGAATGCAAAATATTTTCCGATATTTCTTCACAGCTACTGAATAATCTATATCAGGTAATGAAGGCTGTCTCTCCGACTCTCTGTGGGGAGCACTTCAGTGAAAGCTGCTTTAATAACGCGAACGATCTCAAGCCCAACTCCATCCCGACGATGGCTGTGAGTTACTCATCCTTGCGAATCTAAATTGGCCTAGTCTTTTCCCAAACATCCTCAATTGGTCTCGTTGACCGTAAAGAGAAAGCAAAGAATAATGGTCGTCAAAAGTCGTCGTTACTCTACTCGTTAGGTGAGATGAGATGAGTGAATGTGAGGTTTGAACGTCACGTGTACAATTGAAGATTATTTTCTACTTCAAAAAAAAAATTCAGGACGTATGCACGACTGCGAGTGTGATGAGCATTTTGAGTAAGGCAAAGGCTGACCTCCAGAGAGTGCTACCCGGAAACTTCATGTGAGTTAGCGATCTCACATTCTTCTATCATATCATAGATTATCTCTTATTTCAAATGCTTAGATAACAACGCCTGTACAACCAAAATGAATGCTCTTTTCAAATCAGTATTGCAGTCCTCGCGATGATACCTGGGCCAAAGTCGAAGAAGAGGGTAGCTCCAAGGATCAGTGCAAACAGAAACCGAACAGGGCTCCTACTAGCCCTGGGAGGATAGGCAAGTTTTTTTCTAAGTTTTGATTCATCTCGTTGAACAGTTAATGAACGTTTCCAAATTGAGATGTGACATTTCCAGTAGTCATGAATCTACAGTAACTAATTCCACTGAATACCAGTCACAATCATTTTTTGAGTGATAAAAGTGATTGGTTGATTGATAGCCACTATTTTTTAGTTTCTAAGCGTCTGCCTCCCGGGCCGTCCGTGGAGTTGAATGTCAATCCGTGCTTAGTGAAGAACGAACAAGATCAGGGAATGGAGGAAGACAGGTGGGTACTGTGCACTTTTAAAGATAAAATTGTCCCAATTACAGTCTGGTGCTATTCGACAATTCCCAGAGTGATAGCATCAAGAAAGAGGAGGAAATTGAGCAACTCGGAGAGATGGTGGTCAGTTTCTGCATAAAGTCGTACTTTTACACCATTCATTCCTAATTTTATTTTATTTATTTTGACGAAGTAAATATACAGGATGAATGGGACGACGTTGGATCTAGCACGTCATTGGAGCAACTTGAACATCCTCCTATCAAGCGCTCCCAACGGAAGCGGAATGGTAAATCGACGGAAGACTACTCACCGATGAGGAGGAGCAGTCGTGCCTCGAAGGCGTGCAGTCCCAAATTGTCCCTGAGAAGAACAAGAGCCACGCCGGTGGCGCCAGTCGCCGAAGAGCCAGAGGTTACCACGAGATCAGGTGAGGAAGACTCAACGCATCGTATCGTCGTGCTCCTTAAAGAAGTCCTTTAGCATGAAGTGATTCGAACCCAATGACGGAACATCGTTAATTTTCTAGGAAGCAGAAAATCAAAGCATCGTAAATGATTACAGGGCGCACGGTGAAGCGCAAAGCAGACTACGATGAACCCGCGAGGAAGCAGAGGCCGAAGAGACCCATGAAAGGTACCGTGCAATAGATTCTGCAATGGTACGAAATACAAAGAGAATCAAAAGATTTTTTGAACTCTTCCTTTTCTGCGATGTAAAAAATGTGAAAAATAAGTGACTACTTGCAATATTGTTCTAATTTGCAGATCCGGCTCTCTCTGAAGCTCGCTCAATCAATCCGATCATGGAACTGATCTTTCCCGACCGGAAGTCCGGCGGGGCAAAGCGTGCTGCAGCTGCTGCAACGCCATCATCTTCGGCTGCAGGCAGGATCCTGCCCGTCAAAGGGACGCCCGCCTACGAAGCATCGACGATGAGGAATCAGGTGATCCAGACAAATATTTTGATAAACATTGGCACGTGCAGGATTTCTAAGGAAGCATAGAACAAAACAAATTTTCACATCGGAGAAAAGCAGATTTTGTGATGTATTTTTTTCTGCAATAGCTAACGCAATTTGCAATAATATTAGGAAATATATTTGCAGGCACCCAAAAACACCCGCATTCGTCCAATCATAAATAAGCTGAAAGTCGAGAGGATCAAGTGCTCCCTGTGTCGAGCGACGGCTGAAACAACCATCTTCGGAATGAAAGAGCACGCGAGGGAACACTGCGATCACTCGCTCAAGTGAGGAAGGGGAGATGGACGTAGGAATGTGATAATGGGGACTTTTGACAGCAAATAAAAAAGGACATCACATCCAATGCATTTGTTGGGTTAATGCATGATCGGTGCTGTGTTGTCCTTATGGAAGAGTAGAATGGAGTGATTGTTCTGGGTTATGCCTCAATAACATGAAGAGGATTCGTTAGACCGAATAAGATGAGCCTGAAAGATCAAAGATCAAGTAATTACAGATGTCCCTTCGATGATTGTCCGATCAACTTTTCTGCTAACAAGAGATCCAAGGTTTCCTATCACACTCAGGTGAGTCGATTGTTGAAATTGTAATAAACTGTTCATTCATTCAAATAATTCCAGACAGTACATCGTAAATGGTCCTTTCCCATCGATCTCTGTGATCGAGACAGCGCACTCGAGAAGCAGATCGAAAAGGTGAGAGTTTGGATATGGGGCGCTGGACCGACCTGATGCATGCGACTACACTGCATTCGCATAACTCATCGTTGCTAACATCCGGCGAAAAATTAAGCGATCTCTAAATTTCAGATGATGCAAACCTGCTTTCCCACTGCGATGAACCGTGCCAACGAGCCCGGCTCCGTGCCTTGCTCGATCTGCTCGGTATGCCCTTTGATGATCGAAAACTGTCAGTTGTTCAAAACATGACAAAGTAAATACAATGAAATGCTCTCGTCTCTCTCATTCCAAAACAGAAATTGCTCGCCTTATTTCGCGTGGTCTCTTCAGAAATACGAGAGCACATGCAAAATGAGGAGAATCTGGGTGCCGATTTCACATAAACACTACATACTGATCAGTTGCTTTTCCAGATGGTCGTTTCTCCCGAGTATCGGTCGCTCTACTCGCACGCGTGTCTGCATCTGCCATCACGACCCTACGGTTGCTCGGTGAGAAATAATTACAGTGAAACAAGGCTCAGGATAGGGAAGATTAGGAAACTGTCTATATGAATCTGAGGAGATAGACAAGAAACACAATGTTGCTAGACAGAGTTTCCAGGTCCTACGTCAAACACTCATGATATACATCCTTGACCTCATCTCATACCTCCCGAGCTTGTTGAAACTTCAGTAGTGTACGACAAATAAAATTTTTAAAAAAAATTTGACAAATCAGGAATGCCCTACCTTCGAGGCGTACACAGAGGAGGAGATTGAGGAGCACCATCGGCAGGAGAAGTGCAATGGCGACATCATGTCGAAGTGAGCCTTCAAACTAGTGATGAGAAATCGGCATCGGCTCTCTTCATATTGCACGCTCTCTCATTGGTTAGAGAGACGAGGGTGTAGGCGAAATGAGGAGAGTCGTGTTTCTATTTTCCATCACTACTTCAAACACAATGATTGGTTAATTCTGCCTTTATTTAAATCCATAATGGTGTTACAAAAACAAAATAATGTTATATCTTCAGTATGGACGATGCTATCACTTCTCTCGCCGAGAAGCTCTTCAAGACCGCCTTCCCCTCATTCGTTCATCTGCTGGAGTAAGTGAATTTGCTCACAAGCGAATGTCTTGTCCTCGAGATTATACAAATCATGATGTAGCGAGAAAGTTTGAAAACCCTCTACGCGCTTTATTGAGTCACTGTGGCAGCCAAGCCATTACGGTGTTACAATGACTCTGCATTGTAGAACCCTTTCTTCATATACAGAAAAGAATAGGGAAGGGTATTATGGGATTAGTGAAATGCATCATACAATCATTCACGGACAATATCATGCAATCCGGATATGACTATCCAACTGGATCAATCATTTCGCTGAACCCTGCTGTGGTTTTCCCCATTTTGACAACAAATCGATAATTTACAGAAACACTCATGTGCATCTGATGATGTGCATAAAACGAACGAATGAGAAGCGTTAAAACTGGGATCACTGATAACCATCGAATTTGCAGAGACAGATGCCCGATAGACATCGCCCCACAGCCTCTCCCTATTACCACCCAACAGCACCCTACTCTCACCGAGAAGCGCCTAAGGGCACTGGGTGAGTTCTCAGATAATTTCCGACCTATTCGTCCTCACTTAAAAAAAGTGAATCAGACCAACTTTTGATGCTCTTTCGAATGATATATAGCTCAATTTCGTGACAAGGCTGTGCCATTCACTAGCCAGATACAGTCGAAGAATGTGTGCTAGATGTTGATCAGTAAATTCATCTTCAGCGCCACTCGGACTCGAAGATCGCAAGTCGGAGAACGAAGAAGAAGACGAACACAAACTCGAGGACTTTCCTGATTTCATCCGTCCTGAGGAAGTGAATATTGTCGCTATGAATTACGCGAATTCGAGATTGGCTAAAATCGAGGAGAATAAGGAGGTCACTTTAATGGAACATGACCATACGTACTGCGCGACTCTATGATCTTCTTCGAAATAAGATCAGTCGAAATGGTCTATGTAATCTGAATTTTGATTTCGTAGTGATTGGTAATTTATTATTGTACACTCTGCTGATAGTCCGGTAATCGCTGTCTTTCCTGTGTTACTTGTGAATTAACAATTTTATTCAAGTTCTCAATCGTTTCATATCATAAAAAGATGCAAGCTACAGTATTACGATGCTCTTGCACAATTTCGCAAATACAAAAATTCACACGATGATTAATCATGAATGTTATGCTACTGAAAAATGAAGAGTGCAGCTACTATAAAAGCTTGTTGTTTCTCCTCTCTAATATTTCGTAAGTTAGTAATTAACAGCTCGATCTTATCTTACTTCTTATTTATGACCAAATAGCGATAGTTTGTATCGTATTGTAACCCCGAGGGATTATCAAGAATCTTTCGAGCTTATGGAAGAGATAACGTGGGTAAGCTTGCTGATCGCAACCATTCCAATCGGGGGATCATCCCCTACTCGACCCCCCCCCCCCGCCCCTCTCTTATCTCCATCTTATCTCTAGACGCGCGCGTCAGACGATCGACGATCATTCACTCCATCTGCAAAGCCTCTCTGCATTTCCACCATTGATTCTTTGATCTGCCAGACTGATGATAGTTTCATTATAAGTATGTATCTAAGTATCATTTTGCAGCATCTTCATAACTTTTTCTATATTCAAAGGCAGTTTCTCTCAATCAATCCCATTGTAAACCATGGGTTTCTTCATAATTTCGTTCATCATACTTTCGAAATCGTCCGTGGCACCGTTCCTCTCTTCGCTCCTCGGTCAAGATATCTCGCGTTCTGACATTCCGCCCGTTTATCGCAAAGTAGTCGTTCCCCGTGGCGCCTCTCGACTCTTGCACAATTGCCGATCAAGAGATCATCGGGGCGAAAATCGCCTGTCGCTCTGCATTAGGAGAGGAAAGGGGTGAGCCCAGTGGCTGAACTCCTCTCTTTTTTCCTGACCTCTCAAACCGCACCGCGTTGGGTTCGGCGCGTTCCGCGTGTGTTTCGAACACCGCCCGAGTGCGGCAGAGTGTCCGTTCCTTCCCATCAGTCAGTCATCCTGTTTACTCTCTATCCGGGTGCCCCTCTTGCCTCGCCTCTCTCAGTTTACATTTACCATTCACTCTGTCGTCCATCGCTGCCGGGTAGTGGTGTCGTTTCGGTTTTCGTCTCTCTTTAATTTGCATGATCTCTTGTTTCTCTGATCGGCGAGATAGTGTGTGAATAAAAATAGTAAACAGCGAGATGACATCCCTACTGCCGGGCCACATCACCGCGCCTTATCGCTGGCATTTGTGAAATTCTCCGAATCTAACAGTCTGGGGCGGGCGCGTGGCGCCATAAGCTGCCGGGGCGATTCTTCGCGCTCTGCGCGCTAACGATAAGGAGAAAAGCCCAACCCCCCCCCCCCCGAAAGCCGTCACTCACCTCTTATTCCCCCTCTTTCGCTTCTCTTCTCCGATACAAAACGTTATAATCCGCTTTCACCTCTCCTTTCCATTGTCATTCATTGCTGACGACTCGTTGAGATCCGCTTTTCACACTTTGTCGGTTGCTTTGTCATCATCGCGCATCTCTTGATTACCATTGAACCACGTTCATTTAAAGAAGGTGTAACACGGCCAGGCACTAATCCTAGAGAGGGAAAGATATGATATTGAGAGTCTGCATGCAAATCGGAGCGCGCGCCTCTCTGCTCTGCAATTTGCATACGCGGTCGTGATCCACCGTCTTTAAATCGAGAAACCTGCTCTATAATGCAAAGACATATTTCTTTTCTTTTTCTGGTAATCGTCATATCCACCACTCGTGTCATCATGCCTTCCGTTCCCGAGACAGCATACGCAGATGTGTACAAGTGAGTTGTCATTGAGAACGAATTTGGCAATTTGCCAATAACCTCTCTAATGACCTTTTTCTTTTAGAAATACTAAGCGGATTCACACCAAAGTCGTTTAGGAATGGAGTTATGAATCATGTAATCGGGGCTCAGAGATCAACGATCATTTCCAGGAAGATCGACGAACGAGCGGAAGCCTTCGTCGCCCGACTGGCCGAGGCCGTCGCTATCCCCTCCGTGTCGGCCGAGTCGAAGAGAAGACCCGAAGTGATCCGGATGATCAAGTGGGCCGAGACGGTGAGAGATCAGCGATATTGTGATCAGAGCAAATCAGAGAGATCTGAAATGCTGTCAGCGACCTACTAAGTGTTAGTAATAACAAAGCTGAAACGATTCTCCTTAATTCGATTACTGTATCGCCGGAAGGAGACGCGGGAGAGCCGAAAGATGAGCAGAGTCGGGTATTTGCAACTATTAGTAATCACGTCGGAAAAGTGGGACAACAGATCTCGAGAGGAGATGTAATCGTGGCATTACTGCATTACTGATCTGTTTAGCTTCTCCCTTTACTAAACGTTTGCTTACGAAACATTGTCTCCAATGAGCAATAACGTCCAATCGAGGAACACTAAGCGGATTGACAGCTAAATCATGCTGTTTTGGAAAGATTGTTTTATGAATCATCGGAGATCAGAGATCAAAGATCAATTTGCAGGCGCTGCAGAAGATCGGCTGCACGACCGAGCTGGTGGAGCCTGGCATGCAGCCGCATGGTGAGTTGTGTGACCTACCGGAATCTGACGATCGATAGTCAATCGTAACCTATCTATTGATTACTAGTCACGGCCAGTCACCGATTCCGTGATTCGGAAGGAAAAACACTCGAAATGACGTGATTCATCCTTACCGATGACAACATGTTGACGTTCGCAGCTAATTTAGAAAGAGCTTACTCACGGTTTTCCGGGTGCTGCTATCTGACGAATTGAAAGACCAGAGAGATTCCTTAGAGGAGCCCTTTCGCAGTTGAAAAATCCTAAAACAAAAGTAGGGGAAACGCACCGCATCAGCAAGAGTAATCTGTCAAAATATTCAATGGCCACTCGATTCGACACATTTTGCTGTTACCTCACAGTCGCTTGTAAACGTGCCCTCTGAGCGAATGCATAAATACATATTGAATGATTTATTACAGAGGACGGCGAGATTCCACTTCCGCCCATCATCTTCGGCGTCCTGGGAACGGACAAGACCAAGAAGACCGTCCTCATCTACGGCCATCTCGATGTCCAGCCCGCCGAGAAGAGCGTAAGTTCGGGGAGATCAAAGATCAGATGTTAGAGATCAGATATTAGAGATCAAAGATCAAGATTATGTATTCAGGACGGGTGGAACACCGACCCCTTCGTCCTTACTGAGATCGACGGAAAGATGTTCGGACGCGGATCGACTGATGATAAGGTGCGGAAGCGGATACTGTAACTTCACAGTAACTCAACGGAAACACAAACTGACGTCATTTTCTAAACAATCAATCTAAAGGGAATTCAGACACAAAGAGTGAGCGAACTAGCCCAAATTGGAAACAGGAGAAACCAATTACCGATTATTCGCTCTCAGGGCCCCGTGATCGGATGGATCAACGCCATTGAGTCGATGCAGGCCGTCGGAGTCGAACTGCCCATCAATGTCAAGGTACGGTAGTTACAGTAACCCTTTCGGATTACGGTATCTGATGCGATCAATGGGAGGGTAGCGAACGAATGATGACAGTTCGTTAATTTCAGTTCGTCCTCGAAGGCATGGAGGAGTCTGGCTCGGAGGGACTCGAGGAGACGCTCAACAAGAGACAGGGTGAGGAACTTTGTCATTCAACAATTATTGTTGTCGGACAAATTGAACTGTTGATTGACAAGTTGAGAATTGTTCTCTCCGATTTTTATCACCCCGAAATCAATTTCAAATTTTAAAAGAAGCGAATTTCAGGTGACTTCCTTCACGACGTTGACTTCGTGTGCATCTCCGACAACTACTGGCTCGGCAAGAACAAGCCCTGCCTCACTTACGGACTCAGGTGAAGTTTGCATATAGCATTCACACTGTCACCTATCGTATGGGAAAACTCTCTGATCCCTCTTTTGACCAGCGTCCCCGACAGTATGCAACAGAAAATCAGTGGCTGGTTTCTCTACGCCTCTAATTGCTAATACTATGGGCATGAGATAATGGCAGGTCATTCCAGAGGTATCTGCTACTACACCGTCGAGGTCGCTTGCGCAAAGCAGGACCTGCACTCGGGTTCCTTCGGAGGATCCGTGTAAGTGACCTACCGTAATCAGGCGGCAATTGGCCACCCAACTAATACTGTGATTATCGATTACCTACCGTAATCTTGCAGTCACGAGGCCATGAACGACCTCGTCTGGATCATGGGCCAGCTCGCTGACGTTAAGGGCAATATTCTGGTGAGTTGATCTTTGGTCTTTGATCTCTAATTATCGATTCATTCTTGCAGATCCCCGGCATCAAGGAGCAGGTCGCCGCCGTGTCCGAGGCCGAGAAGGCCATCTACACCGCCATGGACTTTGACCACAAGGACTACGCGTGAGTGGGGGAAGCGTCGCGGCTGATTAGCAATATCGATCAAATTACAGTAACGACATCGGCGCGCATGGTCTAACGCGCGAGTCGAAGGAGGAGGTGCTGATGCACAGATGGCGCTTCCCCTCTCTGTCCCTGCACGGAATCGAGGGCGCCTTCTCCCAGGGAGGAGCAAAGACCGTCATCCCCGCCAAGGTACTGCTGTCTGATATCGATCGGGAATATGCTGTTGAAGTTTCTAAAGAGTTGTCCAAGTGAAATCCATGATCGTGTCGAATCCCCTCAGCTCTCGATGAGCAAATCACTTACAGTATCTTTCGATTATTTCTGTCGTGCCTTGATGTTTGGCTAAAATATTGCGTTGACGAGAGAAAGAGAGACTATTTGTTATCACGACTACAGTAGCCCCTACAGTATCCTCTCAGGTTATCGGCAAGTTCTCCATCCGCTCCGTTCCCGACATGACTCCGGCCGCGACTGACGCCGCCGTGCTCAAGTACCTCAACGAGCTGTGGGCCAAGAGAGGATCTCCCAACAAATTCAAGTATGTTATCTTGTTTACCTAAGTGGGTAGCTTACATTTGAATATGTTTACGATTCAATAGAATGACCATTACGTATACAACTTTGGCGCGAACGGTATAAAGTTCATGGATCAAAGATCAAGTATTACTATTCCAGCCCCGTCGCGTACCATTCTGGCAAGCCGTGGGTGACCGACTTCCAGGACCCCCACTTCCAGGCCGGAGCAAAGGCCATCAAGAGAGGTTGGGAATGAGCATATTTCAAAGCATTTAAATCTACGTTTTTATACTGCAATGTGTGTCGAATACCGGGGAAATACGCCACTGATATGCATGCGATAAGACTAGCTCATATTTTAGGCCGACAGTAGTTCAACCAAATAAATTTCAGTGTTCGGCGTTGAGCCCGATTACACTCGCGAGGGAGGTTCCATCCCCATTACTCTTGTTTTCCAGGTAGGAGTTTTCTCCTATTAATTTTCTTCGGAATAATTTTCTCTTTCAGCTGTTTCCTTGATCTACCGCTTGGGCTAGATTAAACGTTTTTGGCTCTATCTAATTGATTAATTTGCAGGAGCTCACCGGCAAGAACGTAATGATGCTGCCCATGGGTCAGAGCGACGACATGGCTCACTCCCAGAACGAGAAGGTACGTACAGGAAAGATCATTACCGTATCCCCTACAGTATCCCCTACAGAATCCTTCCGGTTAGATTAGCGACAGTACGAAGGACTACAAGTTTTTCGAAAATGAAAAATACGGGCGATACATACCGATGTTGATAGTGCAGCGTGGGTGCACTAGAGTGCCCGGCTTAGTAGAATGTGTTCAATTGTGATCCAGCACTAATTTTCATTTTCTTCAGCTTTCCCGAGTGAACTACATCGAGGGAACGAAGGTGCTCGCATCGTACCTGCTCGAGCTCGGCAACCACTAAATCTCTATTCCCCCGTCACTTCCACATCCGATGTCTGGCTGTCGCTCGAGTATCATTTCGTGTATCGCAAAGTGTATCATCCACTCGTTGTCTTATCATTCCACACTTATCGCAAACTGAAAAAAAATAAAGACTATCGTGTATTCAGGTGTACGTAAACAACCCGAGTGATCAGGTGAGCGATCAGAGTAAAGAGAGAAAAAGAAAGTGGGTCACTTATCTTGCGAGATTCTCCTAGACAGATATTTCCATATCTTTCCATTCATTACCCGTCTCTTATCGTGTTTATCACATCCATCGGTCGTGTGTAAATCGTATTCTTCCTCTGTCCCCGTTCGGATCGTTCGATATGGTGTCACTCTCTTGAACTGTGATCCCACCTAGAACTGGATCTAGGTAGTTCTAGTTGCTCATATTGTTCAGTTGTTGATTGAGAGAATGTGTGTTGAAAACGTTGACTCTGCGAACACTTCTACTAACACTTCCATTCTGAGCCACCTTCTCATTCTCCACACCTTAACCACACCTTATCATCTATCTCCCTATTTTCCGGCGATTGTATTTCCTGTCAGATGACGACTAGACGAACGGCGGCGACAGTGAGCGCCTTCGCAATCAAGACGCTTGCTGACCTCCCTGGCCCCGCATCTCTGCCCATTCTCGGAGCCGTGACCAACTACAAATTTGGTATGAGACCATCCTGAACTTCTGATAAGACGAAAATGATCATTACTTCCACCGTTGACTAGATGTCGTGTTATGACAAGGTTGTGCGATTTGAATCAGATAATGCATCCCATTTCCAGGCAGGAAAGCGCTTGAGAACTACCATAATGATCTCATCGCGATGTGGAAACAGTACGGTGATATATTCAGGGAGAAACTGCCGTTCGGAAAGGGATATCGAGTGCATGTCTTCAGACCTGGTGAGCCTTTGTCTAGGGAAACTGTGAAAATGACGCTCCTCGGAATAAATACACTGAGAGATCAGCCGTAGTATCAATTGGGGTTGCTCGGTGGGGCCCTGGACATACTCTGAGAAGGCGAAATGCACACATTCGACCTGTATAATCTGTGAAAAAGCTGGGAGAAAACCTCGCGACAAAAGTTGCGAGCTTTTTCGATGAGAAATAAACTGTTTCTCTTGTTTGTACACGCTATTTTCTCTTTCTCTAACCAGCTCGTCGAAAAGCTGCGAGAAAATCTCAGAGAAAAGGTTGTCAGAAAAGTTAGAGAAAAGCGAGAGAGCACGCGAATCGAGAGAGCGCAGAGTAAGTAAACAAGTTGTTACTTCCTCTAAGCTCTCCTCAAACACAAAACACATGCTCTCTCGCTTTTCTCTAACTTTTCTGCCACCTTTTCTCCGAGCTTTTCTCGCATCTTTTCGGACGATGTTTTTGACGAGCTGGTAAGAGAAAGAGAAAATAGCGTGTGTAAACAAGAGAAACAGTTTATTTCTCATCGAAAAAGCTCGCACCTTCTGTCACGAGGTTTTCTCCCAACTTTTTCACAGATTATACAGATCGATTATATTGCTCGCTCAGAGACCTGTCGAGCGACCTCAATTGGCACACCGACAAGCTTTTTTAGTACGAATAGTTACAGAGGACGCCCGAACAATCTTCCTCAGCGATGGAAAGAAACCAGTCATCGTTCCCCTGCAGTCCACGACTCAGAAATACCGCAAGCTGAGAGGGATGAACCCCGGATTGGGCAATCTGTAAGAACAACTTTTGACATGGATTTGTCTATCAACAACTAACTTTGTCTCGACTTTTAGCTATTACATGGGGCTTTCAAGAGTAGTAATTTAAAAAAAATACACACATCCAGATCGAGCTTGATCTTTGAACTTTCAGTAACGGCGAAGAATGGTACCACCTACGTTCCGCCATTCAACAATCAATGATGCGGCCCGATTCAGTGCATGAATATCTTCCCTCAGTGAATGAGGTAACCGACATGCTAGTTCAGTGCGCATAGATGGTCGAATATTGATTACCTTCGAGGACTGATTTTAAACGATGTGTATCAGGTTGCCCATCAACTCGTTGAGCACATTGCGGCTCACAAGGACGCTAAAGGAGATGCCGATTTCGAGAAAATTGCTGGCAGGTAAGGGAAACTCGGCAATGAATCTGGCGTTAACCGCCTGACATGATAAATGTATGTATTTATGTATGCAATTAAATATGCTTGAAGCCCGCAATGTTTTTATCTAGACCGCAGTTATTGTGGTAATGTGCTTCATTGATGCATGAATATGCCATTTTCCTATGAGTGTACAACTTGATCAATGCCAGTTTCAGGTGGTCGCTTGAGTCTGCAGGACTGATTGTCTTCGAGAAGCGACTCGGAGCCCTGTCTGACAATGTCCAATGGGCTGACAGGATGGTCAGACTAAACAATCAGGTCTGGATATCGCACTGCGCTATTAGTTGTGCAGAAGGTTTAGCAACTAAGCTAACCAGTGAACATGATACTTCTCTAAAGAAATTTGATTTTTATGATGAGAAATATTCAGATCTTCCGACTCTCAGCAAAGATGAAATTCGGCGTTCCCGCCTACGAGTACGTGATGACACCCAACTGGTGGAGGATGGTGAAGATGGAGGACAAATTTTACTGGGAGGTGAGCGATGATCTTTGATCTTTCAATTTTCAATTTCTTCCTACAAATTTCATCCTCTGCGATAGTTTGCTCTTATAGAATTTGGAAAAAATAGGATTAACAAACTTTTGAGGGCATCATAGGATCCTTAAAACTTACTTGTATGCCAATCAGAATCCAAGTTTGAAGCACATCAATCCGATGTAGTCTAGTGGTTATGATTTGCGGCTCTCACCCGCAAGGCCCGGGTTCGATTCCCGGCATCGGAACAAATATTTTGTTTGATTTATATCCTTTGAGATTCTTTTATCTTATTGGCATGTCAAAAGAAATTTTAATGCGTCATCATTCTCAGGTCGACCAACTATCGACCGATGCGATCACGAAGCTCACAAACAAAAAGGAAGTTTCGCATATCAGGTTTGTTATCCATTACACTTGTTCACATTTTATATTGTTCGGTTATCACTGATTCTTCATATTATATGTTGTTATTTGTAAGTTGCTATTCCATTCAGAATTCCTTTCCAGAATCCGAGTTATATGATATCTCAGAATGGGGGTCTCAGTCTTCCCACTCTTTTTTCTTTTGAGATTCGCCAGCAAGCTCATCAACAAGCAGAATCTCTCAGTAAACGACATAAAGACCATCTTGCTGTCCCTTTTCTCTGATGGATTGAGCACGGTATTTATTAGTTATCAATTTAAATAAATAAATATGAAATAAATAAAAAGAAAATATTGTTGTCTCTGATGGATTGAGCACGGTAAGCGATTGTATCGAACTGCTTTTCTGCATCATTCTGATAGCATCACGAGGAAATAGATCATGGTGCAAGAGTGCGAAGGATTATTGCCGGACCGGGGATCGAACCCCGCTTACGTGGCAGATGTCTTTGCCACTGATCTGATCACGAATGATTCACTGTGCGACCGTCCACTTAAGCGCACACACATTTCCACTAGTGCTGCCAAATCGGCACAGACCCTCATCTTTTCGCATGCTCACTCGCCGATCAGAGCAACGAGATAGTATGGGAAATGAGGAGAGTCGAATGCCGATTTGCCATCAATATTTCCACATCCATATAGCCGATGGTTCAAATCCCCCCTTTGCAGACTGCCCCCACCCTTATCTACACTCTCTTCGTATTGGCTACGAATCCGGATTGTCAGGAGAAGCTTAGGGACGAACTTCGATCCGTCAATCCGACACGGTCTGAGTGGACTCCGGAGCTGCTTGCACGTGTCCCCTACTTGAGGGCTTGTCTCAAGGAGTCATTTAGGTGAGTAATACCATCATCAATCGGTGGGAGGTCGCCATCTCGTGAGGTAAAGATTGAGCAAGCGTGGGCTCAATGAATCACCCTGTTATGTCTGACTAGTAGAAGATGACTATTGTTATCGTCTCGATAATCCCGGTCGATGGAATTCTCATGCTGTCACAGATGAATCGGATATGACTTCGCTAGTGAAATCACTGAAAACTCGAGATGGATTAAGACGATAATATTGAAAGATCAAAGATCAAAAATTGCAGAATGAACACAATCACAACTGAGATCTCACGCATTCCTCAACAGGACGTCGTTCTCAGTGGATATCTCATTCCCGCCAAGACTCCCGTTGACATACACACCACTCTAATGCTCAGGTTGGAAGGGCTACTGATAGGACGAGGAGGAAATGCATGCAATCCATCTATTAGACATCCATCTATCCTATTTGAGCGGTGTCAGAAGAAGGTCATCGTTGGTAAAACTTTTTTTTAGAAACTCCTCCTCATTCGTGGATCCCGACCAGTTCAAGCCCGAGAGATGGCTCAGAGATCAGACGAGTCGCGAAGAGAATCGACCGTTCCTCTCGACTCCATTCGGACACGGACCGAGAATGTGCGCCGGTATGTTGACTGGATAATTGGGATGTATACGGTTCCTGTAGAAAATATACCAAAGGTGGGTACGGTAGAAGATTATGATCTGAATCAAAGAAATTTATCATTTTCATGGGGTTTCACATGAACGAGAAGAATGCGCAAGGGAAACGCGGTTTACAAAGATGAACCAACCGTTCCAGGTCGTCGTTTCGCCGAGCAAGACCTCCATGTGGTCATTGCGACTCTCATCTCCTCATTCGCCATCTCCCATCATTATTCCCCTCTCACTCAGAAGTACGAGACACTCCTAATGCCGAAGGGAAACTGCCACTTCCGGTTTGATCGAATCTGAGAAAAGTTATTGTTGACTTGTCTTGAAACATACATCAAACGGGATAAATCGCAACATTTGTGTCGGTAATCTAAATTATCAATTCATTCGTTCATTTACCCGTCTTTGTATACACGAATGCGAAAGCGGCGTGGTGTTTTGTGTATAAAGTATCTGGCTCATTCGCTTCTCTCTCTCTTCTCCGCGGTCAATTCCCATTTGCCGGTCATTAGGCGGAAGAAATACGAGATTTGCCAGCAAAACGAGGCTCTCCGACTCCTCCCTTTCTGCCTGAGGGCAGAGAACCGTCTCGGCCGAACACCGGAGGTCAACAGATAAGGGGCCGACATTTCGCTAATTTATTTATTTTAATTCTTAAAAAAAAAATGAATATAATTTCGCTTGTCCTACCTCTGTTCTTCTAATCCGCACAAAACTGAGGAAAAGAGTGCAGTGAAAGTGAGAGTGTCAATGATAGAAGAATGAAGGAGCGCTAGTTGGGAGCTAATTGATGGATATTTCTCCTTCCCCTGGTTGTCCTCTCGACTTCAGGGAAGATTTCCCCTTGCTGTTATGTCACTGGACCCGCTTGCCTCGGCCTACCGACACTACCCGGAAGATGCGGAGAACAGGTTTGATATTATCTCCATAAAAATAGGTAACTCCCAGGAGAATCTACCATTCATGTGTATTTTGCTAAATTACACAAGGAAAAGCAAGCTTTCATCGAGTTGTTGTATTCGCTCATCAATTGTCTCTTCTCTACGCTCCGGTCTGACTGGATCATAACCGGCGAGTTCCCAAAGCAAACGAGGCTGATGTAAGGTACAGACGATCAGCATAATCGACGCTGAAATTAGGATTCTGAGCATTTTGAGTGGGCTGGTCGATGCTCGCAGCTTTTCTCCCCCCCCCCCCCCCTTCCCCTTCCTCTCCCCGGTTCTCGGCCCCTGCATTGATAACAGATGGCGCCCCCCTTGCCTATCAGCGCGTCCCTTTTTATTCACACTTACTCATTTCACTGAGCTGCATCTATCCATGTGACGAGACTCGCCCATACTTTACCCCCTAGCCGAGTATATGGTTCCGAGCGCTATTTGCTTTCGTCATTTCTGATTCTGACTTTGGAAATTCACTTTTTTTTGTCGAATTTTCGATTCTGATCCGGTCTTTGAACACATTTATCTTTTTATTTATCATATTATTTCGTTGCACACATTAACAGTATCGCTTGATCCACCTTGCGTAGTCATCGCAAGACGACTATTGACATGACCGCACCTTTTCTTCACCACCTTTGCCGTGATCGGATGCATTATTCATTGGAGAATTTTTTTGTTCGGGCTACTCACATAAACCATCACTTCGGAAACGCTGCTGTTATTTGATCCGAACCTCTCATTTTCACACATTTTTTGCGTTTTGCTACCCCAAAGCCGTAATCCTCAAGCAACCTTTTCACGCTGATCTATATATTCCTATGAGCTCTGAAGATTCGCCTCTGATCAGAATACAATGATTCAATCCCTTTCCAGAATGCGCCTTCCGGAATGGGCGACGGCCCGGAAAATGTGTCTGCTGGCTGCGAGCTTCTTCATTATGATGATGGAGAGCGGTATTCGGCAGGTGCGCATTATTAATTATTTAGTGAGGCGCGCCGCTCATCTATCGCGATAATGAGTGGAATTAATGTGCACGAGTTTGAAATAAGGGCTACCATTTTCTTCTCAAGTCGCTCCATATTATGACCGACGAGAGAGTGCGCTGAATTAAGAGACGGCGACTCGTGTTTCGAACTCTGGTGCGCACCGATGCATTATCACGATATCGTTTGTCGCTCCACACTCATTATCTCGTTTGAGTGACGCGCCCCTTGCTAGACATAGGCACGTGAGGGGGAGACCAAACTAGGAGACGAACTGGTCTCTTCCATTTCCAAAGTGGTCTCGAAACAAAGAAATCGGACAGACCGTGCATACTTTGTGTAACTGTGATACATTAGCGAAGGCTCCTCCTCAACCTTCTTTTCAATGATTACCCCTACATAAAAGAATCCATGATGACAAATCGCCTGGTCGAAGCAAGGGCAGGCTGGAGCCTTGGAGGTCTGGGATAAGATTTAGGAAATGAAAAAAAATATTGCGGCTAGAAAAATTAATTTTCAGATTTAAAAAAAAATCACATTTCCCCAACAAAAACTTACGGCTTGCCCGTAGCGAGCGCAGCTCGGCTAGTTATTCTCCTATACATAAAATAATCCCGATTGCAAATTCACAAGGCCGAGTAAAAGTACTTCAGGTGTGGGATAAGATTTAGCAAATTAGGGATCATATGCAACTTTCGACAGCGCATCTTTTTCATGAAGAGTCAAAATTTATCCGGAGCCCTTGAATAGGCGAAACACGGCTCTGAAACTTTTTCGACCCTTCAATTGACTGTCCCGCGTTACCCCCTGGACCAAACCCCTTACATATGGTTATTTTCTGAAAGCTCTCGACGAGATCTACAACACCCTGAAACGAGATATGGTCTGCCGAATAGCGTGCACGTGGAGGAAATGGGTGAAAATCGTCCAAATCGCTATTCGGGCGGATGGGAAATACTAGCGGGAGAGTAGTACCGGGTGCACAAAACACTGGCGCATATTCGTACACTTGGTAAATCCCGGTGGCACCAAAAGCCGCTTTATGGTGATTACTTTTCAGAAGTAAACTTTTTAGTCTAAACGAACTATTAATTGAGAATCAATTGGAATACAAACTTTTACTTTTTCGGCATCACGCGGAAAGTATTTGGGGTGTTTGGGAGTAAACGTTATCATGGCGCAGGTGGTAAGGGGTCAGACTAGCGTGCATGACACCCCGGGTTCGATGCCCGACCGCAACTAACTTTTTCCAAAATGTCAGGCCATGTGCGGGAAGGGTTCCTAGGACTCGGACACCCCCGGGTTCGACTCCCCGCAAGTGCAGAATGTTTTGCAAATTTTTTTCGGCTAGAAAAATATATTTTCATTAACAAAAAATCATAAAAAGTATAAATAAACCAACGGCTTGCCCGTAGCGAGCGGCCGCTCGGCTAGTACTCCTACATAAAAGAATCCATGATGACAAATCGCCTGGTCGAAGCAAGGGCAAACTGGAGCCTTGGAGGTTTGGGATAAGATTTAGCAATTGGCCGGACTAAACCCAGAATGTCTTTGCGCATCGAATGCGCGTATCGGAATTTGGCCTGGACTTGGTCGGGTAGGTCAAAATAAAGTCCAAAGTGATCATACTTTGCGTTTTGCTCTGTAGCTAAAAAAGTACAGAACGGATTGGCTCGGGAGTAGTGCAAACTCGATGCAACTTTTCGAGATGCACCTACCTGCTATAGCCGCGCATGATCTCCACGTTGAAACCGACTTTTACCGGGTTTTTTTTACTCAAAAAGTGCACTTTTTGGTTTAATATGGGTTAAATATGGTTGAATACTAGCACTAAGCGGTTCGGGATTCAGAAAACGCTGGTGCATCTTTCTAAACTTGGTAGATTCTGGTAGCATCAAAAGCCGCTTTATAGTTTTTAATTTTCAGAGGTACACTTTCCGGAAATTGAGGTTTTCGGGGATTAGCTGGCGGATAAATAGTCCTGGTGCTTCATGTTCAAAAAGAAAGTTGTAGAATACGCTGGGACGCATCGAAGAGTGCAAGAGGTTAAGGGTTGTCATATTATTGAAGCCTTTCGCTGCCGGGAAAAGCCGAAATTTGGTGTTTCGAGATCGATCGTTTGACCTACTCCGTGCCGAACTGAGCGAGAACCGGGCGGAATGGTGAGGGCTTATTAAAAACTTAAGCTCAGCATGTCCTCAGCTACCGTTTGATATGCTATACCGCGCGGTCGAACCAAACCGGGGCCGGGGGCATCCATTCTTGTGGGCGTGGTCTGGTGTGAAATAGCCTGCTTTTCTCCGTTTTTGAACGGGACTCATGGCTTCCTTTGATCGTGCCATGACCAATGGACTATCAGAAGTTGTACGTGGGTCATGATAGATCAGCAATGACCAATTCGTCGGTTATGATAATTTGTTTAAAGCGTGGCGCAGTGGGGTAAAAATAGGGCCGGATATCGCGCTTTCACTGTTGCTCGCCCAGGCTTCTGCTCAAGAGGGCAAATAATGTGCTCGATCGAAAAGAATCGATGGCGCAGGTGGTTGGGCGTATGTCTACCATTCAGACACCCCCGGGTTCAACTCCCCGCCGGTGCACAATGTTTTGCAAATTTTTTTTCGGCTAGAAAAATACATTTTCAGGATATTAAAAATCACAAAAAGTATAATATTCCCAACGGCTTGCCCGTAGCGAGCGGCCGCTCGGCTAGTACTCCTACATAAAAGAATCCATAATGACAAATCGCCTGGTCGAAGCAAGGGCAGGCTGGAGCCTTGGAGGTCTGGGATAAGATTTAGCAAATGGCCGGACTATACCCAGAATGTCTTTGCGCATCGAATGCGCTTATCGACGTTTGGCCTGGACTTGGTCGGGTAGGTCAAAATCCAGTCCAAAGTGACCATACTTTGCGTTTTGCTCTGTAGCTAAAAAAGTACTGACCGGATCGACTCGGGAGTAGTGCAAACGCGATGCAACTTTTTGAGTTGCACCTAGATGCTATTCCCGCGCATGATCTCCACGTTGAAACCGACTTTTGTCGGGTTTTTGACTCAAAAATGGCACTTTTTGACGACGAAATCGGCCAAATCGCTAAAAACGCGTTGGTTTAATATGGGTTAAATATGGTTGAATACTAGCACTAAGCGGTTCGAGATTCAGAAAACGCCGGTGCATCTTTCTAAACTTGGTATGTTCTGTTAGCACCAAAAGCCGCTTTATAGTATTTAGTTTTCTGAAGTACACTTTCCGGATTTTGAGGTTTTCGAAGTTTAGTGGGCGGATAAATAGTCCTGGTGCTTTATGAGCAAAAAGAAAGTTGTAGAACTCGCTGAGACGCATCGAACACTGCTGGAGATGAAGGGTTTGCATGCGATAGAAGCGTGACTCGGCAGGGGAAATGCGAAATTTACGGTTTCGTGATCTTTCCGTTGACCTATTCCGTGCCCAACTGAGCGAGAACCGGGCGGAATGGTGAGTGCTAATTAAAAAATTAAGTTCAGCATGTCCTCAGCTACCGTTTGATATGCTATATCGCACGGTCGGACCGAAATGGGGCCTGGGGTATCCATTCGCGTGGGCGTGGTCTGGTGTGAAATAGCATATCATCTTTCGTTTTAGAGCGGATTTTGCGGCTTTCGTTGATCGTACCATAACCAACAGACTATTAGATGTTGTACAGGGGTCATGGTATATCAGCACTGGTCATGATAATTCGTTTAAAGCGTGGCGCAGTGGGGTAAAAGTATGATCCAGTGCTGAAAATCAAGTAACGGGTTCGAAACCCCGACCCGAACAAAAGCTTTTGCTCGGCCTCGCAAGCGACAATAACGTGTCCGGGGTGGTCGGGAGCGTGCGTAATCATGGCGCAGGTGGTTAGAGCCTAGACTACGGCCCGCGACTCCCGGGTTCGAATCCCGGCCAAGTCCAACCTTTTGCAAATTATCAGACCATGTTCGGGAAGTGTGCCTAGCGTGCAGACACACCCTGGTTCGACTCCCCGCCGGTGCACAATGTTTTGCAAAAAAATTTTCGGGTAGAAAAATATATTTTCACGATTAAAAAATCAGATAAAGTATAAATAAACCTACGGCTTGCCCGTAGCGAGCGCAGCTCGGCTAGTTTCGCCTCTACATAAAATAATGTCATATTGCAAATTGACCAAGCGTCGGGAAAAGTTTTAGGCGTGGATACAAGTATTAGGTGGGGAAAAAATCGGGGAATCGATGGATGCTTTGGTTGAGTCGATTAGAGCAAAGGCGGCTGAGCACGGTCCGTTCCCGTGAGGTACTATTGTGCGGAATACGAAGGGTTTCGGAGAAATTCTCCGAGTTCGGTCACTGTTCTTGTACATACGAGGGGGGAGTGCCAAATGGGGTTGACAGGGTGACCCGTGGCAGTTCGAGCACTGTTTTGATTGAATGGTTTTATTAAGTTTAAGCGTGGTGTAGTGGTTTCAAAAAAGGGCTTCGAATCGTGGCAGCGCGGGTTCGAATCCCCACCGGTGCAAAGTGTTTTGCAATAATTTTCGCATGCTCGGGTAATGTCGGGGAGTAGTCGGGGAATGTTAATCCCGGTGTGGTTGTATTTCAGACTGTGCCGTTCTGCCTGGGTATCAATGGGATCTCTATCCGTGGCGGGGAGGAGTGACAGTCACCTCTGTGGTAATATTCTGACAGTGACCAGGGTGGTAATTTTTCTGACAGGCATCAGGGTGGGAATTTTCCGACAGTCACCAGGGTGGTAATTTTTCTGACAGGCATCAGTGTGGGAATTTTCTGACAGTCACCAGGGTGGTAATTTTTCTGATAGTCAGCAGGGTGGTTTTTCGGCATTATAATAGGCTAGACAACTCACTCTAACTATTAAAAAAAAAATTTACGGCGTACCCCTAGCGAGCACAGCTCGGCTAGTCCTCCAATTATAAAAGGATTGATGTTTGATAAAAGGCCGGTCAAAGCAAACGTCATGGGGAGACCGGGGGGGGGGGGAGAGGGGAAAGAATCGGTAAGAATATAGGTTTTGTTCTCCGCGTCGAGGCGCATCGAACTGCCCTGGTGGCGAGGGGCTCAGATGACGTGGAGTAGGTCAAAGATAACGTCAAAGTCGGGACACTCGCGATTTTCCATTTTTCGACTCTTCAACTGACTGTCCCGCGTTTCCCCGTGGATGGAAATCTGTATACTGTATACTTGTGTGTTTTCTGAAAGCTCTTGGCGAGATCTATACGAAATCTATCTATACGAAGATCTATACGATCGATGGGATCTCTAGCAGTGGAGTGACAGTCACCAGGGTGGTAATTTTTCTGACAGTCATCAAGGTGGTAATTTTCCTGACAGTGACCAGGGTGGTAATCTTTCTGATAGGGACCAGGATGGTAATTTTTCTGTTAGTGACCAGAGTGGTAATTTTTCTGACAGTCATAAGGGTGGTAATTTTTCTGACAGTCAGCAGGGTTTTTTGCGGTATTAAAAAGGCTAGACAACTCACTCTAATAAAAAAAATTACGGCGTTCTCCTAGCGAGCATAGCTCGGCTAGTATACTAATAAATGAAAAAATATTATAATTATAGACAAGGCCTTGACCCTCCAATTTTAATAAAATGATTGATTAATAAATATTTAAAAAAGAATTCCAGACGATGAACGTCTTCGCTGCGGCGATGCAGGATGAGTTCAAGTGTGATCAGTACACGGCCCTCATGATCGTCGTCGTCATCCCGAACGCGTCCAGTCTAATGACAGGTGAGCAGGATATGCCACCTTCCCACGGAAGGTGTATAAGGATTTCGAATCGGAACCGAACACTTCATTTCGCCTGCTCTCTCGTTTCTCTAGGGGATCACTCGAATTGAAGAGAGTCGTCTCCGTTTTTTGGTATCATTAGTGTGAAGCATATGTTAATACTGGAAGATTAGGAGATTGCCTCTAGAAAACTGGACGAAAGTCATAAGTGCAAGCGAATATGTATTTTTTCAACATGTCATCGTGTTGATCTGTGAAATGAAATTAGAGATTATTGGCCAGTCTGAAAGAACTTTGGCCATATCTTATCTAGCTCGTAAACACCGAGCAACACTGCAAATGTGCTTGCGTGGTACGAGATCATAATTTTCATCAGTCGCATTGTCTCGGAACTGTGCAAATCTTTAACGGAATAGGCAAATAATTTTCGTAAATTGCTTACGCAAATGCATCTTACACCACCTTCACGTTGTGAACGATAAAAAAAAGAAAAAAAAATTTATATAAATAAATAATTTTCAGGTCCAATAGCGGCCGTTTTGTACAATGTATTCGGCGCGCGAGTGACAGTCACGGCGGGTAGTATCCTGACGGCACTCGGATTCGTCGGAGCCACTTTTATCACGAGCATCTACCAGATGATCTTCTTCTCTATTATCATTGGTGAGATTGAATCTACGAAATAAAAATATGACAAAATAGGTCTCCGAAGATTAGGAAAACTGTCCAGACAAACAAGAATGAATACATAATCACGAGGACGCGGTAGGATGTTTCGGCTCTTCTTTAGGTTTTACTTTGTTAGTCTTGAAAATCGGTGTAATAATATGGTATAATAATATAATCATCTCAAGTAAATCTGTTTAGATTAACATTGATCAAACCAACTCAATCCAAAATAAGGGTGAAACAATCACAATCTGAAAGGTGCCATGTCAGCCGGAATAGTATACTTTCTGTTATTGGTCATAGGAAGGAAAAATCGCGCACACACTCCAATAGGAATCATGTGAGAATGCTAATCCTCGTCTGCTATTTTTCACGCTTTGAAAAGCGGCTTTTCAAAGTCATATCACACGATGAAATGAACGAAACTCGAGGTGTAATGTGAGGTTTTGAAATCAATGGGAACAAAATACCGTCAGAGTTGCAACAATATCAGCCGTTAAGATTGGACTATTTTCCTCGAATCAGGCAGGCTGATGTCAGCATGAAATACTCAACGGTAATGTTGTTTCAGGTCTGGGATGTGGGATGATGCGAAATGCCGTAATATCAGTTCACTGCGAATACTTCCCGATTGAGGTGAGATGTACTTTTTCGATCTTTTTTTAAAAACACATTTACACACTGCGAAATGTAAAGAAACAGAAGGAATTCAAATAGAGATAGGGGAATATAAAATAACTTAGTGAAATTGCCTATTTCGAAACAATGATTCAGATTCGAAACACCACTATATCGTTTATCTGCATCGGACCGGGAATCGGAATCTTCGTTTTCCCGCGTCTTTTCAAGATATGTCTCGATGTGGTGAGTAGTAGTGCCGGCGAATCAATTCCGCGAAATCGATTCTCTCGACCTTGGGTTGAATGAAGGAATTGGAACCCCGTGCTTGAGTTTTCAGTCAGGAATTGATAATTGATTTAGAATTCCTAGTGTGTGGTAACGTCGACTCGAGACCAATCTCTCCTTATTTCATGTATTTCCTTTCTCTAATCGATGATAGAGCTCGCGAATTGAGGAGAGTCGGTCTCGATTTTGCTTCCCTAGTGGTGAGCATTGTTCCAAACAAACACGGCTATGATAGCGGAGGGTCATGAGAGAGGTCCAGCAAGCATCAGAGGAATCACCGACCGATCTGATAAGAAAATGAAATGATAGCAAAAACTGCCGTGCAAATGATGTAGTGACAAAAGGGAAATATGATGAGCACGAAGCGTACTGAAAAAGTCAGCGAAATTAATAGTGAGATTTTCGAGAATGATTTTGAAAATATAATAAGATAGGCGTCAGTCGCACTGTAAACTACATACATGCACGGCAACCGGAACGCAGACATAGGACGAAAGAAAACGTGCGACTATAAACTACGAAACAACTATGAACGTCGTTGCCTGAATCACGCACGCGTGCGCGAGGGATTACTGTGCACTCACGCGTACGATGCAAGTTGCCTGATTGTCACGCTCGTGTGTCGCTAAACACAGGAAAAGTGAGATGAATCGCAAACTGACCTTGAAAATGCCTGATTTATCGTGATTCAGGATCAACTTCTTTCTGTAGAATTTTATTTTCGCGGGCGGTTCCTGATTTGACCCTGATGAGCGGGTACGCTTTTCGCCTGGCATATGTCGGCGACTAGGGTGCCGTGTACATGTTCAATTAATTGATTTTCAAGGATATCAATAGATAGGCCTATCTCATGCAACGCTATTGATCGATTAGTTACATTTCGAAATATGCAGTAACCCCCAATTGCAGCTTCATTGGAGCAGCGCCTTCTATGGGATCGCAGTGCTCTATTGCGCGTGTGGAGTGATGGGCATGTTCATCGCCAAGTGTCCATCGAGGAAGCGAACGCTCTGCGATATCTTCGGACTCGCGGTACGATGATCTTCACTTTAGAACATGTTTTCTCTCATTTATGCGTTCCCCATCGGTTGAAAAAAATGCACAGGTTTTGGCTCGAAAGATTTTTGTCGAAACAGAATCGCGAACGATTATAGAAAACAGCTAGAGAGCCACGAGCGTTCTATGATAAATACCATTGACTTTTTTGGATAAAGGATATCGGTAATTCTCTGATCGAGGATGCGATTTTCGGATATCTATTATCCGAACATAGGCCCTTGCCCATTACACTGGCGTACGTATGATACTTTTTCTTACAAGGGAATGGTAACAGGTGACCGTAAAATTATCGTTAGCGACCTAGTGGACCTCAATCTGGGCCATGGGTGCATACGATATCAACTTTCAAAAAGTGCAAGAAAAATTTTTTGGGCGAGAATAATCGATAAACATTTTCGGCAGGGTTTCACACACCACTCTCTGCTCGGTTCACATCTCCCTCAGCGAGCGTAGAGAGAGTGTCCTCCGTGGCACAGTCGGTATGCGCGCAGACTGATAATCCTATCGAGAATTTTTGGTGAAGGTTCGATACCCACCTTGGGCATTTTACTTTTGCCAAGCTCTAACTTATCATACCTCTGCGAAAAAATATATAATTTACTCAGAAAGTCTCCGAATGTTTCCTAATCACGTTTGCGTTAAAAATATTTTAGTATAACGAGAATAATTGGCAAATATTATGAGAATCAAATTGATCGATGCTTAGTAAACTGAAACATGCATTTAAGGTACCTTGGCTATATATACTTTTTTTTAAAAAATTTACGATTAGAGCCTGGCAAAAGTAAAATGCCCAAGGTGGGTATCGAACCTTCACCAAAAATTCTCGATAGGATTATCAGTCTGCGCGCATACCGACTGTGCCACGGAGGACACTCTCTCTACGCTCGCTGAGGGAGATGTGAACCGAGCAGAGAGTGGTGTGTGAAACCCTGCCGAAAATGTTTATCGATTATTCTCGCCCAAAAAATTTTTCTTGCACTTTTTGAAAGTTGATATCGTATGCACCCATGGCCCAGATTGAGGTCCACTAGGTCGCTAACGATAATTTTACGGTCACCTGTTACCATTCCCTTGTTAGATCTGGAAACACCCCGGCTTCATCGCCAACGAATTCGCCGCCTTCTTCGCATCGACGACGTGCATGGTGTACGTGTCGAAGACGCTGGGCTGGATGAAGTTGCAGAACGTGGACAGGTTCGTGAGATAGATCCTGAAGCTGATCAGCCAAACTAGTGATGAAATAACTGCTTTTCGTACCGGCTTGAGGACTGCTTCAACCCGGCATTTTCAACAGTGGCTTGCCTAGTCCATTACTTCTACAACATGCCCTATCAAGCATTAATCCCTGAGAATGTCTGTTGAGAATTCACTTGGCAGTGCCCGGATTTCACTCGGGAAAAATTCACACATTGCAAATGTAGTTTTTCAGTCCCGAATTCCTGTACAGCTACAGTGGCATCGCATCGATCGTTGGCAGAGTTGGACTAACTCTTCTGCTTGGAATGAAGTTGCCCGTGGGAGTGAGTACGAATGATATCGTTTGGGTTTTCGACTCTCTTCATTCTGCACACCCTCTCGGTTCTCTGACAGGCGAGATATTGTGCAGAATGGAGAGAGTCAAATCCGAATTAGCATCTCTATACGAGACGCATTTCACGCTTCTAAAATCAATACATCGACAAACAAGTTCACTCAAGGCTGGATGTAGAGTCGTTAATTTAACTGGATGAACATATAATCCGATTTTCAGATTCTGATGATATTTTCCTTCTTGTTCGGTCAACTGGCCGTCCCGATGGCCGGCTTTTGCAGTGAAGGAATTTGTTTCGGCGCGCAGAATGCGCTGGTCGGACTGGGATCCGGATTCTATCAGGTGATCAGCTTAGAAATACCGATAGGTAAAATTAATCGGAATGGAGTGAATATGTGGAGTGAAATTAGCGATTGAGCTGCCACATAATATGCCGTATATTTTAAAATAGCTCTTCTTCGTTTATTGCTGACCACCTAATGAAATGAGAATGAACAGCGAGAAGAGAATTCAACAATCAGCTATTCCTAGCGAAGATTTTAATCCAGCAGCTCCTAAATTGAGATAGTTCTATTTTTTTGATAAATAAATCGCTGATATTATCAGTTCAGACGTGCCTATCTCCTTACCTCATGCACTACCTCGGGCCCGAACTTCTTTCATCTGCCTTCGGCTTCACAAATCTGATCAACGGAGCGGCGGCGTTGCTGTCGATCTTCCTCACGGGTACCTATATCGATGTCAAGAATTAAGAAAAATGAATACCTATGTTTCACTTTTCTACAGCAAAGAACCTCTGAAAGAAAAGAAAGCAAAGAAAAATAAAGAAGTCTGCCGAAAATACTATTATATTAAAATACAACTTGTATTTCAATCTCAACGAAACTAATGTTTTATTGGGCTTTGGCTCATCATTTTGAGCTCACCACCAACCTCGTTGTCTCAACAACGTTGACTGTAGATGTGGTTTTCAGACAAAGTGACCTCTCTCTTCGACGATCCTCTCACTGCCGAGTTCATCTTTCTGGCCGTCATCGGGATTCTCTCGTGCCTGGCCGCCGGTGTTTCCTACATTTGCTTCGCGCGATACGAGAGGCCGGGAGTGAAGGTGGTCAAGCAGCCATTGGAAGTGGTCAGTATATCGTCGTTCTTTGTTTTTATAGTTCAAAATCGGCGATGGCAGTTTGTGAAAAAATTAAGTGACAAATGAAAATAATTGTGAATTCAGCCCATCGAGAACGGTCATTCTCTTCCCGAGCAGAAATCGAAACTGCTCGGCAAGGACTCGATCACGGTCAAACACAAGCAGACGGATTCGGAAGATCTCAGGTTTGGGATCTTTTTTTCCCCCGATATTTTTGCCGCGTAAAATGAGTCTGTAGCCCAGTATATTCATGGCAAACTATTCATGTGATTGTTAGAATCGATTTTACAAATTTATGTTACAAACGTGAAATCTAGATATCGCGATCTTCATAGCGTTAACGGGGGGGGGGGGGAGGGGGACAGTGCTAGAGGTGTTTATCTCTCATCATCCCACTTGAATGTTTGCAGAGAAGCCGTGCGTGATTACATCCGCAAGTGTACGCTCGATCAGCCGCCCCAGACCCTGCACGAGTACGCTAATGACATGGGCAGGTTAGTCTTAACTCTCCTCAATTCGCATGTTCTCTTGTTGCTATAACCTGCAAGAAAGCACGCGAATTGAAGATAGTCGATTCAGATTTGCTATGACTAACAGATACCCTCAATCCCCATCTTTTTCGTTCCCGTGATCTCGAATCAATTGAATTCTTTAGGGTGTATCTTCATTGTTTCCGTAGGCAAGCGATTTCAACCACCCCGTTGCAAAATCAGGCGGTCTTTATAATTATGCTTATACCTTGCAAACAAGCAGATCTCATTTTGCCTTCTCTATTCTCAACGCGCGTAGATTCGTGTGAAGACCTCGACGTTTCAATTTCCGGGAGTGAGTGTGCATGCGAAACGGCGTGTCTCTGTTCCAGGCCAATGGACGAGGAGACGCGACGACGGCTAACGGGAGACAGCGAGGACTGAGATGCCTCCTCTCGTCACTTCCTTTCTTTCCTAATTTTTGTTTCATTCGAAATACGCGTTGCGGATTCGTCATTCCGCCACTCATTTTCATTAGAGCACCTTAGCAAGTGTGCAAATTGAAGAGATGGAGACTCCTGTTTCAAACACTCTTCTTTTGTTCATCATTGTGATATTCGCAAGTTCTTTATGCGAGTGCATTGGGCGGAATCGCCCTACGGCAATTGTTCCTAGACGTTCCAGCACTCGGACTTTTCTTCCTAATTTTCTTCCTAGCCCCCTCCCCTGCCAACCCCCTCCCTATTCACCTCTTCCCACGCACTAGTCATGTTTTCTCCTAACTCTAAGTGTCCTCTCGCCGGTCAGAGATGGACGAGAGAGCACGCGGATTGAGGACAGTCGTTGTCGGCTCAACATAACTACTCTGCACTATGCATCCCCTCAAACCCACTCCAGGCATATTTATTGTCCTCTCATTCCGTCGTTCTCCCTGACTCCCTAATGCCCCACCAATTCTCCTCCCATTGTCGTGCAAAAATGGACGTGCTGTGTCATGCTCTCAATCTAAAATCACACCGACCAAGTCAGAAATTATTCACTCCGAGCCAATTATCCTTGACAAGATCCTTTCCTTTCGAAGCGGAAAAGTGCGTCGCTAACTTCTCTTTTCTTCCCATCCAGAAACCATTCCAATCTATTCCAAATACCAAAGGATGCGTCAGCCCCTTTGTTCGATGCTGAATGCACCCCAACGAATCGTCAGTGTATATGCAATTCAGTGTGTTTATGCATGCATCCGCTCCGTTGAATAGATTTCATTGTCGATAAAGATCCTCGAGCGTGTGCCAGTCTTACTCATCTGCCAAAGGTAGTTTGGCTGCTCTCAACCCGGCTCGAATTTCCTCCCTGAAAGGCAAAAACCGTCGTGTTTCATTCAAATTTCACTTTGTTTTTTATATTTCACCTGGCAGTTAGCAAGAGAAAACGCGGGCCAACATCCACATATTCAATAGCCTAGCCCATCTTCTAAGGAACCCTGCTACATCATCATTTTTCATTATGCTCAGTGCTTTCCCCCACGTCCTTTTCATCCTCCTACCCCTCTAGCCCCTCATCTTAATTCACCCTCGGAGAAGGGCAAAGGGCGAGAAACGTGTCTCGGATTCGCCTCATGTTCCTTCTCCATTCCTCATCAATCCGCGTTTTTTTCTTACATTACAACCTCCGCCGCTCATAATTGAGTAGGCGCGCACTCTCGTCTCTCTCCAGATGCACCGTTTCCAAGCACCCGATGTTGCTTCGTTGGCCTTCCTTGCCACTTGTGTAGCATCCATTAGTATTCTCACTTCTATTCTCCTATCATGCTGTGCTCATTTGCTCATTGTCGCACCCTCAGTGGTGTACGATAAATACGCATCAAATGCCCGAATTCCGGTCGATTTCGCGGCGCTTTTTGCCACGAAAACTGCTTTGGATCGCATCCGCTTCTTTGAAATCGCCCCCGTTTGCACGTTATCTCCTAATTACAGATGTTATCTAATCCCTTATGTGGCAATTAGCACTCTGCCGCGTTTTTGAACCATTTTGTAGAACTAATTATACATTGGACGGATTTGGACTTGCGAACTCTCGAATCGACGCCGGAAAACGTACCCATTGTGTGCCACTCCCACCCTCCTTAGGTGCCCCGCTATTGCCATCCTTATCGCTGAGTCATCAGTACGAGAGACACAACGAAATGACGAGAGGGAGATCCTACCCATAGTGAGCATATATGCATGGACAATGGTGTGCCTGAGGCTTCCCGCTCTGCCGCAGTCGTATTCTCGCTAACACAATGCGTATCGCATTTCTAACCAGTATGTTGCATATCCGTCAGTATACCCAGTGAAAATCCCGCTTTGATATGTTTTTATTCCATTTATTGCGAATACAATTTCGACCTTGAATCCATTTTCTCCTGAAACTCGATATAAGCTATATAGTTATTTTGCTCTTTATCCAGGTCAATGTGAGAGGATGATCGCGTCCAAGCGGCGGAGGATTCTAGCGCTCGTCGTTTTTCTGCTTCTTCTCTACTTTGTCCGACTCAAGATGGCCGAGGTTCATACATTTCCGATGAGTCATGAGACTAGGATAACACCCTAATGAGCTCTGAGAGGGATCAGGATACTTCAATGAAGAATCATCTATTTCTCGGCCATATTATCCAATTATGTTATTACGTTCTTATTATAGCCATACACTGAGATTGCACGTTTGGAGGGCGAAGTGTATGAGCTCAAGAGGAGAAATGTGTTGGTTAGTGCTAGCGGACTTTCTTCTCAAGTTGTCAGAAATATCTTTAGTCCTTTATTATAGAGGATTCTTCACGAGCAAACTGTGAACACTCCTGAAGAACCAAGTTCTCTATCTTCTTCTATCTTATCATCATATGGAATAACCTCGCAGGTGCAATATTTTTCCCTCTTTTTTTAAATGGACGCCTGCTAACGTTTTTTCGTCTTTGCAGATCCAGCTGCCCAATATAATCGACATATATCCCCATCTAATCGATACGAAAGAATTAGAATCGCTAAACCCAACACTCCGATATCCCGATAAGCGATTACCAAAGAAGGAATTGGTGAGACAAACATTTGTTTCAATGAATTCCTAAGAAAAATAATTAATTTGTGATAATAATCAATATAATATGTAATAAAAATGTAATAAAATGTAATAATAATTGTAATAATAATCAGATAATAGGCGTGCCTACAATCCAACGGGGAAACATCTCATATCTCGTTCCAACACTTGAGCAGCTTCTACAATGAGTTTCTCACTTTGATAAATCTCTGTGTTGGGCATGGTATTACAGTATCTGTTCATAGCGCACGACGGCAAAAGATTGGTGCCGGGCCACGGTTCGAACCCGAGTCTTCCCCTTATCGGGAAGATATCTCAGCTACTATACAGTATTCTATTTCAGAAAAGCGCGAACGGAAGACCTCGACAAGATGAGGATCATCGTGATGATTGCGGATATGCAGGGAGCATCGTCCAAATTCGTGCAGGGCACTCTCACCACGCTCATAGAACGCTTCAACGACCAGTTCGAGTCGGGTTTGATACAGGTAGGAGCCAGGTTTTGACTATGAAGTGATGATTCGGTCAATCCTATAGTGAAATGAAAAAGCAGGATAAATATCTTATTCGACGCTTTACTCCACTTTATCGCAGGTGATCGTCCCTCCTGCGGCCTGGTATCCGGACCTCAAGGCCCTGCCTCCCACATTCAATGACAAGGCGGACAGGTCAGTGCAAGTACTTCATTTTGATTCTGTTCATCTCAGAATCTATCACTGATCTAGCGATCCCGCCAGCGCACACTCGAAGTGTAGTGCTTTTACCATTCTCAGGATGTACTGGAGAACGAAGCAGAACCTCGACTACGCCTATCTGATGATCTACGCGGCGAGGATGGGTGATCTCTATCTGCAGTTGGAAGACGATCTAGAGGCCGCGCCGGATTACACGTTCGCTTTTTTTCTTCAGCCAAACGCTCGAAACAATGTCCACTTGTAAGCGCATAGACCTAAAGGAAAACTGAATGAATGATTACAGGGGAACGGTCATGAAGTATGCCGCTCGCACCGAGTGGTTCATCCTCGAGCTATCCACACTTGGATATATCGGGAAGCTGATGCGATCGAGGGATATTCCGTCGCTAGCGGGTTCGCAGTTTTTATTTCGAGCTAATCTCTTGAAATCTGAGACAGCCTGACGCTTTGTGTTAAGATGAAATCGTGTAAGAAAATAAATGCATCTGCAGATCTCAGACAACAATTATCATCACGATCCTTTTTTCAATGAAATAAAAACTAAAAAATACTTTTAAAAATAAACTAAACTATAAACGAAAAGTTTTCAGTGCACATTCTTCTCAACTACCAGTTCAAGCCCATCGACTGGTTGCTCTCTGACTACTGTACCAATCGATACTGCAGTCCGGAGATGGGCAGCAAGAACTGCGTGAAGGTGAGCGTGCCTAAGATGCATAATGCACTGAATACGAAAATTGGGCGCGTCATGGTCGCAAATGAAGTTGTTAGTTCATTTTGTTCGATGATCACTGAAGTTGGTGGCAAACTCTTACTGGTGCAAGATGAGTGGGTAGGAAACACTTCCCGATTGAGGGATCGTTTCCGGCGTTGTGAGGAAAAGACAGCTCGCCTTACAGGAAGTGGCCAAACATCGGCAGCAAGTGAAACCGGGCATGTTCCAGCACGTTGGCTACTACAGCTCGTTGAAGGGAAAGATACAGAAGCTGAAGGATAAGGTGAATTTGGAGATTTATCAGCGTCGCTTTATGGACACTGAACAACAACAGTTATAGAACAACGAGCTATGATCACGGATGAAATAACTGAGAAACGAAACACACATCGTTTCCAGACCTTCAAATCTCGCGCCGGGAGGACAATGGTGGAGCGAGGTCCGTCGGGAAACCCGGATGCGAAGGTGAATCAGGAAAATATTATCCATGACCACGCATAGATTAGTGTTTGAAACCGTTGGGGTTCTGAATATTTTAAGATCACCTCTACGATCGCGGAATATCAACGGTTCACGCTGGAATCGATGTATGCCGGCAATGCGATGGCGTGGTTGATCGACCCACAAAAGGATGACACGATCTGGATCGAGTTTACGCTCCCTAAAAAAATTACTAGTGCGTTGCCGTACTAGTATCAACACGAAGCATAACTACAATGAGATTCTTCTTCTAGGACTCACAATAAAAACTGGCTCTGACGAACACAAAGATGACATCTTCTCTGGAGAAACGTCTCTTAGAGCGAACAATGCTGGAGAGGATAAAGAACGCGAAATAGCAAGATTTACGGTATTATTATTTTTATTTTCTTGTTATTAATGCGTTCAATAATATAGCTAACATATACATAGACGATCAGAGAATATATCCCGTCCTTCTCGATTGAGTGCAAAAAAACGCATTCAGCACTTGTGAAAGACAAATCGCTTTCAGGCAAACGGAACGCTTACTTACGCTGCCGTGCCTCCAGTCAGCATAGAGAAATTGGCAATTCGGGTGGATTCGCCACGAAGTCACTGGGTTATAATCAACGAGGTCAATATAGAGTACGAACACTAGTGTCTTCATACATTACTCATCTTTATGGTGCTATAATATCATTATTGTTGTATTAGATTCATATTTCAACTTGTTAATTTGTTCATATCAATGCCTGTAAACTTGTTCATGTGTATACTACATACTTTATACTTTTATCAGAAAAGGAGACAGTTGATTACAAAATTCAGGGGAAAAGATGCGCGATTTGTTGCTAGTGCTGAGAGCGGCCGATTCTATTGAGGGAGTGAGAAGACAAATATACTGGATCACACTGAACGAGACAACTCCTGTGGTATATATTATTGAACGGAATCTTAGGATTGTGGAGAGATTTGGGGAACGTTTACCGATGAGAAGAGAGAGAGAGACGTGGTGAGGGGGTAACGGGGGTGGTGGTGTCTCGGTGGAGACTCGGAAGTGAACGAGTAGGTGTGTAAGATCGGGCGGGACCGGGGACGGTCCCCAGTGATCACAACCATTGATCGTTCTGGAACATAAAGTGGACACGACGTTGCATTGCGCATGACATCAATGCGATAGAGATGAGGAGTGATCGAGAGAGGGTAGTTCAACACAACAATGTTGTTGTTGTTTTGACCACCCTTGTCGATCAAAACAAGCTGCTAACATTCACACGAACAGTAGGGGAGTATCAGAGAACGGGGGAAGAGGAATTATGGTTCGGGTATACTGGATTTCTTGGGTACTTTTCAAGGCTGAGAAGAAGGATTATTGGTTTTTGGAGCGAAAACAGATCATCGAGTGAAGGCTTAGGTTAGATGAGAATTTGAAGAGCCTTATGGCTTAGGGCCTAAGGTGTCTTAGGGTCTTAGGCCTTAGAATCGAAGAATGAGTAGGTGGGATTCTCGTAGCCGGTGATCTGCATGCCGTTGACGTGACGCTCCTCGGGCGAGCAAACGTCCACCTGGAAAGGGTTGGACTCAATCGTTATTGGAATGCATCGAGATCAAATTCATACAATGGACATCCCAGTTGAACTACCAAGCAACACGCAACAAGGTCAATTGTGATTTCATTTATTCGTGATCACATCATCTGACCAGGATTTTTTGGATATTTTTTCATTCAATACTTCACCACAAATTCGGTGTCAACCCCACGAAGTTGGCTATCATCATTCATTTTCGGTTATTTTGTGGTTCGATAATTTATCCATTTTCTCCCCTCACCTCAACGAATCGGATGGCGCGACGGCGTCTGCTGAGGCCGATGAGGGCGAACAGCGAGAAGCCGACGAAGGCAGCGGCGATGAAGAAGAAGACGTAACCAGAGGAGGTGAAGGGCCAGGACGCCTGGAAGGAGAGGACTCAGCGGGAACTCTGGAGAACAGGAAAGACTACTTAGTTCACTCAGGCACTGAGCCCCGATGTTACTTTTGGAAATGGATTAATTCTCAAATCATGGCATACAGAGGAACTATGCTCTCAATACTGCATAAAATCAATGCGAAAATTTCAATCATATTTCGTAATTTTCTGAGATGCTTTTGCAAAGTATTTAGCCTCTCACCGTTCTCTTGGCGACTCTCTCGCTGTAGGGGAGGACGTGAATGGCCTCTCCGGAGTGCTCGTCGATGATCGGCTCGATGTCAACGCGCAGCTCCTTACGCGACTAAACAATCAATTATCGATAACGTAATATATTGTAACTAGTCAGTTATCGATTGCGGGATATACTGTAGCTGAATACTGTAGCTTACCTCCTTCTCGTCCTCCTCGTCGTCATCATCATCATCGTCATCTGAGTCATCGGCGTCCTCATCGACAGCGACGATGGGCGGGTGCACGATGTCCTCTTTGACGACCTGAGAGGAATAAAATAAACTCATCGTATACCACTTAAGGTGCTTCAACACGTACAGGATGTACGAGAAGTTACAAACGTATTCTCCGAACGTGCTTTTTCTGTTTTTTTTTGTTGGTAAATTCATCTTCTTCTTTTAGGCAGCTTCCTATCTTCTATTGGAAAACTATGTTTCGAATTAATTACCTTGATGTTCTCCTTCTTGATCTCCGTCTTCTTTTCAACCTTCTTGCTCTTCTTCATCTCCTCATCGTTGTCATCCTCGTAGTAGGAGTCATCGTCCTCCTCCGAATCCGTCTCGTCGTCCTTGGGAAGCACCTGTGAAGTGAACTACGTCAATCGATCAATATACTCCCATCGATTCTCTAGAATACTCCAAATGTCGCGCTTGGTTCACACATGGATATCCCCGCGATGACCAAACAAAGCAATGATATTAGTGTACTCACTTTAGCGGGCTCCTGAGTGGCGGGAACGGCGGTCGTGGGCTGCTTGTCGCTGTGGGCAAGAGGAGCCTCCTTGGTGTAGGTCGGGATCTGCAAAATATCGATTAAATTTTCGGTTTATCGATCGATTACCGTACCTTGACCTTGACGAAGCTCTCGGGGTGCACCTTACGGTAGCCCTGCTCGTAGAAGTCGACCAGCGCCTGGGCCTTGTCGAGGGATCCCTGGAGGCGGATTGCGTCATCATTAGACATTAATTTATACAAGTGATGACAAATCGACATCGACTCTCCTCATTTTGCGTGATCTCTCGTTGGTTAGAGAAACAAGAGAGTATGGGAAATGAAGAGTCGAGGGCCGATTTACAACACTAAAACCTTACCTCGATCTTCTTCCAGATATCGGTGGTCATCTCGGGCGTGTTCTCACGACGGAAGTCGCTCCAGAAGGCCACTGAAAGGAAAACAATCAGTTGCTGATCATGAAAGATGTATTGTAGCGGGTACGGTAGTCGATACTACGCACTTGCGATGGGGCGAATGGCGAGGTCGATAGCGGGCAGATCCTTGAGCATCGCAACGGTGCCGTTGATGCGGAGATCAATGTACCTGGAGAGAGGCGGTAGGTCGTGAGTGCATCATATCTAATGAATCCCTGAGGAAGCTACCGTAACATGGAACTACAGTATCCCTACACTACAGTACCTGAGCCGATGGACTTGTGCGGAAGCTACCGTAGCCCAGAACTACAGTATCGCTACGCTACCGTACCTGAGCCGATGGACGGTCATGGCCTTGATGTTCATGGCCTCCTGGGTGTCCTCGCGGAGCAGATGGCGGAATCGGTTGAGCGTGTGGATGCGGTCCTTCTCCTCGGCGCGGATGTACGCCTGGATACGGTAAGTATATTGATTTACAGGTTGCTGTAGACATGATACGGTATTGATTTTGAGGATATTGTAGATTACGGAAGGGGTACGGTACTCACCTTGAGGGTCTTGAGCACCTTGTGCTTGTCGGGAATGGCGACGGCGTCGGCGAGCGCGGCGCGGTACTCGTGAGTTGCCTGGATGAATTCAGTAGGTCTTACGAAATTCTGTCCAGTTCTTTTCTATTCCGAACAGTTTCTATAACCTATTGTTATACTACCGTAACTGAGATGATCACTAGGTATTGTATCATCACAAAGCATCAAAGTATAAATATTTTCATGATTTTCTTGCCCACTAACCGTTCTCTTCTTCTCATTCATGCTCGACTGGACTCTCTCCTCGTGCACTTCCTCGATCTCCTTGCGCATCTTGCGATGCTCCTCCTCAAGGGCGGCCACTGTGGTCTGAAGCATAGAATTAATAATAATAATTATTATTATTAAATTTTTTCTTTTACCATTATTTGCTATTTCAATGATTTCAATGCATGCTAAGAAATCGAAATTAAAATCCGTTGATTCAAGCGATGAATGTTTCGGTAATGGAGAATTACGATATACCGCGAGGAGAATACAGATAGATTAGGCGAAAACACTTCCTAGGTGACGCGGTTGGATGTTTTGCTCGATTTCCATTTTTCTTAGATGCTATGTTTTTACCTGGAATCGATTGGACATCTCCTTCTTGAGCAGCTCGGCCTTGATGGGGTCGATGGTCTTCTGCTTGTTGTATCTCTCGTCCAGCTCGTTCCACTCCTTCATCACCTGAGACAATCCAGATTTTCAGGGGATTCTGACAAAGCATAATATCGCAACTGTCGGCCTAGTAGCTACCGTTTGTGGTCCTATGGACAATTCTAACTTTTCAGACGTTTCTGGCCTAACATTATTTGTCGGAATCATCGACCAAATAGGTAATTTCTATCAAATTGAAAAAAGTAGTTGTAGTTTGTAGTTTGACTCACCTTATCGACCTTGACGCGGTGCTTCTGCTCCATTCTATCGAGTGCCTCTCTGTACTTCTCGTGCTCCGAGGCGAGATCCTTGAAGGGAGAGACGAAGTAGACGTCACGTGAGGACTCCTTCGACTTGTCGTCGTCGGCGGTATCTGCGACAAAAATAATATACAATAAGACAATAATTTGTGATAAATAAGCGGTTCATTAAGCGGTCGTTGAAGATACCTTTAGAGGAATCATCCTAAACGTCATTGCGTGTTTCTGTGAGATATAAATGTGGTTTTCTGAAGCCATGATGTGAAATCAACATTCGACCCAATTATTTGCTTATACATACGAGCATCCTTGTACGGAATAAGTGAATAAATCATACCTCCATCGTACTCCGAGCTGGCATCATCGTCATCGTCGTCGTCATCATCATCGTCCTCCTTCTTCTCGTCCTTCTTGGAGATCAGAGCGGCGTCGGCTGAACAAATTATCAATAACTTCATCCTATTTTATATTTATTTTTTTATTTTTTTTACGTTATCTTTGAGCAAACTTCTATTGTCGACGTGCATCATTCCTCGCTAGGAAGGTTCTCAAGTTCCCTTGTCAATGCATGGAATGACCACTTGACCCTCCTCATTTCACCCGATCCCTCATTTCCGCCTCCCTCTCCCCGGCCCCTGCGAGACCCCATTAACAGAGAGAGAGAGCACGGCACGATGGGACGTTCCATGAAACGATTATGAGGTGGAAAAACCACGCGTTTTTGTTCGTGTGTGCTTGAGAGCGAAAGATGGGGGCCTTCATTTGCTCTCTAAGCGCACCTCATTTCCTTGCAATATGGGGGAATGGATTCATTATGTAGGGTTTCAAGGAAAAACGTAAGAGTAAGTTCCAGAAAAACAATGCTGATTGGCAATAACTACGATGGTTGATCACGATAGATGGCATTCGCCCACATTGCGGCATCCTTTCATTAGAGCAAGCGCTCGAAATCAAATATTAGACACATGATGCGTTGTTCGAATACTTCAATGGGAATCGTATAATCACAAATGCATTCATCACGCGACACGATTTGCTAGAAAACAAGCATCCCTAACCACACATCAGAAAGTCAGAAATTTCAAATTGTAAATAAGACAGAAATAGCTGCCCAAATGCAAACCATTTTCTTGCTTCAGCTATGCGTCAGAATTGCGAGTGAAATCGTTTTTTTCTTATCTTAGAGTTTTCTCTCTTCTGCACATCACATCTCATCATCAGGCGAATTAGAAAAATCTCTGAATTGATGGCGTCGGTTTGGGCTTACCACTCACCTTTATGGGGGAGATGACTAAGAAGTACGACGCTCAATAGTAAAGGGTATTCATGAAGACTCAAAGAAATACTTGAAAGGCCCTGACGACCCAATAAATAGATTATTGACTCACCATCATCAGTCGGGCAGCACACGTACTCGACTCCCGTGAAGAGATCGAGACCGCACGGCTCGAGCATGGCGAATGAGCGAACGATCATCGCCTTTCCTGCCTCGTCCTTCTGAAAAAAATTTCGTTTTGCTAGTTTTAGAAATGTGTTTTTCTGATTGTTCTATTCATCAAACAACAGAAAATTTCTCGATGACCTTTCTAAGCCCATTGGCGAGTAGATTGTATCAACTAACTAGATCCGGCGCCATGATAACCTAGTTTGCAACTTTGCGAACGCGGAAAGGTGGCGAAAAGGCCATTCAAAGATTGGACTTGCGATGAGATTCTGCGGCTCTTTTATACGAAAGCAGTCAAGAATCTTTCGGTTTGGTCATCAAATGGCAACTTTACACGGCCCCTTCCAATCCCAAAATCCCTTAGTTTTGGGAGAAATAATATTCGGAATATTAGCTCACTCTCTGCGAGCAGAGCCGGGTGGCCTCAACCTTCCAGCTACCGTAGTCATTGCACATGTCACGGGAGTTCTCGTGATTGAAACGGCAGTCGTGCGGCACTTGCAGGGCTTCCGAGTGAAATTCGCCCACTGAATTCAATGATATTTGTTTTATCGGACGGCAAATTGTCTGATATTTTCAATGGCAATCTAATCTCTTGGCATAAACTTTCGAATCCCTCATCCGAAAAAGCTCTGTTTGTTCAAGCATTTGTCCGTACAAATTGAAACATGATCCCTTACTTATAGTCTAATGTTGTGGGTGTTTTAGAGCCGGCTAAGCCTATACTTTTATGTTGAGAAAAAAAGTTGTTAGGCATGATTGGCTACAACTATTCAGACAGAACAAAAGGGATTTGTTCGCTTCGACGCGTGACAATTGGAAAGAAGTGTGAGGATGTATGGAGGCTGCAGAAGAAGGGCTCAGTTTTCAGAAGAGATCACGCGGTTGTTATTCATCAACTCAAGGTTCATACATCCAAATTTCGAAAATTGTTTTCGACTGAGGTCTCCCTCGAGGCTATTTTTTAATCCTTTGAATCTATTGGCGAACGAGGTAAATAGAACAAATGGGAGGAGGTCTCGTGTTTCAAGTAAAGGTCATCGCACCCAACTACCCTATCGACTGGCGCTGACTAAGGCCCATTAAACAAAGCGGAATTGTGGCACGTTTTCAATTTCGAGGAAACAAGTGCTCATATATCACATGAAACTTGTAATCTATAGTCTGGGGGCTTACCAATGCATCTGTAGGGTCGCACTGTCTTGGTCGTAGTGCACTTATCGCCCTCCTCTCGGCACCACTCCGCCAGAGTTACCTAAATTATTATTAATATTATTATTAGTAGTATTATTATATTAAATTAATTTCGAAATCCTCACCTCATGCGAGTACTCGACGATGTTGGTGACGTTGAGCGAGGGAAACACCTGAAATTTAGGAAGTTTATAATTTTGCCATAATTGCAAGCCTATCTCCTGAGATCTAACTGAATTTAGTTTTTTTTTCTTTCTTTTCTTACATATTCGCTTCACTGCGCATTCCTCTTCTTTTTCTGGTTGGCTGTTTTCTCACTGCGATCTCCCCATATTTCCTGTTTTTCATGACTCTCAGTCGTCGATCTCCTAGTCTCGCTCCTTCTATCCCCGGGGATCCCTAAGCGGGTAGTCCATGATATGCTAGGAAGAGAGTGTTGATGGATGTCCCTTCTGCAGACAGCAGAACATGCAGTTTCTCGAGCAGAAGAAGAAACACATTCTATGCCAGATGTTTCGCTCTTTCCCGTTGCAGAGAACCGCTGTTGCATGCACTACTTCGTTTTACGAGAGAAGGAACACATTTCGGAGTCGAAAGTGGCCGCTTGAAAAGCGCGAGGATGAAGCCAATTAAATACGCATGTTGATAGTCATAGCCATATTCGCTTAGTGCCTTCTGTCCCACAGCGAAGTCTCTAGACCTCTCCGCTCACTCAGGTGGGAAAGGAGAGAGGGAAGTTTGAAAGATTTGACAAGCCATAGGTTGAATGTCATTATGAGGAATGGGTTGGTTGCGCTGCGGGTGGTGCAACCAACCCACTCCTCATAATGAAATTCACTGCAACATGAGTATTTTCAAAACTTTCAAGTGGTATGACGAAGAACGTGAAATGAGATGCGATGAGGGCAATGAGACACAGTATGGTCAGTCGTTTCAAATCTCCGATCACGCATTTCCAACTACTGAGTGGTGAATATCGCTGTTATTTCTCACCTTTTTGCAGTATTTCAGTTTGTCGAGGTTGCCCTCCAGACAGGTCGCGTACTTGTTCTCATCGGTCACCCACGAGCCGTTCTCGCTCATGTACCGATTGCGGAAGCCGCACTGCAATCGATACCGTATTCTGACCATACCTCGCCCAAGTACAGTATCCGGGAAATCGATACAGTAATTTTCCCAACTACCATATCCATCCGCTACAATACTCACTTTGAACGCGATGAGAGGCACGAACCGCTCGTGGTTCTCGGAAGCTGCGCTCGCCTGCAATAATTAGTCTAAATTATTGTGGATCTGACGTCTTTTCTCTCATGTATATGCATGAGAATTGTGCGCGCCCGTGTGAAAACTCTCGACAATCTCGTCGGAAATTGCGAGAAGCGAGAGCCGAGAGGGAGGGACTCCCCCCCCTCTTCCAGACTAATCGTGGGTCTCAACAAGCTCTCTCGGCCTACTAGATATCCCCGGAGGATCTCTCCCCTCTCTCAGAATAGAAAGGAACGAGGAGAAATGGAGTGCGAACCAGAAATCAGACGGCCTACGAATCTGCCCTTTCAAACCCCGAGTGTGACCAGATATGAAATGGTGTGTAACCGCCAATCAGTGGGAAAGGCTACGGTTCTGTAGCCCCTAATTGGAAGCCTTTTCATTCCGCGTAATCTACCGTAGTCATTGATCGCGATGAGAGACGATTAGTGCCGAAACGAGGATCGAACGCGGGTCTTCCGCTTACCGGGCACATATCCTAGCCACTATATGCAATCTACCGTAGTTGCCCGCTGCCTCCCCCAGCCTTCGTCCCCCCCCCGACTCACTTCAATCTGCCAGATTGCTCTCTCGAGCCCATTCATTTTCCGGAATTTGAGCCGTTTTCCTGCCTTTTTCCGCGTCTAGTTTGGCGGCACGGAACACTAGAGCTGATTGCAGTACAAATTTTCAAATTGTGAGAAATCTGGCGCGAGATTCAAATTTGAAAAAAAAAGATACTGTACCCCAAGGGCGAGGCAGAGTGCAGCGACGATCGCTGCGACGCGTACCCCAGTCATGTTCTGCAAATATTCACATTTAAGAAACTAATTTTCGAAATTCAAAGTTAAATGACGCGAAAGTCGTCACATCACGCGACGGGGAAACGCGATCAACGAGATGTGGGAATGGATGGGAATGGACTAAAAGGCGCAAGGTCGCGCGGGAGCTACGGTAGGCAGGCGGAAAGGCGATATGAGAAGGCAAGACGAGTGTGGAAATGGCACGCATGGGAGTGACACCGGAAGAGAGAATCAGCCCTGAGACGGATCGGTTTTGAAACAATATGAGAGACATTAATGGACACAAGGCTGAATCAGATGGAATGCGTATACTGAGTGAAAATTAGGATCATGACGCGGAAACGCAAGTCATCATCTGGTAAAACGCGTCAGGATATGCCCAATAATGAGATATTTCGAACAGGATTGAATCATTTTGAAAGACTTAAAATAGGGTAGGAACAAATAAGGTGAGCGAGAAGGGAAGGGAATCCGACAAGACTGAGTCGGAGGGGCGGAGTTTCGCAGTCCCCTCTCGCTCTTCGCGTTCTCTCCCTCACGGATTTACTAGGAAACAGGGGATCAGAAGTTTGAATCAGGAACTACTAGGAACAGAGATCGATGCCTGAGGCAAGAAGAGGAGTAGGACCAAAGCACAGTGGGATTTCGCATTCGCTCGCGCGATTTCGAGGTCAGCCCCACACCTTTCGCCTTCTTTTCCACGCCTTTTTTGCGACGACGGGGAAATGGGGTGGAGAGAAACTGCGCTTGCGAGCGCAAATTATAATGAAAAGGAATGTTAGGAAGAATGGCTTGAGGAATCAGAAGGAGTTGACAAAACCACTTCCTATATGATGCGGCCGGATGTTTCGGTCCATTAGATAGAAGAACAGGTAGGAGATACGGTAGGAAAGAATGTGATTAGAGGAAGGAATGGTATCGAACAAAGTGACTCAGAATGTCGCGCGGCGCGCCACAATTGTACTATCAAGGAGAGAAAAGTGAAGATAAAACCGATGATTCATCTCCGACTCATTGATTTATGACTGCTTCCCTCTCAGAGTGGGAGGGCTGAGTGATGAAGAGGGAAGGGGTTCCAGGTGCTCCTCTAAGGGAAAATTAAGTTGAAAGCGATCGATTGAAGGAGGACGAGAGCCATCCGAAACCTGTGGTTAGAGGGGCGAGTTGCGAGATGAAAGGATTCCGATCCCGTCACCCGGGTGACCAGAGCTATTGAGAGAAGGAATGAGAAATGAAATGAGAGAACGGGAAATGGAAAGTACTTGACAGACACTGTTGTAGGCAATGAAACTACACGACAGTTTGACAAAAATCATTGATTATCAAAATAATAATACTAGAAGAAATAAGGGTAATAACTGCTCACAAGAATGTGCCTCTGCGCCCTAACTCGACCAATCAGGGTGAGGCACTTGCGCATAACTGCTCGAGTTGCGGTTAGAGTAAGAAAAGGTATTGAAAGGAGCGGCTGGTACTTCGGCTGGTAAATATGTGATGAAAAATCATTACACGCCGTTAAAATACACCAGTGCATCAAAAATCATGCTGAAAACGAAGCTACCGTTCCCACTCATTTATAGTACGACTTACATCGGAATGTCGCGAGCCCGGCGCGCCGGAATCGTACTATCAGTGGCCTTTGGTAACAGCACACCGGGAGAAAAGAGAGTGACTGAGTCATCCTCCATCGCAACAGGAAGAGGCAGTGAGAGAGCACGGGGAAAGAGAGAAACGCCGCGCGGAGGCACACTAAACACGATCCCATTCCCCCCGCGAGCACAATCGATCGATAGGGGGGTGTCTCAATAAGGGGGGGGGGAGGTCCCCCCACTATCTCCTCGCCCTCTCGTAACCCCGAATGACCTCCTCCTCGCCCGCCCTGCACCATATCGGGGAGAGGCGCAGATTGTGTTTACAGATTATCCGTCCCTAGACTCCTTAACTTCCCTATCGCGTCATTGCCCATTCGCCCCGTCTCTTGTCAAATCAAATCAGAGAGTGGCCGATGATCAAAGGGTTTCCCCGTTGAGTTCCAAACAGAACGGGGCGAATTTGTCCGGAGATTGGGCAGTGATCAGCGATAATAAGATCGGCTGTGAAAGGATTCCTACAAGTAAATGTCAGCTAACATACAAATTATCCCAGACAGACAAGGCTTTCAATCAAGTAATTAGAGTCGAAGAATAAAATGGTGCGGGATAGGCAGAAAAGGTTCGGGGATTTGTGGAAAGAGTGCAAAACATATCCGATATTCGTGCACTATACGTCCCGAGGGGTGGATTACCCATATGGAATCACATAATCATAGCACTCTTTTCATATTCCACATGATCATTGGTCTCTCTGACACGCGAAAAATGACCTACACTCGGAAGCGAAATTCGGTCTTCCATAGTGTGAGGATGTCAAAACAATACCCAATTCCTCTCTCTAAACCCACTACCATGAGTACAATACCGACACCCGAAAGCCTTGGGTCTCGAGAGACAATGATGTATTATTGAGCTGACATCAATACGGTAGTGGCCTCAAACATCCGATGCACTAGCTCTGCGATTCAAAAGCCGCGTCGTAAACAAGGTGTGTGGGGTACAAGTAATAGTAATATCCAGTCGATAGCTCCCTCTCCCGCCTCTCGAGAAGGCGGGGAGAAGATTGTATGGGGGGAAAGAGTGGTGGTGTGGCAAATAGTCCACAGCGCCTGCTTCGGAAGAGAGAGGGAGGGAAGAGGGCAGAATGGAAGGAAGGAGAGATGGAGGGGAGGGGGGAGGGGGACTGAAACACGACGACCGCCCGTCAGGAGAGCAAACAGACGAGTGAGCGGAGTAGTGGGGAGTAAGTGATACCGCCCGAGTATTGTGAAGAATCTCAAGGGTTTGAGGATGCGCTATTTATTGACTCACCTGGTTTGTATTTGTCATCCGAACTAGTCTATTTTTTACATAAAGAATTGCTGTTCCAGAAAATAGATGGGTCGCATAAGACAAAGTAAGCGCCAGACGACCTACTCGTATCGTAGACTCTTCAAAATAGGAACGTTCTGAAGTGCGATGGTCAATAACCATTCAAGTGCACTTAGCTTGTTTTGGCGATATTTCGACACAAGCATTTGGAGAAACAACGACCAGCTAACGCCTACGATACATGGCTCTAATCTGGATTTAATGATGCGGATTAATATGATAAATGATGATAAAATGAGATAATGGGATAACACAGCTCATTGAAGCGGAGGCTGTCACGAGATATCCCCTTACAAGCCGTAAGCATTCTTATGGAGGAATCAATGGATGAAAGGGTGTTCTCGAGAATATACTACAATCGAACAAAGGAAGGCATGTTTCGACAAAAAAACTTGTAGTTTCGTTATTCAAAAGATCAGATATACCGTAGCCCGCTTGATCTGACAACATTTTAGCGCAAATTGCAGGCAACGGCAGGAAACTGCAGGGAGAAAGGAAATTGCCGGGTTGAGCGCAATCTCCGGGCACTCTTTTTCACCTGACAGTTTGCCTAAAGACATGACGAATTATCGATTGAGCAAGGAGAGAACGAGCTACGGTACTTGTGATATGAGGCCAATGAGGTTGAGGGGAGGATAGTAAATTGGCTGAGTTTGAGCTGCGCTTGTGAAGTGAACAAGCAGAATTAGAAGAATCAGAGGAAAAGCAAACTCTCTGGCAACGTTTGATCAGCTCTTGAATGAAGAAGAAATTGAAATCATGAAGAGAAACAGAGAGTGAGAGAGATGAAGAAAGCTATCTGCGAGAACAACTCAGTACCGTATGATTGAGTGGTGGCAATAGACGATTGCGCAAGAAGACAGATCAGAACTTTAGAGGAGGAAGAAGAAAGGGGGATTACTTAGAGCATCAAGGTCAGACCGTAGCGATAACTGGAGGAAGAAAGGATTGATGAGCTCATAATCAGCCGATAATAATAACTGAGTGATTCGAAGTCGGGGATTAACGTACAACATGGTAATTGGAAGCGGCACAAAAGGGACGGAGATTGGGAAAGAAGAGCCAGAACCGGTTAGTAGTCGTCATATCGATAATGCTGCGTATGTCCCCTGCATCATCATCACTTATCATCGCTCCTCCCGTCTCTTACTTTCGCCTGCTCTCTCATTCCTCCCCTCTGCTTCTCTGCCCGCACTCTCTGATCTCTCCTCACTATCACTGTGTTTACTGTCTCTTGCCTCTCCAGTCTCTCTCCTTCCCCCTCCCGTCCCACCCCATTCCAATCAGCAAGAAAGGTCGAGTGTATGTACAATCTTTGCCCCGCCTCACTAGTTAATCGATAATCTATCTTAGATATCCCATACTGTGGGAACCTCATCGAGAATTGTGTCGGAGTGAGAAGTACTCGTCAATTCTCACCCAAGTCCATTCGATTGACGGAATCTCTCACGATTCAAGAGGCGCAACCGCAAAAAAAAAATTCGATTGCTCAACAATTTGGCGGGCGCTTAGGTAAACTCACCGCGAGACGTGCGCAGAGAATCGATAAAATGATGAGAAAAAGGAAGAAAAACGGGGGGAGAAGATGGAGGGAACTTGAGGGAGGGAGAGAAAACATGAATATGTCGAGGAAGAGAGAGAGAGGAAGGAATGAAACGGGCGTCCGAGTTGGAGGATTCGAAAAAGAGAGAGGAGGAGTGAGGCCGGGGAAAACATGACTCGGAAAAGGACAAACTCGTCACATGTTGGAATGCCCCTTTGACGGTTATTCCACTTCCTCCAGTTCAGTCCAAACACAGTCCAAAAATGTTCGTACGGGAGCCAAAGTGCAGACATTCTCAGGAGATTTACGAGATGGATCACAGGTGCGAGAAGAGAAATGCGATGAGGGGAGAGGGAACGAATTGGGACGCGCCGGGGGAGCGCCGGTGGGAAGCCCAAACCTGATTTGTGATCTGCCCCCGTCTCTTCGGTCTCTCCCATCCCTCTCCCCTCTGCTCACAGTCTCAATTCTCTACTTCGCAGACCCCAATTGCCCGTTTTTCCCCTCCCCTGCAGTAATCAGCATCGATCAGCACCACTTTGGCGCCGCGGAGACCCCGAACTTACAAGATTAGGTTGGGGGGGGGGAGGGAGGAGAACCCACTTCGTTTTTTCCGCCGCTCCGGCAAAGTTTGCAGAAAGCCGCTCGCTTCTCTTGATATATTGCACTGTGAGCGAAGTTAAAAAGGGGCAAAAAGTCAGCGACATTTCTACTTTCAGACTTGAAAAAGAGGGGAACTGAATAAATTAAGACTTGCTGCCTCAGAGAAACGATATTTAAGAGGATAAAAGCCCTTTCCGATCAGCAAAACGAATTCGGTATGCAGAATATAGGTGAATTCGAGCCTTTTCGCCACAGAAAACGAGCTCGTTATTCTGCTTCGGAAACATGAGATTTGCTGTGGCGGAAACGGATACGAGAGAGGAAGCGAGTCCATTTTGAGAGGGGCAGGGATAGAAGCATAGCGGAGATATACGAGAGATTGGAGATTGAATATGCAGATGAGGAGAAAGGGGTCCCCAAAGCAATTAGCGCAATGAGAGTTGTACTACTGAAGGAGGAGAGGAGGGGACGGTAATTAGAAGTGAAGGGGAGAGGAGAGGAGAGGAGAGGGATGAGAACAAATGGGATAAAGAGCGCAGAGCATCTTGCAGATCTACTCAAGTTTCTGGAAGATTCCAGAATCGAACTGATCTGAGATAGCGCAATGTCGAAATGGGCTGAAGAAGGTGGATTCGGCTGCAAAAAACGCAAGAAACAAATTAGTTTTTGTGAAGAAATAGGGAGGAAAGCAGCAAAGAGCGGGAGTAAATAATAAGCCATGCGACTATTTGGGAGTCTCTCGACGACGCTTTTCTTTGTCGGTTTCTTCTTTTTCCTTCCTTTCCCGTCTTTTCGACGCTCACAAAACGCAAAGAAACAGCAGTACAGCGCTATGATTGAACAGAGATGGAGAAGGGGATCGAGAGCGACTACTAGTCCACTCTCCGCCCCCTTGGGACCAATCACTCCCCGCGACTACACACTCATACCAGGCTAATTTATGATACTGAGCGGGATCCGACTGCCATAACAGCTCGAAGCCAAGAATTGGTCAGAGACGGACTATAGGATGGAAGTCTCCCTTCTCTGAATAGGCAGACGAAATCAGTGGACTGAATGCGCCCGAGAGAGAGGGAACAAGATTGAGAGAGTGGAGCGAAAGATAGACATATATGGAAGAAATAGGGAGAGAATTGGGGCAGTCGCAGCCGCAGCAAAAAGAGACACACCCTTAGTGTGCCATAACAACAACTCTATTCTCTCCCTCCTCGCTCCTTCCTTCTCTACACTACTTTGGCTCCATTTTTGCCATAGCTAAGAACAGGGAAATGTACAAATGATAAGTCGGAGTGCAAGGAGACGTGGATCATAACTGGGGCTCATTACCTTTATAATGCCTACCAACAAAAAGAAGGGAGGAAATTGGTGTTGTTCTGTTCGAAAATGGAACAATGACTACTCAGCATGACTAACACGGTGATATTATCAAGTTTCGTAATTCCAACGGTTAGTAAGCAATTCCGGGCGTGACAAAGAGCCTGTGAGAGGATTGGAAGCGTGACAGGTGAGCAAACCCAAACCGGGAAGGTAGCGAGTGAATATGGAACTGGAGTGAGTGAGGAAGGAACAGGCACGGGAAAGGAGCTTGTGTTAATCTAGGCTACTTCATCCGCATTGGAATATGAATGAACTGCTCATTGAATGACGTTAAATGATATATCAGAACTTTTCTGAGTATTGGGCCTCACAGAATCTATGAGATAAATGAAGTACGATTTGAAACAGAGGACGAATCTAAAAACATTCGAGGACAAGGCCAAATAACAGAGAAGTGCAGATAAGTTAATAATGTGAATAAGCAAAGAGAACACGCGGAAGAAGCTGGGCATGTACACACGCTCACAACAAGGTAGAGGGCCCATTGACAGAGGGGCGGCGGGAATAATTAATGACCGAGTGTATGGAGGGCACTACTAGACCTACTCCCTCTCTCTCCCTCCCCCTCCTCTCCGCCTACATCTCTCCCGTTGTAGACTCGATCAATGGAGATGTGTGTGGATTTAGGATAGAGGGAGAGTCAGTGAATTCGAGAAAGAGGAGGAGGATAAAGGCGCCCCCACTGCATATGGCAGTGTTCGGCCAAATCGCATTCCGCCTCTTCCTTTTCACAGGCGTTTCAATGCGATGTATATAGTCAATAACCGTCAATGGATGCTGAATCATCTCTAGAGGCTGTCAGAGGGAGGAATCCATCTCCAGCATCTAAATAGTGTGCAGAATGAGGAGATTCTGACATCCATACTCAATAGGTTTTTCGATGATGGGGATCAACTAGGAAGGAAGACGTGTCTCGGATTTCGTATACATGCGCGCGGAACGGACGCAGTCATCTTCATCATCAACAAGAAAGATGAGATACTACGAGACGGCAAAGGAGGATACGGTAATCTCGAGGAATGTGAGAAAACTAGGGGCTGCTTGTTAGTCGACGAGTAGTCGCATGAATAATGAGGAAGCGCGGGCTTACGGCGGCATAATTAGGCCGCGCGTTGTTTTCACACGGCCAATCACATGAAGAAACATTAGCAGAATCGCCAATTTCCTTAGATTGGGGAGGATAGTGTTTCCCTATTCATCTCTTGGTCGGGCGTCCGTCGTCGCTCGTGATTTAGTGCGGCTGCAGAAGGAGGAGAAGAAGAAACAAGAGGAAAGAGGCAACTTCCGTTCAGAACGAGCGCCCATCTCTCTCACCTAACGAGAAGAAGCAAAGGAAGAAGGAATGTTCGCGCCGGAGAAACTTTGTGAAAAAAAGGAAGCGCGCACCGAATTTCGTTAGGACGAAAAGACGAGCAGCAGTCCGCCCAATTTCGGGGCAGCCAACCAAGGAGAAAATGGGGCTGCAACTCGCTGCGGTTCGTTAGGGATTGATTGGAAACCATGGGCAGTATGTGAATCTGGTAGCGAATTCTCAACAAATATTCGAAGTATAATAAATACCTTGAAGTTTCCTAGAATCTTCGCGGAAGGCACTTCCGTGACGATAACTCTTCTTGGAGTTGTCTCCTAATTTTCTTATTACGTCTAAGTGAGGGTGCCGAGAGGGCCGAGAGGTCCGGGGAGGAGGGACAGGACCCGCTTGCATGGCAGAACGTAATGCATAGCTGAGGAGAGGCGAGATCCACCCGTCGGTCATGGCCGGAGATTAGTCAGCCCCCTGCCTTCCGCCACACCCCGTGCATACCAGAGTGATTGGAACTGGAGCAGGGAGGGAGGGAGGACGGATATAGAAGATAGTAAATATGGAAGGTGCATTAATAATTGGAAATAAAATCAGAGTAAAACAAGGAAATTTTATACATCAAGCGAATGTATAGTCATGTTTCAACGACAACGGCAGGTGGAACAAACGGTAAGGCCGACTGCTTAGTTGGGTTATATAGTAATACGACATATTCGAAGTGAGAGGAACGGAAAAGGGATCAAAGATATCGATGCAAGCGTAAACAGAATGCAATAGAACGATGCTACCAGATTGCATTTTCCTTTTGATTGGATTCGAAGGAATCACTGAGTTGTTAATAAAATAAGCTCAGATAGCTTCTATTATGAATCACCAACAACAACTATTACTACGCCATTTATTTTGTTATCCCAGGAAGCTTAGAGAAGATTCGGAAGAATAAACATACTCGAAAGGGGAGAAGGAAAGAGTTGTGAGGGGAGGTGGGGGGGATGGGGGGGGGTGAGGCTGAAAGAGAAGGGAGGTCAGTGATCTGTATGGGATTGGAAAGAGAACTGAAGCGGAAGAGAGGAGTGAATCGAGAAGGACGAAAAAGAGAAAAATGGCAATGGCTCTTCATTGCCCTAAATTTATCAAACTCGTCAATGCCGAACACAATTCCGTAAAGTGAGCGCCAATTGATCAACACACGTGCGTGAATAATGAGGGACAGGGAGGGATTGCTTCCCATCCATTCTCCTACCCTACTTGACTTCCCTACTAGTCATTCTTGTAAACAAAAAAGGAGTAGGGGAAGGGGAGAAAGAAGAAGAAGAAGAGAAGAAGAAGAAGCGGGTGTCAAACAGGAGATTGAAGAGGAACTCTGTCTATCGCACGCAGAATGGAAAAACAGTCGAATTTCGGATGAGGGGACAATCGAGTCCGTTGGGTCCGTCGAGGCCTGGGAACATCAAATACGAAAAAGAGTGAGAGTACGTTCCCGTCATGGAACGGGAACATGTAAACAATGAGGACAGAATTAGTGGCTAAAGAGCGAACATCAATGTGAGGACTGTTTATCGGTTCATAGCAACAAATATGATACAAATATTGATAGACTTCGGCCTATTTCGTGTAAGCTCTTCATACTTCAAACGCGACAGATTCTCTTGTTGTCTCGGACTTCAACCCATTGAAGCTACTTTCTCGATCCTATAATTAGGGTATTATGGACATCTCAGTAATATGTATACTTTGATCTCCTAAATACTTGACACTGATAATGATCCCTTATTCGTATCCAGTTATTTTTGTGAAGATCACATTGTACGAATTTACTCGAAACTATTCGATTGAAGCTAAATTTTAAAAAGGCCGAAAATCCTGATTATCGGCGATCTAAAAAATGGCTTCAGCTGTTGATAAACTGCTAGGTACGATGTTCTGATTTTTTTCCTGCTATTCATATCTCATGAAGTCAATTTGAAATATTTAATAAAAATAAGTTTAACTGATAACCTTTCTATCCGTCTTTCCGCTATCGTCCTTCACATTTCCACTGCACAGACTGTAGTAGCAACATGATGATACGGTAAATAGGGAGAAAGCCAGGAGAAAGAGGAGGAAGATTCCCGCGGTTACTACGCATCTGAATCACACTTATTTTGATTGATGTACAAATCACTTACAATAATGTTCTGTAAGCGGGGGTTAGTGAGTGGAAAATGATGAATTTGAGGTAAAGTCAACTGAATCGTCGGAGGGGTGACAATTCCGCAAACGACATTTCCGCAACTCGACATAATTCGATTTCTGGCCACCCTACGATCCTGGCAGAGGTGTCATTCTGATCAGCATAACTTCCTCTATATTTTGGCACCTCTGCCAGAATCCTAGGTTGGGTAGAAATCGAATTATGTCGAGTTGCGGAAATGTCGTTTGTGGAAAAAGTTCAAGTTGCGGAATTGTCACCCATCCGAATCGTCAATGATGTGAACATCTCTAACAGAAGCTTTAACTTTGGCAATTTCGATGTTAAATAATCTGAATCGAGACCGACTCTCCTCAGTCCGCCTGTTCTCTCGTGAGCTAGAGGGACGAGAGAACACGCGATTTGAGGAGTGTCGGATCCAATTCTAAACTCACATATACCAGATCCACGCGTCGCACTGCATCTGCCCCTCTTCTCCTCCTCCCGGACGTCGTCGTCGATTATCTCCAGATGGCCGGCTTCCCCTTTTGCCGATCGTGAGGGCAGTCAAGCAAAGATTCAGCGAGAAACAGAGGCTGAAGAGGGGAGGGAGCGGGGGGAGGGCGCTGCCCTTCCAGAGGCTTCCTCCCGCTTATTAGAGTGGAGGTGTACACACCACAAAAAAGCATAGTCGTCACGCACCTATGATGCAATAAGATGGGGTGACCACAAAAAAAGAAGGCAAAAAGCGTGCGTAGTGGGCATGACAGATGCTTACAATTGCTCAGAAAATCACCATTGAGTATTTTGATTATACAATATATAAAATAACAAACAAGGAGGTAGAAAGCTAACGTAGTATCAACTATCTTGTGTGAGCATTCGAATGAGTGCGGATGAAAGATTCATAAAATTATAGATTACTATTTCGGTAGACTGAGGAAGATAAACGTACATTCCTAGCTCGATCGTGCTCGCTAGACCGTCCATTATGCGCACGAAGAAGGACGGATGCTCCTGCTCGTTGGAGATTAGGAAATAATCAAAGTCAACATCTAGCGATATCTGCCCAGTAACAGAACAGCCCGGTTCGATTCCCGGTCTTGCACTAATCTTTTGTCAACTGGCATCATGATCAATGTGTGAATCATACCTTGAAATAATTGACTGCTTTCACACTGAGCATGAAGAGAAACCATAAGCCGTGGATGATTAGATACTTGGGCAGGAATGGCTGCAATTTCGGCGACGATTGAGATAACATCAGTCTTCTCTAGTCTGATTTGATCGCAATCGAATCCCTCGACACAGTAGTAATGATGAGTCAGATGTCTGTAGAATATACGACTTTTGGCAGTTTCGAAAAGTTTTTTTCTCGAAATATGATTGCCTACCAGTAGGGGGCAGGAGTGCTCGCTGCCGATGGAGACAGCGATGCCGGTGATGGGAAGAATGGAGAAGAAGGCGAGGAACGGGAAGGATATGGCTGGAATGGATAAAGCTAATTACACACTCCTTTCCAGTGAGATAATGATGTTTTGTCGAGGCCTTGGATGAATCATTCGCTTGAGAAAACATAAAAAGTGAAAACATACGCAGCATAATAATCTTCCTCCACCGTCTCCGACCTTCTTCCCGTGAAAGTTCAGGCTTTGTCACTTCGACAAAGACACATGCAGGAACACTGTCGTAGATGTCGTGCGGCACTTTGATCGATTCCATAGTCGAAAAAACGAGCAGAGCTTCTCCTCAATACTACTGATAGTGCACGTTTATGGCTTCAGGGAGATCATGCAAGAAAGTGAGAGGAATTGAGAGAGTCGACACAGAAGCGATGAAGAAACAGTAGAGAAAAGAGCGAGAGAGATAGGAACGGAGACTGCCTGTCTCCCTTCTCTATTTTCCATGTGTTCCAATGTGTTTACCAATGTGTTGAGGGCAGACAAAACATTTAGAAATAGTGCGTTTATCGTATCAGACATTGAGATCGGCGGATATCAGACGAGATTACACAGTGGTTCCTTTCGCGAAGCGGCCAAGCTTCGTGTCCTCCCATTCTCTGCAATTTGCAAGTGATAGAACCGGAGTATCTGGGCAGAAAACAAAAAAAGAACGGAAAACATAATTTCGAAACTGTCAATAGTCAGATAACCGAGAGTGAGCAGAATCGCCGAATGTATTTTCATTCATTCATTCATTTTAGGATCAATGGTCTCTAGTGTGATATGATCTCTTCAGACTTTTGACTGTTTCGAAAAGAAAAATGAGAGTAAAAAACTGACGTGAAGAAGTGATCTGCAGCCATGCAGCACAGACAGCAGAGAGGGATGCAGGAGAGGATGAGCGTGCCGATTAAGGCATGGATTATCGAGCTGAAACAGAAGTATAGTAGATAATAGTGATGTCGTTTCGGTTTCTACTCTCCTCATTCTGCAAACTCTATCGTTTCTCTGACGAGCGAGGTAGTGCGCAGAATGGAGAGAGCCAAAACTGATATTCTAGGCAGTTTTATAATCTTCCCATCCCGGAACCTTGTTCCATTACAATTTCACCCCTATTATACAACTCATATTTACATGCTAAAAAGCATAGTCAAAGGTGAGTTTACAATCGTTTGTATGAGATTCTTTACATGAAAGATGAATAGAGTATACATGTAAAGAAAAGCCGACTAGACGTTTTCTATTATTGTCATACTTCGAGCAGAAATAGATAATAGAGCGCGATCAGAAAGCACTCTACATGACTCATCCCTATCTTGAAGATTGGAGAGCCATAAATAGCTAATAGCTACTGATGTTTAGTAGGCTACCCACTAGTGATCGGTTTTCGACTCTCTTCATTCCGCACACTGTCTCGTTTATCTGATAGTCGATATCGTGTGCGAAATGGAGAGAGACAAACTCGCAATTTGCATCCCCACTACTCACATTCTCCAGAGCCATGGGTCACAGAATTGGTCGAAGATGATCTCGTCGAAGGTGACTTGGTTCCATCTATGCGCCACCAATCCGATGCCGATCACCACGCTGTAAAGGAAATTGGATTCGACGTTTTTACTCTTCACAATATCATATCGATATCAGTTCTAGCGTATACCAATCACGGATGTTCTCAATTAAGCAGTTTTATAATTTATTCAACATAAATCACTCACAATAGGACAGAGATCAATCCCGCGACACCAGCTGCGATGCGCAGTGCGAGGTTGTTCTTCTGCAAAGATCGATTGCATGCTCAACTTCTTTCAACACAAAATCTCTTGTGATTATTATTTTTCAGCTTTTGTTTTGAAATTCCATGCGCAGAACGCTAAAAAAAAACATGTAACTGACATAGTGAGCGACTAGTCTCAGAGCCGCCACCAAAATGTGCACGAGACTGTAGCAGATCAACCAGATGGGAAGGGACGGCTGCAAATATAGTTGATCTTTGATCTTTCATCTCGACCACAAGCAATTATGGTCGATATTATATCGAGGTAGACTGGTCAATTTGTAGTCTTTTCAACGTTTCTTCAACGACTCTCCAGTCCCTTTGATCAGGGCGTGAAGCCCAGAGTAAACAAAGGGTTTGTGTGCGATAACAGGGGAGGGGCTGAGTCAATCGTAGTCTCGAGGAAACAAAAGGGCCGTGTTTTGAGCAAATTCAGAGATAATCCTACTGATAGCCCGTTGCAGAAATTGAGCCAACATGTCTTGATTAAAGATTTAAGCGCTATTTTTCGCCTCCTTTCAAAAGGGAAGTGGATAGGTCATATGTAGTAGGAAGTGTTGGCTCAGATGATGTCTGATGCTTTGGCCACTACAATCGTACTTGCCTCATGCGCTTACTACGACAATTTGCAGAGGTTAAGCACGTGAAAGAGATTGACATTTCTGATGTTGAATCCCAATAGGCCACGTGAGCCAGAAGGAGGAGGGGTTGGGGTGAGTGAAAGAGATTGTCATTACTACCCTGCGCTCTCGCATGTTAGAGAAGCGATATACCAAGGTAATTTCGGAGAGTCGGCTTTCCTAGTAGGGTTGGCAATGCAAGGATGAATCTCCTCACTACTCTTTCATCCGTCAGAGAAGCGAGAGAGCGTGCGAAATGAAGACAGTCGTTCGTTTATGACATACCTGCGCGGCGCATCTTCTAATATTACTGATGGCAATGGCTAGTGAGATCATCGGTACAACGGCCTGCATGATTATACTGGCGAGTGAGGGACCTGCAACGGAAATAGACGCATCTTCTATAAACAAGCGTTCCAGAGATTACACAGTCTCAGAGTCAAAATAGCGTATCCATTCTTGCAAACTAGACTATTCACGGCAATCTCAGAGCAACCCCCCCCCCATCTTGCAAATCAGACTACTCTGGTAGTGTTTTCCTAGTAGGTACCTAGTAGGTAGGTACTGAGTTAAATCCCTAGTAGGTGTCGACCTAGGGGCAACTAGGTATTGCACTCGGTACCTACTAGGGAAACAATATCAGACTATTTACGGTGATCTGCCAGAGATACTAACGGCCGTTGACGCATGACCGGACGCGCTGACTGGCTTTGGACGGCGGTCGGACGGCGCTTGAGGCCCTCGGGGACTCCAGTCGAGGGTCCAACTCCAACTCCATGAGTTCGGCTGAAATTGAGATTCAATTAGTTCTAAACTTCCTCTCTGTGCGATTGACCCGAATTATCGACTGGTATAGAACCCAGTGGAACAGACACTTGAGGGAATGGAAAATATACCCTTCTGCATCGTTTCCTGGTAGCTCATCTTGTCACTCATGGCACTTCGTTGTGGGAGTACGGTAGGTCAGAGAAATACGGTAGGTCACAGGGAAAGTCGGTGAGTGTACTGGAGGCTAGTCGGCAAGCTGATCGCAAGCGGGGGAGAGAAAGAGGGGAGAGACGATAAATAGCCCTCTCGCTCTCACCTCTCCTTATCAAGAAGAAGTGATTCAGCAACGCAAGACATCCAACACAGTTTTGATCATGATTAAGAAGCCCAGTAGCTTCGCGTGTTCTAGCGTCGATAGATAGAGTTTCCTTATTCTAGGATTTGGAGTATTACCAGAAGCCATAAGAAGCCGAATAACTGAAATTCTTTGAATTGAGAGGGATAGTTTGACTGCGCTGAAATATACAATAAACATCAACGAGAATATAATCATTACCCCAACTGACCAGTCAATATCCCTCTCAGCTTTGCCGATGTTCACACTGTCAGGGTAAGTCGATTAGGACTAATAAGGCGATCGACTATGATCGTTTCGCAAGCATCCAGAGATCAAACGAAATATGACACGCTGCTTCGTTTGTTTCATCTCACTCTCTAATAGTGTTGACAATTCAAGGATGAGTCTCCTCATTTCGCATTCTGTATCACCGGTGAGAGAAGTGAGAGAGCGCGTGAAATGAAGAGAGTCAATCCTTGCATTACCAACCTTGATTTCTATCTTCTTGCACGTGTTCGGTGCATTCGGTGCTTGCAAGAGGGCGAGGATACCGAAGTTGCAAATGAGCCACGTTTATCGCACATTGTAATTGGCCGAAATTCCTCTTGCACCAACCCCTTCCCTGTTCACTTAATTTTCCAAAAATCACGTTTCACATCTGCCCCCTAATTTCTCCGCTTTTGACCTACACTTGCTAGAAAAGATGCTAGAATACGGTAGTTAGTGTATCTTCAGGTGTTCCCGATTTCTCCCGTTTCTCGCGCGCGAATGCTCGCGATAAATGAGGGTTGTTCATCTCTTTCTCTTTCTGACTGGGAATCTGGGCATTGCTAGTTAGTGATGTCGTTTCGGTTTTCGGCTCTCTTCATGCTGCACACTCTCTCGTTTCTCTGATCGGCGAGATAGTGTGCAGGATGGAGAGGGCCCAATAACATCCCTATTGCTAGTTGTAGCTAAGCGATTCCACGAGTATTGACTGCACTATCCTCATCGCTTATCCGCCTCTCTTGCTGAATACTGAGATCCCTCTCCCCCCTCCCCCCCCCCCATCTCCCCTCTCCCCTCCTCCTCCTCAATCCCTTCCTTATCCATCGTCGACGACACAATTCTGTGTGGAGACACAATTCTGTACTCCGCAAACTTATTGCGCCAATCTGCCCGCCCATTAATGAGCTTGAGAGCCGCACAAAAAAAAACACAGCGTTACATCTCGAGGCAGCGCGATAACGATTCTTTCCGGCTAGTAGGTTCCATTCTAAGGTCATTCCGATATTCTCTTGTAAATATTCTCTTGTAATATCAACGGTGGAGATTGGTGCTATTCTTATGCTGCTCGGGGGAATATTCGGCCAAATATCCCGACCTATTAGCAATGGAACCGCTTAACTCGGTGCGTGATAATGACCTTTGCGAGCTTGGGTAGCGAGATGAATTCTCTAGCGGAAATTAGTAGTGCGCCGGCTACTCTCACGTGCAATATAATGATGTCGTTTCGGCTTTCGACGCTCTCCATTCTGTACACTCTCTCGTTTCTCTTACCGGCGAGATAGTGTGCGGAAATGAGAGAGTCCATACTGCAATATCCATCCGCCTCTTCTCATTTCCTTCAATTTCTTCCTGGATGCAACTCTCCCCTTTCGCATCTGGCCATTCATCGTCCATGGTTACTCTTCGCGTTCCTTAGCGATGACGAAATGGGCATCTTCGGATGCGCAGTCCCACTCGGCACTAGGGTTGGTAAACTCTCTTCATTTCGCGCGCTCTCGCTTCTCTGACCCGTGAACGAGCATGCAAAATGAGGAGAGTCATCCTTGGATTGTCAACCCCCTCTCACTCCTCTCTCTTTCCATCCACTCTCGACTTGTCTTGTATTTTTCCCACGTATTTTATTAGCATCACACGATTCCTTATTAACGTGCGAATTATGAAGGGCCCTCCTCTAATTGTACTAATTGCAAGAGTCCTTGGTCGTCGGGACGCCATTTCAATTGGCAATCTTCGTGTAGTCACTGCGCATCTTTAGGAAATTCTTCATCCTTCGTGGATCGTCAAACGTTCATCGAAATAAGTGGCGACAAGACAGAAGGGTGAGCGTACGGCACTTCTAGATTTTTCTGGAAGTTCCATTTGCACGTTCTCATTTATCTCCTAGTGCAAACACAGTGTCGGTCGTTTGGATTTATTTGAGAGATACTTTTATCAGACCCTAGTGAAATTACAACCAGATGCAGGAAACACTTGCAAAATGTAGCTTCCAGCGAACTCCTGAAGTACCTGAAATGATTCATAGAATACTTGGACTACGGTAGGACGTAGTCCTTGATGTATAATTTCGTCAGAGAAAAAGTGTGTTTCCTTCTTCTCCAATTCTCGCTATTCTTCCCTCCACGGGCTGTTTTCGAGCCTATTCAGGCATTGATACACGGTGATGTAGTTTCGGTATTCGAATCTCTTCATTCTGCACACTCTCCCTTTTCTCTGACCGGCGAGATAGTATGTAGAATGGAGAGAGCCAAACCCGAAGTTACATCCCTAGTTGATACCTGGTGACGAGGGGGGATTGAGAGATGTTTGTATCTCTGCAATCGTAGAGATCATAGTAATCACGAGGTCATCACTTCCCTACGCAACTCTGACTCTACCTTGATTCCTACTGTGTTGATTTTCTGAGCGCTGATTGACCTTATCATGAGCGCGTATGTTTACGCAATTGCACAACACCAATTTCGAGGAATCTAATTTGGGACGGTGATGCTTAGTTCTCCAAAAAATGTTCGTGGTGTTTATGGCTCGGAAGGATATTGTATCGCTACGGCTAGATTTTGTGAAAACCGTCCGGCGGACCAATGAGATGGAGGAACATTCTCAGAATGGTCCTTTCTGCAAGTTTCAGAATTAGGAATTGATTCGTTTTGTTCAAAAACTTACAGGACGGACTATTCCGAGAATAGTATTCCTTCTCATCGGTCCGCCAACTGTGAATCAGTTGCAGATTGATGTCCCGAGAGGAGGATGAGATGCCCCCTCAGAAGGTCCTTGTCGACGATGAGGAGGACCTCCCAGATTGCAATGACGTCCGTCTACGTGGCAGGTGACTAGAATATCCTTCAAACCTGTCGGTACCTTAGAACCAGTGGGCCAATGCTCTAAACATACTGTATCAGAGCTACTGTTGGCTCCAGGAGAATGCACTCCCTTGCCTTTTTTCATAAGATTGAGTATTACACGCGTACACTATAGGGGTGTCCCATAAGTCTTGAGAATTGCTCCGTAAATCATTGTTGCGCAATCGAATGCCCCGATTTCGAAATGCAAATTGTAAACAAACTATTGCATCATGCTGACGTCGAAGGGGTATTGGCATTGCATCAGTTTAGAATTTGCCACAGTCATTCTAGTGATGGAGACTTATCACGATAAACGCGCTGTCTTACTTCATTCCTTCCGCCTTGGTCGAACATCCAAAGAAGCTCATGCGGACCTGGTGCTTACGGATGGAGAGGATGCCCCTTCCCTTGCTACATGCCATCGTTGGTACACCCGCTTCAAGAAAGGAGATTATAACCTCGATGACCAACCCCGATCCGGTCGTCCAATTTCTCGCAAACCCACTCGAGTTCTCACTGCGCTGAAGAAGGATCCGAAGAAGAGTGTGCGCATGTTGGCGGCAGAGACTAGCACTCCCAAGACCACCGTTTGTCGGACCCTCCATCGGGCGGGAAAGACAGCGAAGCTCCCCCTAGTAATTCCCCATGACCTCTCCCAGGAACTCAAAAAGCGAGTTGAGGTGTGTCGGGAATTGCTCTCTCGTAGATCGAATCTGCGATGGGTAAATTCCATCATCGCAGCAGATGAGAAGTGGATCACCTATGATAATCCGGAGAGGAGACTGCAGTGGTGCGACGTGGATGAAAAGCCCCAGCCCACCCCGAAGAAGGAGCAGCACGAAAAGAGGGAAATGCTGTGCTTCTTCTTCTGCTCCCTCGGTCCCCTCTATTGGGAGATCCTCGCCCCTAACACCTCGGTCACTGCCGACCTCTTCACTCAACAACTGGAAGAGGTCGCCATCAGGGTCCCTCCCGAACTCATGAGCGAGGAAAACATTCTGATGTTGATGGACAATGCGCCCGCCCATCACGCGAAAATCATCCAGACCAAACTGGACGAGCTTAATATGGAATGGCTTCCTCATCCACCATATTCCCCTGACATTAGCCCTTGCGACTACCATTGTTTCCGCTCACTGTCTGACTTCTGCAGGGGAAGGAAGTTCAAGGACCGAGACTCACTCGTTCGGGCATTCACCGATGGATCATATCTAAGCCTCCCGAGTTTTGGAAGAGAGGTGTTAACACCCTGCCCGAAAGATGGAGACAGGTCGTGGGTTCGAAGGGGGTATACATTGATTATTGATTATTGTAAACTGTTGAAGAAATAAAAAAAATTTAAAAAACAAAAAAAATTATCATAACTTATGGGACACCCCTATACTCAAATCTGGAATAGCCTTCACAGCAACAATGTTCTGCCGAAATGTATAAGTCACGACCGATGCAGTAATATTGAGAGTTAGCGTGAGCGTGGACCTCCCAAATTAGCTTCCCTGTGCTGTGTTGTGCAAAAATCGTCAACGTACGCGCGCAATTAAGAACAAGGGTATTTAGCGCTCCAAACGAGAAGATCGACGTAGTTGGAATCAGGTCATTTCCAAGATTCGCGTTATCAAAATAAATCGTGCATACTATATGTAGTCATTAGATGATAAAGCTCGATCAGTCCCATTCATATTTCATGTCACAACCCTGTACACTCACTGCTCTGCTTGTGTTCATCAGTGATATCACGTGAGTCTGATGACTAATTGTCTCTGGATGTCACTGTGGCAGAGAATAGAGAAAGAGAATATGCGCATCGCCGAGCAGGTAACATGCGGAGGCGCTAGGTCGGATGAGAACTAGTGGAATCAAGAGAAGATACGGTATTGTTCTCATCCGACCTGGTACCCTTGCAGAACCTTTTCTATGAGGTGTGCGGATGCGGAAGCCGTCAAGAAGGCCCGTCAAGCTGCTCGGTTCGTTGTGAGAGATCTCGTCTGCCGCAAGAGATCCGCCACGGTAAGGAACATATTATATTTTCTAGAATTCTTGAAAACATTCCCTGTTATTCCGTTTCTGCTTATCTGAACCAAACATCATATTATCCCCCGAGTTGCACGAGTTTCCTTAAAATCCGGGTTCTTCAATTGATAGAGTGAACATGAACTATGTGAATTCTTGCCAGAACCCTCTGGAGGACATGAGAGATCCGTTCGCGCCGATTAAGTGGCTTCGCATCGGAGGACCCCCTCCGCCGCCCGTTCGTAGGTTAGATACGCTATTCCTCATATTCGTCGTTCTAGTATCTCAATTGTGAAGATCACTTGATAGGTTGAAACCTGGTTTGATTTCTCCAATCCTTGCAGACTGGCCGTGCCCCGGAAGCGATTCTCGCCTCCACAGCAGCAGCAGCCGCCTCTGCCCGAGTATGCTCTTACCCCTTCCTTTCTCCCTACTTTCAAGCGTTTCTGTCATATTGTCGTGTTCTATCTGTATTTCTAGACATAAATCTTTAATTTTTTTTACTGAATCATGTTCAATTTTGATTTCCTCTCTCAATTCGCACGTTTCAGCTCGTCAGCCTCTGAGGCCGACTACCGTCTTCACTCGCCCGGTAAAATTGTGGGAAATCTCAACGATCCCCGTCGTCGTCGTCGTCCCGACACCCGACCCTTCCCTCCTCAGGACTTCGAGGTTTGTTGCCTAGTTGGGACATAGTTTAGTCCAATTTTTTGCGTCTAATCATCGCCCATAACACATTTCATGATTGCTTTTTCAGGATGCCGAGGGCTTGAGCTTCATCAGGGAGGAGGAGGAAGAGCAAGAGGTCGCGCAGGAGCGAAAGATGGAGGAGACAACGTCGAATCAGATGGCGAAGACTAGGGAGAATAAGGACGATGACGAAGATGTGCCCTGCCTCGCCCTCAATGGTGTTCATATCAGCTGTTAGAGGGGCATCGAAGACTTGCAATCGATGAAGTTATTTCCTACGTTTATCCCTCCCTCTGACTCATGCAAGCTCTTTCCGATCGTCATTATGTATATACTGCTCTTTTTTCTCCTTTGGTATATCTTAGCACCATTCCACCTGTTCAATGGGATTATTCATTGAAAAGATACCGCAAACTGAATCATCATTCCAATCAATATCCTCTTTTAGCTCACTAATCCTCAGAGATAATCAACAGCCCGTTTTAGTGTGAATCCGATCCCTCATTACCTATCCTTTCCAGAAGACTTTGTATCACGTTGATGCAAAAGTTCCTTTCTTTTTTTATGCTAAGTTTTGACCCGGAATATCTCGGCTGTTTGATTTGCAATCAGCCCTTCTTCAGAGTATGTTGTAGGGCACTACTCGCATATAATAATCATTCACGCACAGTAGGCTCATCGTCCTCCTATTCCACGATCAATTTAAAACATTATGACAATTATAGGCAGAAAGTCATGATATTTTTTCAACAATGTCACATTTAGCCAGGAATTGTTTCTGGTCTACTTCAAATACAAAAACTTATAGCCCATGCTGTCCTCTTTTAAATACGGCTATCGTTTTGATGACCGCATCTCTTAGTCAAGAGTTATCTCTCGTCAAACTAATGCCACCTTCAAAATGTTGGTTCAATACGGAATTTTTTCATTCGTTCGGTGATTGTTGAGTATGGGTCTACGCGCTGTAATCAGACACTAAATGTACTACTGTAAACTAAAAATGGGTGAGCTGCAGGTTGTTCTATTATCAGAAAAACTGTAATTTTTGAAATGCTCGATATGAAGGAAAATACTCATAAAATGGTAATTGAGTGGTTCTGTGGAGAATGCGCCCTATTCGACCAAGCGAAGTCCAGCTCTTTTCCTTAGTAGGAATGATCAGCCTGAGGTTCCTCTACGAAATAGTTACTAAATCGTGACAACCCATATTGCGCGAACGGTAGGGCTTGTTATGAAACATCGATTTTGATCTCGAAATTTTGATAACTTACTTTGGAGCTTGATCGTATCTTTCTGAATAGAGTAGTCCTGAAGTTATTAATTCTTGTAGCAAGCCTAGTGAGTAGACTGTCTTGCCTTATAATACTGATTCATATCTTTGCTCGATACAGAAACTAGACGGATTATGCGATTTTTATTATAAGCTTGTAGCCGCATTTGCAAATTCGTGACCGCTGCGAAGCTTTGGAACATACACGAGACACGCAGTCAATGTTTTGATGACATCTTGTACCAATACCCTCTACAATAGTGACATGATTGTAGACCACGGTATACTCTTCGTGGAACGGGGGCTCATATTCCGACCCAATTTCGGCGCCCACTCTACCCACTTCACTCATCAAATACTCCTAGAGTTCTGAATAGTAGGGGCTGACTAAATGCGAATTTGGAAGAACTATAATGACTCTTCAGAATGAGCCTAAGCTCATGTTGATAGGATGTTTTTTGAAAGTTATATGTTGAAATGTGAAGGTGAGAAAAAAAGAAAGGAACTTTTGCATCAACCTAGTAGTTGTCAAAGCAGAGCAGTTTCCAATGACGCTCTTCTTTATCGAGCTGTCCCCGCCCCATCCCCTGTGATCCCTCGCATCCGATAAAGTAATCATGTTATTGTTGTTCGCGCTTTTTTTCTACAGGCCATCTGAACACACACACTGAACACTGTAGAGAACTGGTGGGGGCGACACGACAAGAGACGATGTCAGTGCTCACAACATGGGTGGCGCAAAACGTCTGTTTCTGCTGCTCTTCTACTTTCCGACTGCAGCCAGAGCGCAGCAGCAGCCGCAGCAGCCGTATTGGCCACAGCAGCCCGGCCAGCAGCCTTTCCCGTTCCCGCAGGCGCCCGGTCCCTTAATGAGCTGCAACGATAAGCGACAGTGAGTGAGCTAGATTTCGATTTCCTCACACATATTTCGCAAAAATTGGATTTTCGTCATTGCTAGTGGTCCTGATAGACGCTGATTCAGGTGTTCCTATTGGACAAAAAACGGTTTCTGCAATCACACCTTCTACAATGACAACTACAAGAAAGAGAAGTTTGCGATTTTTCTATTGACAAATCCTTTCCCTTATGAATGACTTAATTATTCACTGATATGATTTGGATGTTTTGAGTATGTTTTTTGAAAAAAATCCATTCAGGTGCGCAAACGCCTGTGGTCTTTGCACAGGAACTACCACTGGAGCATGTGTGGACACCATTCAACAGTCAGTTTACAATATCTCACGTTTTCCTTTTTTGCTCATAATGGATTATTGACATCAAGTCTTTGAAGCTTCCATGATGAAAATTTATTCGTTTTTGCTGCTTTCTGTCGCGCTTTCGATTCGCAGCAGTCTACCATTATCAGATGCGCCTCCTACATCTCGCTGGGATACTGTAGCATTCCGGGCGGGATGCAGGCGTGCTGCGCGACTTGCTCCTCGCAGCCGCTGCAGCCCACCAACCCCGCAAACCCAGCACCAGGTGGCACTGGCATTGGCTCCGTCCTGGGAGGACTCGGGAACCTAGTACCAGGGCTTGGAGGAGGTGGAGGAACAGGGAATGGACAGCAGCCCAACCCGTTGGGCGCACTCGGCTCGGCGCTCGGGGGACTGACGGGACGGGGCGGAAACCCGCTGTCCGCCATTGGAAACACGCTTGGCAGCGCCGGGAGCGCCCTTGGCGGCCTGATTCCGGGAGGAAACTCAAACCCGCTGAGCGCCGTCACCAATGGTCCCGGACAACTGGGAAATCTGGCCAATCTGGCCGGAATGTTGGGCTGAGCTTTTGGGCTGAGCTTGTCTACTCAATTTGTATTCGTGCAATAAACATTTATGCGAGGATATTTACAAGTGAACAGTTCGTTGAACATCATAATTGCGACCTGAATTAGAACGCAGTGGAGGGAAATGACAAGTGAATCACGAGTGACAGCACAAAGTTGGCGCGCGTTATCCTGATTTGGACTCGATTCGGACTGAACAAGGGACAATCTGGGAAGCTCTGGCGCATTTGAATCTACATCATCAAGCTCATTCTGACCTAGTAGGAATCGACCTGCGAAAGTGGATTATGTATGAGACTATTTCGCAGGTGGTTGGGGTCTCTTTCTCGCCTCGACTATGGAATCGCGGAGGAAATTGAGCACGACCCCGTAGGAGGGAGAGGTCCGTTCGCTCGGCTTGCACATGTCGTGGTGGATCTGCAAGGAAATCCATATTTAGAACATCCATATTTAGAACGTAGAACAATCCGAGAAATTCTCCCAAAATTATATTAATATGGCAGCAAGAATACTGAACATGATTGTCCTGTCTCTAGTCTACGAGCAATTTTCGCATGATAGTAGGTACATAAATCTGGCTATGTAGGTAATAATAGGTAGTAATAATTTAATAAGAATAATATCGTAATAATAGAGTAATAGAATAATATTCTCTACGTGGGTAATATTCTCGCTCACCTCCTCAATGTGGTAGAGTGCCCCTCTCGAGTAGACAGCAGATTCTCGCGGAACGACGATTCCCTTCGTCCTTCCTATCAGATTCGACTCCTTCGTCTCGATCATCGACGCAATGATCGGGATAGAATCGTGGATCTTGGAGAAGTCATGATCCAGCTGAATAATATAATAAATTGCTTTTATGCTAATTTTATTCATTTATATGCAATATACACTTTTAATATACATTTTATACACTTTACACTTTTAATATACACTTTATACACACTTTTGAGCAATTTTATTTGATGAAATTTTCGATGTGATGTCTTGAAGATTGTTTTCACTTCGACTGCTTACCTTCTTGTTCAAATCGTTGCGCTGCCTCAAGAATTTCACATCTTCCGACACAATCTCATAGCCCCAATCGGCGATGGGACTGCCTTTGTGAGGAGTGGCGATGAAGAGAATGCCGACGGTTTCTGAAATATCATCCTTGCATTTGCACTGCTGATGCCAAATCGGGCCCGGTCTGACCCTATGTTCTCTTGTTCCTCTGAACGGCGAGAGATTTCACAAATTCGGAAGTGTTGGTTCCATTTTGATATCCCTAATGTGCACCTTATTTGTTTGTATAGCTCCAGATATAGGTAAAATCTAAGCTACTTTGTGTAAATTATGTTTGACAATTGAATGCCAGTAACTTACGGCCTCTAAGTTTCAACCAGTCCAGGACGAGCTTCTTGGCGAGAAGTCCTCCTAGAGAATGGCAGATGAAGACAACAGGTCGGGAACCGACGCCCGCCCGTTCCAGTTGTTCCGAGAATCGGTCGGATCGACTCTGAATAGATATATTTGTTCATTAAATCACTAAATTCAGGGTCTGTGACTCATGAAAAGCATGCAATTCCAACGATCTGGGAACATACCTGCAGACTCTCCATCGTTCCTGTGAATTGAAGGAGGTAGGACGGATATTCGATTCCTATTATCCGAATTGGATCCACGATGTCACGAGGCAACCAGTCCTAAAAACATCTCAATTGATGAGGGGATGATCTAAGAAGGCAGATCACGAGTTGATTTTTAACAACAAATTTCCATAAACGAATTCACTGACATGGACTGAAATTTGTTGAGTTTATATGTCAAAAGTGCGAAAGGTCAAGTAAACCCAAACTAGTTTGTAAACCTTTGGCCAGCATTCCGTAAGTGTCCGATTGTGGAAGTAGTCCTTCTGTCGCCATGTGTAGTTGACGGAACCTCTCAGGCCATGAATGAGAACGACGTCAATGACTGGCTCTCCCTCAAAAATGCCGATTAATACGATAATAGAACTGTCATTCTGCGAATCTGTATTAGGAAACCGGGAAAACGACAACCAATCAAACTTGTTGCAGTTGCGTGCGCGCTTAGGCATTTTCGTGGTGAAAGTAAGTAGACTTTATTCGAGTCAAAGGTTCTTTAAATCGTTTATTTTCTTTGCTTCTGTAGATCAAATGAGTCGCGTAAAGCCACTGTCGACTGACCATGCACAGATACAATTCGTAGATATCCGCTGACAATGAGTAGTTGATGAGACCAAGCGAGTGGAGGGCATTTCGAAAGACCTTAATAATTGAATTATTTTCTTTTAAATTCTTCATCTTTCTCAAGTCTACGGAATTTTCACGGCTGGTAAGTGACGTGAACTCTATGAGTGATGGAACAGTTGTTTGCAATGACGAAGGGTTTTATCTTTACATCTACCTATGAAATGCCGGACTGATCTAATACACCTCACAGAGGAATGATTAGATTTAAGATTTGAAAACCAGTAAATAACTACTGAATGTTTCAGATAATCTAAGTTTTGCTCACTTTATGTGCAATTATTCTTTCCTCAAATGAGATTCCATTAACGACGAGGTTGCTGAGGATTCGTATCCACTCCGACTCGAGCACTGCATTGGCATACGACTCCCCGAGGGCTGCGATGTTGGCCAGAGTCTGGAAGTGTTTTTTAGATTGTTCCATATTTTGACGCATTCGTATAACAGATGTGAGCCTTTTTGTGTGCAGGATAGTTCGTTCATTTTTTTTTTCAAAGTGTTCTTCTCCTCGCCTAAACACACGGCGGGACGGGAACGGCGACTCTGCCCGCAATGTGTAATGCAGCGGGAACAGACTGGACCAATCAGGGCGATGCCATCACGGAGGTGCAGTGCATAGGTTCGTCATGCAAAAACTTTGTGTACTTCGGCGCGCGCCTTTCTCTATCTCTTGCAAAACATCACCGGGAGTCGAACCTGCCTGCGTCGGCATGCCAGTCAGACACCATGCCCATTAGTCGGAGTCGAACCTGTTGGGAGTTGAACCTGCCTGCGTCGGCATGCCAGTCAGACACCATGCCCATTAGACACCAAGGTTGGGGCGCGCGCCTTTCTCTACCTCTTGCAAAACATCACCTGCGGGCGGGAGTCGAACCTGCCTGCGTCGGCATGCCAGTCGGACACCATGCCCGCCTAAACCTACAGGTCCCTAGATGCCAATAGTACCTTGAGCGCGAGGACAGCGAGATCTTTGTTGTCTTCCCGGTATTCCTTCCACATTGTGTACAGAAATTGCACGATCGTAGTGTCCAGATGTATGGTGTTTGAGGGTTTCTGAAAGCATACAGTTTGGACGACGACTTATAACGAAATAGGGACTTGTTATGGAAAACGATAGACTGGAATCTTCATGTGAGAATTGGAAAGAGATTGTCGATTCAGATTCTCACCTCAGTTTTCAGGAACAACACTTGCAGAATCCTCTGCAGGTAAGCGAGTCGTGAAGGACGTCTGCAAATGTTCACATTCAAAGCTGTTTCATATTACGCCAGATCTGATGTACATTGCTTCCATGCGTCAAATGGGTCTGGAAAAAGCGAGAGTGCACGTCGGCACTCCGGCAAGACCCATATCGGCACAGCGAGAAAAACAGCGTAATGAATGGTAAAAATCGATTATATCGAGTAGACCACATTGGCAAGCTTGTTTGGACATATCGGCAGAAAGTACAAGGCGAGGCCTCATTTGACGTATGATAGCTACTAATATTCGATGCATACGGTTGACATCCAGTTGATCCAAATAGTCAATTCGATAGCTATACTCAAAAAATTTTTGTCTGTTCCCTCTGATTCCTCTCGGCAGTTTTCCTAATCGTCCCTTTTCCCAACCTTGTTTTATTGTAATATATCACCTGCCAAACCATTCATCGGTGCACGATAGCTCGTCCTCATCACACGGCACTCGATTCAACCAGTCGAGCGCCGCCTGGAACTCCTCCCCGAGATCGAACTGCAGTGAAGAGTTTGATAGCGTCTAGTTTAGTGACGCCAAAGCGGAACCCGACTCTCATCAATTCGCGTTTCCACAAGGAGAGTTTGACATCACTAGTCTGGTTTACGATTCAGGGGCGGCTTTTCAGAAAGTTTTCATCGACAATTTGTACAGTAGATATCATCATTACACAAAAATTCGATTTTTCTGAGGAAGATCCACTGATATATCTACATTTCGACGCGAAACACACAGATACGGTCCGTTACCTTCTGCAAGATCCTCTCAATCTCCATGTCGGAGTCATGCTTGGGAAACTTCCGGACGGGCACTGCGTTAACGAGCTTCCACCCATGGCCGGCGAGAGCCCCGAGCGAACGAGTGGACAGGGAGGAGAGATGGTCTCGAGAACGTTCTGAAAACCATGGGGAAGGTGATTCCGGAAGGTCGGGAATGCCAGTGAGCACGAAAAAGCATGCAAAAATACGATTATTTAACCTTTTCCATCAGTCATTTCCATGATAGGTTACGGTATGCTCAGATTCGGGTGGCTACATTCACTAATGTTATATTGTAAAGTTTGTAAAGTTTCAAATAATATCTGGAATAGCTAACCTATATCGCTTCTCATGATGAAGTCGATGGCCTCATCGACTCTGCTGCTCTCATTCAGACACTTCACTGCTTCGTTCAACGATGACAGCTTCCGCTCTCTCGTGAAGTAATCCCAGCCGAAATAGGAGGAGAGAAATGCTCTAGAACATGCAAATTATCAAATTTTTTGAGCAAAAATATGATTTTGACTGATTCTAGTTCGAAATTGTAGCAAAAAAAACAAATTTCAAACGAAACCAACCCGATTCCGGCCGAGGGCACGATGTACTTTGTCATATTGGCTGTAGGATACGGCTGTGCACTCTCCGATCTAATCCATTGCACTGATAAAACGAGGAAAAAGAGGAAGGAGGGATCACGCCATAATCACGCGAGAGTTCACTCAGGTCTACGCGCGTGGTAGAGAGGGCGAACAGGTTGACGAGTTGTCTTACCGTAGTCGGGAAACTCTCGTTTCTCTGCCACTCTCTCGCCCACTCTAGGCGGAACCAGCAGGGCGATCCGTGTGGGACATTCGCGCGCTCTATTGGAAATAGGTGTGCGGATAACGTACATGAACAGTACATGAAATAAATTTTTTTTTTTTTAAATTGAATGATTTCTTCCCGACTACATCCGGGAACGCCTCTGGGTAGGTTTCGATTACGGTAGGTATACGGTAGGAGACGATTATTGATCGATCGGAAGACGAAAAGGACAAAATTGTGACATTTTGATTCACCCTTGGACTGGATCGTTAATTTGGACTTGACGGTCACGGAAATATAGGAGGGACAAACAAACCAACTTACAAACATGTAATTATGGTTGTCGCAGAGTCAGATTTTTTGTGTTTTGATCAGCAAAATGTTGCACACCTTTTCTCGAAATTTCTCGAAGAAAAAAGTCAGTCCCCGATAGATTGGGATACTTTGACTGAACTGGGCTGCATTTGTAATGAACTTTGGTTACGGTATCTATTGGGTACGGTATACAACTCATTTATCGATTGACGATTGAAATCCGCGAATATGGCCAACCGTATGACCCAATTCTGGGGTTACGGTAGCTACTTCGTACCGTAGGTGTACAGCAGATTATCGATTTTTTGGTTAGGCGATTTGGGTGATTTGAAGCAATTTCGAAAAGTAATTTCATGATCGTCATAATTGAACTGGATAACGGTAGTCACGAAAAACCCTCAAACCGTAATTTTGTCGATTTTTTTCAATTATTTATTTTATTTTTTGTTGGAAATGAGAAAACTGGAAATGAAGGCACCCAGGCACACCTTTTTTTGAAATTTGGTGATCCAGGCGCACTCTTAGAAAAAAAGCGTGCACACTTGAACAGTTTCAGTCCAATACCGTACACAGATAAAAATGTGTGTTATCTGGGGTACCTGAACCCGTTTGTGTTTTATAAAGCGATATACATGTGTGTTTCGGGACAACACACAAGCGAAGTTCAGGTGCCTTGCACACTGGTAAGTTTCAGGTCTCAGATATTTGATGGTGCACTCATCTTTTGTTCCATCTCCTCAGTCTTCACACTGCCTCCGGATCCAGTCGCGCAAACATTGGAAGGACGTCAAGTAGGTAGGGGCAGGAGGAGGGAGAGAGAGAGAGAGAGAGAGAGAGAGAGAGAGAGAGAGAGAGAGAGAGAGAGAGAGAGAGAGAGAGAGAGAAGGGGCCAGTCTTCGAAATAAAGGATGACGCGGAAATTGAAAAAGCGCGCAAGAGCGAGGAGAAGGAGGGAGGGACACTGTGTCACATGTGCGCCCCCCTGGGCTAATGAATGGAAGAATCATCCACCTCCTCATTTTCAGGAATCTTGCACGATCCCAACACTTCCCTCTGTTGCTCCCTTTGCAATCCGAGTGATTGAATTGTTACGAGATCAAGGGGACCCGCACTCATTATGGGATTAGGAAGTGGCTTCCGGCTGACAGAAGTGGCTGGACAGGCGTAGTCAAAGTACCCTGCAAGGGCATGACGTCGTGCTGGCAAAACTGCTCTCCTCAATTCGTGTTCTATCTCGTTGGTCAGAAAGACGAGAGAGCAAGTGAACTGAGGAGAGTTGGAGCCCGATTGGTCATCGCTAGTCGACCCTGTTGCCAACCACCAGCTCACATGTCTAGTCTGATATATTCCATTAATTAGTGATTGCACCTGCGTGTTTTGTATCATAAGTCATCAGTGATCTCGAACGGAAAATGTTGTGAGAAAACAGCGGCGCATGTTATTGAGAGCAGATGGCAAAGCAGAGTCCCCCCTTTCCAGCAACCTCGTCCTAGGTTTCGCCCGAAACATTGCGCGAGTGTGCAGAGACAATGTGTTCTTGCCGCGCATGGGTTCGATTCCTCGCTCGCCTACTAGTGATGTCGTTTTCGACGCTCTCCATTCTGCCCACTATCTCTCGTGTCTCTGACCGGCGAGATAGTGGGCAGAATGGAGAGAGCCAAAACCGACTTTACATCCCTATCGCCTCGCCCCTCTGCGCGCCCGATGAACCGTTGCACACAACTGCCTCCTTTTCAAGCGCCTTTGAAACACACCTGAGATTCTATTCCCCGGGTATTGTATCTTTGGGCTGTCGCCTTCCCGCTATTGCTAGTTCAACGGTTCATGGAATCGCACAGATAATATTACAATTTATGTCATACTGAGATCATCAGCGACTTAGTCGATGCAAAATTCGCGTGATTCTGGTTGGACTTAACCTTTGCCTATGTCCGTGGGGCGTCTAGCACTCTCTGAAATCCACGTTCCTGCTCCTCCCCGGGATTATCATTTTCCGGTAATAATTCGCCCTTTTCTGGGCCGCCGCCGCTGCTTCGCGTTATCGGACAGTCGTAAACTCTCACTCGCTCGTTCATTCGGCGCATCGCGCATTGCTTTTCGTGTAGGGTTTCCATCGCCAATCCACCTGAATCTCTCATTTTCACACACTATTTCGCACTACTTATGGTTGATAGCCTATGCCGCCTGGCCAAAAAGGGAATCCCCGTTTCAAAGCACTCTTTCTTCATAAGTTCGTGGTTCTCCTCTCTTCAGTCCTCCTCCTTTGAACTCTGCTTTGCGTGAGATTGATGACCTCCTTATTCCCTGGATTGCGGGGGGTGGGCGCTTCCTTTGCTGAGCCGGAGGAGACCCACACCCGGGGCCTATAGTGTGCCTTCTGCCTTCCTCTCCCGAAGACGACGACGCCATCATCGCCTCTTCTCGCGGCTTCCGTAAATATAGTCAAGGGGGCTCTTATAACCGCGCGGAGTCGTCTCATTTTCATCATATATTGGTTCGAAAGGAGAGCGCGGGCGCGTGCGGTTGAGGAAACAGTGAAGGCACCGCCGGGTCAAGGCTCTCCTCGCGATGCGTGTTTTCTCGCCGATGAGGCAGAAGTCTCTGATCCCCCTCCCACCGCTTCCTCCTCATTCTCCTCCGCATCTTCCGAATCACAGATGGCCATGCGGGCGAGTGCGAGAGTGCTCTCTGTTGTCTCAGATGACGAGAGAGAGGGAGGACCATGGATATTGGACGCGTGAATTGCCCTTTCTTCGCCGCCTCGATGCCCCTCATTTCTCATTTTGCACGAGCCCCCCTTCATTCACTCTTGATTTTCGACTCCTCGTGAGATGGGGCGCATCTCTCGGCTCTTCTTTTGACAATGTTGAAACTATACTTACATGTGGTGATGGTTGATTGTGCTCCTGTGATTGTTCCACTGCATCCTTAAAATGAAGCGGCGCTCCTGTCTGTGATTTCAGCATAACAAATAATATGACCGATTCTGGTCGCTGACTGATCGCTCTCGTTATGCCCTCCTGATGATATCTCATGTGTTCGAATCGCGTGCGGAGAGGTGTGAAAAGGGGGGGGGGGAGGGGATGTGGCAGGCATAGTTTCCTCTTTGTCCGAGAATATGCCGCGGACTAGTGGAGGTGTATCCCCGATCCTGCCGTAGTGTGACTCAGTAGCGAACGAGCATGCGAAAAGCAAGCAAGGATGAGTAAGTTGCCTCGATGATTCATTATTCTCGGAAAGTCTATGCGAAACTCTTGGTCATTACAACGTTTTTGTTAATTTCTTCCTAGCTTTCTTTCACATGCCGGTTTCTCTTGACATTTTAGTGTACGCTGGATAGAAGTTAGAACATTTTCAAAACCTTCAGTAAAGGATCGCGGACTTTTCGATTTGCGGAGGTCGAAAAGGGTCTGTTTCATGGTCTCTCACCATTCAGTGAGCGAAAACGGCGGTCTAATGCAAGCAATGACGAGCTCATTAGAAACAGCATTGATCGGGTTGTGTGACGTTTTATTTGTTGCCAAAACGTATCCTATTTGCGTTTGTTTCGATCTAAAAATGGCCGCCGTGCCATGTGTGAGAGCACGCGAATTGAGGAGAGTCGGATGCCGATTTGTCACCGCTAGTAGGCACCGGAAGTTCTCTCGCTTGCCACTATCGAAGTAGTCATTCTCCCCTCTCCCCTCATATTTGCTCTTCATCGAAATGTTTCGGCGGCATCCTAATGAATAGTGGAAAACTGACTTCCTACCTTCCCAAATATCCCGGCATGAATAGGTGAGTCTGTTAAAAAATACAATTATTTATGGAAAAAGTGCGCAAGTTTATTTAACTTCCGAAATGAGCGCGTAATCTCCGACATGTGGTGTTCATTTGGGGAATGAATGCGCGCCGTCGGAAGTCATCCATCAATTACCATTGAACCTCGCCCAATCCCGAAACACCCTACTCTCCAGTAGTGATGTCGTTTCGGTTTTGACTCTCTCCATTCCGCACACTCTCTCGTGTCTCTAATCGGCGAGACAGTGTGCGGAATGAAGACCGTGTGCGGAAAGCGAGCCAAAACCGAAACGAAACCACTACTCTCCACTAATAGGACTGGCATCTTTTTGGGAGTGCCCTGTGCTCCGATTCCTTTGCTCCGTCCGGGTTATTGGAGGGACGACGTGTGGTCATTATTTGCGATTGCGGGGAGCGCATATTCATCTGCCTACGGGGCGCGGACGGGGGAAATGTTTCTTCATTTCGACCAGTAGATCCGTCTCGTGAGCTAGCTATGACGATAGAGGAGCAGCTCGAGGCCTCGTGGCGGTATGGTTTATGTTTTTTTTCCGGAAATTTCGCAGTGAATCAAAATCAACATCGGTCGACTACATTTGCACGAAGTTGTAGCGCGAATCGAATTGAGAGTGTTGTTGATTCTCATGCTGTGCAGAAAGTCAAGGAGAGGAGAAAATATTTGAATTCCTCCCGCAATTTCGTATCACAGTTCTCATTGAACCTAGACACTTCTTGGAATATGGGTTGTAAACATCTTTGACTCCCCAAGAACGAAGTTTCAAGACGCTACCTCTACTGGTAGCTGAGATATTAAAGTGCGGGGATTCAAATATTGTCTCTTTTCCTTGACTTTTTCCACATCATCATCCCGCTTGGTTGTGGTTTATTACAACCTGTTCAAAATTCCATCAACTATGAGCTTGTGCAGCGAGCCATGGGAATCTGCAGAAACCGCATGATCTCGGATGTCCTGCCAAATTTATTCTCGCACTTTGATGACTCAATTTCCCCTCGGGCTCATGAGAGAGGGGGTTTGTTTTGTGTGCCTCGGCTACGTGCTCTCGCAACATTTCTTGGCTAGATTGGCTGTCAGAGTGAGGAATCTTTTCATTTCCCGCGCTATCTCCCCGGTCGGAGCTACGAGAGTGCACGTATTCTGTGGAGAGGGGTCGTGTTTTGACAGCACTAGTCGGGACTAGGGTTTGGCTAATTCAAGGATTGACTCTCTTCATCTCGCGTGCTCTCTCGCTTCTCTGACCCGTGAGAGAGTATGCAAAATTAAGAGAGTCATCCTTGAACTATCAGCGCTAGTCGGCAACAATGCCTGCGTCTGACGTGGTCAAGCATTCCCATTCGCCCTTGATAACAGCTATGATGATGTGGGCGGTGCTCTTTATCCATTGAAAAGTATTGTCATGTGTCCTTTCATGCGTAGCTGTTTGCGTTTCAAGGCAATTTGTTTCGATAAGTTCGATAACGTCTTTCTTGTGCATGCAGAATTCATCGGGTTCACAACGGTACTCTTATTCTGACGTATTTTGCCACAAATTCAGTCTACTTGCCGTTCAGAGATGACCATTATCAGCGAATTTTATTTTTGAAACGATATTTAATTATTGATTCTTTTCAGCAGTATCATGGGGCTGATTACGATGACATTTTGTGACGTGCGGAATAACTTCACCGATGTCTCAATCGCGTCTGAAGACGAACGAGCGGCAATCGAGACCCTGGGGCAAACCATGGGCTGGGTTATGGTAAGTTCTTAAAATATTTACCAAAATATATTTGCAAGTTATTTTTTGAACATCTGAGAAGGGCTGATATTACAGCCCAGTAGACGATTGTGATTTTGATTACAGCTATTTCTGTTGAAAAACCATTTTGTTTCATGCCAGTAAACAGGCCTGAATTTGGCTTAGATTCTAGGAGGCCGTGTAATTAGAATATTTTTAGACTCCCACAATGAAAAATGAGTGGTGGAATGCTGATGCTAAAAATAAGCAAACAATCGGTTCAGCCCATTGTAAACTCGGGCTCCGTGCGCAGCATCACTTATCGATTTCCAGAATTCTGATTTAGTTGATATCTTCACTTATTGTATTCAATGCCGAGGTTCAGTGGCATTTCGTTAGGTCGAAGATGTTTGGAAGCTTTGCAACACGGAAATGCTATTTGACGAAGGTCATTATGGCAGCTCTCAAGCATAATCATCTATTCGTTCGTTAATGTAGGCAATTGGTAGTGGGGATAAATGCAACGCACTCATCGCGCACTCATTAGAACCATAAAAATGCATCCATCTTCTACGAAGGAAAGATGGGTCATGTGCGTTGAACAACTAAGGCTGAATGCTTTTGCAGAATGCCTCAGTTGACCCTTTCATCCCGATTGCATCTTTTCTCAGACCTGGGAAAAATGGAACATTTAGATATGAAAAGATCTGAAATCTGGACTAAGCCGATTCCAAAATAATCCGTCCCCTTTCAGGGATGCTTGTGTCTGATTGGAATCAGCGGGAACATTCTCAACCTGAAGACCCTCCAATCCTCCTCACTCCAGACCGTGCCTTTCATGTACATCCGAGCTCTGGCGCTATTTGATCTGGTACGTGTCTCATTCTGTGGAAAAAAGTCAAAGAGAAGAGAAAATGCCCGCAATTGTATATCTCGACTGAAAACTTATCGATTGAAAACTTTTTTTTTAAATATGTCTTCTTCTCCTTGACTTTTTCCCATAGCATCAGTCTCCCCGCTCTCCCCCTGCCTTCTCAAGTTTCTGTTTGATTCCCGACCCACTTTCAGATCGGTCTCATTGGTGTCCTAATGAACATCATCACCAAGTTGCAGTTCGGAACAGTAAGTGGAAGGGTGATTAACTGGTAATGATGTGGAAACAACACTGTGGTCGATAGGTTTTTGTGATTTTGTTGCATTTTGTTCGCTCGCTGATGAGTACATTCGTATGATAACTTACTGCATGAGAGCTATTTCGCAATGCCGCTTCTTACATAACAGTTGTCTCTCGCATGCTAATTGTGCTCATCCAGTAGGTTATCATTCGAATCTTCTCATCTAGTTCCGTGCGCTCTTTGGGTCGAACAGTCGAATGAAAATCAACAGCGAAATGGGTACTGTAGCAAAGACTTTAGAAAGTTTTGAGACAGAATAAGATGATTTCAGGGCTACTGGAACATGGCGTACAAGTCGCACATCGAGCCCGTCCTGATTAACACTTTCTTCATCGGAGGGCTCTACTGCGCGTTCATGCTCACGCTAGAAAGGTGAGAGACAAGTTTTTGATATTAATATTTTTGTTAAAAATTGTATTTGTTATTGAAGAAAGCAGCACTTCTTGACGAGGAAAATCATTAGGTTCTGAGCGTAAGTGCAATAAATCGCACGAGTGAGGGTTTGGTGGGCCGGGTGCCCCCGGCGCGTTGTTTATCCTGATGTTTCCCGGAAAACGTCGCGTGATTCTACAATTAAATTACCCCGCATTCCCTCTTGCTGAGCAAAGCGCGGACAAACACACGTTTGCCGAGATGAAAATCACGGACCCTCGGGATTTGCGGATGATAGTGATGGCAAATCGGAAATGAATCTCCTCAATGCGTGTTCTCTCTGGATTCCCTATGAGAGAAACCCCGAATAGAGGAGAGCCGGAATCGACTCTGCTTCACTAGTGCACAGATGTGCCTCTCTGGCTGCTCAATTATGTAGATGGAATGAGGGAAGAGGGACTCCTTCTATCGAATCGGACGAGTAGTAGGGCGGTCCATTCCCTCCCTCCCCCCTCTCCCCCTCCGCTCTCTCTCTCCCCCTCTCTCCCTGGATCGGAAGAGGGAGGGGGAAGACTCTATTCACTCTCTCGTTTCCGTTCTCAGCAAGCACTGCCTGCCACCCCCGTCCGCCTTCCTCCCTTCCTTTCCCCAAAAACAAGAGAGCAGTAGTCACCCAGCCCCCCCCCCCCTCGTAGTAGTGCCCCAAACCCTTTTCCGCGACTGATATGCCCCCGTCCTCAGGTCGCTCCTCATCGCTCGGCCCCACTACCGTCAGAGCAAGCCTAAACGGGTCAGTCATATATCGACAAGTCCACAATATCGATTGGGCCCATTACACTTTCTTCGTCTTTCCATCTACTTTCCAATTCCTCGCCATATGCCTTCCCTTGCCATATGTCTTCTTCCCAACTATCTCTTTCCATCCATTTCTCTCTCCGAAATTCAGCGAGGCAAAGACGCATTTATCGGACGGCTTTTCCAGACGGCTCGCATCCGCATTACGATTGCATGGCTGGCCGCCTTCATACTGCACATCCCACTCGGTTGCCAATTCAAGCCCGTACCGTCAAAGAATGGCGGATACACAATTGGAAACAATGTCGACCTACTGTGCAGGTACTGTAGCTTTTCACGGCGTTGAAAGACCCTGTGAAATATAGAAAAATTCCCCGTTTTTGAAGCCAATTCGTGATTCGTGAAGCCAATCCGTTTAGCTACACTTTTCCACGAGCTCTGGGTGAGCCCGAAGAAAAATGTAGCTATACGAATTGCCTTCATTCGACGAAGTTGTTAATACTAGAGTCGATAGAGAAAGGGAGAGAGGGGTAGAGGGCCAATTCGCCAGAAGAAAGGAGCGAGATAGTGGGCTGAGGGGGGAGAGGGCTGAGAGCGGAAGCTAATTCGGGTGTCGAGAGGGCCTCTCCCTCCCGCTCCCGGAAGTATAGCAGAGTGATTTCGAATGCGAGTGCGCGCGGCCTGAGAAAGGCCTCATTCAGATGAGATGAGGGATTAGATGAGGGTACTGAAGAGAAGTAGGCACTCTCATGATTAAAAACACTAGAAAGATATGATTATTGATTAAATACAATGACGATTTTGTAGTGAGCCATTGTACACGTTCTACTACTACTACAAGTTCATCCGGGAAGGAATTCGATTGATGACCGTGGTTCTGATGGCAGTTCTGAATGGCGTGATAGCGTACAAGCTGCAACAGACCAAGGTATTCAGCAATAGCTATATTTCACCTCTCGGAAGTGCATTCGAACTCAAGACCCTTTTGCCATGGCTTTTAGAAAGATTTTTTTAATGAAGAAATTCAAAACAATCGCTCTCATAAGATACCGCATCTCAGAGACGGCGTCGCGAGATGCTCTGCCAGCGCGCGACCACGGCAGCCATGCTGTGCAGCACGGCCTCCAGTGCGTCGGCGAGGTCATCCATCGCCGTCGGAGCAGATCCACGGTAGGAGAGTGTCATGTATCTCTGGAGAAAAAGTGCCACGTCATGTACTTTTAATTTTCTCTACTGACTCGCCATCACTGTTTCATTCTTCTCTGACTTGTCTGCTCAAGAAAAGTAGATCTATCGGTACTGCATTAAACTCATACCAAGAGTACATCTTCTTTCAGGTCGCACACGTACGCGACCTCCGCCGGGCCCGTCAACAACCCGTCCTTCAGCAGCACTTCCTCCTCGGGAGGCAGACAGAAAACAACGAAGGTTGAGGAGGGAGCGAGGAGGGACGTCAGAGGCAGTACCAGTATGATCAGGTTGGATCGATTACTCTTCCTTGGATACATGAGATGTTGTTGGTGAGAAATAGGGAATAAGACATTCGATGGTTCTTCTTCACTGGTTCTTCTTGCCTTACGTTTATACAACCTTTTGATTTTTTTTTGGTTTAGTTGGGTGTTTTTCAGTAGTGTAAACAAATAAAATAGCAGATATTTCAGTGTCTATCGTTCCTTCACTGAGAAGAAGCTGACGGTGCTGATGGTCGCCATCTGCATTATTTTCCTCATCGGCAACCTTCCTCAGATGATCATCATGAGCGTCCAGGACGAGTCGAAGGAGGGCGTGTACAGATTCCAGGTGTGATCTTTGATCTATCCACTCTCAAGCTCATGAGCCTGTTCTCTATTAGAGAATGCTTGTTTGAGAATAAAACCGAGATAGAGACAACCATCTTCTCACAAACAGTGATTACTTTCCAGATGCTTCGACACAGCGGCAACTTGCTCGAGGTGCTCAATCACTGTCTCAACTTCTACGTCTTCTGCATGGCTTCGTCTGAATACTCGCGCGCCTTTCTCCTCAACTGCTCCTGTTTCCGACGAGCGGCCGCTAGAGTGCCCCTGCTCAAGCGATTCACTCAGGCGCCCCTACTGACTGGAGCGTGAGTTGGACTGATCTTTGCCTACACTCCATGAGCAGTTTGCTCTATTCACACTGCTCTAATCGCTTGTCCCTATCTTTAGAGCTCAGAGAAACATATGATATAGTTCCCTATCTGATCTAAGACCTCTCTGAACTGACCATCGCAGGTCGGTCGTGTCTATGAACGCCCCTCGCGAAATGATCACGGGGATCGAGATGGGCGACATGAGCAATTCTAGCGGTGGACGAAAGGTAAGATAGTGTAGTTATTACTGTAGATACAGTATCTCTAATATTACTGTATTTACAGCATCTCTGTTATTACTGTAACTACTGTATCCAGTTGCATCTTACGGTGAGAACGGCAGTTAGAGTATCCTTCCTTGTAGATCTCGACCATCCCCAATGAGGCCGCGCTGTCCGCGAGTCAGGAGGACAATCGGCGGAAGGTGAGATTAACTTGCGATTAATAAATACAAATAAATTTTTAATTGCAGGTCTCCCCAGAGCCAATGCCATGTGTCGCTAAAAGGGAGACAACTCTGACTATGAACGGACACGATATTGATGAAGTGAGGTTGACTTCATATTTTCTGTTTATAACATATAGTATGCTCGAACACTTTGAGCAAAGGAGTTATGAACAACTTAGCATTGTGATGCCTCAGGAGGAGCGGAAACCGCTTAAAAGCATCCTCGTCAACTCGGGTCGTCGACTGTCGTGCTCGTTGAGGGGCTCGTCCAGTATCCGACAGAAGCGCTCGCTGACCATCGTCAACGACGGTGAAGCGTTGCGAGACGATGACGATGAGGCCGAGAAGGTGCAAGCCTCACTCTGAGTCTAGTTTATCTCCCCCCCCCCTAGACCCTTGCATATCTCCTTTGCTTTGTGATCTCTCCACCCACTGATACTCATCATGTACAGAGCTTCCGCATCTCACCATATTTAAAATACGAATTCGCAGTTGTCTCTCTCTCCATTCGCACAGGGTTTTTTGCGCTTAGCTTTCGTTGTATTCAGTCTTTAATGTAACATTAGCGGTCCGATAGCGCTTCCTAATCAATGTCCTCTGATAGATACCCCCCCCCCCCTTCAACCGTAGTTGCCCCTCCTCCGACAGTCCCTACTAGTGATACCGGATCGAATAGTTAACCTCTCCATTCTGCACACTCTCTAGTTTGTCTGACCGACTAGAGAGTGTGCAGAATGGAAAGAGTACTATTCGATCCGGCATCACTAGTCGCTACCACCATCTCTCAAGCGCCAGTCCACGCCGCGGGTATCACAGCGCTCCAACGGCGATGGGCACATGGAAGCATCCCGGTTGGTGCCCTGTGGAACCCGTGGATGGACCTCACAGCTTGCTCCCCCCCCCCTCCATCTTCTCCAAGCCTCTCGGACCGCTCATGTTGAACAGTCATAGGCATAATATTGATTTTATATCAAATAATTAATATATCGCTGATAAAGATATCTAGACGCATGCGTTTGCTGGTTTTCTATGATTTAGCATCGGTGATCCCCTCTATATTCCCCTTCCAGAGCAGTTCACACTGCGGGTATCACAGCGATCCAACGGCGATGAGCATATCAGATCGCATCCCCGCCTGGTTCCCTGTGAAACCTGTGGATGGACGTGGCTCTGCCCCCCTATCCACCCTTTGCCCCCCCCCCCCTCCTCCTCCCTAGGACCCTCTCCCCCTTTCACCCCCTCCCCCATCTTCCCCTAACCAGCAGTGTCGAAGGCTGATACCATGAAGCCGATGGATAACACATACCCGCATTCGAACGATCCAGAATGGTATTAAAAGGAGAGAAGAGAAGGTTATGAAAACTGCATAGAAGAGGAAAAAAGATTATGGTTGGCCACGCTGATCCGAGATGTAGAATTTGTTTCTTCAAGTTTCATCAGCTCGAGGCGCCACAATCATTGGAAGAAAAACTTATTCTCGAATATAACATATTATTGGTGAGATGACAACTGTGATATTCACACTGATCTTGTTGCGCAAGTATTGGCGAATCTGTTCCAGTCCTACTGCTAATCTCACTTACCTGAGCTGCATTACGTCATTGCCTATCAGTGAACAGTTGTGACAGGCGACTCGGTGGCTTCTTCTAGTTCTAAATCACTCCCACTCACCGATGATCTGTCAAGCCGACATCACAGTGCCTCCTGCTTTTCCATGCCGGGCAAGTTCGAGGCGGCCTGCAATGAGGCGGCGGAGGAGCGTACTATTGACAGTCGGCATGGCTTTGACCTGAGTTCACCCCCTCTCTTAGCCTAAGTACCACCATTATTGGACATGATGTTGGGGCTGCCAGCTTTCGGAACCCACACACTCTTTGAGTGCACCGAGTTCTGAATTTGAGCTTTCTAGTGCACTCCTGTAACACAAGGTAAGACCTTCTCATGCTTCCGAATTTCGAAGGCCCCTTTCCCTACTTAATCTTGCCATATATTATCTGGGACCGTCTCACTTCGCCAAGGTTTCTGGTAGTGAACAACTCGAACAACAGCACGCCACAATTGATGACGATTGCTATAGCCCTTCCCACTCTATTCATCTCCATCGAAGTGGCTCATCATCACGATATTCATGTTCAAAAGCGGCCCTTCGCACATCCCCAAATCGAGTGATGATAGACTAAACATAGGGAGGCACACGCTTCCTGCCCTATAGGATGTTTGGTCTGGGCTGGGCCCTTCACCTTTCGGAACCGCTGCCGGGCCCTCCCTCGAGCATTCAAAGTGGCGCCTGTTCAATCGCAGACGTGTAGAGTTATGCTCCTTTCTCCGCTCTATTAATTCCTGATCATAACATTAATGAGAACATTTGCTAGATGGACCAGTGGGGATCTCAATCGTCCCTCGTCAGAAGACTGAAGCAGCGATCAGGGAACTTCCCCGTCCCATCCTTCGTCCCGTTCAGACTCGCTAAACGGGTACGGTTAGCAGTTTTTCGCTCATTCCATTTTCTCACATCTGTCAATTATTGTATACACTATGGGGAACACTACATTCATGCATCTCTTCTTAGTTTCATTTTCACATTGATTCATCAGGTGATTTCGCGTGATTGCTCAGTCTATTCGTTTGGAACAAAATTTCAGAGGCTGTCCGACGTTGTTGAGTCCGCCCGCGATCGCTCTCAATTCGAATCATCTCTTGTCTATGCCGAGTCCTGTGAGGTACTGTATGAACCAATAGCATTCTCTTCTTACTGATTCTAAATTCCCCGAAATCAATAAGATCTCGATTTACACATTCAGGAGCTTCACGACTTCTCTGCTCGGACGGATCAATCCTCTACCGGATATGATGCCGACGCGTCGATGGAAATCGAGTTAGGCGCCAAAAGTAAGTCCCTCAAATCATGTCTGCAGTTTTGACTTGATGGTAGACTCTGATTGGGCGATAAGGTACACTTTACTCTGGATAGTATCGTCCTGTTAGGATGAACAAATACTGATTGGAATTTCAGCTACGAGCAAAATCAGGAAACTTGATCAATTGGAGAAAAGGAATAGGCACATTCGAGCCTGGCTGGAGAGCAGCATTCCTCAGGTACTGAGGAGAAAGCACATGAAAACAATGAAAAAAATATGTAATCATAAAATCAGAGTAGCCTTATCGTTAAATTTCCCCAGGAAGGATCACCGCCCGCCTCGCTGAAGAATGAAGGAAATAGGAGAAGAGGATGCTACGAATCAAGCAAAGACAGTGAGTGATTCATCGTGGTAATGAAACTCGCGTTAGTGACAACCAGTGATGTTGTTTCGGTTTGGCTCTCTCCGTTCCGCACACTATCTCGCCGGCCAGAGAATCATGAGAATGTGCAGAATGAAGAGAGTCGAAAATCTAAGCGACATCATTAGTGACAACCTGATATTTCCCCGCATTCCCTTGATTTATAGATAGTGTAACGCACCGTCCACCGGTATTCCGATATACGTGTTATTCTTGTATTAACTGTCAAAACGAATTACTTACTCTTCCTCACATCGTTCACGAGAGAAAACAGCTACTGATAAGCGGAAATAAAGGAAATGTCATGTTCGTTCATTGCCCAATTCGTATTTTCCAGAGCCAACTCCACATTCCTCACTTCCAAGCTCCGGTATGCCTACTGAATTCTGCCCAATCCATTCTAAACCACTGAGAATATATCAATCCATGCAGAGGAAACTCATCAGAAACGTTCCTATTCGTCCCCGGATGGGATTAAGAGCGGTTGGTGAGTGAATTCTACACATTATCGGGAGGAAAGAGCGATTGGTCGGCATAGAAGGTAGTAGGGATGTAATTTCGTTTTCCGCTCTCTCCATTCTACACACTGTCACCAATGTCTGAGAAACGAGGGAGTGTGAAGAATGAGGAGAATCGAAAACCGAAACGACACCACTAGAAGGTAGTGAGTCGAAGGATGGTGCGAAATATGAGATGTTAGTACATTTTTGTTCACTTCCGTATCAATGCAATAACACCCATCATAATTGAACTAACTAGTGGCATTGAATTATAATTGTATCGGAGAAGACGTGACAGACGAATTGGCCCAAACTGAAAAATAACGCGAACGATGAGAAACTGATAGAAACTTGCTAGATAAAATTACTTCATAGGCAACAGTGTGCAGTTGTCCCTTCGTGAGAGACGATGGACAACAGTATCGATAACTTGATTACTACAGATAATAATGACAGTATTTCAGCCACTTCTCGGCGCAAAGTCTACTTCCTGTAATTTCTTCCGAAGAAGAATCATTATTGCTCGATCTCTCTTCCTTTATGTGTAATTCTGCTATATGGCGACTTCTGAAGACACTCGGGCCTCTTCCTCTTGGCTCCGTGGCTCTCCGTTAGTGATGGCAACGCGGCATCCGACTCTCCTCATTTTTCGTGCTCTGTCGTTCTCTGACCGACGAGAAATAATGTGAATTGAGGAGTGTCGTGTTCGATTTGGTATCACTAATCGATTATACGTCGATTCTCTTGTTCTCGTTATCTCAGATTCCCACTATGCTCTGATCATTGTTTCATTCCCGCCCCATCATTCTTTGTCGTAATCTCGCTCCCTTCTCTTCGTCTCCCTATCAGTGAGTGTGGTGTGATTAAAAATATTGGCAACGACCTTCTTATTCTCTTCTCTACTCTCCTCTCTACTCTTCCTTCTCTTCTCCACTCGAATTGGGAGCAGCGAAGGACACACACCAGTTCGAGATTGATAGTGGGAGGAATGCGAGCGCAGCACCACACCTTCCCCCCCCCCCTTCCCCATTTCGTCCCCTCCCATTCCGACACTGTAGATCAAGCCATATACTCTAGTGGATCGAGGTAGCCTGCTCTTGAAGCTTAGTCTTTATTGTTGAATTTACCAGCAGTCGGCTTTACCGACGCGCGCGTAGTCGCTTGTAGATGTGCAATTTCGTTCACTGTGGTGAGACAATTACCTTTTCCTTAATGATAAGGAAGATAGCGGGGTGACCTACCCAGATTAGGACTCCAAACGGCATTGAGAGCGAGCGACGTTCTTACGAGCTGAGACGTTGACCCCTTTGAAGTGAGTGATGGGTGAAAGGTCGTATCGCGGCTCGCGATCGTAATCAGGGCGCAGGAGCGGTGGATAAGGTAAGTTTAGTGCTCCCCCTCACCCATCACCCCCTCTCCTCACCCCTCCGTCCCTCTCCGTCCCTCTCCGTTCCCGTTCCCGATCAAGAAGAGATAGAGAGGAGGAGAGCCACTGGCTATTGAGATCATAATCGTATAATGGCCTGAGAAGACGGGCAGAAAACGGCGACGAGAGGCGTTCCCTGGAAGGGGAAATAGTCGCATTTGGTTGATACTAATGATGTCGTTTCGGTTTTCGACGCTCTTCATTCAGCACACTCTCTTGTCGCTCTAACCGTCGAGATAGTGTGCGTAATGAAGAGAGCCAAACCCGAAGCGACATCACAAGTTGATACTCACTTATCGCTAATGCAGTAATTTCGCTACTGAAACGAGTCTCTAATGGAAGAATATTAGATGATTTGTTTAATGTGATGCTAGCTTCTTGTGAAAAAAATCATTCGCTTCATGCGAAACTCTATACAGAAAAAAGTGAACCTTGCCTGATCTTCTACACTCCCCGTCAGTAGTCGTCAAGAGGAGGGGGGAGTAGAGGGTAACCTATTACGGTGGAACTACTCAACGACACTGGGGTTCGGGCGATCTACGGCAGGGCTTCCCTGCTGGATTCCGCTTTCGAGAGGCGTTAGCCGAGCTTTAGCCTGCCTCGTGCAAGTTGCGGATAAAGCTGGCAAGCGCCTATCGATAATAGCGGAATCAGCGGGAAAAGGAAGGAATGATGGTCGAATCGAGAGGGAAGGAAGGATAGGGGAATGACGAAACGAAGGAGGGACAGGAAGGAGGAAGGGAGGGGGGAGAAGGGATGGAAGGGGCGATAGAGACCGTTCTCTCTCATTCACTGGAGGAATGAATGGCCCCGACAGTGCATGAGAGGACGCTTGTGCTCCCTTCCTCTCTCACTCGTCTCTGCCTGCCCGACTCCGCCCATCCGTCTCCATTCCGATAAGATGGACGAGATAGTACGGCGATCGAGGAGAGCAGGCAGAGAACGCGACGAAGATGGAGAGCGAAGATAACGCGATGAACCGATTGATCATGATTCTCGAATGATTTTAGATTGTAATGATGAAATGGAAACAAGTAAACAGATTGACTGAAACCGCGAACCGTCATTTCGTTCGGAGCTGTAGTATTGCATGCGGTACAAGCGGAAAAAAAACTGTTCTAGTTTTTTCAGCGGTACTTTCATTTCGTGAAAACTCGACTTCTTGATACTTCTTCGTGGAGACAAAGATGGGAATTAGGGTTGCAGAAATATGATAGAAATAAAGGTGAGCTATGTGTTATTGGTGAAGTGCAATAGACGGTATGCGAGAGGGGCAACGATACCGATTGCAATCGGAAATACTCATGGTTGCAGACAAGCTGCACTGAAAAATATGAACAACCTCGGTTATCTCGGCTTTCGATCTGCAAGATGCACGCCACTTCTGTGCAAAGTGAGAGAAATGAAAGACAAAGCATGTTTATATTTAGCGACAATCCACTACGAGATGAATTGTTTGTATTTTTTAGTTTTTTTTCCTAATTTTTATTATAAATAGAAGACAATGAGATGTTAGCATGACAATTTTCTATTGATCATTCTCTGATGAGGCAAGGACGTTTAACTCTTCGTTTCAGTTGCGTTTACGATTCTCAATCACGAGAGTCACATTATTACTAAACTATGCCAAATCATAAGCTATGTCTATCTATGACGTAATCCGCTTGGACGCTTGTCACGTTTCCGTTCCTTTGCTCAAAACTGGTTTTAAACTCATCGCCCGACCACAAGTCATCGATCTCGACGAGCTTTTCAAATATCCATAAAAATTAGGCGCGATATTTCGTCATCTTTACGCAATAGGTAGTTTTTGCGTCTAGTTCGATGGAAAATCGTCCGAGAAAATGGAGAAAAATGTCTTTTTCACTAGCGAAAAGCCTTGGGAGAAGTTCCAATAGACGCGCTCAGACTTCGCAAAACTTCTTTCATATTTGACATTGATCTGGCCATACCGTTGTGAAACGCTATTGAGGCTGATAGCGCGGAGGAGAAGTTGCAGATGTAACCACGGAGCGAAGTGGAGTGCTACATCGCAACATTTCCGGCCCATACATTACGCTGTTTTTCTTCTTCGATGTGCCGATATGGGTCTTGTCGGAGTACCGACGTGCATTCTCGCTTTTTCGAGACTCATTTAACGTATGGATTCCATTTTCCAGATTTAGGCATTGTATGGACAGGCCGACGAGGCAACATCAATATCCTCGATATCACTCTCTTTATTGAATAATCATGATATTGACAGTGGTGTGCTGCGAAACATATATGAGCTCTTATGAAATTAATCTACACCTGTGTCCATTTATTTGCTCTCATGTTCATTTTGGTTATGCAGGAGGCCCGCAGGAGAACGTTTGCTCGTGATTCTAATGGAAATGAAAAGTCTACACGTCGGGTTCTGAGGTGTAATTCAGGAACGAGAAATAAACTTTTAAAAAAATATATAATATTCCCTTCTATGTCTGGGAAACGGAACAGCTCAAAACTCTCTTCCAAAGTCTCTTCATACAAACAGACATAATGAAAAAGTGTCCCCGAAATATGTATTCTCCAATCCACCCCCATGAAACAAGCTTTAGAAAGTTGTGCACGACTTCGGTAGCTCATAGGACAGGGCATTCCGCTCGGGCGACAACGGTATCGTTGTAGCGAATGGAACCACGGTCGCAGATGAGACTTATCGCCTTGACAGGCTGACTCGCCGAGTCAATCATGATGTTCGCCGAGCCATCATTGCATCTCAATCATGCACTATTTCAGTTTCGAATCACAGTACTTTGCTTTTTTTTGAATATCAACTTGCATGATGCTGTTGCCTTCGAAGTGCGCGTTAATGAGATGGGGCAGGTTGTGGAGAAACGAATCGTTCTCGAATTCGGACTGCACGCACGTGTATGTTGTGGAGTCGCCGGTAACTGCTACCCTTTCTTTTCAATTTAGTTTTCAGGATGCCAATACGAATTCGATACTCTCATATATCCAAATACGATTCTGAGTCCGATCACCGTTGAATTATTTTTGTCCGGAGCAGAGATGGCGAAATCACTGGGGCCGTTAAATACGTTCTCGCCACTCTTACTGGCTTAAAGGAAAGATCAAAAATCAATTTTCGAAATATAAACTCGCGAGGAGGTGCATAATGAACCACTCCGAGAATCGAGAGTTGGTCCCGCAAATCTGCTGTGTTCCTACACTCTAAATCGAATTGACATTCTCCTTAGTCGTAGTAAAATTCTGTGTGCAATTGCAAGCCCCAACGTTTTCTGAACGCGAATTTTGCTAGGACAAGTGAGGAGGACGAGGTCCTTACGTAACAATCTAGATTGCATTTGAGGAATCCGTCCAGTGAGGAGCTCTCATCTCCCGATATATTGAGATCGTCAAACTCCATTTCGAAGACCTTTAAACGTAGTTTTCAGCACTTCTATTAGCGTTCTGGACACATGCTCTTACCTGAGCGAGGGAGATTGAAATGAGAAACAGTAGGAACACCAGCGAGGACAGGCCGACTGTAAATGTAAGAAGGAACATGAGGAGAAGCGAGGCAGGTAGCTTCTTCCACTTTGTACCAAAGTCGTTAGAAGGAGTGCCCATCTCTCCATTCTGCCATGTCCCTCATCGCTCTAACCTGTGAAATAGCCCTCAGTATGGGGAGACGGCTGACTTTATTCCACTTCGCATCGCTATGGCTACATAGTGTCTGGTGATAAATGACAGCTGCGGGACGAGATGTAGCAGAGTGCTCGCATGCAGAACACCGAGAAATGAAATTACCGTGAATTACAGGCTGCCTAACGTGTCACGAGCGGGGCGTAGTCCCGTTAGTGATTCGCTCACAACCCTACATCGAACAATCTATTGTTTTCAAAAGCATTGTCGCGTTTGAATAAAGAAATTCCATAATTCCGTCGTTCCTCTGCCCAGATCTCGCTATTTTTCGTGTTTCAAAATGAAATCGGTGTAAAATTTCTACAATGCTCAGTTTCCTACCAATATAAATATTAGAATTAAAACTTTATTGCCCGAGGAATGTGTTGCACTAATTATTTGATGGTGAACTGTGCAAGATCTTTGAACGATGTTCTCGTATATCATGATGCCCCATCGAGAGAGAAAATTCTGAAATAATCAAGACTGGAGCTGTAGCCAATGGTTCATGAAGGTGCAAGGAAGGAGCAGAGCAACCTAACAGGAACCCTAAATGACTTTTCGCACTTTCCTCCGAGTTCGAATGTTCCTAAGTGCTTCAAGAGATCAAGACAGGGATCCCTTTCAGTCTGTCAAACGAGAGCGACAGATGGTTGGAGGGAAGAAGTGCTTATTCGAGAAAAAAGGGACGGCAGGCTGCTGAAGTTGCTGACAGATGGCGGAGAGGAAGAGAAATCGGCTTCCGACTCTCCTCAATTCGCGTACTCTCTCGTTTCTCTGACGGGCGAGGGTGTGTGTGATTAAAGAAGAGCCGAATGCCGATTTTTCATCCCAATTGGAGACAAAGAGAACAAGCGTAATGATGAGCGACTATACTTCTGAATGCATTGATTATTCGAGATTCAAAACAAATCCTTATTTGTGCGATAACCAGCCGACATCTCCTCTTCTACTTCTGTCTGTGATGAAATCGTCCCCATCACGGATCTCTGTTTTCTCATTCCATGCTTGAGGAAAATGGGCTAATACCCCAGATATTGAATTGAAGACGATACGCTCTGTCGGAAATAGTAGCCGATTAATCATTGAAAGATCTGTTTGAAATTGCGGATTAAAGTCTTATCGTAGATGCACTTTGCCCGACTATAGTCAACTACTGTAGCTTTCAGCAAATGAGCTAAACGATAACTACACTTTATCCGTTTCTTGAATTGTAGTTATCTTTTTAATAGGCTGCATTCACTGTAATATGTAGGCGTGAATAAGTCTTGCTTCAACTTCTAGTTAGTAAATGATTAAACAAAAAATAGGACAGGCATATTTTGTACCACTGTTGATCGTTTTTCTCGGAATGGAATCATCATTATGTAATATGATACTACTGGTCTGTGTCCATTTGTTTACATCTCTGCTGCCTTCTCTTCGTCTCTCCATCTATCGTGGTCGATTATGCTGGCAGAGAAGTGAGATACTAGATGTGAATCCGTCTCCGTTCCACGCCTTTTCTCCGTAATCCACCTACTCGGAGGAGTGAGAGACTGAGGAAATAGACGAGAGAAGGCGCGCGCAATTCCTCTTCGTCGAGCGTTGAGGAAAGTAGGAGAGAAACGAGAGAGAGAAAAGGAGGACCTTTTGAGTGCTGCTGGCCCCTTCGCAATCGATATTCCACCCTTCCCCCCTCGGGGGAAAGAGCGAGTCCAAAGAGGGAGAGAGACAGAGGGAGCCTTTCTTCTCCACTCTCCCTCTCTCTCCCGGTCGTCCCCAGTAATTCATGGCTTGTCCTCCCCGGGAAACGGGCCGGCAGATGTGAGAGGAGGACTGAGAGTGCCCATTGTGGCCTAGGAAGCCCCCCCAAGCATCGAGAATCGACACGGTCAGCCGCCGAGTCTGCTCGTGTTTTCGCTCGAAGGCAATGTAAACTACAATCCAGCCGTTATCCACACCTAAACTTCAGCCACCAACTGCAAGAAACGATTCTCCACACAATTTTTCGAGATTTGAGAACTAGCTGAAGCGGTCTGAAGCAAACTTGTTAACTCAACGCCTATTTCGTGTCTCTCCTGACAGAAGTGGCTGACGTCATTGAAACTAAGGAATTTGGTTATATTCTCATAATATTCAGAACATTGCGAACTGAACGAATCCTAGAGGACATGGAGTAGACGGCGGATAGTTAGACGAGTGACCGCTAGGCGGAGAAGAGAGGGGCGAAACGAGGGATGCGTTTCAGACTCTGGCTCTCGTATGACGGAGAGGGAGGGGGGGGGGAGTCCGCCTTCGCTCAAAGGAAGATGATGACATATCACTGTTGCTCCAAAAACAGTCAAGTGATAAAGTCTCGTCTTCCTCTGAGTCTCTGGGCGGACTCAGGGGACCGCTCTACCGACCTCTCTTCGGTGAATCGCGACATATCACCACTTTTCAGTAGGGAGAAATGGCCGCATTTCACCCAAGAGCAGACGCCGGGAGGGGGCTTAAGTAGGACTGGGAAGAGAAGTGGGACTACTACACATACACACAAAATGCCCCGAAGGAGGAGGGGAAGAAGAAGGTCCGGCAGAACGAGAGGGGCGGAGTCTCGAGAGAAGGGAGAGAGAAGGGAAGTACGTTGGAGGAGAGAGAAGCAGAGGGATACAGAGGAGAGGGAGAGAAAGAGCCTGATTGCATGGAATCTGCTATCTGTAGTGAAGACGGTTCGTTTTTTCTGCTCTATCCATTTCGCACGCTCTCTCGTCTGTCTGAAACGTGAGAGATATTGCGAAATGAGGAGAAGCGAAATCGCTTCACTATGTTGTGGTCTGTAACAATAACAACTAGCCGTGAGAGAAGGTGTTTATCGAGGGAATGAATTCATTGAAGAAGTGAGATGAAAGAATGGAATTGAAGGATAATCGAAAGATGAAAGATCAAAGTGGACATAAACATTGCAGAATTTCAGATGGGAGAATCGTATGCTGGAAGTTAAAACTGAGTACTTTTTGATGTATTATAAACGACTGTGGAGCTCCGACAAAGATACTTATAGATGCGGTTACAATATACCATGTAATAATGCAGGATATATTGGAGGTAGAATTAGAATTCAAAGGTAGAATTCACAAAATTAGGGATGGGTCGGGTAATTGGGAATGCACACAATTGGGTATAGAGAGGGTCTTCCAAGCATTTTATAACGATTTGTATGAAGGGGACGGAGGAATAGGATATAGAACACTAAGAGTAAGGGACCCATTCATTCCCTTGTGCGTTGCTGAAGTGGAACAAGCACTTCGACATTTCAAGTCAGGTAAAGCACCGGGAAGGGATGGGATCACTGGTAAGATGTTGAGGGCGGGAACTGACTACTTAGCTCCATTACTAACAGAGGTATTTAACAACATACTAACCGGAAGTGTCCCAAAGGGGTTTGGTGACTCGCGCACTATTCTGCTGCCTAAGCCAGGTGATAGTTCTCTCGTTAAAAATTACCGGGCAATCAGTCTGCTTCCTGCTTTGCAGAAAGCCCTCACCGGTCTTTTGAATACGAGACTCGCACCTATCCTGGATAGCAGTAGGAGTTGGGAACAAATGGGATTTAGACAGGGACATTCTACGGTAGATGCTATTCACACTCTCAAAACGGTAGTCACAAACTGCATTGATCATCGCTTGCCCATTTATCTACTTTTCGTGGATATTTCTAAGGCTTTTGATTCGGTTTATGTTGATGCTGTCTATAAGGCTCTGGAGGTGGAAGGTGTTCCGTCGGAAGTGGTTTCATTCCTAAGTTCCCTCTCTCGGTGTAGCAAAAGTGCAGTCATAGTGAATGGAAAGGAAGTGGAAATCAATGTTGGAAGAGGGGTTAGACAAGGAGACTGTTTGTCACCCAGACTGTTTACAGCAGTCTTGGATATGGCATTCCGTCAATTAGACTGGGCGGGAAAAGGGATTAACATCAATGGGCGATTCCTCTCTCATATTCTCTTCGCCGATGACGCAATGCTCATTTCTCACGATGAGCGACAAATTCAATCGATGGCAATAGAGTTGGAGAGGGAATTAAAAAGGGTGGGGCTTCATCTTAACGGTGATAAAACTGTGGGAATGTTTTCGAAGGGTAATCCCAGGGATGTCAGAGTTGCGGGGAAGATTGTGGGTATCAGAAAAGAGGTGGTCTATTTGGGAAGCATCATTACTATCAATGGGAAGGAGGAGAGGGAGATTGGCCGGCGAATTCAGGCCGCATATGGGACTTTCCATAAGCATAGATCATTCCTAGTGAATAGATCTGTCCCAATGGTTCATAAGCGCCGTCTTTTCAATGGTTGTATCATTCCCGCCTTCCTATACGCATGTGAAACATGGGCCTTGACCAAAGTACAAAGTGAAAGATTATCGGTGGCCCAAAGACGCATGGAGCGTTGGATGGTCGGTTGCACTGTCTTGGATCATGTCTCGAACGAAAGGCTGCGTGGACTCACTCAGGTGAGAGAGGTTGTTCGTACCGCCTTGAAAAGAAAGTGGCTCTGGGTCCTTAAAGTTGCTAATGATCATGACTTGAAGTGGAGCAGAACTGTGATCGATTGGACACCACGAGGGCCTAAGCGAGGACGCGGAAGACCGCCCACAAGATGGAACGATCTCTTCATGCGAACTATCGGACCTACGTTACAGCTATTATTACTCATATTCTCTGTGGTAAGCTCGTGATGATCACAGGCAGTGTTGCTTGATCACATGGGGGAAACGAGGTATATTTTTTTCAGATCGTGAAAAACTGATACTTTGTAAAATTGTGGAACATGCCACTGAATGGCAAGGAGAAAACGCATACATAATTTGTACAAATGAATAACATATAGTGTGTACTGGAGGGTTTGCGATAATACTATACAACTAATGAGATCAATTAGCTTGATTTGAACCGAATCTACGAACCATCTAGGTAATGTGACTATGAGGATACATAAACTACAGTCTGAAATAATGCCTATCTACAAGAAACAAAATAACGCGATCATACCGCTATTAAAATAATCACAATATTGAAAAAAAATATATAATCACAATATATACATATTTTACAAAATTATTGCATAATATTTTCCTTCTCTTCTTTGATGTGACGTTCTCGGGGAAGCATGGATGCCATGGCCTCTTGCTCCCTCTGAAATTGGATTCATTTATTTAACAACGGTACTAACTTCGAAAACAAAAAGTATCAATGCAAGTCCACGCAAGAACTCCCTCACAATCCGAAGATCATCCAGTGGTTACACACATTGATTATTTTGACTACTTAGGCTTTCCTACCTGGACCATGCGAGCTCTCTTCTTCTTTTCTCGTTCAACGAGAACTTGTACGCCCTGAAAATATTGAATATTTTCAGCCATGATCCGCTAAGTCATTCATTTTCGATACGGAAGGTTGTTTGACTATGCCGATAAACCGAACAAAAAATTGTGACAGTCAGCGCAAAGAATGCGCATCCGCGTTGTACACACTATGTATACTGGCTGAGTTTTGAGAGAGGGTTCGAAGTTAAGAGTAGGATTTTTCGCCCCGACATTCCCGGCAAAATTCGACGCTATCTTTCGTTTCTTGCTCTCTTCACGGTACTTTCGTGTGCATTCACACGGAGTGAATGAATACATGGCAGCAGTAATAATAGCATGCTCACCTGTTCCCAGGTGAGTTTGTGCATCCACTTGGTGATCTTGGGATTGTGACAGAGTTCCTGCGTGCACTTGCACTGGTCCTTCTTGATGCCGAAGTCAGTGCCGTAGTTGAGGTAGAGAAGATCGCCTGAGGATTAATGGCGCGGAAAAAGTCAAAGGAGAAGAGAAAACATTTGAATTCCCACTACTCCGTATCTCAGCTTCCCGTGAAGTTAGCGACTTGAAACTTCGTTTTTGTGGTGGAAAGAGGATTTCCGCCCCATATTCCAAGTTTCAAGTCACTAGCTTCACTGGGAGCTGAGATACGCAATGGTGGGAATTCAAATGTTTTCTCTTCTCCTTTGACTTTCCTACGCCATAACACAGCTGGATTATTGATCAAGACAGCAACGACATCGTGCCGAGCGTCTTCCCATATGACCAATGTCTCTTTTAAGATAAATTTCTCAAATTTGTTTTTCGACCTCAAAAACAATGGGTTACTGTAAGTACACTCGGGACCCTTACTTCAAGAAAAAAGTATGGGAGGAATCGAGTTTTTCCCCATCCGTGAATCGTTTCCACTATATCCCAGAGAGTCTCTTAATCCCGTTCGGCAATGACTAGAGTTTACTCAGAAACGAGTCAGACTACTGCATTTGACTGTTGAATAAGTCGAATAGTGATACTTGATGATAAATTTTTATTTTGATTCTTTAATGTGTTTATTTATTTATTTATAAATATTTTAATAAAGACATCGACAGTACCTGCTTCTATCGGCTCCATTGCAAAAACGACGAGATCAGGATCGACAGTCAGAATGCCACCTCGGTAGACACTAGAATACCATATATTTTGTGTAATTCCTCTTTTTTACGAAGTTACTAGAATGAACTCAGAAACTCTCGTCTGCTTATCGATCAACAAAATCGTATCGCCTTGTTGCGAAATCGTATTTCATGCCCTAAATCCACACATTACTATCGTTTCTTCCATACGTGATAAATTATTATTATTGTTATTATTATTATAAATTTCTTGGAAACGAATCACAAACACACTTGATGAAGCCCACATTGGGATAGTAGGAGTGGCAGATCATTCGCGATGCGTTGCCCTTGCGCATTGGGTTGATACAGAACTCGGTAGTCGGATCATCGATTCCCTAAATTGTGAGATGCCAAACATGAAATACATTCAAGAATTGCTTCACCAGTTCAGATTCACTGTCGGTTCATGAAAGTCTGCAGAAGAAAACAACAACTTCAAGAATTTTCAAATATTTAATCCTCCGTAATCATGTAACAGTCTGCTATTCTGATTATTGAGTCTGTTATTAAAGAACTCAACAATAAGATAATACCGATATACCTGCTTATATCGGCTCCATTGCAAGGATATTTTTTAGTCCTTTAGTGAACCATTTTTCATTATCATACCGTGAATTTGCGGTCTTTGGGGTCCTTGCAATTCGCCGTATTGCACGCCCAATTCTCCTCATCCTTCGAGACATAAGCCGTGCGAACTCCCACGAACTCGATGATCGGTTCGCCTGCAATTTCTGGTAGCTTAATTTATTTATTTATTTGCTTATTTATTTATCGTAAACCACTGAAGGTGCAAGTACATGATGTAAGAGATAGAAGGAAGTGTTGGCAGCTTAGAATTCACAGACAATCTACACTCGAATTGTTCCCTGAATATCAGTAATATCCTCGCCTCTCTGAATGGGTTCCATCGTACGTAGAGCGAATCCCATCGTATTTAGACGGACTGCGTGGAAACTGAAGAGGAAAATGTTCAAGATCACTCTGCATAGCCACTGGTGATGACACAACGGAACCCGACTCTCCTTCATTCGCGTACTATCTCTCATTTTTCTCTGACCGGCGAGAGAGTGTGCGAATCGAGGAGAGTTCATTAGCCATGAATATCAACGCTTACTAGACGTGTCTGTAGCGGACGACGGACTTGCACTTGTCGGGTCGATGCCTGCAGGGACACTTCTCGCAGCATTCGACGATCTGCACCGGTTTCACCTTCGTTTCATCGACACGGTTGTCCGCCTGGAAAGTGTCTTTTCTCGAATGATTATCTCTTCAGGTCAATTTATATTTAAGAGGAGCTCAAGTTATGCGATGTTAAAAATCGACGAAAGATCGGATCTTCGAATTTGTGTTTGTTAAACAATTCCAAAGGGCAGATCTGTGATTTGGATTCCCACATTTTTGTATCTCTGCTCCCAGTGGAGCTAGGGATGTGATTTTATCAGTAGCTTGAAAATGCCGCACTGTTATTTGTCCAAAAAAGGTTCAAATTAAAGAAACGAACCGTCAGAGCGGATTGCAACATGCACTCGCAAGTTTCTGGGAGACAACCGTATTCAGGATCGCACGTGCACTTGTACTGAAAATAATGATTGAAATTTAGACAATTTAAATAAAAATACATATTTGACGCGAAATATTCAAAATTGAGAATGCGAGGCAGTTATCAGGGAGCTCGTTGTAGTATTCGCAATTCTGCATTTGTTTAGATTCCTTTCTATTCTACCGCTCACAACACAAAGTCTGGACTAATTAACTGCTTACATCGCAGATCTTGGCCTTGCTTCGGTGGTCGTTTCCGTAATCATGGAAGTATTCGTTTGTCCGGATGAATTCGTAATCGGGCACAGCCGGAATGTCGGTCAATGATTCTCCTGCGATGCCTCCCGCGACTTTTCTCTGAAATTTTTTTTTTTAATGTTTCCTCGGCACGGTAATTTGAGACCAACGTCTGCACACTTTCTGAAGCAATAAGTTCCACGAGTTGATACTACACTATCAAAAACTACAGCGCTGATCAACGAGTAAATGTACCTTTCTCCCATTCATTTCTTCCTTGACCGCGTCGAAAAAACGGAGCTTTCCGTATAGGTCCTGCTTCTGAAAGCAATACTGATTGAGATGAAAACTGATGCATATTGAGTTTCCCTGATATTGTTGGCACTGCCCCAACACCAAAATTCTCTAACGTCGATTGGAGAACCACCTCATTGTCACTAGTGATGTCATTTCGGTTTTCGATGCTCTTCATTATGCACACTCTCTCGTGTCTCTGACCGGTGAGATAGTGCGCTGAATGGAGAGAACCAAAGCTTAATTTACATCCCTAATTGTCACTGACTTCTCAGAAACCAAGGAGAGTCACCTCCTCCCTTCCACTTTTCATCCGATCACTACGTCAAATGAGGTCTCGCTTAGAATTTTTCGCCGATATGCCCCAACAAGCTTGCTGACGTGGTCTACTCGATTTATTCGATTTTGCCGATATGGGTCTTGATGGAGTGCCGACGTGCCCTCTCGCTTTTTCGAGACTCATTTGACGTATGATCCGATCACTACTGTTCCTATGATCTGGTCGTCTCTCGGGCATTGATATAAATTAATATTATTAAGTCTAGTCTCACCGTTCCAATCAGCATGTATGGTTCAGGAGTGTAGAAGGGGAATCCGTTCTGCAAACGAATTACGTAATCAATTAGTTTATGTTACAAGAAATGAAAACTACAAACAAACTTACAATGATGTATTTCTCCGCTCTCGTCTTGTCTGTTTTGTGAGTATTCCTGAAGCCGATACTGTGGAGTCGATGCTGCAAAGCACGAAATGCAACCAAAAGAAGACATGTCTAGAGACCACAGGGTCGAGAGCCGATTTCACGCAGGCAATCGAAAAGTAGTGCCAAAGAACCCCTCTGGGACTCAATAACATCATACTTTTGGCCGTTTTTCGATAAGTCAACACTTTGTCGAGAAACAATTGAAAAGGTGGTCTCGAGGCTCCCACTATGCATTACTCGCCTATTCCATCCTCTCACAATTATAAAGCGCACCTGAGACGAGCGAACGCATGGTCTTGTGGCTCAATCGGTAGCGTGCTTGCTAATCAAACCCGATACCCCCGGTTCGAGTCCCATCCTTTGCAGGCAGTTTTGCTAGTTGTAAAGATAAACAACGGAAGTCGGAAATTGAATACGCGCGTACTCTAACTTTTGCCGAGGTTGAACAATTCAGAGACTTAATATTTTTCATCGAATTTTATTTTAGAATTAGTGGAAAAATTGACTTAATAAATAACGAGAGGCGCAACGAGATCCATACACTATAAATGCTTCCTTTTCGCCAAATAAAACTTTGGAAATTATTTTGACCGATTTAAATTGAATGGATCATGATGCGCCCCACATATTTCATAGAGGATCCTGAGACCTACAGAAAACTCTTTTGATCGTTCAATTTGGTTGAGTCTCCGATTTGATCGGCCTCTCGCCAGGTTTTGGGCAACTCTCTATTCCATCCAAGTGGGCGGAGCCTGTGGTCTCTAGACATGTCATTATTTTCGAAAGTGCCAATTAATTAATCAAGAAAAACCTCGATCGACTTGATGTCGTAGTCCGATAGATCCGGCGAGGTGACTTGATGAACACCTGAATAATCAGGAAATTCATATTTTATAAACAACAAAAAAATTGGTAGAAGACATCTAGGAAATGTTATCTGAAAATGACCTGCCAAGAATTTTTCCTTGAAAATACGCTCGAAAATCGTCTGAACTCGTCCATCATTCTCCCAGTGCTCTTCACGATCCTCTCTGGAAAATTAGTTTCTTTCTTGTCATAATCACGTTATTGTATTTCTATATTCCGTTGCTCCTCGAGCGTTGATAAAAATGGATATATTTCACCCACAGCAGACTATCGGCGTAGCAGGGCGGATCTCGGTCGGGCGACGACGACCTCGACGAGGAGCCTATCTCCTCCTGATCCCCCTCATCATCTTCGACGGACCAGCGCATAGCGCCGTTCATCCGACGCCGAAGCTCTTCTAAAATTGAACCATTTATTTCCTGTTACAGCCATTGTCAAATGTTACATAAACTCATCCTAATGAGGACAAACTAGTGATGGCGGATCGAGACCTGGCTCTCAATATATTTCGCCATATCTCCCGCTGGTCAGACGGACGAGAGAATGTGCGAAATCGAGAGATCATAAAAACCGAACAGACATAGGACATACCGAGGTGATGATATCGGACGGGCATCTGCCCGACGAAGGCGATGTCGGAGTCGTCGGTCGAACCATCCTGTGAACGAGCTTCAGATCGATCGCCAACTGATTCTTCATCGGCGTCGTTGTTGTGAGAGGACGAATCGCGTGAGGATTCATCGACGACATCATCGTCGTTCACGGAGACGTCCTGATCGGACGAATGGAGGGAGTTCTGATTGTCGTCGAAGGAGCCATGACGAGAACTCGAAGAGGAAGATGATTGGCTGTTGGCCCTCATCGAGTTGTTCGCACGCTCCAGCGTGCCGACCGACTGGAATTGAAAGAAAATCAATTGAAAACAAAGATTGAACAGCTTAGGCAAGAAGTACATCACTTTCTAGTGTGTATTACCACCTGGTTCAAGACAACTTTTCCTATTCATAGCATATAATTCTCACCTCTCCGAATATTACCAGATTTTTCTTGGGTTCTGCCATCCTTATTGGACAGTGTCCTTTCTTCGACTCGAAATACCGCACATCCTGATATTGTGCATGTTTAATCTCTATTAAGAGACCGGATCCGTTATTTTGGAGCCTTTCGGCCCCTGCCCGGAACCGCTCCTCTAGCAATGGGATTCACAGGCTCATGCTTGGTTGCTGGGAGGGTCTTGGTCCCGTAATAGATAAAACATAACTTATTTGTAGTTACTGCTTCCGCACAGGGATGAAAGTGAATTTCAAGGTAAAATGGTCGAAAAATCATATTTTTCAACCGATCAAGGTCAATCCAAATTTTCTTCTGCGTTAACTTAGGAGTCCCCGGAGGTTCCTAAATAACTGTTCTGATCGATTACTGCTCATCTGGAGAATCACTTTTTTGATTTAATTATTCGGTTTTTCTGACTTAAAATACCATTTTCCGAAAAGTGCTAGACCCTACTATATTCGTTTTGTAGTCAGTCCATGGATGAATTAAACCCACTTATAAATGAGTCAATCGGGACATGATGTTTTCAATAATTTTCAATTTTATCCGAAAAATCTTCGATTTTGACATTATTTTAATCACAACTTTTTTCTTTCGTTATTTCATGAGCTCTACTACTCAAATTCGAATTCTACACAAAAAGTTACGTCAGGATAAAATATTATCAGATTTTTCCGAGATGCAAATTTTCCCACTTTTTTCATGATCCCGGGGTCATGGTCATTTTTGGTCAAAAAGTCTAAATCTCAGAACTATTTGACTATAGATGTTTCCGGTGTATTTCTTCCCGTAGACATCGAATTTTCATACTAGAGCTCACCAAAATGCAAAAGAAAAAAGTTATGTTCTAATACTCAAATATATCAAGTTTTTCGAGTGTAACTTTCTTCTTTTGCATTTTGGTGAGCTCTAACATGTAAAATCGGCTTCTACGTGCAAAAATACACCAGAAAAACCTATAGTAAGATAGTTCTGAGATTTCGACTTTTTGGCCCAAAAATGACCATGATCATGAAAAAAGTGGGAAAATTTGCATCTCGGAAAAATCTGATAATATTTTATCCTGACGTAACTTTTTGTGTAGAATTCGAATTTGAGTATTCGAGCTCATGAAATAACGAAAGAAAAAAGTTGTGATTAAAATAATGTCAAAATCGAAGATTTTTCGGATAAAATTACAAATTATAGAAAACATCATGTCCCGATTAACTCGACCATAGGTGGGTTTAATGCATCCATGGACTGACTACATAACTTATATAGTTGGGTCTAGCACTTTTTCGGAAAATGGTATTTTAAGGCAGAAAAACCGAAAAATTAAATTAAAAAAGTGATTTTCCAGATGAGCAGTAATCGATCAGAACAGTTATTTAGGAGCCTCCGGGGACTCCTAAGTAAACGCAGAAGAGAATTTGGATCGACCTTGATCGGTTGAAAAAATATGATTTTTCGACCATTTTACATTGAAATTCACTTTTCTCCATACGCAGAGGCAGTAACAACAAATAAGTGACCGTTAGTCAAATACGGGACCAAGACCCTCTTGACATTCAAGCGTGAGCCCCTGGTTCTCATTGCTAGCGCAACGGTTCCGGGGGGTGATCCAAAATAACCGAGCCGGTCTCTTAATCTAGGTAAATATCGTCTCATTCACGAGGCTGTTTTGAAAAGAATTCGTGAAATGTGAAATATTGTTTACCTCTCTCAGTGTGTCCATTGTCCACCGTAGAATCTCGCGCTCTTTTTCATTGAGCTGTGGCGATGCACCTGAAAAATACGAATATAATCATGCCATTCAACCTTGACGGAAACAAGGATTGCGTTGTTTATCGAAATAAAGTAAGAGATACTCTATAATCTTCACCTTGGTTCATATTTTCAGCATCAATACTTATCTTAGAATTTGATGATAAGATTCAACTAACGACATCTCTCCTTCCATTTCGACACAAAAATCGGCGTGGCGCTCCTGACGAGCAGTCGATGATCCTCGTCCTTCCAGATGATGCTGAACGTTCATCATTAGATTGCATCGGCACTAGGTCGAACATTCGGATGATGATCTTCTGGATGAACACCATTTGCTCATGAGAGACAACTGTTATGTAACAGGCGGCATTGATAAACAGTTCTCATCCCGGAGGTTAACATCCGAATGTTCTCATCGATCTAGTTTCATCTCTAAGCCCCTCTATCACAAAATCTTCCGTGCGTAAGTGTGTTATTTCAATTTTTTTAAAAAGCGGAAACTGACCTCTCAAAATGAGTTGCGAGGTCGACGACCATCTCACGAGTCTTCATCTTCATCATACGAGCCTGAAACGCATCTTTTCAGAATATTTTTCGAATAACTTCATTCGGTGATATTACTGGTACTCAGGATAGCGTAAATTGTCGAAATGCATATTTTTCAGCATGATAAAACTTAATACGGTGGGAATGTTCTGCTATCGGAAGGGATAGTAGGATGACATACAATTACGTGACTCACATCTTCGCTTTTCGTGAAGGTGGGTACGACGATGAGCTCTCTTCTGACTGAATCGAACTCGCAGACGAAAGTGAAGTCAGATGCATCTTGTTCCAGCCTTCTGTAAGCAAAAAAATATGATGGAACCCAAGTTAACTCTTCTTCTAGGTAAAATTCAGATTTGATACTACTAGCAGAGTTGTTGACAGTATTGAAAGTCTCTATTTGCGACTAACCCAATCGATCTGTCAATCAACTCACGCGATCATCGAACCCTTGAACAGTTCCACGTCATCCGCCGAAATTTCGGGACATCCGCCAAACCAGAGCGCCTGATCGTCCATCGTATCCCAAAAGTTGATCGTGAACTGAAGGGAAACCATTTCAAGTTGAACTCAATCATGAGTGAATGAACGGAGTGGCAAGACTGACCGACGAAGGGAAAGTTTTATTCTTGAGTTGGCTGCCAAGGTCGTCGATGTACTCAAAGTACTGTTGGAAGCCGTAAGGATGGAAGAAGGTAACATCAATATTGAGGCCCGATTGAGTAACCTGGAATGAACGGAGGATAATGCTCATTTTCAAAATTTTGAGATTACGTTGTATCACTTTGCAGAACCCCTCTTTCTATGATTTCACTTGAATACGAGTCATTGCAATATTATTCAAAGAGACTCACATGAGCAATTGGTGCATAGTCCTCGAAAATTTGCCTCAACTGCTTCTCAATTGTTTCCTGGGCAACAGTCGCATAGTTGTGATCTGAAGCGAGTACGTCAGTGTGCGCTACAAACTCAGATTGCTTACCTAATCTGAAATTGTTGGCATATTCGAATCGTCCCTTGAGCGGAAAGGCGCTCAATGGAATGTTCCAGTCTGAGATCTGACGAATGATTGATTGAGTGGGTAAATGAGGATGAACTATTACCATTTAAGCAGGTTGCAAGTGTTTACACCAATGGTTCATGTAGTTAGGAGAAGGGACGTGTAAAAAATTTCCAGCACTCCTCATTTTGCATGCTCGCTAGCCGGTGAGAAAGATGAGATTGCGTGGAAAATGAGGAGTGCAGGAAATTGTTTGCACTTCCCTGGTTATGCGTGAGGTAGTCGTTCTGTTATCTGTAGAACAAAGAGTATGATACCTGGTCAATCCTATACGAGCGGCGTGTCCAATCCATGTGCGGGAAGAGGCTTCTCTCTGACTTTCCTCTTCTTCTCCCTCTCTCACGATTGACAGCGCACGCGCGCCTATCGTGACAGCCGCCTCAAAAGTTCAAATGTAAATAATGAAAAATTCTAGCAAATCTGAAGGACAATTCGTTCAATCTAGCAACTTTCAATGGAAAATTTGTAGTTTGCATTTCGACGCCTGAGAGAAAAAAATGCATACCGTAGTAATGTGCTCAAATATCAGGAATGTCGTGCTGGGATCGAACACGACTAGAACAGGGAGAGCGCGCGCAGAAAGTATTTGCAATAAAGATAGGGACGGCAGCGGTGTAAATGGAAGAATTAAACCTTTCACAAATTGGTGCGCATAGGAAGAAGAGAGAAGGGAAATTCAGGAAATATCAAACTTTGTATGTGAAATAACGGAAATATTTCCATAGAGTACTCGGCAAACGTGGGAGGAAATCGTAATGTCAAGAGGAAGAGAAGAGGACTGGGGTGTAAGATGGGACGAGATAGCCGGTTGCTATGGAGATTGGGAAACGCCCGTGATAGAGGCCAAAGAGTAGAAGGAGGGATGTGAGAAGGGCTAGAGAGATGGGAAGAGAGAAGGAAAATATTCTCTCATGATTACTATGTCTCCAAAGGCTCAAAACGTGTCTGATGAAACGATGCAAATTTTGACCACGCGCAAACAACAAGAGTACATTAATTTCGAGAGTTGCATAATTGCTTGTACATTTCCAATTTATTAACTTTTTGTCACTTGAAAAATAGTGCTTTTACGCGCCTCCCGGAGAGTACAACTAGATCGTGACCATCAGACTTAGTAGGAGCGATGTAGTTGCTTGCATTGAGGTATGCCTGTGGGCAGATCATCCTGAATAATTACTAGTTTGTTTATTTGTATTATTTACCTTTAATCATTTTACAAAAGTTAACTTTAAATTTACAAAAGCGCGCACACTGCAATATTACAGAAGGTCCACATGACATTTCTTTTAATTGCTATTATGCAATTGTTCTACAGACTCTTTTCAAATCCAGCCTGATTCAAGGATCGACTCTTCCTGTACGAGCAATCAAGAGGTAGACTAATGGAATCGACCCCAGAATCGAATTTGATCGTTCAAACAATGTGCAATCCCTTAGGCGAAAGAAAGAAGAGAAAATGTAGATAGGTGCATCGGTGCAGAGAAAATGGAATGTATCCTAAATGTATTCTCATTGCATAGTTTGCCTTTCTCTTCTTCCGTGTACGTGCAACACCGATATGTCAGCGAATACGCCAAACATGAAATCACCGAACAATTCTATTCTGATTCAACCGACCGCCCCATTAACGTGCACGTATACTTCTTCAATCATCTTCGATAGAGAGAGGCGTCAAGAAATCTACCGTACCTTACCGTACAATCTTCTGTAATCCCGATAAGTGACCTCGTCTCTACTCTGCTGATTATGTCGACGAACGATATTCGGTCCGAAATCGAGAAAGGGGAGACGGAAGAGACGAGAACGAGGATCACATTCGATGCCTTCTTCTTCGCTCATCTGGGAGACATGGGGAGATACCAGAAGATACAGGTGATTGATAGGGAGAGAAGGAGCTGCAAATGAAAAATTATGAGAAACGCCGCGAATGGAATTTGTTAGCAGAATTAACACGCGAGAACTCCCGCAAGTTAGGGAATACCGTAGGCAAGTCTCAGCCGTTGTTTATCGATTTTCTCTCAGGTGATACTGGTGTGCCTGCCCACAATCTTCTGCGCAATCCAAACTCTCGTTTGGACCTTCGCTGCGGCGCCCGTCGCTCACAGGTGAGGAGTAGTGATGTCCAATCGAGATGAAATCGCAATGCGTATGCTACTCGCCTGTCAGAGAAACTAGTATAGAGGACATCCGGCATCGTTATTGAATTATTTGAAGGAAGAATACAGTTCACGGAGGTTGGAACAGGTTATGGCAGGATCGGTTTATGCACTTTTTGACCTGATTTCAATTCTCAGATGTGCTCTGCAGGAAGAAGAGAAGAACAGTCCATACTGGAAAAACATCACAGACATCAATCGATCGGAAAATTGTGACCAGCGATGGAGGTACGTTTGCAATTTCTAGAATGCATGGAATAAGTGATCTCCATTTTATCGATTTCAGCGGAACGGAAGCCTCAGATGATGAAGCCGGATGCCTCTTCGAGGAGTGTCATTGGGCGGTAAGGGGAGACTAATATCTAATTGGTTTACCCAATTTTCTTCAAAACTACACAGTCATTCTAATTCAAATTACTTTCTTTCTAATTTTATTTCAGAATGGATCCTCATGTTCTTCTTACGTCTTCGACAGCTCCAGAGTGTCATCGGCGATTGCCCGATGGGACATGGTCTGCGATGCCAGAGGATGGATGAAGGCTGTGGTGCAGGTAGTGTGAATATGCCTTGTCTTTATTTATGTACAAGCATTGCTATTATTTAGGATTGCCCATCTATAAACTTTAATGAACATAAGTAATGAGCTTTGACTGTACTGTCACTTCAAGTATAATAAAAAAAATATGGCTGAAAATGTATTTATTTACTCGAGATTATGGACGATTACAGGCTATGTACTACATCGGCGCCATGGGTGGATCGCTGGTCTTCGGTGCACTGGGAGACAGGTGAGAATTACTTTTGATCATTGATCTTTTGATCTTTGCGAGGTAATCTTTTCATTGCTTCAGCAATGTAAAGCTCTTGTGTAATTTGTCTCTCAGAAATGATCAATGATCTTTCAGAATCGGTCGAAAGCAGTGCCTCCTCATCGCAATCGTCGTCCAGATTATCTCCGGATTCCTTCAAGCGATCGTCCCCACCTGGTGGCTGTACGCCATCTGCCGAGCCGGTGAGATAATATTAATAAAAAAAAACAATCTAATACTCCAAATTCATCTTGTGAGTCTATTCTCGATACATTTCGCTCTTGCAGAATCTACCTTGAAAGGTTCTTACCCATTTCAGGAACGGGCTTCTCCCACCCCGGCCTATTCATGGTCATGGCCATGGAGATGCTCGGAGTCAAGCACCGGAAGCTCGCCTCCATCCTCCCAGGACTGTTCTTCTCCATTGGGCAGGTGGGTCGCTATATTTTTTGTTATGTAAATGCGGACAAATATATAGGGTTTTTTTTATATAGATTTTTATTTAGATTCTGGGTCCTCAAGTGAGCGGCGAGCTGTTGAGTGCGCATTTCGCTCTCCGTCTCTCCCTCCGCCCAGGCCTAGCCTCCCTCTACCAGCAGCGGTCGGCACGCGGTAGTTGGAAGCCGACCCGATGGATCGCCATTTCTACATCGGCTCCATCAATGCGCGGACACTCGCCTCGAGAGACAAGCAAATCGAGATGGAACTGTCCCTCAGCAAGATCAAGTGGGATGTGATAGCAGTGCAGGAGTCAAGGATAGTGAGTGTAGGCTCGTTCTCTCTCACCTCCTCAGGCACTGTGGTCTACCACTCGGGCAGTACCACTGCATCTCACGGTGTCGCATTTCTCCTCCGAGCGCAGTTAGCGCTTGCATCTGTGTTTCGAGCCCTCTCCCCCCGATTAGCCACTCTACAGCTGCCACAAGAACGCATCTTTCTGGTCTGCGCTTACGCTCCCACATCTGCGTATGACGATAAGGAGTACGATTCCTTCCTTGACCAGATCGATGCCGCCCTGCAGAGTGCGCCCAGAGGTTACACGCCAGTGTTGACGGGTGACTTCAACTGTAGAGTATCGAGAGAACCGGGAAATGAACATCATATCGGTGATTTCGCCTCTCAGTCCCCGAATGCACGTGGTCGAACCTTCACCGAGGCATGTGTGCGTAACAATCTGCGAGTATGGAACACCTTCCAAAAGAAAAGATATGGTAGACTCTGGACTTGGCGGTCTCCAAACGGCTCCACACTCTCCCAGATAGACTTCATCGCCGCCCCTCCTCCTGCGCGTGTTGTCAGCTGTGGAGTAGTCGGTCGTTTCGAATTCGACTCCGATCACCGCCTAGTCCGGTTGTGTCTTTCTCTTCCCCGTGAGGTAAAGCAGAAAAAATGTAGAGAGCGTTACGATTTCGATCGGGGCGCTTACACTACCAACTCGAATCTACTCGGGTCCCTGCCCCTTACGCGCCCCACGTCAGCGCCGGAAGCCTACTCAACCATCGTCGCTTTCACACAGACCGCTTCAACAAACTGCTGGAGAAGACGCTAAGTGCCACCCTGGATCTCGCCCGCCACTCGTCGCCTCATCGCAGCTCGACATCTCCTGCGTGCGACCCCTCGTGATGCTGTCTCTTTCTCGATCGCCTGCAAGACTGCCCGTGCCGCACTTTGTGATGACATCCGCCGAAGGAAAGAAAAGCAAGCCACTGAAGCAGCCATCTTGGGGAGAAGCATCGTCCGAACTATGAGAGATCTCCAGTCGACTAAGAAACGCCTTCTCGTCCCCGATCCCGTGACTAAAGCGCTATCTCAAGACGCGACGAAGAAGGCAGTGCAGAGCTTCTACAATAACCTCTACTCGCCTGCAGTCTCGCTCCCTCTAGCTGTGCCTCTCTCCACTGAGCCTCTTCCGCCCTTCCTCGCTGACGAGTGCCGAGATGCGATATCTCACCTCAAGTGCGGTCACTCCCCGGGCTCGGACAAGATTCTCCCAGATATGCTCAGTTTGTCTCGGAAATATCTTGCTCAACCATTGACCGATCTACTCAACCGCCTTGTTGCCGGAGATCCCGTCCCAGGAGGCCTAGTAGAAGCCATCGTCTCTCTACTGCACAAGAAAGGAGACACGACCAACATCAGCAACTACAGGCCCATCTCTCTCCTCCCCGTCACCCTGAAGAGCATTACTCGTGTGATCATGAAGCGAATCGAAGCGAACCTCGATGAGTCGGAGTCCCTCACCCAATCCGGATTTCGCAAAGGACACTCTACTCTCGACAATCTACACGCAATCAAACAACTCGCCGAAAGGACTCATGAATATGGGATCTCCCTGTACATTGGATTCGTGGATTTCACTAAGGCATTCGACACTGTAGAATGGAGCGCTGTCTGGCAGGCACTATGGAAGTCTGGAGTCCACCCCTCACTCGTCCACCTCCTCCGTCGCATCTACGAAACCTCGTCCACCCTCATCCGAGTCAACGATGAAGTAGTTTCTGTAAACGTGAGAAGAGGAGTTCGTCAAGGCGACACTCCCCGCCTCTTCAACGCAGCACTTCGTCTTGCGATGGATGACATAGACTGGGAGAATTGCGGACTCAAGATCGACGGACGCCATCTATGTCATCTCGAATACGCTGATGATGTCGCTCTGGTCGCCAAGTCTCGTCCGGAGATGGAGAAGATGCTTCAGAAGCTAGTGGAAGCGTGCGCTCGAGTAGGATTAGAAGTAAACTCATTCAAGACCGTCCTAGTCACTTCCTGCACCACCACCCGAGCCCCCATCGCTATCGGAAACCTGGTATTTCACTTCACCGACTCCGCAACGTACCTCGGTGGAAAGATTTCTCTTCCCCTTGATCCTTCCGCTGAGCTCGAACACCGGATTCGCTTGGGATGGGCTGCATGGAGTTGTCTCATCTGCTAGCTTCACGGATTCTTCCTATGAAGACAAAACGACGTCTCTTCGACAGCTGCATCCGAACAACCGTACTCTACGGTAGCGAAACATGGGCGATGCGATCGAGCGATAAGGAGCGTCTGGATATCACTCTAAGAAAGATGGAGCGACGAATGGTCGGAGTTACTCTCAGAGATCGAATGAGAAACGAAAGGATACGTGAGATCACCAAAGTTCGAGACTGGAACAAGAATGCCCTCAGAAACAAAGCAAAATGGGCGCTGAAGATCCGGGCAATGCAAACCAATCACTGGACTCGTGCGACTACCGTATGGACGCCCTACAACCGTGCACGCCCTGCGGGCCATCCCAAGACTTGCTGGCGCGACGATCTCAGGCGTATGATCGGTCCCCACTGGTGGAACGCAACTAATGAAGAATATGGCCCCATCCTCACCTGAGCATTACTGCCTGAAGTGATAAATAATTGAATTGAATTGAATAATAGAGTTTTATGGGGATCTTCACCGTCTCTACTTACTATCATACCTCATTCGCTTCGAAAAGCACTCAGATTGCCATCAAAAATTTCTTTTTTTCTCATACCTCGCTTGAAATCGCGTATATTGAAAGATCCTACTCGGGAGTCTGGCCATGGTCGTGACCGACTATCAATGGCTGCACGTAGTCACCACTGCACCCGCGATTCTCTTCCTGTCCTACTGGTGGTGAGAATGAATAGACTGCATGGCATGCCGTTCATAAAACACTAAATATCATCTGAAAGTATGTGAAGCTCACTCAGCATTCCCGAAATTAATTTATCGAAATCAGAGGCTCCGTGAAATTTATTCATTTCGAAGAGTGAAGACCACTATGAATGAGTCGTAGCTAAAAAAAGATTTGCAGCTAGTTGGTCCAACAATCTGCAATCATATGACTGCAGGCTCGTGCCGGAGATTGCTCGCTGGCTGGTCTCCGTCCGACGATTCGAAGATGCCGATAGAGTGCTACAGAAAGCGGCAATCGTGAGCGATTTCACAACTGTTCTCTAAGGCTTAGCGCTCCTTAATAGAGCAAAAAGAAGAAACAAATTCTCGCATAGAACCCGTGATTCCTACCTCCTCCATCATTTCGGAAACAACTGAATGCTTACTAAGGTATCGACACTATCGACGGACCTCAGTTCCTTGCACTCACGATACTTTTTTTTGTAAATTCCCCCATGCACGGATAAATGAATAAAAAAATAAATGAATGAACTCGATTGATTACAGATCAATGGCGTGACTCTTCCCGATGGGTGGTGGACACAATTGGATGAAGAGGAGAAGACTCCTCTCGTCTCTCACTCTCCTCTCGTCTCTCACTCTCCTCTCGTCTCTCACTCTCCTCTCGTCTCTTCACTCTCCTCTCGTCTCTCACTCTCCTCTCGTCTCTCACTCTCCTCTCGTCTCTCTCAGCGATAGGTGCTTTCCCGCGCTCTCTCCTTTTTTTTTTTTTTCTTCGCTAATTCGCATTTTCGCCTTTTCTATTAGTGAATCCTTGTTTATTTCAAGCTTCTGACCTCTTTAGCCAATCCCCCACTTTCTTTTCGTGTCATATTTCCTTCTAATTAACGTGTGATTCGCTTATTGCCCCCCAATCAACCCCTTCCTGTCCGCACTCTCTCGTTTTCGCTTGCTCTCTCGCCCCTCCCAACCATGACTCCTCCTTCCCTTTCCCATCCCTTCACCTCATCCACCCCTGCTCCCCTCCCCTCTTCCTCCGACACGACTCGCAAGCGCCGTGCCACTGAGCAACAGGAAGATTTCCGACTCGCTGTGACTTCTCAGCTTGAGTCGGTGACTTCCACGCTCCAATCGTACCTCGACTCGTCCTCTGATCGATCCACCGACCCCCTCTTCCTCGCCCTCACTGCCTGCGTGCAGGTGCTCAAGGTCACCCACGAGCGCTACCTGCAGCCAGTGGAGTGCCCCATCGAGGTGGAGAAGAGAGGACGATCGATCGTTGTCGAGAACTTGGCCGAATCCTCCCGCTCCCTCCCCAGCGAGAGACTCACTGACGACTACGCCCATGTCACCAAGTTCCTGGACATGGCGGGTGTGAAGGTCAGACCAGAGACTGTCTTCAGGATGGGAGAGAGGAAACAGGGAAAGCCTCGACCCCTGAAGATCCTTCTCCCTCGCACCACTGCCCAGCGACTCCTCCTCAGAAACAGCAAGAAGATCACGGGCATTCGTGACTACTCTCACGTCCGTATCCGTCCTTCCCTCTCTTCCGCTGAGAGAGAAAAGCAGTGGAAACTGAGGGAGAAGAAGAGGGAGTTGAACAAGACCGGAACCTCTCACGTGATCTACGCGGGTAAGCTGATGAAGAAGGATGAGGTAGCAGCCTATAAGGAAGCACTGGCCAAGGGAACCCAGACCCGCCCGACCACTCCCATCTCCTCCCTCCACTCGCAGTTCCCTACCTTCTCGAACCTCGGACTTCCGGGAAACCGCTAAGGTCCTCCAGACCACCAAACCTTCCCTGTCTCTTTCCTCTTCCTACCTCTCCTCCCCGATCTGTTCTCATCTCTCCTTCATCACCCCTTTCCAACCGTTCCATTCAAATCCCTGTCATTGCTCTTTATCCTCTTTCATCTCCCATATCTTGCCTGTATTACAACACTCGTTCGTTAGTCAATAAGATACCCTCCTTCCATCACTTGTTGAAAGTAGATAAACCCGACATTGTTTTTATCACTGAGTCATGGCTTACTTCCCGTATTCCCTCTTCGTTATTGATTGGTGAGCTACCTTACATAGCTATTAGACGCGATCGATCCACTGGTAGAGGTGGTGGTACGCTCATTGTTGTACGGGACCATTTTCACTTTTCCACTGTTACTTCTATCCATCATAGCATCGAGTGTCTATCCGTTGACCTGCTCACTTCCTCCTCCTCTTTCATTCGTCTTTGTTTAGTGTACCGACCCCCCAGTTACAGTACCTCTCAAACTGAACAGCTCGTAGATTGTCTTTCTGACCTTATCTCTACCTCGAGCTATCCCATTCTATTCGTAGGTGACTTCAACAGTGACATTATTTCGCCCACCATCCCATCCACTGAGCAGTCTATGCATTCATTCGTGTCCACGTCTGATCTCACTCATCTTATTCAAAGTCCCACTAGACACAGTAGATGTATCGACTGGTTGTTAGTGAGTGATCCATCCATTGTCTCACATTCCTCAGTCATTCCGTCTTTCCCTTCCTCTGACCACTTTGGTATCTCTTTCTCTATTGATTCGACTATACTTCCTCCTTCACACTCTCTCGTTAGAGATTTTGCTCGCTCCAATTATGATGATTTTTCCTCATTTCTTCTCAACTTCGATTGGTTCTCTGTCTTTTCACAATCACCCGAGCCAGATGCCATGTATTCCAACTTTGTATCTATTGTTCACCATGGCATTGACCTTTTCGTTCCTTTTCACCTCCCTAAACCAATTATGGCTGCCTATCCTCCTCACATCCAAAGACTCATTCGCCATAGGAGCACTCTCTTTTCTAAGATTCACTTGCCCTCTATTCGCCCACAGTACGAGAGGTGTAGTAGGGATCTGTTATTCCAAATTAAAAAATGGAATCAATTTTGTGAACATAAAAAACTGAAAAACTCTAAAGATCTCTACCGGCACATCCGTACCCTGACTAAACCCAAGTCAATTATCCCCAAACAACTTATTGACTCATCTGGTATTACCGTATCCGGTGAATTGAACATTGCCAATCTCCTAGCCTCTCGATTTGCTTCTCATTTCACTATTGATGACGGTCTTGTCCCCACTATTCCCTTGCATCCGTTCCCTCCATTCCTAAGTAATGTATCATTCTTTCCTCATGATGTATATAAGGCACTCAAGCAACTCTCTCCTTCTTGCTCTACTGGTCATGATAACATTCCTCAAATTATTTTCCGTAAATGTGCACATGCTATTTCCCTACCCCTCTGTGACATTTACAATATCAGCATGCAAACTGGTATTGTCCCTTCTTTGTGGAAGCACTCACTAATTACTCCCCTTCCAAAGCCAGAAAAGAATACCCAGTTTCCTGATTCGTACCGTCCGATTTCGATATTGTCTCCTGCCTCCAAAACAATGGAACGCCTTGTAAAAGGGAAACTTGCACCATACTTGTACCGTTTTGACATTATTCCTAAGTATCAACATGGTTATCGATCCGGTGCGTCTGTCCTCACGAATCTTCTAGATTGTGAGAATGACTGGACACGGGCACATTCTTGTAAGCAACACACTGACGTTATCTATCTCGATTTCTCTCGTGCTTTCGACACTGTTTCCTTCTCTAAACTCCTCTCTAAATGTTCACATTATGGTATTCATGGTAGATTACTCAATTGGATATCATCATTTATCACTGATAGACACTTCTCTGTCCGTCTAGGTTCAACTGTATCACAATCTCTCCCCGTTCTCTCAGGTGTCCCCCAAGGATCAGTGTTAGGACCGATCTTGTTCTCTCTTTATATTTCTGATATCACTCATATTCTTGCCTCATTTCCGGATGTTACTATCAAAGCCTATGCTGATGACATTAAACTCTATGTTTCATATTCTCTGGATACCATGAACTCTCGTGTATCCCAGTTACAGTATGCTCTTAATGCCATTTTCGAGTGGACTATCACTAACCAATTGTCTCTCTCCGAGTCTAAGTGTACTCATCTCCATATTGGTTCCTCCTCTCCTGTACCCCAGTACTCAATCAACAATGTCATTCTCAATACCGTACCCCAACAGCGTGACCTAGGTGTTCAAGTTGTCCCCTCTCTTTTAAATGCTCCATCCATTGATGCTCGTGTTAAAATAGCCACTACTGTTATGAATATTATGCTCCGAGCAGTTTCTGTTAACAATCCTGATATCCTCATTAAATGTTTCCGCACCTATGTTCTTCCTCATCTCGAGTTTGCTTGTCCTTTCTGGAACCCTTATCTCAAAAAAGAGAGTCAGAAGCTTGAGAAAATCCAAGAGAAGTTCACTCGAATCCTATTCTATCGTTGCTTTCCGTCTCCTTCCTATCCTCATGCTCTACCTTCCTACTCTAAACGTCTGTCTCATCTCGGTATTCAAGCGCTTTTTGAGAGGAGAGTCATCTTTGATCTTGTTCTGGCCCGTAGAATTATGAATGGAGAAACCATTCTCGACCGTAATATATTCTTCACGTTCACCCCAGTTAGACTACGGTCCAATAACTTTGGAATACATATTGAACACACCAAATCCACACCTAGATATCATTGTTTCTCACGTAGAATCGCTAGAATCTTGAATGCTTTACCATCTTATGTTCATTCATCGTCTAGTGTCTATGTGTATAAGAAGAGATTACGCGAATTAGATTTCGACTTTAGTAAATACATCTTTCGCTAGTAATATTCGAATATTCTATCCCTTATATTCCCCTCACCCCTCCCCCTCCTTCAAAGATCGTCAAGTAAATCTACATCAACCCTTCCCCTTCCCCCTCCTAATAGTCCCCCCTTTTAGAGATCTATGAAACTGGTTCCGGAGTATAGTCTACCTGGTGCCCGAGTTTTCTCCTCCTCGGTTTCCCTCACCCAGAAGAAAGACAGATGGAACCAGCGGATTATATCTTCGTATTTATACTTGCTCCCCCCAATTATCCATCTTATCCTCATTGAGAGGAGAGTCACATCGTTCTTGTCATAATCACATCATTATTTTACTACCGTATCCCGTTGCGCCTCGAGCGTAGATAAAATAATATGAAGAGGGAGAGAAAGCCAGTTAGCAGAGATTCACATACGTTTTCTCCATTCCCATTCAGTTTGACAAAACACGACTTTTCAAATTATATTTGATTGAGATGCAGCCTCGACAATACGGATTTCTCGACCTACTGAAGACGCCCGAGCTGAGAAAGAGATCCCTCGTCATGTTCGTCATTTGGTACGGATCTCAATACATCTTTCGAAACCGACCTAGGCAGCTCGGTTCTTCATGGCACCAATAGTAATTACGATCTTGAACATTCTTAAAAGTTTATCAATTGTTTGTTGCATAAATACGTTATTCTGCTGTCAGGCCAGTTGTCTCTATGGTCTACTACGGACTCTCGATGAAGGCGGATATCCTGGGTGGAGACATCTACGTCAGCTTCATCATCGGAGGACTCATCGAGTTACCCGCTTTCCTCGTGGTCAGACAACAAGCCATTTTCGATCCAATCTGAGCAGCAACATTCGATCGTTTGCAGTATCATTATTTTACCGTAGCAGCAGACGCAATACTAGAGCGGAATCTTCACGGCATTGAAAAAAGATCGATAATTTCACATCAACGTTTCTTGTGTCAGAAATTGTGAAACACCGATACGGAGGAAAAAAATCGACCAATAATCTTCATAAATGACCATTCTTTGAGGTTTATCTAGTCATCGATCGAATTGGGCGTTGCTACGTGCTCGCAATTGGCTTCGGATTGACTGGATGCTGTCTCCTGTTCAATCTACTAATCACTTCAGACAGTTAGTGATGTTTCATCATGTCTGCTCCTTGTTGACGGAGGAGCCTGGCGCATGACGGTCGGCATATCAACGCCGAGAAAGCGCAACCGATTCTTGAAATGGTTTTGTGAATTCCTCTCTACCCTCCCAGCAAGTGATGTCATTTCGGTTTTCGACTCTCCTCATTCTGAACACTCTGTTGTTTCTCTGACGGGCGATATATCATAGTATGCGGAAAAAAGAGAGCAAAAACCGAAACGACATCCCTACTTCCAGCTCCTCAATGGATCACTCTCGCTTCTCTCTTCGTCTCTCGTTGCTCGATCACTCACGCCGCTGTGTACATGTTCGCCCCCGAGTTGTTCCCTACAATCGTAAGGTGGGCTGATCAAAACCTATAGGCTCTTAGAAGCAAATACAAGTTAGTTTCCGTGTGTAGTCATGTTTTGTTGTTGTTGATAAACGGTGTTTTACGAGCACATGAGCTTTCACTGGTATAATCACTTTTGCGGTCACGACTCTTATCCTATAGCGTTATTAGTGGCAAGATTATGAGTTGATTGATTTGTCCCCAGGAACACAGCGATGGGCGTTTGTTCGATGGTCGCCAGAGTGGGAGCGATAGCCGCCTCGTTTATCGCCATGTGGATTGTGAGTCATCAGTATAACAGGGTGTTATTGCCAAAGAAATTGAGATGGTTCTGGAAAGATTTGGTCCTAGAGTTGTTGGAATGCCAGATCCTATGAACATTTTCCAGTGAGACAAATGTACTAGATGCAGCGATTTAGTCGACGGGCAACTAGTCTTTCAGGTGGAGCGATTCGGCAAGATGTTCATGCTGATTCCCTTCGGCGGTCTGTGCTCGATCGCTGCTATTCTCATCCTCGTTTTCCTCCCTGAGACGATGGGACAACAACTACCGGCGACTATAGAGGAGGTGAATGAGCGATGACAAATCGGTATCGACTCTCCTCATTTTATGTGATATCTCGGGAGTTAGATAAGCGAGAGAGCACGTGAATTGAGGAGAGTCGGGTGCCGTTGTCCATCACTAAGGTGAATGAGCAGTGCGAACCATGAAATTCTATTGAAGATTAATAGTTGGAGGGTAGAATAGTAAACTCTTAAGAACCCTAGGATTTCCAATGTGATATAACAAAAAATCCATCTAATTGTACTGTTTTCATTTTCAGATCGAGAATTCTAAAAAGAAGATTCAACTACAGATGGAAGATGGAGACAAAGATTGATGAAGGAACGAGGATTCGGTGGTATATGACAGTATTCTAGCCGAATATATATTATCCGTACAGATTTACTTAATTAGTAGTTATCATCGCTATGTTTTGCTGGTTTTATCCGTTATCCTATTCAACTCTTTAATTTAGTATTTCATATTTGTTGTTCCAGAACTAAGAAGTATTGATATTATTTGCCAACGGCTCATCGGTATGAGCTGCTGAGAGATAAACAAGTTTTCATTATCATTTCATCTAGCCAATCTTGCATCATACACTCAAAAACAAAAACATATTTACTACTTTGTACAATCAACAGGGGTCCAATAAGAAGTATAGAGCAGCAAAAGGGGTGGATTTAGGAGACCCGTGGTTCCTGGATGAGGTGGAATTGGTTTGCGTATTATTGGGTCCAAAGGGCAAGCTCTCCTCAGTGCTGTTCACGTCTCTTCACGGTCATCAGACATCCTTTAGTCGCCTTCAGAACGACATCAGTGGCGTAACCTGATGAGAATCGCATACTTTTCTATGCTGTCTAGGTTACAAAATCGCATATTTCTCCGATCTCCGCTATTCCACTCTCATTTTATACCCTGGCAGATATATTGTAAATTTAATTGTAATAGTTGTTTAGCTATATCTTTGAGAAGTTCAATGAGATCAGTGTCTCGAACCTTGGTCGAGTAGGTTTTTATCGCTCTGGAAGGACAGCTTTCTCAGAGCGGTCGAAGTGAGTATCTTCATTTCTTGCATGGCGAATTTCTGACCTGAAACACATGTTTTAATAGATTATCTGATGTCGGGACTGAATTCATGTGCACTACAGAGATCACCAAAGGAAAATAACGGAGTTAGTCCTGATCAGTATCTAACCGAGGCAACTTCGGTGTCCGGCGCAGAACGGGATGTAGTCGTAGGGGTGTCTCTTCGAGATTTCATCAATCAGGAAACGGTCGGGGTCGAACTTCCATGGGTCGGGGTACGCCTGAATTAATTTATTATTAAGAATCGGCTGAACATTTTATATCCTTGTTCCCCGGTGATAGTTAATTTCTGACATTTGCTCTCAAAAACCCAAGGATGCTGATGTCATGTCCGCCACGTTTTTCTAGTCATCCCTTCTTATCTTGGATTAGACGCTAATCGAGCGCGACTAGGCGCTTTGATTCCATTGTTTGCGATCTAAGATTAGGGACGGAGTCTCTATGAATGTATCCACGGGTTTATCGGAGACGCATGCAAACCCTACATTTTTGAGCAAAACTCGACTATGCTCTAGTGTTAAACCCTTCTGACGTACAGGTTCACGAGACTACAATCTATCTGACGTGGATTAGTAGTTGAGAATATTTTGCACCTGTATGGATGAAGGTAAAATCATATTCAATCTTAGAAAATAAATATTACTCTAGACGCTGACTCACATCGGGATTATGATGGATGAGGAAGGCGTTGATGAAGATCTCCGTGCCCTTGGGAATAATGTGCCCGCCCATCTCGAAGTCGCTCACGAGCTCCCTCTCCACGAGGGGAACGGGAGCGAAAATGCGCATCGTCTCACGGATGAATCTGAAGCGGGCCACGGTCATGGAGGATCATGGTGGAGATGGTTCAGTGCATTTGTTAATTTTTCATTTTTTTCTGCACATGCTTGTCCCACAGTATGCGTTAAAGTACCAGTCAAATGAAAGATTTTCTCGAACTCGTGGATATGCCAGGAAAGGTATCGATTTTCAAGTGCGCGAAATTAAAACGATGATATCAAATCATTCTAATGTTGCGTGTGTTCAAGTCATTTCGTAGTTTCAAGAAAAAATTTCTTCGGACTATTTCTTTGAAGAACTCGCTCACCTCTCCGTGAACTGCAGCTGCTTGAGGTCGTCATGGGTGCACTCCCTGTCGGAGTCGCCGAAGATGTCCATGGCCTATAATGAGAACATTTGATGACTCAATAATGATCAAGATTTTTAAAGAAGAATTATATAAATAAATGTTTGAACTGCATAAGGATCGTCACCTCCTCGTAGCACTGCTGTTGGAAATGCGGCTGCGTTGCCAGCGCCCAGAACACCCACGACTGCGCGGCAGAAGTCGTGTCGTGGCCTGCGAAGTCATGTTTCCTTCAATTATTCGTATATTTGTGTGGTTGGAATGGACTTAGTTGGGCATGGATTTTCTCGTGTTTTGAAATTGGTTGTAGTTTGTCATCTTCAGTGGTTCTTTTATTTTTGGGATGTCTTGGACTCAGTTTGGCCTGGATCCCTCTCACCTCCGAAGATGACGGCGTTGATCTCGTAGTGGAGTTCCTCCATGGTCATCCTGCCCTGCTCGACAAGTCCGAAGAAATGATCGATCAGCGGCTTCTTCTTCGCGTTCAAATCGACGATTCCCGACTGCACACGCTTGAATCGCTCCTTGATAATCTGCAAACACATGTATGATACATGTTTTTTGTTGCCGAGGAGTAGTTCGTAAGTCCCAGATTAGATCGTTCGAGGGTAATCTTTCATTAGCATTGATCTACCGCTAGTGAGCAGATTGACAGAGAGAGCTATATTTATATGTATAATGTATTTCGTTGATCAAGATCTGGAAAACTAACGTCATCAGTGAGGGAGTGCAGGGCGTTAAGCGCCGTCTTGTACTCGCGATGGTAGAGCAGGTACCTGAAGCAGTACACATTAGGTCGGAAGATTCAACCGATAAATCCAGATCTTCCGAGAGTTCGAACAACGGGTCACCGTTCTTTCATTTTTGCACATTATATTCAAGTGTGGATAGATAGTGTGTGAAGTGTAGAAGATTTCGAGCGTTATCGAGAAACAGCAGGAAGATCACGGCGTTCTACATCGGGAGAGCTAGATAAGAAAAAGCGCAGAATGGCGAGATAGTGCGCGAAAGTGAGAGGGCGCGAAACAGGTCTCGATGATTATTCATATTTGCGCGTTGCGACCAATACGCAGTGATGATCACGAACCAGATAGCCGTGATCCACATCTGCGGCTCGGTGTTGTAGCGCTGCGAGAAGTTGGTGTAGACCTCGATGGCATGAGGGTAGGGGTGGTCGGGGTTGCGCTGGATGCCGAACTCGCAGCCCATTGCCGTGTCTGAAAAAAATGTAATAGAACATAGTCTGGCGAAATATTATTTGAAATACTGCTCAAAGAGAACGTAATGAGTGGATAAAAAAACTTGAAGGTTCCTATGAAACGGTTATGATTACGGGATCCGGGAAATAAACCCCGGCTCTGATGACTCACCAACGATGACGTCCAGGGCGCAGCGCTTCGTGTAGGTGAACATGTCGATCTGCGATGATCGATCGATATTTCTTTATCGTGAGGAGATTACGGTACCTCTACGGATCACCTACAGGGTACGGTACCTCGGCTACGGTAATTCCATGGATAAGGTACAGATTACGGTACCTCGGTTCCCTCGGTCTTGGCGACTTCCTCCTGCAGGATGCGCGCGTGCTTGTTGAAGGAGTCGAGGTAGCCTGGATTTGGAATTGGGTTTTGCACGATGATCTTGAGCCTAATTGTCCAGAGAATACTCAGAAACGATTCATTCAATTCTATTGAGCTTCCTTTGTGTTTAAAAAAAATTATTTCGAGCTGAAAATAAGAGGAAAATCTCACCTTCAAGCATGGTGAAGTGGAACATAGGAGAGAAGAACTTCCTGCGCTCCTTCCACTTGTCACCGATCCTAAATTGGACATTTCAAATTCTTTTGTTTTCTTTTCAGAAAAGTTTCGATTCGTTGATCCCCGATTGGTTCTCACACATTACTTCGACTTAGATCTTTGACTCTCAACTTTTACTGCACTATCGCATTCCTTCTCATTTCGCTGATTCAGCCGCTATCATCTCCACTCTTAGTCCGCCCATAAAATATCATCCCAAACAGTCATCGGTCTCTCGGAATAAGCCGCGTTGATTCTGTGCTTTGCAACCTTATCTCTCTTATCAATGAGCAATGACGAGAGCTGAAAGTCCAAGCGTGGAAAGAAACACGTATAGTGAACAAGATCAATCGCGTTTTTGTATCACCGTGAAAAGTTGTGAGATTATCTCAGTATCCATTACAGTAGGTAAGTGGCGAAGCAATTTATCGCAGATAGAAGAGGTAATATTAGGTGATTTGAGAACTACTTATCTATGGATGACTACAGATTGTAGCTAAAGATCACCCGTCTGGGTGATCTGCTACAGTATGATTATTTAAAAATATATATAAATTGCAGAATTTACACTGAATTTTATTTATGTTTGTTGTAAAATAGTTTATAATAATTTTTTCTTAAACTCACGCGGTGAGGATTCCATCTCCAACCCAGGCCTTGAGATAGTCGTAGTCCTTGCCCTTCATGAGCTGTTCGGGCGACTCGCAAATGGTCTGAAATTTCAATTTTGTCAAGTTTTGATTGCCTTTTAATGGGTTCAGAAATAAATAAACTAAAAATAACACGTGATTCGAACCTTGACCATTTCTCCATTGAGCGGCAGGGTGATGGTTCGTCCCAGGTAGGTCATGGAGAAGATCTGGTGACCCTCAGCGCGCGCCTTCTTCGCGCATTCCAGCCAGAAAAGGAGAGGAGCGGCTGAATGATTTTCAATTTTTGTTTTAGTTGCCAAGCAAACTTGATATACCATTAGCGGCTGAACATTCGTTCGGTGATAGTTTCAAAGCCAAACTGGAGCTTCTAATCGCTAGAAACTCACTCGAGGTGTCGGTGGTCTTTCCGTCTCCCGCTAACTCCAAGATGCTTCCCACGATCGGAAGTCCCTTCGGCCCTGAGATGAACCAATCACTGATTTACTTAGATCGTCAAAAATGCATAGCATTTACCATTACTGAGTAGGCTAATGCATTATGAAGTTCTGGTACCTGGCAGTTTCATAATGTAGGGATACTGATGGATCCATTCCGAGATGATTTTGACCAGCCAGGGAATGTAGTAGCAAGCAGCGGCGATCGTGAACAGGAGCCCGATCATGGCTGATTATTATTATTATTAATAAGTTTAAAACCAGTTTTGAAAATCAAATAGTTCATGGGGTGATCTCTAATCGCGATCGTATAGCGGCGATGGCTCGTTGAGCGCTTATCACCTTAAATAGACGGAGTGGACTCGACTCCGCCCGCCCCTTCTCCCGTGCTTCTCAATAGGGATGTGATATCGGCATCCGGCACTCCTCAATTTGCATGATATCTCGTCTCTCTGACCCGCGAGATAGTGTGCAGAATGGAGAGGGAAAAACTGAAACGACAGCACTATTTCTCCCTCTCTTTCCGCCTTTCTATATGGAGACTCGCATCACCCCGACGCCGAGATATGCAGAGGTCAATATGCTCGTCACTACTCGGATCTCACGCGCCCCTGATAACGGGCTAATGGTTTGATGACGTTTGACTTGACAAGCAAAAATGGACTTTGCAAGATGAGTTTCGATCTCTTTAGCGATAAAAAATCAGAAATGGCTTTTCTCAATTTGCGTGTTCTGTAGAAGAGCAGAGAAACCAGAGAATGCTCATTCAGAATTGGCAACACTATTCTCATCTCGTGTTATGTTTAGCGGCAACCTTAGCTCGACCTTTCGATAAGTGCGAATGATAAGAAGAGCTTATGAAGTACTCGCACCTTCTCCTATCTCGAGTGTACGTGCGTGAATCGAAATCGGTTTTGTTCTAAGAAGTGTCTTGACCGGATGTTTTTTGATCAAACTTCGCGATGGATAGCTTCAGATAGGGTTCGGGTTGGTTTTTTCGTTCGAAAGATAACCATTTCGTCTAGTTGATGGAACATCCTCCGAGAATAAGATGCCATTCTCGATTAATTCATTATACGAGCAACACAACGTTCTGCTTCATCCATCAAATCAGGGTGTCTGATTCTTGTATATTTCCACTGCAACGCAGAGCTTGCACACGGTTTGGTCTTGCTTGCGACTATTTCGAACAAATACAACACAAAACTCGTGATTTTCACAGCATCGTCTTCTGTATGATCGACCACGACTGTGTTCGCGATCAGCTGCTTCAAATCGTGCTCCTCTCGTTGCGCGAGAGGCTCTCGCACTATGGATGTAAATTGTGTTGTCTCTCTGCGTTCCGCGCACTATCTCACATGTCAGAGAAACGTGAGAGTGTGCAGAATGAAGAGCACCGAAACAACATCAGTATCTCGTACGCATTTCGTACTTATTCCTGCACATAACACGCAAACCTAGAGCTCAGAGATGATTGTCATGCCTTATCTTTACTTGGGTTGGTATTCAAGGGTTAACTGTCTTCCTTTCGTGCGCTTTTTCGCTTCTCTGACCCGTGAGATAGTACGCAAAATGAGTAGAGCCATCCTTGAATTGTCAACGCTTATCTTTATGACTTTCTCCGATCGCAAAGAACCAGAACAGGGCAACGCGGTAAAATTTAAAGAAACAAAAACGCTTAACTATCAGTGATCTATCACTTTCTATTTTTTTAACAGTCTACGACATTATCCGATCGGAGCTTGCTCGTAACCCAGAAGAAATTTGGGTCGCTTTATGACTCCATCACATTTATAGAAATCAGACCTGAGGGTGATTCCTCCACGTCCCGCTCTTCCCACAAGTATGATAAGGATCACAAGGACAATGGCCGGACATGGCGATACTGGAGCTAGCTACGTAGACTGATAGGCTACGTCAGTTTCGTTCTTCAACCTCTGCCCCTTTCCTTGTAGTGTCTCCTCCCTCGATATTCCATTGTAGTTTCTCTTCTCATATTACTTATCGTCTATCATAATTTTGTATTTCTTCTTGAATTGTTGAAGAAATTTTGTTCCATCTTTTTTCTTCTTATTCTTCTACTATTATTATCTACTATTATATTATACTTTATTATATAATATAATGCGACCGAATACCATACCATTCGGGGAGAGCTTCGCTCACCCCCGTCAGGGTATGCCATATCGAGAGTCCCTATTCACCCAGCACTCTATGTCTGTGGTAGCGAACAGACACAAGGTAAGTCACGGATTCAGTTCGATGGGGGTACAGGACGCCCCGTCCTCTCCGTCCTCGAGGTGTAACTACCCGTCTTCAATCGCTGTGTGTGGTGTCTAATGTATCCCATACTCTCGCAACAACAACCCCAAACGACATTTAACAGCACAAACGGTAGACGATAGATAAGCACTAGAGGTGGTATGGGTACCTTCTTGGATACGAAGACTCGAAAGATGGCCTGACCGAAACGTTAGGGTGAGGATAAGGTATGTGGGACGAACCGTAATGAAGGAGTGCTAGAGGTGGATTGGTGAGGGTACTGTGAGGAAAGAGTACGGTACTTAGGGCATGAGTGTACGATAAAGGGTGCGACGATGCGGAAGCTAATTGGCTACGGAAAATGACAAGGTTACTGTAGGCAAAAGAGAAATAATACGATGTGAGAAGGACACGTTGGAACAACTGCAGGCGGGGTAAGAGAGATCATTACGATTAGGTCGAGGAGGCAAGGATAACGGCAAGGTAATGGGGCGATGCTAATGGGGTACCGTGAGGTAAGGAGATGAGGCTAATGAGGTACGGTAGGCGAGGGGGCTTCGGTGTCTCCCGACTTCGGTGTCGACGAGTGACGACGCAGCTGACGGACCTGGCGCGCGACGACGACGAGACCATTGGATCTGAAGATTATGAATGAGATACGATAAGCGATAAGCGTACGGCCATGGTTGTTAAATGACTCATCCAAAATCACTTTCATTCCCACCCATAAATCTAATCGGATTCTCCTCATTCGAAAACTTTTGTCGAAACCAGACAAGCTCCGTATACCGTATCTCCGGTTCATCACCTAGCCACACAAATCTACCTACAGTTACGGTACCCTAATCCCATGGTAGGTTACGGTATCCTGAGGTTGCGGTTATCTAGCACTCCGGATGCTCAGCATAGCAAGCTACTCGAAAGACCATTCTCGTCCGAAAAAATAAAAACCTGAAAAAGTGAACCGTAATACCAACCAGAGAAGGGAACCGAGATATTGATGGTGGTAGAGGGGGAACGTGGCGGCAACTTACCTCATTAATGCTGCTGACTGCGTACGGTAGACTGGAGAGGGAGTGTTGTAGTCGAGGGCAGCGAGGGAGGAGATGACAGGGACAGCTGGCCGGGCTCGAAGACTGATCAGGGAAGAGGGAAACGAGGGGCAGGGGTCAGACCACGCAACATGTTAACAACACGTACGCCAAGAACGTCGCCTAGTTTGATCTAGTTCAAATGGGACCCAGAAGCACTATTGTGAACATTGCAGGTACTGTAGCTATACAGGTGGACACATCGCCAGATCGGACGCCTGCGGTAAGTCAATCCTCCTCCAGCCACATCCATCAAGACTACCATATCAATGCTATCACGGAACCAAACCATAGCAATAATGGTTTGGAAATTCCGGAATGACATTGGTATGGTGCCTTGGAGAAGCTAGGAAGAGGAGCAGAGAACGGAAACGACGACGAAATCGACGAAATCGGGGACAGACAGGAGGGAGCGGCCAAGTTAGAGAGAGATTCAGAGGTCTGTGGGCAGTATCAGTATAGTGAGAGTCAGGAAGATCAGATAACAGATCAGGAAGCGGTTTCAAACGGCGCCGGAACACATCATTGCCCATGACATTGGGATAAATTGCGGAATTGCGGAAACGGAATCAACAAGTGACTGCTTTCTAAGAATAAAACGGGACTATTTTGAACTTAGATCGGAATCAATTCGCAAGAGATCAGAATTGCACCGAGAAACACCCAAATCCGAAAACCGTTTCAGCCTAGGACCCCATCCCAGTTCCACTCGGACCCAACGGCGAGGGTACGGTAGCTGAAACCGATGAACAAATGACCGATCCTATGGTCCCCTACTGCACTTATTGATATTGGGCTAAAAACCGCACTAGACTGGGCTCATTTGAACCAAAACAACAAGGGGCTTTCGCGAATTTCGGAAAAGTCGGAACCGGGACGGAACCAGGTGCAGAGTAGGAACCCATTCTAAACTATGGAACCCATTCTGGAACCCTCTACCCATTTTGTAACCCTTTCTGGGCTCATCAGAACAAGGCCATCAATAGAGGACTAAACGAGAACCAGAGTGGATACAAGTGCCAAGGTTGGAACCAACTGGGAAAGTAGGAAAACACGTACGGTAGTAGAGAGGAAGGAGGGGCAACAGGGGGAAGGGCATGGCTTGCTGAATAGAAGGCTGCTCGGGGGAAGAGGGGGGGGGGTGAGCACTGTCTACTAGAGCAGGGAGACGACTGGGGCGACTGAGGGGTCAGACTGATCGGGGAAGGGGGAGAAGGGAGAGGAGCAACTAGGAAGGGGCGGAGTCACGGGGACGCAAACAACTCGCACGTGCGCATCTCGCCTAGTTGGTCGGTAGATCACGCCCTCCGCCGCCTTCTCTCTCTGACCACACTCTCTCGCCTCGCGCTCGTTTCGAAAACATCCCGTCGCTCCCCCGAGGCCCTATAAAAGGGCTCAATTCGGCGGGAGAGGGGTCAGTCAGTCGTCGCGTGCTCCTCTCATCCTCCCCTCCACTACCACCGCTCAAGCCTCGACTACTCGCCACCATCAGGTATACTCCGGCCCCGCTCTAGACCCTTGGCTCCTTAGGACCCAGACTTCCGTAGTATAGTTTCGGTTCCAAGAGGACTCGTCTTTGGGTAGCCGTCAATGCATCCCTGGTCCTTAGTTTCGGAACCATTAGCGCTCTTTACTGAAGTTGGGCCTTGACTATCGTAGGATGGTAAGTTCCCCTGGGTCTCAGCTACCGCTTCTCATGTCTTTGGTATAGATGCGAATAGGTCCCTTGGCTCCTTTTGTTCCAGACTACCGTAGCATGACGCCGGAAACCAGGCTGCCGGAAACCAGGGGGGGGGGTCTCATCTACAGTTTCTCCTCTGGTCTTTGGTCTTTTTGCAAAAAGAGTATAACGCCGTAGTATAACGCCGGCACCAAGGTTTCACGAGGCGCCGCTTCTCTGGTATTTGTTCTTGGGGCCAATAGGTCCTGTGAATACTTTGGTTCCAGACTTCCGTATCATGACGCCGGAACCAAGCCGGGGTGGGGGGTGGGGTGGTCTCCGTTTCTGGTCTTTGGTCTCGGTGCCAATAGCTGCTTCCTCCAACGGTACATGCATACTCCTGGTACTGTTTTGCGTGACCCCACTTGCTATGACTTCCTCTATTGCTCGTTGCATGGTTCTGCTGGTTCCACCGCACCATTGTCACTCCAAGATTCCCGGCTCAGTGCCGGACTCTGGCTCCGTTCGGCTTTCTGGGCTACTTGCTAGCGTCAGGTGACCGGTACTACAGTGGTGCCTACCGCACTCCTGGCTACCGTGCCCTTGCCAATTTCTACAGTAACCTTCCCTTCTCTGCAGGATGCTCGCCTACTCCGTGATCTTCTTCCCTCTTCTCGTCGTTAGCGCGCTCGCCCAGGACGCCACCACTGCAGGTATACCGTACCCCACAACCCCTACCGTACTTCTTGGTGCCTGGCTCGGTACCGTACCCTGATTCGGCTGGTTCTGCCTGGTACTATAGCGGCCTGGTACGATACCGCACTCTTTTGGACTACCGTAACCCCGTAACTACCGTACTCCTTCCCACTTACCGTACCCGCTTTGCAGCTGCAGCCATCGAAGCGACTGCCACCACCGTCGAGGGATCGGGCGCCGCCGCTGCTGTAAGTTGTGGGTTACGATATCCCCTGATCTCTGGATACTATATGCTCCATTATCTATCGAATCTGGTCTTTGGTCTCTGTTATTTGATATCTCTGATCGTTGATCTTTAATCTCTGGCCTTTGATCTCTTCTCTAGGGACCGGTACCAGCCATCTAAATCAATCGCTATTGCAGGCGGACGTCTCGTCGACTACGGCCACCACCACTGCTGCCGCTGCAGGCAACCGCACCAAGTGTGAGGCCTGGAGCGTCTGCTCGAGCGCCGACGACTGCGGAACCGGTGAGGATGGGGAGGGGGGTACCGAAGCCTGGTTAGTCTGGTTACCGTTGTCTGGTTTCTTGTACCATAGTCTGGTTTCTGGTTCCGGGAAGAGTAGTCTAGTCTGGTTCCGGGTGCCATAGTTTCGTTCCTGGCACCTTATTCTGGTTCCTGGCATCGTAGTCTGGTTCCTGGTACCGTAGTCTGGTTCATGGCACCGTAGTCTGGTCCTAAGTGATGGGGTACAGTAGTCTGGTCCTGGGTTCTTCTTTGAGGCTCGCGTGTGATTTCGAATGGGATTCTGAATGCGAAACCATCAAGGAGGATGTGGTAGTAATTAGTCATTCCAAAACTTCAAATACGCAATCCTTGGCTCATGGTACCGATGCAAGGTTCTCCTATGAGTAGAAAAGTATCCCATGGTTCATGTTGTCCACCTTGTCTCCTGGTTCCAATGTTTGATTCTGCCGAGACTGCTGTAGTAGGGTAGCATAACGTGGTTCCTGGTACCGATGTTTGGTTGTGGATTGGAATTGGTATTCGAGGTTCGCGGTATTATACTGTCTATGGGTACAATGCCTTCTTTGGGATTGCTCCACGCTACCATGGACAAGCTTGATCTAATTCCACCTCGTGGAATGAGCGCTTCCTTTCAGGCGGCACTTGCCTGGGCGCGTTCGTGGGCAAGTGCAACTGCAACGCGTGCATCAACTTCTGGCTATGCAAGGAGGTAAGTGGGTTCCGGGCTCTGGTATCGATATGTGGTACCATGGTTCGAAGGGTACGGTTCCTGGCTCCAATACCGATCTCGATCCTTGCAGGACGCTGCTTGCGGTGGACTGAAGGGCGCCTGCGACCTCAAGTCGGGCATCTGCAGATGCTGGGAGGTACGGTATGGGTTACGGTATTCTATGGTATAGGGGGTACTGTAGCAGTTGCGGGACCTCCGGGTACTGTAGCCAATGAATACTATAGTCGGTCATAGGTATCATGGTGGTTACTGTAACTCCTTCCCTGCAGACCCTCGAGAAGGCCGGCTTCCCCTTCATCAAGGCTGCTACTGAGCTGTGCAACGCGAAGGCTTGCACCTCCGACTCTGCCTCCTCCGCCTGCATCGGCCTCCCCTGCAACACGGGCCGCTGCGTGTGCAAGGTCGAGCCCGTCACCACCACCCCCAAGCCCCTCAAGCCCTAAGCACCCTTACTAGATACTGACCCAAGATTGATTCGTGTTAATGCTACTGTAACCCCGTGATGATTGTCTAATTCTGTACGATTCTTGCAATATAAACATGCTTTCATTGTGGTGAGTGACTGTGGTGAATGGGTGGGTATCGGGTGGTGAATGGGTGGGAGATTGATTCGTTTCCAAACTCTTGTCATTTGTCTTGCTCACAACACCATGGCAAAAGTCACTTGACATCAATGATCGACTCGTATTTTCAAAGGCTTTATCACTGATGATCCATGCAAGTCATATTTCGTGTCTCGCAGACAGTGTAATTTTCTGACAGGTGAGAGAAACCACGCCAAAAAAGCGAAGAGCAAGACGAAATAAACCCACTCTTGATGGCCAGAGATCTAAAATGCGATCTGATAAAGTATCGCACTTGCGGTTGTACATTGTCCCTTCCTCAAATCCTAGAATGTACTCACAGCTCTGGTGACTGGGAATAGACACTGGATAGTTAGGCGAGTAGATCTGATCAATAAATTTTTTTCTTCGATTCTGAATAATTATCAGGCAGGATGGACAGGATTTGGGGTTTTTAGTCAATAAAATAAACGAAATATAATCGGGTTTGATAACTCACAGTACCGCTTCCAGTGAAATATTGAATAGGCGGGCACAGGGCAGCAGATTTCGGAGCTGAATAATATTAGTGATTTACTGACTGTGGAAGGGGAGGATTGCTTAGTGGTGTTAAAATCCTCGAAAAGTAAACGGAAAAGTAAAAAGGGTGTTAATTTTTGCCTGGAAAAGTAAATGGAAAAGTAGAAAGATTTGAATTCGCGCCGGAAAAGTACTGAGATTTGAATTCCCGCAATTTCTATATCTCTGTTTCCAGTGCAGCTAGCGACTTGAAAATCGGTTCAAGAGGTTGCAAGGTTCGAAAACGCCTATAAACCGACTTCCAAGTCGCTAGCTTCAATGGGAACCTAGATACGAAATTGCGGGAATTCAAATCTTTTTACTTTTCCATTTACTTTTCCAGCGAAAAATTAACACCCTTTTTAATTTTTCGTTTACTTTTCCGAAATTTTAACACCACACTAGTGGTGTAAGGCGCCGCTGACTATCCGATGGTCACGAGTTCGACTCCACAGTTCTGCCCAGCCCAAGACTTCTTTCCTTCTGGGGTCATTAAATTGGTATCAGTGCCCAGGAGGCACGAGGTAACGTGCCCTAGAAACAATTTGGTCTGCAGGGTTATGTAATCCAACCGAGCAGTCGGCCTTACCGTCTGCACCATCTAGTGTAGTCGTCGCAAGACGACTGTAAAACCACTTTTATTTTTTTTAAATGATTTTAAGAAACGTGACAAAGCTCGAATAAAACGAATAAAACTCGTTCTGAAGATATCTCGAATATTTGTTTTATGATCTTCAAGTGCTCGGAATGTGCTTGAAATTGGAAATGCACAAGTAATTTGGTTATTCGATTCATAATCGACACGTGAAGTCCGTTTTTCGATCGGGGCCTTCGTAACGGCTCGACGAATTCAATTATTCCCTGTCCAATTTGCAAAAGGCAACAACGTCTGTGATAGAAAACACACCCGGAGCGGAGTCGGTTGGACCGTGGATATTTCGGTAGCAGATGTAGGGTAGTTGTACGGCGCAATCGATGTTCGTCCATTGGCTGGCTACTCCGAACTCCGATGCCAGAAGCATTTGCACACAACTTCCGAAGATAGGAATAAGAAAGCCTTAAATTCCATTTGAAGTGTGCCACTGGGAATTTAGTTTTCCAGATACGCCTTTGTAAGGTCGACTTTCGAACGTCAAAAGTCGATCCTACACCATAATGTTGGTGGGAATATATTTTCCTTGTACGGTAATTGTAGAAAAAGCTCGTTCATATCAGTTAGTCTCTCAGAAACATTTTAAAATATGACGCAGAAAGTAATTACCGTTTGCCCAGTTGTTTGTGTCATAATACTTCCGTCGATCCATTCGAACACTGCAGCTTCCAATTAGGCACCACAATCATACTCATATCCAAACATCCATTTGAAAATTCTCCGCCAATGTAGACAGTACCAGTGACACCGGCTCCCAAGGCTAATTGCTCATACTTAGAGTCCTCCTGAATGCATCTGCACTCATAGCACAACAAGTTCACTTTTCTGATAACTTCAGTTTGCGAGTGTACAATTTTAAGAGTGTATTTTGAAGTTTTTTGTTGTTGTAGAAATTGGCTGAAAATTGGCAAAAACTCTCCAAAGTTTAGGAAACGGGGTGGACTTTAGACGCGGTGAGATCTCAAATTGATAGTCAATGTTAGCTATACCCCCACTCACATCAAGTCCGTGAATACTGATTAGATGTCCTCCCCCGGGACAAGATGCTTCTGCAGTTTTCTGATCCAGAGGCGAGGTATGAACAGATACGCATCCTCCCTTGTAGGCTGTCACGCCATCAAGGCATTGCATTGCTGAAGATATTGCCTTTTCGTTTCTAATGTAAAATTATATTATGTTTATGATATATTTTTTAAACATTGTAAATAATGTAACTATTTTGAAGGTGCTTACGTTTTGGTTTGACACTGCAGGCCCAGCAATCTGATTGATATGTATCAGTGCAACTTTTTCTGTAACAAAAATATTATTCTGCTTAACAGTAAATAATAATATTCTGAAGTTTAACTGAGTTCCTTAGACACCCTTCCCTTATTCTACACAGTAGTTCATAATTGTTTCATCACTTGAATCTGGATAAAACATTGGATGAGCATTTGAATGAATCCCATTAACTTACTCGCTCCAAGTATTCTCAATACGGTGGATTCCATAACAGCGTGTTCTTCCATCGTAGCTTGGCCCTAAGAGCATATTTCTCATATTTCTTTTGTCGAATTTCGTGTAGGATACATCAGATCCATCATCCCACTTGCATTCCTTTCCCACACATCGGAGACCAATATTCGTCCACATTCTTTCACTATTCGTTCCGCAGTATGAATCCGCGTTTACGAGGCTCCGGATAAACATGCTCTCCTATTATTAGGTTGGTCGGAAAGTCTTGTCGCGTTTTCAGAATTGAAGATGCCTAGCTCTTTCGATTTTGACCGACCACCTCTCAGTTTTTCATAATAGTTGAAGCCTTCAATGCTCTCTTCAGCGCACATTATCTCAGATCTCTCCGATCAGGAAAACGGGAACTGTGTGATATTCCATTGCAATTGACTATCAGCTAGCGACAGCACAATACGAAGTCGAGCACCTTTCCCATTTCGATTTCTGATAGAGCACCTATATGGCTTCTCAGTTAACTTTGTTTCATTCCGTTAAACTAATTCTTAGCTTTGTACAACAACTTCAAGTTTGAGTCTTAATTTTTTGCGAGAATTCACTTTTGGTCAAACTGGAAATTCTCGCACATCCAGCAAGCTTGGCTCAATTCCAAACTAATATCATGAAGCCCGAACATACTTATATGTAATGCTACGAAGACAGACCGAGGCGATTTCAAACAGACAAAATGTACGGGCTCAAACTTCAAGCCCAAAATGCGACAGGACTTTCCGACCAACCTAATAAAAACATTATCTAATTAAAACAACAGGGAAAAACCTCTTGGCTGTGAATGGATGCTAACATTCCGCCTCCGTCATATTTGCAGTCTGATTCCGCTTGATCGTAAGTTTTTGGCCAAGCTTGCCCAATCATCCAATCATAGTACGACTTGAGCTGGAACATGGCGTAATAAGAAAACGGAATCGGGTAGTCCTTGATTCCATAATGGACCGTGACCATTGTCACCATTGTGAAAAAATTGAAAACGCACTTTGTAACAGTATCCCCCGTTGGGCGCTTGTGCGTATCCACTAGGGCAAGGATCAGCATGGGTGATTGAGAGAAGCAGTAGGCATAAGCTAAATGACCTGATCATCTGAAAGTTTGAGTCATTGAAATTATGGTTCACGAAACGAATTCGAAATCGAAACTTTCGAGTAGAAAATCGATTTGCATCAAATTGCTTCGCAATGATTTCTAATCGAATCTCTCACAATGTGCAGCTAGAGCCATTCTGAGTGTGTTTCGAGTTCGAATGGTCATACTAAAATATTAAAATATATGTGATGAAAAAATATTCGATAGGATGGTTGAGTAGAAAGCCAAAGCAAGAGTATTTGAACAAGTAAAACTAAAAAAAACTGTGCAAATTCACAGGTAGTTTATGATCTCAAAGAAAAAGAAGATGCACTCTCACTATTTCTCTCACAAGGGAATGGTAACATCGCACCGTAAAATTATCGAATGAGACATATGTGGTATTGAAGTGACCCATGAGGACGGTCCATTTCCGTTTTCAGAAAATCCCCGATATTTTTCTAATTCGACATTTTATCATTACTATTTTGCATGCGATTTCGTGTGAGCCTCTCTCTTGGTACTTGGCGGGGCTCAGAGAAACATCAGCATGTCCTCCGTGGCGCAGTGCGAAAGCTCTAGGCCAGTTTGTTTTGCATCAGCTCTTTGCATAGGTTCAGTGCCAGGCAGGGACATTTATCTTTTGCTATTTTTTTCTTTTATTTACGAGCTATACCTTTGGAAAATGCATTCGTATTTCAACAGAATGGTCATGAATCTTGCCTGAATAGTGCGATTCATGTCTGTAACGCATGCTCGAAATACCGTGTTTCGATCTGCAGAATATATGAAGCAACGTCAAGACAATTAGCCGCAGAATAAACACAATCACAGTTCCTATCTATTAGCCAATTCCGATGTTTCTATCATAATTTTGAAGGAAGACTCTGCGGCTAATTGTCTTGACGTTGCTTCATGTATTCTGCAGATCGAAACACGATGTTTCTAGCATGCGTTACAGACATGAATCGCACTATTCAGGCAAGATACATGACCATTCTGTTGAAATACGAATGTATTTTCCAAAGGTATAGCTCGTAAATAAAAGAAAAAAGGAGCAAAAGATAAATGTCCCGGCCTGGCATTGAACCTATGCAAAGAGCTGATGCAAAACGAACTGGCCTAGAGCTTTCGCACTGCGCCGTGGAGGACATGCTGCTGTCTCTCTGAGAACATGCCAAGTACCAAGAGAGAGGCTCACACGAAATCGCATGCAAAATAGTAATGATAAAATCTCGAATTAGAAAAAATCGGGGATTTTCTGAAAACGGAAATGGACCGTCCCCATGGGTCACTTCAATACCACATATGTCTCATTCGATAATTTTACGGTGCGATGTTACCATTCCCTTGTCAGAGGAAACCACGTCCAATTGCATGTCCATCTTCCGTTAAAATTTAAGATGAAAGATGAGTCGATCGTCAAGATGTATTCCATCAAATGATAGATCGCAAGCGCTGTAGCATCGATAACTCATCGGTTTATCTTCTTATCAGCTGGAAAATTGAGCTCAGATGTTACATAAAAGAGAAGAGTGTTGCTAATCCCTATTTTCATCGACAACTAGTGAGTGTACGTGTTGGATTAGCACAATGCACAACAACTAGTAGGCAACGATCTTGATATCTGACTAATAGAACGTATCACAGATATTCTGAAATTCTGCATGAATGGCAGACCTCTCATTTACAAAACGTTCAAACTTCTTCTATTCCAACCAATCTTTGACAGTTTATGTCCCATAGGCTAGGTGATGCAGTCGGCCTTATCGTCTGCACCACCTCGCGTGGTCGTCGAAAGACGACTGTAAAATCGCTTGATGTGGTCGCATCTTCACTTTTTTTAATCGTAGGTCCAAAAAGTTTCAGTTCCATTCGGGGAGATGTAGAATAAAAATTCCGCATTCTACATTCAAGCAACAGTCCGCATTCTAGGATTGTATCTCATTTATGATCCTCTTCGATAAAGTGCATCAATCCTGCCTCGAGCAACATCTTGCTTATTACGCGCGCGCGCAGTACCGACGTGACGGATATACTCGCAACGGGACGCTGAACATTTCGGGGACGATGGGAATTGGCCCTGAAGGAAACATGCGCGCTCGAATTTCGTCACTCTCCTGCTGCCTCAGGTCCGCTGTCTCATCCGGGATTACGACTACCTTGACTGTCTGTCTCGTATGCTCCGCGTAATCGTATCGCAGTGTACGGTGCTTCCGAGCGTAACCGTTTATCGGATGAATCGCACATGCCCCTCTCCCCTCCCCCACTGACCTAGCGCTTCCCTGTAATTAGGGATCACCAGCTGGATAGTCGATGCCACTGATCGATTAGCCAAACTGCCCCCCATCTGGGATTATTTTCCCCAAACGAGAATCGCGAGCTGTCCAAATCCGAGGGTGAATTCTATCATTTCTCTCAGGTACTGTAGTGCTCAATATGCATGGCTGAGAGAAGGATCTCGAGCATGACTGCGCCTCGGGCGTAGATAAATTTATTATGATTATTATGACTGTGTAAGAGGAGGCTGGTGGTCCGGATTAGGGCTGGCAATTGAAGCCGCACTCTCTTCATTTTACACACTCCCTACACCGCTCGGTCGGCGAGAGATCACGCAGAATGAAGAGTGCAACTGTTCAATTGCCAAGCCCTCTCTCCCACTCCTCATTGACGCAGCCAGCAGCGTTTCGGGCGTTCAGAACAAGCGCATGTTCATAGAAGTCCCCTGTTATCGTGCGAGAAGCCGCACGCACTTGTTGCCGCCATTCCACCGTCTCCAATATGGCGTCCTTTTGTTCACTTCATCCGCAGCATATTGTCTCAACCGAGTTTCTCACTCGACGCGCAATAGTCGATCTGCATATCTCCCCCTTTCGAATATTTCCGAAAACTCGGGCTCTGAGAAGCACACGAAAGACAGAAACATGCGTTTTGTGAGTGACGCGACAGCATATTTCCTAAAAGACGGCCCTGAAACTTGAGACCGATATTGTTAGAATCCTAGTTCCCAAGGTATTCATCCAAAATAGTATGAATGAAATCAGGTCAACTTTTTGAAAAATTTTCAATGATTGCGTTTTTTGCTCTCACATATCGTTATACCGGTGCTATAATGGGCATGGTGTCTGACTGGCATGCCGACACAGGCAGGTTCGACTCCCGCCCGCAGGTGATGTTTTGCAAGAGGTAGAGAAAGGCGCGCGCCCCAACCACTAGTCTCCGTCAAGCGGCCTAATGGGCATGGTGTCTGACTGGCATGCCGACGCAGGCAGGTTAGACTCCCGCCCGCAGGTGATGTTTTGCAAGAGGTAGAGAAAGGCGCGCGCCCCAACCACTAGTCTCCGTCAAGCGACCTAATGGGCATGGTGTCTGACTGGCATGCCGACGCAGGCAGGTTCGACTCCCGCCCGCAGGTGATGTTTTGCAAGAGGTAGAGAAAGTGATACGTGAGCAGTTCCACCGCCCTCCCCTCCACAATCTTGATGAACTCCGCACTCAGGCGCACTCTTGCAAGGCATCCCCAATTGGCGATTGGAAAGAACACCTGATTTTGGGGGTGGAGCTTTCATTCAGGGGTGGAGCCTGCCCTCGGACTCTCGCAGGTGGTGTTTATAAGGAGGGGGGGGGGGTGCGGAACTAATCTATCCTTCCAGCTATGGCCCGTACCAAGCAGACCGCCCGCAAATCGACTGGAAGCAAGGCTCCCCGCAAGCCGCTCGCCACCATGATGGCTCGCAAGTGTGCCCCTGCCTCCGGAGGAGTGAAGCAGCCCCACCGCTACCGCCCCGGCACCGTGGCTCTCCGTCAGATCCGTCGCTACCAGAAGTCGACGGAGCTGCTTATCCGCAAGCTCCCCTTCCAGCGTCTGGTCCGCGAGATCGCTCAGGACTTCAAGACTGACCTCCGCTTCCAGTCGTCCGCCGTGATGGCCCTCCAGGAGGCCGCCGAGGCTTACCTCGTCGGACTCTTCGAGGACACCAACCTGTGCGCCATCCACGCCAAGCGAGTGACCATCATGCCCAAGGACATCCAGCTCGCCCGCCGCATCCGTGGAGAGCGTGCTTAAGCAGTGCTCGTGAACAGCCGCAAACCTGAACCCAACGGCCCTCTTTAGGGCCACCTGAACCCAAAGGCCCTCTTTAGGGCCACAATTCTATTCCAAATCAAGTGTGTTTCTGGTATCAGGGGAGTGAGCTCCCTCATCACTGCTCAGCGACAGTGTGCAACTATTTCAGCATATTATTGGATACCATTTTGCTTCTCAACTTCTTTCTAATAATGAGATTTTCCATAATTGAACCTGAAGCATACAATGCCCTTTCGATGTCTTCAATAGCAGCCATCCACACATAATCCAATTATCAAATCTGATCTCTGATCTCTGATCTTTAATCTTTGATCTTTGATCTCTGACCGACCATCGACTGACTACCAGTAATAATCATACTAACTCAGACCATAACATTACTCGATAAAATAAATTCGGTGCAAAGGGATAAATGTTCTGATTCACATTTATCGTTAGAAAAAACTCTGGGAAACCCTATGCGAATCCGGCATCAAGCAACACATCATATCCATTATATCCATGAACGCAATGCATCGTATAGGTCAGATAACACCAAAGGAATTGAGGAATGATGAAATAAACTAGAAACTTATATCGGATATACATGTAAGACCTCTCATCGTAATCGAATCGAACTGTGAGCCTGCGAAGGGGACAATTAGAGATTTTTTTCCATCCAACCATGTCTAGTGAACCAATAGAAAATCATGAAATTGTTCAATTAAAATATCTACAATTAAAACGAGCCTTCATCTTAGATTGTAAAGATCCATTGCGAGATTCATGATCAAAAGAGGAATGTTTCTTCCGATTAGAACGGAAAACGTACATAATATATGATGACATATCATCTCTGCGCGAATCCACTGAAATAAGTGCTTTTTCGATTATTTTAACTATTTATATATGTATTTCATTTTTTGCTGAACAAACTTTATGTAGCCATCGTCTCTTTGTGTCATCCATCGTTTCCCCGATAACCTGAAAAATTTAGAAATCTTCTGGTTTAATTGTTGTATTTTTTTAAAGCAGTTCTCGATTCAAGGATCAAATCAACCACCATTAATTCCCGGCTGCGTTATCATTATGCAGTAGTATACACAATTAAGGATTGCAGATCCATTAAACAGTTTCCGCAAAAAATAGTTAATTGATTAAAAATTTTAGGAGAAAATGCATACCATTAATAGTGGGGTGGGCATCACTTGATCGTCAGTGAGCGGTTTTCCGATATCGAGGGAAGAATTAGGATCGGGTGAAATCATCTAAAGATACGCATTGCTCTAATACGAAATGAGGGAGGGGCGACATTTCCGCAACGACATTTCCGCAACTGGGCATTTCCGACAATTCCGCAAACGACATTTCCGCAAATAAATTTTTTCCCGCAAACGACATTTCCGCAAATAGGCATTTGCGACAACTCCGCAAACGACATTTCCGCAAGTAATTTTTTTCCGCAACTACCGTAATCTTTGAGTTTTAATTTCAGTTTACGATTGTCCAAAGAAGAAATCAGTTATTTTTCTGTTTTTCCTATAATTTCTCGTGTTAAAACATTTCCGCAAGTGTTAAAACACGAGAAAGTATAGGAAAAATAGAAAGGAAATGAAAATAACTGATTTCTGCGCTCCACAATCGCAAACTGAAATGAAAATTCAAAGATTACGGTAGTTGCGGAAAAAAAATACTTGCGGAAATGTCGTTTGCGGAAAAAAATGTATTTGCGGAAATGTCGTTTGCGGAAAAAAATTATTTGCTGAAATGTCGTTTGCGGGATTGTCACCCCTCCGAAATGAGGGAAAGAGAGGAGATAATGGAGAGATCGCGCATGAATATCGGAATGAGCCGATCGTCCTTCGATTTGCAAATTGTAAATATCAAATAATTGTAAATTCAGGGAAGAAATTAGCACGATCAATTCCAATCGACTACACGGACAGAAGTGAGCACGCTAAAGTCTAATGCGTTGTTGTTTCAACACGCTGTTTCTCGGTGAGAGTACAAAGCAGCTGGTATCAATATTTAAAATTATCCATAAACAGATGCATTGAAGTACGGTGCAAAAATACGGGGTAATTTGAGAATGCCGAGAGCATCGTCAGATAAGGAGAATGTACTTTAATTAGTTCTGTTATGTTGATGCAATTTTTTTTTCAATTTGATAATCTAGGTTTGACCTTGAGTATTTCGTTAGTGTAACCGTTAGTGTAACCCTGATTTTGGACTGTCTTCAAAGGCACCAAGACCGTCACCATGTACACTTCTTCCAAGTAAATCTCGCAACAGATGAGCTTGTGTCGATAGTAACCACCCAGACATCAAGGACCCTCTTTAGGGCTACAATTCTGACCCAAATGATGTTGATTCATCTACCATGGCTAACGGACAAGCTGTTTTTTAAAAAATTTTTTAAAAATAAAACGCTGTTTTGGGAGTGTGGCGTATAATGTATATTTTTTCGTGGAATTTATTGTACGCGATAGTGATGACAAAATCGAATGACTTTAAGAAATAACGATGCAAAACCGTAATAAGTAGAACCCGACAAAGGGAAGAAAAATAATTCGAAAAAAAATTAATGACTGCAATTCACAGAGCTTTTTTCTTCACAGACGATTGAAACTAGCAAGAAATATGGAATATTAGGTTATTTGTTGGAAAATATTAAATAGAATCCGTACTACAGAAAGACAATTAATAACATGAATCTCACAAATAATCGGTTGGTATGAAATATCGCTGACACTACGAAAATCACTAGAAAACAATTTGGTTTACGAACAATAAACGTACTGCTCCTGAAGTGAATATGATTTCGATAAGAGATAGTTTCGATCGAAAAATAGGAAACAGCGACAGGGACTAATCGAGCGTAAGAATAGTAGAAATTAGGAAGATAATGGGAAGGAGTAAGTTGCCTCTTCGGAAATAAAGGAGAAGATCGTATCAATCTCTTGCGTGAAACATGATGGGGCAGCCTTTCATCGGGCGAAGGACCACCTGAATAGACAACTTGTGAGTTTTCATATCCACCCCTTCATAAAAGAGGCATTTTGTGTATTTCAGTCTTCGTATATTCATATATCAGTAATTAACACCTCTGGTGCGGGCACGTTGTCAGTCATTTTGTAGTTGGAGGAAACGCGGAATGCTCGCAGAACGATCGCTGATACCACCTTGATCTGCATCATCGCGAATTTCTGACCTGTAAAATTAATATATTAAATTATTGAAATAACTGCCTGAAAAATGAATTTTCAAGACCGAAAATTTAGAGACCAATAAACATAAACACGATGTCCTACCTAGGAGAATTCTCACCAACAATGAATCGTTGTGTGTGATAATCAGGAAAATTGAAAGCAATAACTTTTCAGCGGAAGACTAACCGATGCAGTTCCTGGGACCTCCCGAGAACGGGAGGTAATCATAGTGATTACGGGCGGCGACATTCTCAGGAGAGAACCGGCTCGGATCGAACTCCCAGTCGTTCGCATACACCTCAACCATTACAATGAAGCGCAACATACGCGTTTTCTTTCATTTCGGAAAACAGTGAATATAAAGACAGAATTGAGTAGAGAAACGAACATCTGGGTTGTGGTGGAGTAGCATCGGGCTAAGGAAGATTTCGGATCCCGCGGGTATAATGTAACCGTCTGAAACAAATGTTAGGTTCGCTATTTGCAGAAAAATAGAAAAATAAATTGACCTACCGAGATCAAAGTCCGCCTCTGCGATTCGTTCCGTGAAGGGCGCCGTTGCGTAGAGACGCATCGTTTCCTTGATACACCTGTCAATTGTTTGTCAAACATCAGATTTTAAACTGATCGTGAAAATGCTAGACAAACTAACATTTCCAGGTAGGGCATATTCTTTAACTTGACATCCATTGCCTCATGACAGTCTTCCATCACATCGTCTAGCTGCAATTTTGGTGTATTTGACATTCAGTGAAACTTCAGCCTCCTCCAGTTTCCTGAACACTTCTAATCGTGAACGATGGGATATTGACCCTAACATCATTTCCCATATACAGGCAATAAATGATTTTATTCGAATTATTAACGATCATTGCTCAGAAGACTCACTGACCTCTCGATGAAGCCTCTCCTGCACGTCGGGGTTCGTCGCCAGACACCACAGTAGCCAAGCCATTGTGGTTGACGTGGTGTCGTGTCCTGAAAACTGTCTTTTTAGTTTCAAAAATATGTTTGCATGACTAATCTAGTTTTCGAGTTTATTAACTCACCGGCGAATACGAAAGTGTTCACTTCGTCTTTAACTTCTTGCAGACTCAGAAGGTCGGAATCGTGAAAGTTGAGGAGACAGTCGAGAAAGGAGTTTCCGCCCTGAAATTTATTAATTATGTAAAATGTATTTAATTAATAACTCATAAATATCCTCACTCTGCACGCCTTCTCCGCTCTGAATCGAATCCTCTCTTCGATCTTCTGAAAATGACATGATTTACTTTTCTATTTTGGACGGATTTGACGGAGTTGACTTTTCAGTTGAAATCATAAACAAAATCACACCTCTTCGGTGAACTCTTTAAGCACCTCGAGAAGCTCCTTGACCTTCCGATCGTGGAGAAGATACCTGAGACATTGAAAATTATTGATTATTCGTTATTATGAATAGGGATTTATTTAATGAACTAATTGTTGATTGATGAACTCACCACAAAGGCGGAAACCACATGTGAATCTCGCTAGAGTAGCGCTGCACGTACGAGTTGTACCCCTCCACTGCCATCATGTACGGGTGATTAGGAGTGTTCTGCATGTCGAAAGAATATCCGAAGGTCGTTCCTGGATCAGAACATGATTGGTTGCAAGATGTGTAAAATATCACGTACTGACTGGGACTCACAAATTCGTCTACATGTGCACCTTATTGTGATTTTGAAATTGTTTTGAAAATATCGACTAACTCACGGCAGATAATATCGAGGGCGCATTTTTTGAGCAGAGGATATGCATCTCCCTCGACTTCCAGCTGGCGTTTGATAATCGAAACGAAGACCTGCATAATATATTTAAATTTCCGTCAGAAATGCGTCCATAGAATGACTATGAGATCGTATTGACTGCACAAGTGATTAAAAAAACTAGGAAATGCGCCACTCAAAGAAGATGTTTTTCACTTCTTCACTAACTCATTTGCTTACAGTTTCTATCGACAATTTGAAGAAGAAAAATATTTTACAGGTCCTTGCAACTGAAGGAAAGTTGGTATGAATCGAGTAGGAAAATAGTTGTATCAACCCAGACCTCAGCCTCCTCAACGAACGCGCCTATGTAGGTGTTCAGTCTCGAAAAATGGAACGTCGGAGTGATGATCTTTCTGTGGTTTCTCCAGTGCTCTGATGAACTGGAATGGTATGCTGGTTTAATGTACTTCTGTACAATTATGAAGATATTGTGCATGCGAAAGATTTTCGAAAACATACGCGGTGAGAAGCCCCTTCCCGAGCCACGGCTTGATAAACTCGTAGTCACGTCCCTTCGACGTGATATCGTGAGATTCGACCATCACCTAGAATATCTTGAAAATACATGATTTCAAAAAGCGTAAGATGGCTAATGTACTTTAGAAAGGTGCCTGATCAAATTTCAGATTTCGAAGGAAGTAGAAAAAGATTGATTCCGCCTCTTCGACATATTTGGTGTAGATGGTGCAGGGGAATTGAGACTGACCTTCGCCGCTCTTGCCGTTATCGGAATGGTGTAGATGCGACCGGCGATGTTGAAGCAGATGATGCTTTCTCCCTTTTCCCTCAGCTTCTGACTCTCCCGCATCATCCAGCGAAGTCCGACTGCAACGTATTCATTAATTTATTATCAAGTATTAATCAATTATTCATTTATTCAATTAGGATTCATGGATAGTTTCTTTCAAGATTGATTCAAGCAAACCAATCATCGGATTCTCAATCCTTTGCCTAGATTCAAGGACTCACCGTGAGATCCTTCTTTAAGTTCGAATATGGACCCAACAATTGGCAGTCCCCTCGGTCCGGGAAGACCCGACGCCATCCAGTGCTGAAATGGGGACAATATTGCGGAAAAGTGGAGAAAATATATGAAACTAGAGCAAATAACTATTATTGATTAGCTAAACCGTGGAGGCTGATTCTAATTTTTATTCTCATTCTAATTCGTATTCTTTGTTCAACAACGCATAGGGAGCTTGAGGAAAGTGTCGGTTAGGGTAGGTGGTATTTTGAAAGCTCGGGCGAGCTTGTAAGGGTGAAATTGTGTTGCAGTTTCCGTGATACAATTTGATAGGTGAAGTGTGGATGGCATAAAAAAGAGTACTCACGATTCTCAGAAACTGCAGAAGCGAGGGAACGATGAGACAAAGTGCTAGTACGACCACCACCAATAGGAGAATCATTCTGGAAAAAAGGAATTTGGTATCATAGATTCTCTTCTCGGCCTTCGCGAACATCAACGAATACGAAAAAACATGGCAAAATATAGGTGATAAGTTCCTAGAAAACAAATCGCGAAATTGTATGGTTACTAAGTAGGAATGGAAAAATGGAAGCATACAATAAAATTTCTTACTTGCAAGCAGTTCCCAATGAACTTGAGCACGCAAACCAATCTGTCTGCATTTTAATGATAGCAAAGATCAGTTGCGGGTCAAAGCGATAATGATAAGAGGTACGGATCTAATGAAGAACTACTCAATAATGATTAGGGTTGATAATTCAAACATGACTCTCCTCATTTTGCAGACTCTCTCAGAGAAGAGAGAGAGAGCGCGCAAAATGAAGAGATCTAATCCCTTAATTACCAACTCTACTACTCAACTGTGACCCCTCGTCGGTCAGAGTAACAGAAGATTGTGCGGAGCGGAGAGCGAATGATCTGCATGTGTCACCTGTCAATTAGAGATATCACTGCGTAGAACGATCGAGTGCGCAATGGTTTTGGGATGGTTTCTCATGAAGAGACCGAACGGATCTATGTTCCACTCCCCCCCCCCCGAATATTAGAGGAAACTAGGAAGAAAGAAGCAATGAAAAGCATGCGGCATGAATTGTAGGAGGCTTCTTGGACTGCACGAAAAAAAACGAAAACGAATAAACTATCTTGCACATCATCAGATTGGGTTTCGAGAAAGGACGAGACAAGAGATTATGACCAGGAACTTATTTCTCTCTCTCTCTCTCTCTCTCTCTCTCTCTCTTTCTCTCTCTCTCTCTTTCTCTCTTCCTATCTCCCCGATTTCTCGCCTAAACGGTGCAAAAATAGTGAAACATCACGAACAAATGGCTAGACAAGCCGGCAAAGTACATTCACTCTTCTCCTCCCTCTTTCCTCTCTCCTTCTCTCTCCTCGGGCGATCCCAACGAGGAAGTGTCCTCATCTAATTGCAAAACACGCACCAATGAGATGATCTCATGCGAGCTATATGATCCATCGGAAAGGGCACTTTTCACCAGGTAACACGAGGGAGGAATGCACAAGTGACCTGCATTCTAAACATCCATTGTTTCCGAGTAAGTGGGAGGAGGAGGAGGTACTTCCTAGTGATGGCGTTTCGGTCTTCTACTCTCCTCATTCCACACATCTCTCGTCTGCCTGACCGGCGATGGAGTGTGCGGAAATGAGAGAGCAAAGGCTGAAATGAGATCCCTAGTACTTCCTCGTATCTCCAGTTTCAAGACGCATTCTGCACCTGGCGACACACAAGTTCGACACAGTTGTCACAGACCTCTCGCCTGCTTCTCTACTAAGAATGTTATTTCGGTTTTGGCTCTCTTCATTCTACACACTATCTCGCTGGTCAGAGACACGAGGGAGTGTGCAGAATGAGGAGAAGAGTCGAAAACCGAAACGATATCACTAGTTGTCACAGGCCTCATCTGCGTTTCAACGGTTGCACGTGAGAAGACAAGGCCGTTAGGAATGTTGAATCGGAAAAGAAATTCTCTCCTCAATTCACCCACTATCTCGGAGGTTAGAGATACGAGATAGCACGTGGATTGAGGAGAGTTGGATGCCGGTTTGCCATCACTAAAGGCCGTGCTTCCAGTAGCAGAGTCGGCTTTTGTTATTGTCCCATTCAAATATCTGACCTAGCCACCTGGGTAGAAGAGAGCCGAAAGGGAAAGGGACAGTTATTTGGGGTGAATGTGAAGGCGGAGGAGGAAGTTCGCAGAGCGATCATTGCGATTTTCTCGAGAGAGAGGGAGCAAAACAGGAAGTTCGCCCTCCTTTTTCCGTTCATCACATCTCGATCGCGACTCGAAAGAAGTGTGGACTGTTTCTATGTAGAGAACAAGAAGCATTCTTTATGGCATAGAAGTAAATTACAGAAATCGAGGTTTCAGAAAGGCGCGTTGCATTTCATGAGCTATTTTTTAAAAGTCTACACCAAAATTCGTATTTGCGATGTTGACGACTTACTCGGATTAGGTAAGTATGAAAGGGGATTGAGGTGTGGAAGACTTAAAATTTTGCTTCGACGGCTTTTGTCAAGGAGTTTGTGCAGATGTATCTTCGCTAGTTTTCGCAAAGTAGAGATGTCTCCCCTATAATACTTGCGCTTCCAAGAAGAGTTAGTCTTCTGCTGACGTCTTCTTGTGAGCTTCGTACGTTGTTTCGCCTTATGCAATATTGTGTCTTAAAAAAGTGAAAACATAGATGATTATATTTAATCGAAACCTTTAAGATAATAATTGCACTGTAATAGACACGTAATAAACATAATCACATTACAAACGGAAAGTTGGATATCTCTTAAGCACACTGTAACGGATGATTTTCTGGCTTATATTATTGTATGTGGAAGATAAGAGATAAACACCCGTAGTATTTGTGGTCAGCGACAATGATTTGTCTACAGTCGGACATGAAAGCGAGGGTTGGGTGAATAAATAGGAGATATGATACAGCGACAATATGCAGAAGTGAGGAACGAGCCAGATCAGACTCTTTCATGGAACGTTATAGGGATTCCATTCATCGGTCGGAGGATTACCTGAATGATATTATTACGACCTAAACACAACAATCAATCAATCAATCATTTATTCAAGCGTCAGGGTCAAGGCCTGTTGAATGATGCATGTTCGCCAGGCATCGGGGTATCTTCGGCACGTGTTTGCCCAATTCATTCCCACTGGGTTTGTAATTTCGTCGCGCCATCTCGTTTTAGGCCTTCCAATGGGTCTCTCCTTGTTCCAGGGGGTCCAGTTAACAATCTTCTCAGTCCATCTATTGTCATTCATTAGAGCAACTCGTTTTGCCCAACTCTATTTAAGGGACTTTGTTTGCAAGCCACTCATTCGTCTTTCTATCCATTCTAGATACACCTGCTAATTTTCTCATCATTGCTCTCTGAGTCACAATCAATCGTTGTCTGAGTTTCTTTGTTGTACTCCAAAGTTCGCATCCGTAAAGCAGTACTGGCTCGATACACATTCTATAGACTCTTTTTTTTAGTGACATCTCTACTGTTCGATTAGTGAGAAATTCGTGAAACCTGTTGAATGCTCGCCATGAACTCCCGATTCTTCTGTTTAGTTCAAGCGCTAGATTTTGATCGAAAGATAGTCGGACGCCAAGATAAATGAAGTTGTCTACATAGGTCAGATGTTCTCGTTCCACTTGTAGAGGTACTTGTCTTCGATTGGTAATGGCGACCGTTTTCTTTCGACTGAGCGTTTGACCAACTTTTTTGCTTGCTTCCATCAATTCCTTCAACATTCGCGTAATTTCAGTTGGACTATGTGATATAAGGACTACATCATCTGCATATCTTAGATGGTTCAGCTTTTCTCCATTTATGCGTATTCCGTATTCGTCCCACTTCATTTCGCGAAAGACCTCTTCTATCACAGAATTAAACAGGTGAGGGGAAATAGGGTCTCCTTGGCGCACGCCTCTTCCTACTTCGATGAGCACCTTGTCTATTCCCACTCGTGCGAAGACTTTTGCACGGTTATACACATCTCTCATCGTGTTTACAATCTTCGAGTGAACGCCTTGATTGTACAGTGAACTCCACACTGCGCTGAATTCCACTGAATCAAAGGCCTTGGCAAAATCAATGAGGACGAAGTATAATGGGAAATCGTATTCCGTAGATCGACTTATCAGCTCACACAGAGTGAAGGAATGGTCGGTTGTAGTGTAATCCTTTCGGAAGCCTGCTTGTTCGCGAGGTTGGTTTTCGGATAATGTTCTTTCTATTCTGGAGTTCATAGTCGATGTGAATGTTTTATAAACCAGATTCAAGAGAGCAATTGGTCGATAGTTTCCGATGTCGAGTTGACTGCACTTCTTGTAAATTAGCGATATGATCGAGTTTGGAAGTTCATCAGGAACGGTCTCTTCGTTGATCCATTTATTGAATAGAGCACATAGTGGTTTGATTAGGACATCGCTACCGCACTTGAGCATCTCCGCTGTTATCTTGTCAGGACCGGGTGACTTTCCGTTCTTTAAACTCCAGATCGCTTTTTTCACTTCGCAGGGTAGTATTGGTAGGAAAGGCTCGACTGTCTTATAGTGTATTCTTCGCGGTCTCCTGGTTCTTTCAAACAGCGTATCATAGAATGTTTTCACAACGGCATTCAGCTCTAACTTCGTACTTTCTATACTCCCTTCCCTTTTCTCCAGTTGATACAGCTTTGTATGGCCTATTTGTGAGGCTTGGAGTGCCTTTTTCGTACTATAACCGTATTGTACCGCACGTTTAACAGTTTCGAGATGCCCTTTTCGAATGTCTTCTTGGATGGAGTAACGTAAAGCTTTGCTTGTTAGTGAGAATTCAATTCGATTGAAGGGCGTAGGCGTGTTATCTCTTAGTCGTCGCCGTCCTTTGTATAACTGTTTCGTTCGGTCAGAGAATCTTTCTCGAGTTGTAATTGGGACCATCGAATCAACAGTTATTTTTGTCATTGTCGAAGCTATTGTTTCATATTTCCTCCCTTCAACAGCTGTTATCTTGTTGATCTCAGCCGTAAATTTCTCGTGATTGAGTTGTACACGTAGTCTTGATTTGTGGTATCGATTGTTTGATGTTATTTGAACTTTTGCAATGATTAGTCTGTGGTCGGTGGTAAAGTCGAAGCTGCCCACTACTGATACATCGTACACTATAGATCTCTCTTCACTCATGATATAATCGATCGTATTCAACGTTTTCATGTTCGGGCTTTCCCAGGTCCATTTCCGTGAATCTCTTTTGCAAAAGCGAGTGTTGTGAACTACGAGCTTTGTTTGCATGCTAAAATCGACAAGGGTTTGCCCTCGTTCGTTTCTCTTTCCATGTCCGTTTCTTCCTATGAACACTTCTTCAATGGAATGCCGTGAACCCACTTTCGCATTGAAGTCTCCGAGTACCATTACATGACCCTTTCCACCCCCCGGTAGGCGTACTCGACGGGCAGAAGTGGTTAGTAGGTTGCTCAAATCATCCAGAAACTATTCGTAGATTGGGTCAGGGTGTGCCGAGGTAGGCGCGTAGGCATTTATCACGCACAATCCTAGTTGAGGGATCTCGAGATAGGAAAGGCGGTCATTGACCGAGTGGAAGGCGCATGAGGCAGCCCATTGACGGGCAATCAGAAAACCGGTACCATTTGCTGATCGGGTACCATAACTCACTAGCAGATGTTGAGATTTGGCTAGGGTTAGAGACGTGCGACCGATTCGTCTCGTTTCCTGAAGCCCGATGATGTCAAACGGGCATTTACTCACGGCCTCCTCAATCTCAGCTACTCTGTCGTCCTTCTTGAGGGTGCGCACGTTGAGAGTACCGATGCGGAGGATGGTGTTGGCGGGCATCCAGCGGACAGATACCCCGACGGTTGTCCAAGTCGACGTCGGGGGGTTCTCCTCCGCGCCTCCAGGAGAGGAGAATGGAGACCGACCGCCTCTCAGCGGTGCACGAATGGAGAATGGAGAATGGAGAATGGAGAAACTTGATAACCACGAGTGCTATTCTTATTTATTATATTGTATTTGTCGTACACCACTGAAGGTGCTTCAACAAATACAGGATGCACTAGATAGAAGAATGCGTGATACTCTTAGCTTGCTTGATATAATTACTCACCTCGGGAGCCGGGGTGTTATCCGTCATTTGCTCTGTAGAAGAAACGCGGAATGCTCGCATGATTATGGCAGCAACGACTTTGACCTCGAGAATCGCGAATTTTTGTCCTAAAAGTGACCATGATAACATCCAAAGAATAAAATTAACAGAAATTGTAGAAAAATGATTCCAATGAAGATGATAATATTCCCACCGATGCAGTTCCTCGGACCAGCGGAGAAGGGGACAAAGTCGTATACACTCCTCTCTGCCACGTTCTCCGGCAGAAACCGATCGGGATCGTACTTCCAGTCCTCCGGATAGACCTAAGTGGAGGAATATTCGAATATTCCGTTAACTTATTCGCCGGAGGCTAGGACATCACTCGATGGTAAAGAAAGCAATTCGTTCAATTAAAAATAATGCTTGAATCGCAAAGTTACAGAGGAAGAGAATACGTGCTTACGGTCGAGTTATGATGGAGCATCATGGGTGACAGAAATATCTCGGAGCCTGCTGGAATCGTGTACCCATCTGAGTATTGTTTTATTGTAATATTTGCTTACTTTAAAAGAAAAAATAATCCCGCAAACTAACCAATGACGATGTCTCTCTCTACAAGTCGCTCGGTGAATGGAGCAGTAGCGTAAACCCGCATCGATTCTTTGATGCAACTGAAAGCATATTCCATAGAGATTCATAAACTCTATTTCCCAAAACTTATCGTTTTAGGCCAAGAAGTTGACTGACCGATCGAGGAGAGGCAGGTTCGTGAGGTCAGCTGCAGCAATGTCTTCCGTGCTGTCCGGTAAAACGCTGTCGATCTGAAGAAGGGCAAAAATAACGCATTTCGAAACTGTTCAACTAATATAAGTGATGAAATTGATGAAGTACCTCCTCATGCAGTTGCTGCTGCCTCTGCGGATTTGTGGCCATGCACCAGAGGAACCAGCCGAGAGTAGTGGAAGTCGTGTCGTGACCTGGAAACCGGATTCAATTGTTCCAACTCAGGGTTTAAAAACTATAAAATAAATGTCATATTTGTGATCTTAAGATAGCAGGATCTGTTAACTAAGAGTGTAGCTAGCAAAGGAAAAATCAAACTTACAGTGCAATAGCTATCAAATCAATACCAAACCTGCGAATACAATGGTATCCACCTCCTCTTGTACTTCTTCTCTCGTCAGTTCGTTCCTATCAAGCATGTCCAGAAGCTTGTCGAGGAACGCAGTGCGATCTTCCTACAAAATAAATTGATTCAAATTTAAGTTTAATTTATTTAGAATTATCGTATGATAAAGGGAATTTTGAAAAAAAAATTCTTACATTTTGTATCGTTCCATCTTCGCGCTTCGAGATTCTCTGTCTGATCGCCTGAAAAATGATTGTAATATTTTTTCAGGATATTATCGAACCTTCCAAGTGAAGTCTTTCAGATCCTTCAGCAAACAACGAACTTCGAAATCGTGAAGGAGATACCTGAAGTAATTCCGAAATTATCTTTGAATGTTTTTTTTTGATGATACGCAATGAAGTATATTATAAATACAGTGAGGCTCACCAAAGTGGTGGAATCCACATGTGAATTTCACTGCTATACCGCTGAACGTATTTGTTGAATAACTCCACTGCTACAACATATGTATGGTTCGTCTGATGTTGCATGTTGTAGCATTGTCCAAGCGTGGATTCTATAATAGCATGTTATAGTCAGTTGATTATTTTTCACTAGGATCGTTTTCGAATGGTCAAATGTCGACAATAATCACATAAATTTAAAATGAATTCACCACAGATAATGTCTAGCGCGCATCGTTTCAGGTATGGATAGACGTCGAACTTATTCCCAGTCTTCTCTCGAAGAATCTCCACAAGAATCTGCCAGTGATCTTAATACTTTGCACACAATCGTTACAAATACCAACCCTCGAATGTCGGTTGAAATGTTCCAAGTATTTGTGGAGCTGAGTGAAATGGAAGGTGGGTGTGAGCATCTTTCTGTGGGCTTTCCAGTAGTTTCCATCCCTGTTAAATGTCGTTTTCGAATACCCGTTATACTTCTAATTGGCAATAATTAAGGTGCAAAATTGTTCGAACTCACGAGGTGATGAGTCCTTTCTGTAGCCAAGGCCGGATAAAGTCATAGTCGCGTCCTTTAGTCAGCAGGTCTGTGCTCTCCAGCATTTCCTACATGCACCGCTTTGTTTTGACAAAATATTATCTTCTATTTGACTATTTCTTGAGTTGTTACTGTTCATACGCGCAACGCTTGTTTGCCTATTCGATATCCTGGATTTTACCGAAACTCACCTTAGCCGATGAGGAAGTGATTGGGATTGTATAAATGCGGCCGCATATATTGAATACGACGATATTCTTTCCTTCACGGCGCAATCGATCCGCTTCTTGCAGGAACCACTTGAGGCCCACTGAAAAAAAAACCTTTTTTCTGGGAAAGTTGCCATTTTCTATGCAAATGATACCCATCTTTCATCATGATCTCTCACCGTGCGAGCCCTCATAGAGTTTGTGTATGGATCCGAAAATGGGCAGTCCCCATGGTCCGGGAAGTCTCCAGGACATCACATGCTGCGAATACAGTATCCGATTCAATATTGTGTCTCGTTCTACTAGTTCGTGCCGATTGCAGTCCCAATGTCTCTGGCCAATTATTGATTGGTGTGTGCACGATTGGGCTAATCTCGTGACTGAAACGGGAAGGATACAACTCACGATGCGGAGATGGTTGATGGCAGTTCTAGAGAACTTGAGAAGAAGGAGGAGCAGGAAGATGGTGGGAATCATCTTGAATGATGTTTTCGAAATTGGAGATTGATCAGCGCACGATAGGATGGACAGCATGCCGTTCGTCAGCCCGACACTGAAAATTACGTTAATACAAGATGCACGGGGTAAAAGACAAAATCGAAGAGACGAACACCTTGGTACTGTTGAGGAAACTGCCGAGGGTACAAGCGAAAAAAATACGTGATGTGCACCCGAACACAAATGGAAAAGCCGAGCGCAAATAGAGAGAAAGATCTGAATATCGGCAAAGGAACTCTTTTCTCTGCAGAACGGCTCTTTTCCAAGAACTCAAGTGCTCGGATCTTGTGATTTGAACGGGTCGGATTTATTTCTGCTCCACAGTGTTTGCAATCAGATAGGTCGCGGGTTGGATCGGATTGATAAGAAAGGGTCGAAAGTCGAGAGTCGGAGAATACTGAGAGAAACGGGGGGAGAACAGAGTTTACCCGCGGAAAAATGAGGGAGTGAATCGGAAAATCGACGTTTTGTTGCCCTATACACATGATCGGATTAGAACTCGTGATTCAGTGTTACCAGGAAGTGCGAAATGACCTGTGAATCGCATTTGACGGGCTGTCTTTCTCAAAAGATAAGAATTATTACTGAAATAAAAATGTGCGTGATTGATGTCCGACCGAGATCAGTTCTCTAACCTTTGCTCTCTATTCTGTGACTGGCGTGCGAGCTTGCGAATCGAGGAGAGCTTTGGTTTCGATCGGACATTATGAATATAGAGCACATGGCGAGACAGGCTACAACATTTCTCCTCTCTTCCTCCTCTTTCTCTCACCCCCTGGGTATCATCTCACGATGAGGAAGTGACCTTTAATTTGCGGGCAGGCAGGACAAACACCAGGTGCAAATGTGGGATGATCAGCATCAGACTGGTTATGGAGATCCCTATCTCATAACTGATCCACGTGACTCGAGACACTCAATCAATCAATAACATTTATCATATCAGGCATTAGATGCTCAGATGAGGGTGGGTCGGTATTCCGCACGGGTTGCATTCCACCAGTGGAATGCAACCCGTACTCGAGACACTCCCTGACCACTATCAATTATGTCAGAAAACGCGGATGATTCAGTGGATTGCGTACTTTCGGTGATTTTTAAGAGACTCTGATCATTCTAGGCGGCCCTGATCTCTTGATATTTTCAGGAAACCTTGATATTTCTAGGTGACTCTGATATCTTGATATTTTAGGCGGCCCTGATCATCTCTGACGATTTCGTGTCACAATCAACGTATGTGCCATGTCTAGTCTACTTCAGTGCTTATCTCTAAATCGTTCGTGGTCTAGGCATAGACAGGCAATCGAGAGGGAAAGGGAGCCGAAAGGAAGTGATAATAAATAGTGGAATGTAAGGAGAAAAGGGGAGTGATCTATGCTGCGCGTTGTCTAGCGCGCCAAAACGAAACCGGAAACCCATCCTATCCGATCATCTTTTTTCCCTAATTCGTTCGCACCCAGCAAAAGGAAACTATTTCATTCCTCTCTAATCAACCTGCTGAGAAATCAGCCAGTGACCACCGCAAAAGTTTGCGACCACGGGAGGGAACGAACCTACAATCTTCTGCTCCGTATGCAGACGCGTTATCCATTGCGCCGATGTGAACAGCGGCAAGCGAATGCGTCATGACTGGCAGCAAGCGAGACCACTGTCCACTACAGGACATGGGCTAGAGCTGGCAGCATGTCCATCGTCTCTCATTCCTGAGGTTGATACTAGGATACTCGGTCACAAAATCGTCACAAACTAGAGAGCAACGCTATGATCACACTTCTAATCTTTGTTCTACCACGATCGAATTCTGAATTTGTTCCTCGGAATGCTTGCCCACTTACAATTTCCTTTACAGTGTTACGATAATAAGGTTCTTCCTAGGGGGATAGGTGCAAAAAACACCGTAAACGTCTCGAATGTTTTAGAACGTGCGGGAGATAGGGAGCGACGAAGAGTCTAAAGGCTCAGGTCCCTGAGCCTGAAAGAATTAGAAGCTCAGAAGGCATAGTAGAATTACTCGACCGATTGGAAGCAACTTCGCCCAGTTTGCCCCCTGAGGTCCCGCAGTTCTTTAAATTTTTCTTAGTAGTATTGAATTAGTCAACGGGATCTCAATCTTCAACTAGGGTTTCCCTCTCAAGTACATCCATCGCATGTGAGAAAAATTGATCAGATAGGCAGGTAAACTTTCGGATCGACTGCATAAGCCTCATTAAAGAGAAACCGAGTAAAGGAGCAAAAACGCCCTCGATAGCATCTATTTGAGGGGGCGAAACATGGGAGATGGGATGAGTAATTTCGACTTTTCGAATTCTCTCCGATTACGGTTGACAATATCAAGCACTGATTAGATTAATATCTCGACTATTCTAGAAATGGATACTTAGTGTGTATTGATGAACCAATGCAACGAAGAAAACATTTGTGTATGTAGTGACGCTGTCTATTGAAATTTCGATTAATGGATTTTTTTAAATCCGCAAACTCCGAAATACTCCGCAACAATGAATTTGTGTTTTTGCTCATCTGCTTAGCAGCAAATTTTTATTTCCCAACTAGCTTAATGACATTTTCGTCGAGTATTGAAAAATAGGGCGCTAAATTAAATGTTAAATTATAGAGTTGACCAGGAAGAACGATTGTCATAAATCTGACCCATTGCTACCCCTGCGTGGACTCCCTACCGTAATCGGCATCGGGCGCCTCGCAAGCAAATAGAAGGGGTCACTCATTCGCTTTAGTACACGTGTAATACTTTATCGGGAAAATCTGGCCACGATTCGTTTCATTTTCGATTTTTCATCAATACTTTTTGAGCAACTTTGTTGATTTAATTCCCTGATGAAAAGGAACAGTGAAATCATTCCAAATTGTGTGTGTTTGAATGTTCTCAATCTTCGCCAATCAGCGAATGCAAATTCCAGGGTAACCATGAGGTTAATATTCACGGTGCTACTCGCTGCCGCAGCTCTGACGGTGGCAGGTAATCACTTATAATGCAATAAAATGTCATCTTCGAATAGATTTACCTTCAAAAGACGTTCGCACATGTCTCAGTTACCGCTCTTTTTCTATATTTAGAGTTCCAATAAGGGTATGCAGAGCCACTTGGCCTCATCTTCCCACCACTAAGCTATCAGTCTTCATGATTCTCTTAGATGCCGCCCTCGCCGCGATGTCAATCGACCTCGGATCGCAGTTCATCAAACTGGCCATCGTGAAGACGGGAGTGCCGATGGAGATCGTCCTCAACAAGGAGAGCAGGTAAGTCCAAATCCAGTCCATTCGATGGTAAATAATTTGTCGACGTCATCGTCTTTCTTCAGGAGGAAAACGCCGAATACACTCGCAATCAAAAGCGGAGAGCGATTCTTCGCCGACGCTGCTGCACAAATCGTTCGTTTTCATGAATAATTACAGTTCGAAGTCGAGATAACGTGAGAAGCATAACTGCGAACAAGGCTATTCGAAAAACCTTTTCATTCCAGGCTCTCAAGCAGCCTAAGAGCACCTATCCTTACCTGCTTGAGCTCATCGGAAAGAAGGATGCCGATCCCGCCATCGCCAGGTCAGTACAGACACAAAAATAATAAATAATACTCGTTGGAATGCAATTACAATCGGAGTGGAGTATAATGAGAAGGTCTAAAGAGAAAAATTATGTGTATTTTAGATACAAGGAGCAGTTCCCGTTCAACGATTTCACGACGAACGCCAGAGGAGTGGCTCAGTTCAACAACGGAGAGGCCACGTACGATGTGGAGACCCTTTTGGCAATGATTCTCTGGTCGGCCAAGAAGACCACGGAAGCGTACGCGGAGCAGTCAGTGAAGGTGAGTAAGAGGAGATTATGAGATACAATCAGCTCGAGGGGTTACTGATGTAAAGTACTGTGGCTAATTTTCTGGCATTTATCATATGTGCTGAAAGATATATGTCGAGAGTGAGAAGCTGATTGCTGAACGCTGACTAAGTGCATTATGCTAATTACCTATTGAGAATCATCCAGTATATTGGCAAGAACTAGCCCATTGGGAATCCGATGAAGTAATCTTGCCTATTGAAGGATGTCGTTATCACTGTGCCGGCTTTCTTCAACCAGGCCGAGAGACGTGCAGTCGCCCTCGCTGCAGATATCGCTGGGCTCAATCTGCTACAGGTTAGGACTCATCTTTCCTCTCGGGAATGTCATTGCATCCTTCCCTAGCTACGCTATCATCTTTTCTCAAACCTTGTGCATTTGTAATTGATATATTTCTGTCAATAACGACCTTTCTTCGTATGGAAGCGCCAAACAGTCAAATATTCTGCTGCATGTCATCGTTGCGGATGAGCCATTTATAATTCTAGATCCTAAACGCCGGGTCGGCGGCCGCCCTCAACTACGGCGTCTTCCGTCGGAAGGAGATCAGCGAGAACTCGTCGACGATGCTCATCTATGACATGGGCGCCCTCAAGACGGACGCGACCATTGTGGAGTACCAGTTGGTAGAGGACAAGGACAAACTCAAGGTTCGTGTCGTGGTGCAAGACGACAAAGGATTAGTGCCCGCTCAAAGTCCCTTGAGCCTGCAAGGAAATGACCAGATATCACTCAGAAACGATTCAGCAAACAAAAATAAGAATAGAAATTGCTACATCTGAGCAATCATGCAAAACAGTCAAACAATAAGTCACTCAATAAATCAATGACTTTATCATATCAGCCAATTAGTGCTGACATGAGAATGAGAATGATGAGGATGTCAACCATCCCTATTCAGAATCCCGTGGTGCGCACTCTCGGATACGGCTTCGACCGCTCGCTCGGAGGACTGGAAATGACGCTGAGAGTACAGAAACATCTAGAGCAGGTCTTCAGAAAGGTGGGTCAAGACAGAGGCAGTATATCGATTGGAACATATCCGATTTAGGAGAAGAAGACACCCACTGACATCGCAACCAATCCCCGATCGATGGCCAAACTGCACAAAGAAGCCGAGAGAGTAAAGCAGGTGCGATAATGCTACAGAAGATGGAATTTCATTACATAAAAGCATTCCCTCGGGCGATTGTGCTGAAGAAAAATCTGCTTTAAAATTTAGCAGCCTCGTGGAGAATAATGAAAATAATTAAAGTGATTCGGCAGCTAAAAATTAATATGTCTCATATAATAGAGTTTCACTCACTCAAAAAGAGATAAAAATATTAAAAATTAAATTTTAATAGTTAAGGAGTAAAATGAAAAATAAGCGAGGAATACTGTAGCTCCGGTACCGAGCGTGTGCCCGGTGTGCCTTGTCAGGCGCGATTCACCAAAAATTACGGTAGACCCAGTATTTTGATTTTTTTGCTCGCATCGGGCATTTTTCGATCGGTTTTCATCGTTTTATTCATTTTACCGTTGACTATTTCCACGTTCGAAGAACACTCGGCCATTCGCTCCTTGCAGATCATCTTTATTAGTGTTGGCACTCGTTTCCAGTCAAATCAGGTCATTTCGGGAGTTTTCTTCGCGGTGTGTACGATGCCCCTTGGAGTTTTTCGCCTTTCATGCTCAATAGTAGCCTATTCGCTGACCTCAGACAATTTTATATTGAATTCTATGCGGAAACGAAATGATTATAGCGAATGGTAGCGAGTAGTGCCCTTTTGCGCCAATTCCGGCAATTACCGCATGCGCTCTTTCCCCGCCAGCTCTCGCCCCGAGCATTATGCTTGGCGGGTTTCCCTCCTGAGCCTGACGGCGGAAGGGACAGAGCACATGTTAGGAGTGATGCGAGAGGAGTTAACGAGATTTCTGTTCTGGTGCAGCGTTCATTTCAATGAACACGGAATTCCAATCGACGTAACATATTATAGGATAGTTGGCTTGGTAGCTGATCTAGCGGAATTGAGCACAATACAATATAATGAAAACAACAGTGGTACGATAATAATGATAGACATTCATCCATCACTGCACGATGACGTGCCAGACGGAACACCACCTCCAATTTCTCGAATGGCGTCAGTCATGTATCTCCCTGGTCCATCACGTTTCCAATTAACGGTAGATCATTGTAGGCAATTGCAATAATCTGTTTATGCATTAAACGATCACCGCGGAACATTCGAATTGGTCAGTAACAAATTTACAATAAGGACACTGTTTCTGGTTTAGCGGTCTCCATTCCTTGTCTGACCGGCTAGATATTGTGAGGAATGTAGAGAGTTACAACCGAAACGACATCATTGGGAAACAATAATGACAATCTATATAGGCGAGCAATGGGCACCCGTCACAAGAGAGAATACAATCAATCAATGGATACCGTAATCCCCTCCTCCCCGATTACTTGCTTGTTTCTTCTTCTTACCTCATCGACCAATTCAGTCGATGTCCCTCTTGTGGCACTGGATCGATTCTGTCGATGAAGTCGCATCTGAATGGATCGGCTCTCACTCTCAAATTGGGAATGTGCAATCTGCCAGGACCAATCCTGGAGTTCATAGTGCCTTTATACTGGGAGGTCTCTATTTCTACAAGGGAGAGGACGGAAATAGTTTTACTACGATAAGGCCACTTCAGAGGATACTGTAATAATAAATGGACGACCCCCGACCAAGATTCCGATTCCGAATTCGACTCCACTTCAGCCAAGAAATGGGAAGAGGCATGCATAGTTGCGTAACACAATATTAGTATTCAGTGAAGCCTTGACTCACAGTGTATGTAGTTGATCCATCCTTGACCATATCTCGTTGAACAGCATCTGTAATGGTATCGTGTTCTCCGAAAGTTGATAAAAAATTCATTTATAAAAATCTATGGCTCCTCTGACACAATATGCAGAGCATGATCTATCAATTCGACAGGAAGATAACACTTTTAAAAAATTGAAAAACAAATGTAACTCAATTGCACTACTATGCCTCCTATCAATATCGAACATGATCGGTTGTTGAAGCACAAATTGAACGTGTGCAAATGAATTTTAAAAATCAACTCACGAATGGCACATTCTCCATTCGCTCCCGGCTCGTAGTTCTTGCCCATCATCGTCTTGTACTTGGGGTTGTTGATTGCGCGGAAGGGCTGCAATCAATCAATAAATAATTTATAATACAGTACATCACTACTTTGGACCAGCACTCTCTCCATACTACCACGCCGAACAGATAGCTGATAGTGGGCCGAATGGAGAGCGCCATTCGATCCTGCACCACTTCCGTATCCACCCCACATCATCCCAAAACTTGTACTGCGTGTGATCGAGCGACGTTTCCCACCCGTCGTGATACCGCACATTCCAGAGCATTGTAATGCTAACGTACCTGTCAGGGTGCATCCATGAAAGAAGCGGGCGACGATTGGTGCGAGATCTGTGAGATATCATCGATATTCTCCGGGATCTCGTCCGGATCCGTCGACATCATTCTGAAATTCGTAGTGTACTCAGGGCGACGTTTACTAACTAGAAAAGTTTAGAATTTCCGACAGGACGACAATTACGATTCGTCGACCACACTACACCACGATTGACCGAACCTGTTCATGAGATGCGGAGGGTACTGGTGCTGCTGCATGGGCTCCATGAGCTGCATCATCTGGCCGGTGTTCGGGTCCTGGTACACCGGGCATCATCTGCGCGCCGCCCTCGTAGCCGGAGCCGGGCATTATGTAGTACTGCGGTATCTAAAATGGTGTGGTCAGGGCGACGTTTACTAATTACAAATGCCTAGTAAAAAATCGACAGGATGACATTTACCAACCTGCGTGTACATGATTTGCATCGGGATCATCGTGGGATTGCAGGCGGGTGGCGCGCCGAGTCCGGCCTGTTCCTCATTCGGAATGGGCGTCGACGAGGCGCGAGGCTGGAAAAGGGCGGGGGTTATGGTAGGTACACCATAAAATGATCAGTGATTGATAGGTAGTTTTGGCTACCGTATTCCAGTTGAGCAAGATAAAAAAAAAAACATCAACGTGATTACGGTAGATAATCCCCTAGTAAAGACCGTCACTACCCATCGATGTCAGCTTCTGTGCATCGGAGAGGAATACTGTAGACACAACAATTGATAATGGATCACCCAATCGGCTACGGTATCCCTCCGTATCGGGAGGATAGGATAGGCACACGACAAAGCGTGAGCGCTTGCCACGTTTCCCACCACACCACTACCTGACTGCCGTTGCTGGTCGTGCTGGAGGCGCCGGGCGTCTGCGGCTGTTGCTGCTGCATCGGCAGCATCATCTGGCCGGAGAGCGACATCGCAGTGAAGGCCGCCTCGGGCTGCAAAAAGCAGGGCGACGTTTATCGCTTCGATAATCTGGTCACATTTTAAACTGCGTGAGGAAAGACTAAGTTTCTCACCAAAACAGAGGATTACGGTATGTGCAACATACGATAGAGGTCGACGTTTCCCACATCACACCACCACACCAAGACTCACCGGCTGGTAGTACATGGGCGCGGCGTAGGCGTAGCCGGGTGCGGGGCAGGCGCCGTGTGGGGGTGCGGGACGGGCTGCAAAAACAGGGCGACGTTTATCACTTCGGCAGCTAATCTCTTCATTTTCACACTGCGTGAGCCTGGGCGACGTTTACCAACCTGGGGTTGCTGCTGCATGCTGGGGTCCATGGTGCGATGGGGTGTGGTGTTGAGCTAGGCCGACGCGGGACGGAGGGCGCGATTCCGCTCTGGACTGGATCAGGGTTACGGTAGGCACACCACTCGAATGTTTGGTAAATATTTCACTGTGTGCGGATGAGTATCGTTACTACTACAATAATAAACTACAAAAAGTAATAAGCATATTGGTGCTTCAAGCGCGTGATATTTATTAAAAAGCAAAGTTTGTAGAGAAGTGCGATCGGCATAAAACAGAACACCACGCTTCCAAAGTCATACTCGGGCATAATTAACAAAAAGAAGCGCGTTGCTTAGTGTTGTGTATTACTCCGGGTTTACCGCGCGCGCCACTTCTACGAAGCTGATCACGCAGCCACGCAAAAGCATCTTCGCGAGTAGCGCGCATTGCGGAAAAAAGCGGGGTATGCTAACATTTAAATTCAAAATAAATTCGTTTAATCATTAGGAGCGATAATATTACCTGGAGTGGCTCAACTGAGAAGGTGTCGTTGAAGGGCACCGAGTTCATGGTCGAGGGGACGCCAGTCAAATTTGAAAGATGGCGAAATTGAATTCAAATAAATCGCTCGTGAGAAAAATTAATCATTCGAGGTCTTCAAAATAAGAACGGACTGCCACATCGTTGTATCATGTTTCAATGGATAATATTGCAATAAAATAAGTAAAGTAACCTGTTGAGGTCGTGCTTGAACTCGAATGTTCCCAGTTTCTTACCTCGATTAGTCGAGTCAGCCCACAGCTTGCCCCTGCTCAACCAGCGGTCAGTCGTGTGCATTTCTGGAAATAAACAGATATACATTCCAGAAGGATAGCCATAGCAGTTGAATGGAGTACATAAAGAGAGTTAACAGTCGAGTAAAACGTAAACGGCCGACGACAGTGAAAATGACAGTAAAAATGGATATTTCGCGAGCAAAAGAGGTCCGGTGAAGTAAGTTTCCTACGCGCCATGCAACAGAGTGGTTTTTTGAGAGAACAAGCTCTCCAATTATTATAAAATTAAGCTATAACTCAACAAAATAAGCTCGAAACAAAGGAAATTGAAGGACGCCAGAGAAGGGGCGGAGTCAAGACGAGCGCGAGCCTGCGCGTTTAAAATTTTGCAACACTTTCACTAAAATACGTAAAGTATGCGGTACCGCTCATACCGTATACCGCAAAAAATACTTTTTCACCAGCTGCTTCAAATAATATTATTATTTTTAATTCTTTAATTATTTTTGTTCACAAACGCAACAACATGGCTGAGAATAAAATAAATAAATTTGAAAAATATAAATTTTCGCCCGCCAACTCCCTTTAAAGTAAAAAGAAACCTGGTTCGAGAAAGGGAAAATCAAGAAACCTGCCGAGAGGAATCAGATGGAATAGACAAAACACTTCCAATGTATGATAACCATTTCGTTCGAAATAGAAGACAAATCCAGGGCCGCATTTCAGATTCTCTCCGCCAACACGCACACATTCGCGCAGATTGAGAACGTTCACGAAGACACTGATTTCAAAACTGAGGTATGTAGTTGAATTGTAAAGAAAGCCTGGTTCGTAACAGGATACTTCTATACGCCCATTACGTACATCCTGTACTTCTTTGAAGCACCTTCAGTGATGTACGATAAATAAATAGGAGAGATACAGCGAAATTACCTTTAGGCATACCACATTCCATCGAGGATCAGAATTTTTTTTTTACCATAGTTGACATCATCTTTTTTTTTTTAATTTTTTAACCATAGTTGACATCATCGCAGCGAAATTATCGTTTACACGCATTTCAGATGACTCGCGAGCAGTTCGAAGCACTCATCGAGGATCTCGACGATCGCATTCGCAAACCCATCACTGACGCCCTCACGATGGCAGATATGGATATGTCCAAGGTTCCTTTTTTATAGTTAAACTGAACTCAAGTGCATAAACATTGATGATAATAGAGATTGGGTCATGTTTGTCCATTCCGGATTGTCAGAGAGTGTAATTTGTCGAAATCCAGTCCAACATTCATTCCAGATCGACCAGATAGTGCTCATGGGCGCGGGCACTCGCGTTCCACGCGTGAAGGCTGTTCTATCGTTGGCCGTCGGCGGAAGGGAACTCGGCAACTTCCTCAACACCGATGAGGTGCTTTTTTACTTTTACACTTTTTTTCTGTAATGACATCAACCCAAAATCAAGTGTTATTGTTTCACCAATAAGTGATGATTGATTTGCATTTTCTTCTAGATTATCACTGATTATCCACTCGCTTAGTTTTGTAATTGTTCATTAAATATGATTTCATCAGGCAATCGCCATGGGTGCAGTCTACCAGTCTGCCAAGCTCTCCAAGAGCTTCAAGGTGCTCACTTTCGACATCCAGGAGCCCGTCCTCTTCCCTGTCAAGGTAAGTATCGTACTGATATTGCGCTAATCGTCCTTTTAGATTCGTTAAACTTCTCTGTTCCAGATCGACTTCGAGTCTCAGGACGAGCAGGGAAACAAGAAGGCCGCATCAAAGGTCCTCTTCGGACAGAAGGTTAGTAGACTATTGCTTTTTAAAGAAGCATGATTATGAGCCCATTTAACCTCTCTAGTCACGGTTGTCCACGCTTTCTACTGATATATTTTCGCTACTTTCCTCATATTCGCATTCTAGACGTACTACCCGGCGAACAAGAAGATTGTCACTCTCACCTCCTACTCGGATGACTTCAGCGTCGCTCTCAACTACGCAGATCTCCATCTGGATGACGTCCAGACCTCGTGAGTGACAAAGAAACTTTCTTCAACATTTTTCTGACCACGCTGCGAAGAATACAGTATGCACCCCTTCCCCGGCATTCGAATTCCATTCGAATTCCAGCGAGTTCGGCTCCCGCAACCTCTCGTCCATCTCTGTTGAGGGAGTGAAGGAGAAGATGAGTGAGGCGATGGCCGGAGAGGGCACCGTCTTCAAGGGATTCAAGGTTCGGTTTACACTTCGACGCCCATTTCCTCGTGGGAGATCACTGCTATGCTTTCTTTTAATCTCCTTCATTATTATCTTCTTTATCCTTCTTCTTCTCAGCATAATTCTCTTTCTTCTTCTCCTCTTCTTCTACAGATAAAATGCTAAGTTATTCCAGGTGCACGTGCGCATCGACGACTCTGGGATTGTCTCTCTCGACAAGATCGAGTTGAACGCAGAGCAGCCGCCGCCACCCAAGACTGAAGAGGGTCACTCCACTCCATCACTCCACTCCAAGAATAAAAAAAACCAACAATATATAAGGCGAACTTTAGAAGCAAATGTCAGGCTAAAATTTGCTGATGTACGAAGCTCCCATCTCACAATTGCGACTAAAATCACTTACAGAGATCGCTGCAGAGGAAGCCGCAGCCTTGGAAGAGGAAAAGAAGAAGGAAGAGGAGAAGAAGAAGGAAGAAGAGAAGAATGCAAATGAGACAGAGAAGAAGGAGGGTGAAGAAGAGAAGAAAGAAGGAGAGGAGAAGAAGGATGAGAAGAAGGTAAGTGATCTAACGAATCTACAAAATCTCATATAAAACATGTGATATTTTTTATTGAAACAATAACAGGTCGAGGAGAAAAAGGAGAGGAAGGAAAAGAAGAAAGAGGAACCGAAACCAAAGAAGATCAGAGTGCAAATGAGCGTGAAGAGCGAACACACCGATCTGATTCTCCCCAATGAGGAGGAGATTGCGGCTGCGAAGAAGATGTAAGTGAACATTCTAGTATATTCAGTGTTTTTTGTTCTTTTTGATTCTGAGAAAATAGGAAACATCCTGAATGAAAAGGTGCTTACTTATTTGATCCAAAGTAAAAAGTGTTATCAAACAGTTTATCAACCAAATTTTATTTTTCGATGTTGAGAAAACAATGCATTTTCAATAAATAATTTAATATAACATACATTTTCAGTCTGGCCGAATTCGAGTCTGTCGAAGCAGCAAAGCAGGCGCGCGAGGAGGCCCAGAACGCCCTCGAGGCCACGCTCTACGATCTCAACGACAAACTGGACACGAAGGAGGGCGTGATCGAGTTCATGAACGAGGAGGAGAAGGAGAAACTCCAGGCTCAGGTTATGATTTTTTGCGCGAACTCATCATAAATAATTCTAAGAATCCGAAAATGAGCCCCAAGTTTTGCCTCTCGTTGGCTATGGGTGGTCACCACTGATACCACACTATCCCCTGATTTAGATTTAGTCTATCATAAATCTCATTCAGGTTACGCTTCTTCGCACTTGGATGGAAGACGAGGTGGGCATGGACACAACTCTCGAGGAGTTCACGGATAAGAAGAAGAGCGTCGATGACATCACTGAGGCAGGAAGAAAGAGAATGAGCGAGTACAAGGTGATTGATTGATTCAAAATATTTTGATTGTTCACGCCTTTGGGAAGCGTGTTTCAATCGCTAAATGGACTTCGGTACAGATAGAGAACAATTAACTTTTGTGAATCATTTTTAAAATTGTTTGGTTGATATAAGGGGAATCGTTTCACAATAGGACAAACTATGCGGAAAAGTTCTAGTAAAAATGTGTTCAAAACACAATACATTACAGGCTTTCCCGCAAGCAAAGGTCGATCTCGACTCACTCTTCAACTCAACTGAAATGTTCCTCGGCCTTGCTGCTAACATGACCAAGAAGGACGAGACTGATGAGGACGGACTATTCACTGACACCGAGATTATGGTAGGTCATCTTCGTATTCATTAGTCGATCGTCAATTGGGATAGTTTTGGAAATGGAGGGTTACGCTGTTTGGGTCATGTATATCTGCTCTGAAAATGAAGGCAAAGACGTAATAATGTATTTTTGCAGACTCTTCGCACCAAATACTCTGAGATCCAGCAATGGATTGAGGAGAAAGTGGCAGCCAAGGAAGCAGCTGCGAAGAGCGACGAACCAGCGGTTACTAAGAATGAAATTGAAGATATGGTGCGGTAAATAAGCGACAACGCTGAATCCAAATTAGTAATGGCAATTCGGAACCAGACTGTAGTTCGCATGATATCTCGTTTCTTTTGCCAACGAGAGAACACATAAATTGAGGAGTGTCTTTTTAAAATAATTATAATTTTGCTTATTCAGGGAGTGGAATTGCAGCGAGAAGTGAAGTATCTCTACTCCAAGATGGCTTCCTACAAACCTAAAGTGAGCTAGTTTGAAACCCAACTCGGCCCACTAAATGTTTACAAGGCATTAGAACGGAACTATGTACTAGTGATGAACAACCGAAATCCGACTCTCCTCAAATCGCCTGAGACTCCGATTATCATTTGTAACTAGTTCTATGTTCAACGCTCTCATGGGAGATCGCTAATCCTTTTCAAAAATGTATTCCAGATCAAGAAGGAAGAGAAGAAAGAAGAGTCTACAGATGGTACTGAGAAGAAAGAGAACGAAACGACTGCTGAGGAGTCTGTGAAAGAGGAGGAGAAGAAAGAAGAAATTGACCCTCCCCACACTGATCTCTAAGCTGTTGGATCGTTAGTTGTTATTATCGTATTTATTTAGTATTTAATAAAAAAAGAAAATTATCATTGACGAGTTCATATTTATTTATTTTTCGTTTTCAAAGCTTTTTTCGAAAAACTCTACTACAACATTCAGACATGTGTCAACGTTCTCTGTGATGCCTATTAATGCAATGGATAAAAGGTTCTAGTCCTGTGTTTACAATTCACCATAATACAGTGCAATGGTATAATTCATTTTATAATTCAAACTGGAGATGATATTTTCCTGCTGGCGCTACAGGGCCTTGGAAGTGATGTAGGAGGTTGGACCGCCGTCGGAACTGAAGTGCTATTTACTGGTGCCACGAAATTCCGTCTGAGGAGGTTAATATTGACGATGACGGAATCAAAGATCAAAGATCAACTCACCTACAAGTGGCGAGCATTACGTTCTTCTATTTTATCTCTTTCAGTTCTTCACCCATTTGTGAGAACCGAACCAGTTCCCTCTCGGATTGAAATCTCCTGCAAAATATTTGAAGAATATCCTTTGTCATTATCCCAAACGAGTATTGCCTGATTGATGAAAGAACAGTGGCCCATAACGTCGCGGTCAGTCCAAAAGTCAGTCCAAAACTACCTACCGATCACTTGCACCTGTCGAGATATGTGGCTAATCCCTCGAATCTACTGTTCCTCCTAGTTACATGCGATTGTTCAAAATGTCACCGAACGAGATTCTCCAAACAGCGATTGCTTCAACGACCGAGGGGTTGCATCGCACAAAAAAAACAACATAAATTATAATATAATAGAACATTATAATATACAATTATTATTTCACAATTGCCGCACAAGGGTGTTTGTGGAAGGACTGAGCTTCCATCATTGTGGAGATCTGGGGAACGTGACACGATCTATGCACCGTCGAAATCAATTTAATTGATCCACTCTGACTTCCCACCGTTTTGAAACCGTGAATTCAATAGAGAAAATGTCTTTCGCCCTCACCACCATCGATAAGCAAAAAAAACCGTTTCAGAAAATCGAACTTTTTGAGCTGTGCTAGAGCTCCTTGAATTTGCTCGAAAATTTGGCGAACGGCCTCATACGTGAGAGATTTATATTGTCCATGATCGTACTGCTCAAGTTATTGCAGTTTACTTTTTTCGACTTTTCCTTTAGTATTATTTGCAATAAATTGCTATAGATTTAGTCGTGTGATTATTGTTTGTATCAAGAAGTAAATATTCCAGTCCTTTGGTTGCAAAAATCATCAACTTGGCAATAGAAGATAACTCGTAATGATACCCGAATCCGAAATTCCCTAAATCACGTGAGATGCAATAATGACATAAAATAATCGAGAACAAATTCGGATCGGAATATGTTTCAACAAGTCGTGAGCGAGAGGGAACGATTTGCTTCTATTTTAAAGCGATGGAGCTAGAGGAATTACACAGAAAGCTGTTTCATCAGAGAAAATTAATAACGTGTGAGGGAAAAGATAATACGATCCATATGGGTCGGATCGAGATCAAATAGAGAGAAAGATAATTTGAGTTACTAATTTAGACAGGGTTTTTTAGACAACTAATTTAATTAATTAATTAATTTAGACAACTAATTTACTCCGAATGCACGTCCACTTTCAACCAACTATTACGCGACTTCCAGATCCAGAATAGCTGTCAATGGGTTTCGTGTTTCGATTTGAAAAGACCAAGAGTTGCGGAATGATGAGAGAGGTGCCCGGTGCTTCAACGAGTAGGTGAAATATAAGGGGCGTACAGGAATGAGAGAGGAGGATGGACTGAAATAATACGGGGATTGGAGACTTTTTAGAACAATGGGACGATGTATCTAGGGAAGGCATGCACATTGGGGCCATCTCAGTAATTTTTCGAAAACTAATGCTCAATGAGATGGATAATTTGAGAAATTCACTTTCTTGATCACGTCGCATTCTACTGATCACAACATGTTTGTGTGATGCGTCATCTGTGTGTTCTTTTGAGTCAAGTAAAAGATGATTAGTGCTTCTATTGATGACATTTGTGGAGAAAAATAACAACCACTCACTCATTCTGAGTTGTTTTGCAAGTCGCGTGCTGTCGGTCCTCATTTCCCTCAGTCTCTCACCTCGTGTTCTCCTCCGAAAGTCCAATTGCTAGTAGCCCGGACCGCAAGTAATGGCCCTTGGCCTGTTCCTCATCTGGATGCTGCTTTCCCTCGTCACTCTCAACGCTCAAAGTGTATCATGTTTCGTACTTGTTCTATAATGGTGTTGCTCATAATTCTTCCAGAAATATGCACATAGTTCATCCATGAATTGTAGATTCATGTTTTATGGTAATTACATTTTCTCCAGCGTTTGTGATAGGAAGCAGTAAAGGTCGTTCGAACCAAAATCACTAGAATCATGCAATGGTTTTTTTTCGATCCGTCATACTCTTCCTTCGTTATTTGCTGGATGACTGTGAGATGCAAAACTTCAAGAAACAGTAACACGTGCTTATCATTTGCATTGAAGTGACTGAATTCGAAAACGATTGAATAGGATTGTGAAAGATTGCTGATAGGGTGGAGATGAAATGTGTAACGCTTCTTATCGGTGTAAAAGTCTCACGCAAGTGATAGAGGAGTGCTAAAACGACCGCCTCTTTCCATTCTGAACTAATGGAGTATTGACCGACCACAATCAGTCTGATCCAGTCCATCGGAACTCGGACCTTCAGTGATGATCGGATCGTCTCTTTCCTAATCGGAGAACGATCCCTCTGACATGATTGAGATAGGGCATTGAACGGAATTGATGGTGTAGCCCTGTGTCGATCCTGTTAGAAGGAACTCCGAGAAAGAAAGCCTTGTGTTGTTCTCCTCCCCTCACCCAGTCCCCCAGGTACGCCTACTTCGACAGTTGCTCATAGAACTTTTTGAATAAGTTTTTACCGTTATGATTGTTTCTGCTTATACAAATTTATCATTGCAAAAGCAAACACACGATTGTTCATGCAATGATCAATTTGATATACTTCTTTGACCCTTTCATTTTCGTCATGATATTCGTGATCTCTCAATCCATTCTAGCGTTAGGTCGATTGTGTGTGGCGATCGCCAGCATCGATTCTATCTATTCGTCCCCTTATCGATCGTGGAAGACGGGCGTGTGTCAAAGCATAAAGACCAACCTGACTTATTTTCCAAAAGTGATAAGCACAATCGATGATAATCGCGCCGGGCGCCAACGTTTGGATGAATGATTTAGCAATCGCGATTTCGTTCGAAGTCAAAAATGATTTTCTCAGTTATTATAGAGCAAAATCATTTTCAATCATTTTCAGAACGATTCTCGTGGAAATTCGCGCAATCGAGGGAACGCCTCAGAATCATTCAGTGAATAGTGACGAATTTCGAGCTGACACAGATTTTTTCAGATTGCTTTATTGAGAAGGGATGTTTTCTAAACGATTCACTCGCGAAATTGGATTGATACTGATTCTGAAAAAGGAGATACACGATGGCATAAACAAAGTGTAAGAATTTTGTGCTTCTCATAAGTTGGATGCGATTCGCAACTCGGGCAGTATCTCAGTCGCGAATTCGTGCGACGAGGACTTGCTCAATAACTGCTCACCGTCATATTGGAGCAAGTGCGCATCGCACGAATTCTCTTGACCGATAACTACCGTGAAGCAATTAGAGTATTCCAGACGACTGGCGACTATGACTGGTAATTCAAGGATTGACTCTCTTCATTTCGCGCGCTCTCTCTCGCTCTCTTACCGGAGAGAGAGTATACAAAATGAAGAGAGTCATCCTTAAATTTACAACCGTACTGGCGACTAGAAGTTAGGTGAAGGAAGGGCGGAGAGAATGAGAGGTCAGTGAATCAATGGCTCGTGGAATCGTGAGGGCTTGATAATCAAAACAAAGGTGTAGAAGTAAACACACGATTGCTTACCCAATGATCCATTTTACATGCTAACTCTGGACATTTGCCAATATTCTACGCCGCTTGTCATGGTAAGTTTCCATCTCCTGAAAACATGTTCAGATTCCAATATCTTGAGCATGACGATGGTTGGCATTCCATTGAAGTGAATCGGGTTGCGCAATATGCAGAAGGACGGGAAACAATGGATTCTGACGGGAGGACGAGACATCACCGTGCTACTGTTCTTCAAGCCTAGATACTCTTTGTTGTGTTCCTTATTCGCTGTATTTTTCCTTTTTTTGAAAGTTGCTTTTATTCAGGCACTTACACTGTCTCTCCACATTCTGAAGTGAAGACGAAACATATTCCAATCCGAACGGGTGTCTGAATCTCATCCCTTTGTTATCACTCTCCATCTCCCCACTCCCTTGACCGGAAAACAAATTGAAATTAGGCTCGAAAACTACTAAGGGAGGATCGATATAAACTGCCACTGGTTTCTTATCTAAGATTCCGTTCGTGGGAGGCTTTATCGGAAGCAATGGGAATAAGGCACCTGCACCTCCCTCTGCGTAAGTTCTCAAAAACTGTTCCGTTACTTAACCAATGTCTCAGGCTCACTTGCGGGGAGCAGTCGACCCTTTTCTTCGATGCGAAAAACTCAGGATTTTACAACGTACAGTCATCACACGTCCTCGGCTTTCATTTATTTTCATGTGTTCACTCTTTCAAGATCCTCGACAATATGGGTCAAGGGGTCGATTGCGAGGCTCAATCAACATTCTTTGATTCCAAAAATTCAGCAAGCAATAGGTGCATCAACCAACCATCGACAGCTCTAATGTGAATAATATTGTCAGTGCGGATTTTTCTTCTTCTATGAAACGGAGTTGATAGCGACGCATTCCTACTGAAGACATATTGACTAGCCGTTTTTCCTGAAATCAACTAGAAAAAATTGATATTCTTCAAAATACTGAATTCAGAATACTCGGGCTGGTGACTCTTCTTGTTACCATCGCCATCAAAACAGCCTACGTTATCAACAAGAATAAAGCGATTTATCTTCTTATCACATCTTATCTTCTTCTGATATTACAAAGCCCGTTCTCATTTTAATAAAATGAATTATTTTTGTGACGTACAGAGTGCAGTGGAGACTGAGATCAATGCGCGAGCTATGCAAGACACATCGAATTGTTTAGTGAAGCATTTTTCGATGCCAACCGAGTCTTAGTTTACGAAAGATGAACAACTTCTGGTTGAGTTATTTCATGAGCTCCATCAACTCCACATCTCACAACATAGAAATTCAAAATTGCATTATAAGTTTGCAACCTGCATCACCTCACGATGATAGAAAGAAGATGCGACGTTGGTATGATAAATGAAACAAATCGAGAAGGAAAACGCTCCAATATCTTCTCGAGCGGAACGATGAGGCATTACCATTTTCCTTTTTTTTCGGAAGCTACCAGCCGAGCAAATGTGAAGCACTTCACCAATGTCCAGCTCCTGTCAGGCTTCTGCTGTATACTTCAATACAAGTACATTTCAAACTAGCTTAAAAATCTCTAACTAGGACCTAAGATCTCATCCTTCCTCCTTTCCACACTCGTTACGCCTCTCTCAATGGCATAGCCACATTCTTTCTATTGTTTTTTTTAAAAATACTTTTTTCGTTCCCCACTTATTGCAGCTTCCCTCGTCGTTCCCTTCACTGACACTTGACTTTCTTGGTATATTTAATGAGCATGAGCCGCCGTAGTGTTTGTAAACATAAGAAGTGAACAAAAATTCGGACTGAATTGGGGCCTCTGTTACCAGTAATCTGTCCGTCAGACAAGGAAGTCAAGATCGCGCGCTTCAGCTACTCTTTCCCCACACTGGCCTCAGTGCTCCAGTCTCTCTCTCTCTCTCTTACCCAAACGGTCAGAGCAAGGCAACATGAGAGTTTCACTTTCGCGTATAAATGAAGTGTGTTGGATTGTGAGAGAGCAATGGGGTCGAGCGAGTGATATTCTCTCTTTTCCTCATTTCTTTTACTCCGGTGGGTTTTTTCGTTTGCATAGTAAACACGGTTAGTGTATTTTGAGATTATATGAGATTTTTATAAATATACATTTTTTTTCATACCAATTTCTGTCTACCGCTTTCGCATGCTCAGTTTGAATTTATCTCATTCCCCACTTACAGTCCACTTATGGGTCACCGGGCACTTTTTATTTCTTTCATTACTTTTGACTCATGATCGATTTATGGGTCAACTTCTGATATGTCATGGCATACCCACCGAGTGTTAGGTATATGCCATAGGGATATCACAGAACTCCCTGGTTGTTGCGCAGTGAAGGTGCAATCAATCAAATTTTTTTCAAAAAAAAAATTCATGAATGGATTTTTCCCTAAACACCAAACTTTCTGATATTTTAGATCAGTAGGACCAGAAAAACTACCCAGAAAAACTTTATGAAGTTGCTGCTCTATCGCACTTTGGCTACAAAATTGCTCAAAGATGGGTCCATGATGGGGGTATCATGGTCATTTTTTGGGTCGAAAATCGATTGACCTCGGATTTTCGGCTGCCACAGACAGGAAAGTTATCCAAATGCTCTAAAAAGTTGGGAATCGTATAGTCCATGGATATGCCGCCATTTTGTCCTGGAAAGACCTTTGAACGAAAATCCCCCTCAGAATTGGAATCATCCAAATTAGGGAGAAAAAAACTCGTGAAAAAGTGAAAAATTCGTGCCCTGAGGGAAAATTAAGAGCTATCGTCATCGAACTTTGGGGATCATTATGGTAAGGATCATTTTGAGCTTTTGAACTAGTCTCTAGCATGTCTATGAACAAAAATCCATTTTTTCTGGACCATCTTTGAGCAATTTTGTAGCCAAAGTGCGATAGAGCAGCAACTTCATAAAGATTTTCTGGGTAGCTCTCCTACTGATCTAAAATATCAGAAAGTTTGGTGTTCAGGGAAAAATCCATTTATGAATTTTTTTTTGAAAAAAAATTGATTGATTGCACCTTCACTGCGCAACAACCAGGGAGTTCTGTGATATCCCTATGGCATATACCTAACACTCGGTGGGTATGCCATGACATCAGAGATTGACCCATAAATCGATCATGAGTCAAAAGTTATGACAGAAATAAAAAGTGCCCGGAGACCCATGAGCGCGACTGTATGTACCCCTTTTACATAAACACTTTAAGACGACGACTCTGTTATTTTCGACCATTTTCGACCACCTCCCGGACACGTGCCCCCCGGAATGAAACCAACAGGCCCATACCCGAGTATGTTGGGTACATTAATTCCATATTTTACAAAACTCAATTTATTTCGCGATGCTGGCTGGCCGCATATCTTCTCAACCGAATTAGATTTGTTAGATATATTAATTGCGTTATTCAAGTGGTGCCCTGAGGCACTAAATCTAATGTTATGATTGGATTTTGTATAGTGCTAAAATCAATATTTTGAATTTATTTTTTAGTTTTTGTCGATCAAAATTAACTGTATTTAAAAACAGCACGCGCTCACCTTGAGCATATTGTAAACCTCATGGGTATGCATCGAAATAATACAAAGATGGACTGATCATAGACGTCGAAAATTGAAATACGTTCAAATGAAGTTGCTCTACTGAGGGGTCCGAACATGAATTTGTTCACAAATGCTTAATTTTCGCGCAAACCAGTATGATTTCAACATCAACCAACGTTTTTGAAACAATAGAGTCGATTGACGTTGAAAACACCGCATTTCGAAAGCATCTGGTAAAAAATATTTTGGAGATAGAAAAAAGATCTAGAGTATGGGCCTGCTGTTTTCATTCTGGGGGGCACGTGACCGGAGGGTGGTCGAAAATAACAGAGTTGCCGTCTTAAGAAGCGATTTCTGTCATTTCCGACTTTCTTCTGGCACAGCTCAAAAATGGAATCCTCTTATATTCTGGCTACAGATAGCACTCGATGAGTGTAAGTGGGGGATATTTAGGAAATTTTGTCCTGGTGCGTCTCAGCCCGTTTTAGGGCATGAAGTGATGGGGGTGATGACGTCATCAACCAAAATCCGTAAATCGAATCCAATCGATTTGAGAGTGGGTTCGATGGATTCCTCATAGAATTCTAAGACTCTTTTACTCTCGGATATTTTTCGATCGCTCTCCTTCATAAACCTGAAAATCGATAAAAAGTGGAAGTTTGCAGCTTTTTGAAACTTGAAAACTTTGCAGATAGCATTTTCGGAGCGAATAAATGAGAGTGATCAGTGGAGTACCAGAGCCCTATATCACAAGGATTCGATACAGAAGCAAAGGGACTACAAACTATTACTAGTAAAAGCTTGCACGATTACTGTGTTTGTTAAATAAAGTGTGGCGAAAATCATAAATCATGATGGTCGAAAAACACTTTTTCACAAGATCGAGTAAAATCGTATTGTGCCACCCATAACCTGAATCAGTAAATGTTGATACATTGATATATGTGCATAACATTCCAATTTGCGCGAATACCTCGTCATAGTGAAATAAATTTGAATTCAAACCCTCAGACAGGCTCGGTTTTTGGCTTACTGAACATCCTTTGTATCCCGATCCAAATTGGCCCCTTTCACAGGTTGAGTGATCCTATATAGCGCATTGATTACGCAAATAAAAAAACTGGCAACGCGGCGGGAAATTAATGAGAATTGTATAAGTGTGACGAAATTTTGGTTTTATCGATTTTCAGGTTTTGAAGGAGAGGGATCGAAAAATATCCGAGAGTAAAAGAGTCTTAGAATTCTATGAGGAATCCATCGAACCCACTCTCAAATCGATTGGATTCGATTTACGGATTTTGGTTGATGATGTCATCACCCCCATCACTTCATGCCCTGAGGCTAAAACGCACCAGGACAAAATTTCCGAAATATCCCCCACTTACACTCATCGAGTGCTATCTGTAGCCAGAATATAAGAGGATTCCATTTTTTCACTGTGCCAAGTATCTGCATGAGAAAGTCGGAAATGTCAGATATCGTCTCTTAAAATAAACTATCTCCAGGTGAATATATGGTGACTACACTCTTCATCTGCCTCTGCCTTGCTACCAACTTACATGCAAGTATGACCGATTAGATAGTTAGGATAGGTGGTTGGACAGATGAATGGTGTTGGCTAAGATATAAGGTGTTCATGTCCACATAATACATAACTTTCAGAAAGCTTCGCCCGCTCCATCAGCGCTTCTTCGATGTCAACAGTGCTGGACAGCAGCCTCGACGCGACAACGTCATCTCCACTCTTCGACGTAGATGAAGAGCTGGCCAAAATAGCCGCATCCTGCCTCAGCACTAGACATTACGAACAGCTCACAGGCAACATTGTTGACACAATTGCGCGAATATTAAGTGACCCGTTGCTCAGAGCAAGCGTAGAAACCATAGGCCTTACAGAGTTGCGTGCGGCACTGCACTTCGAACCCGTTCGTCCGTGGCAACCACGTAACAATACGGGACCCAGTGAGAGCGAGCTGGCCTCCGCTCCCACCATAGAAGCCTACTACAATCTGATAGAACCGCGCTCCTCAATGAGAAGCCTTGATAACCATTACTTATTCGAGCATAATGTACCTTCCGCCATCACATATTTGGACAAGCGATTTCCGTCGATACGCACCATTTTTAGACGTAAATTTGAAGAGATTCGTCGGTCTGATCCAGGAGTGATAGATAAGAAAGCAATTGATCGCATGATTGCCGAGTTTCTCGCGATTTATGGCAGAGTATGCAAAGCAACTTCGCAAATGCAATTGATTGACGATAAATGCTGGGATGACGTTGATTAGATAATATTATACAATCATTTTTACCTTTTTATTTGTCTCTTATCATGGCAATGACTGTACAATATAAAAAGTATATTTACATCAATTTCGTACTTCTTATCCCCACACTATCATCAGCCCTTTATCGAAATAGTCAAGTCTTCACAGTATGACACCACGAAAAAGGCTATGTTTGCTCTTTTATGCAGCCCATTCTGCGATCAATAAACTGCAACATCTTTAGAGTGACTATCTGAGTCAGTGAACATTTGTGCGCAGATGCTTGGCACTAGCAAAAAATCGAATTCGCTCTAAATGTGTGGGATGATAGTACTCGACGAGTGTAGCTCAGGCGCCACTGGTTTAGTGTTCTAGTCGCCTCTCCGCTAAATGACAGAAGTTTAAAAAAACTACCGTAACACAATCGACTTTGCTCTTTCGCAATCGTTTCAATTGAGTCATATCTCAGAAATTACACAATACCCCCTAAGTTTCATCCCGATTGTATCAAAACTCGATGAGAAAAATCAATTTTTCGTTAAAAGTTCACTCTTTTCATTTCAGCTTTTTTGTTACAAAAACAGGGTAAATTTTTTATTTGATTAATCAAACGAGCAACCATCCTGCTATATCGTGTGCAAAATTGTAAAGATCCATATTGGACCCCGGTGGATATAGAGCAAAAACTGAGCCTGACTGACGGTCTGAATTCGAATTTATTTCATTATGTCGAGATATTCGTGCAAATTTGAATATTATGCACATATGTCAATGTTTCAACATTTACTGTTTCAGTTTATGGTGGAACAATAAGACTTTGCACGATTTTGAGAAAAACGTTTTTTCGACCGTCACAATTTATGGATTTCGCTACACTTACTTTTACAAACGCAGTAATAACGCAGGCTCTTACTAGTATCAGTATGTAGTCCCGTGGATATTGCATCGAATCCATGTGATATCTGACACGTCCGTCCTCCCTCTCATTTATTCACTCAAAAATGAGATTCGCAAAGTTTGCAAATTAAAAACGTTGCAAACTTCCACTTGATAGTACTACTATTTATTTTGGAGATAGAATAACGATCTACAACTTTTCGATTTTTTTCATTGTTTCAAATCATGGTTTTATCGATGATAATTTACACGCCTTAATCAGAAACGTTGACTAGTGTCTGCCATTTACTGTTTTGTATTCATGATCGATCACAATAAAATAAATTTGAATTCAAGCTTTTCAAACACGTGTTTTCTAGCGAAAAAATGGTGACTTTCGTAATATGAATGGCTTAGTTGATAGGGATTCGATGCATAGTTGATGGGTCTACCGAATTATAATAGTGAATGTCTGCGTTATTTCTGCGTTAGTACAAAAAAGTGTCGGAAAAATGCAGTCGACAAAATTGAAAAAATTTTTTTTCAAATCTCGGGAAGTATGGTTATTTCGACTTAAAGGGACCCAGTAGCCTCACTTTGAATTTTTATTATTTTTTATACTTTCATTATCGACAGAAATACCTGGATTAAAATCAAAATTAAAACTTAAAATTAAATACAATTTTATTTTATTTTTTAAATAGACTAAATAAAACCAGCGAGAATTTGAACGGGGTGGTGAACTCTGGCGAGGTTCACCACACCATTTTCCGGTCACGATTTCCGGGCGCGCGTCCTTTTACTTTATTTTTCTTTCATGCCGTTTATTGATTTATTGACCATTTCGCTTACTTTTTTCTTATCAGAGTCTCACCTTAGGTCCACCACGATGTCGTGATGTGATATTTTACCACTATCGCGTAGCTGCGCTTGCGTTTGATCGTTTCCTCGCCACATCACCGTTATTTGCTTGACTGGTCACTCGATATCGTTGCGATAGCACCCGTTTTTTTTCTAGATGGCGCGTTCCGAATTGCCGCCTGCCCGAAAGCGCCGCGACTCCTCGTCCTCTGCTTCGGGCTCCGACTCGGCAGAAGCAACAGCTCCAAGGGTAGGCGCCCAGGCACTAAGTAGGGCCTGTATTTTCGAAAATGGCGCTTCCTCACTTGTTCTTTGGCCACTTTGCTGTTATGTTCGATTATTGCGGTACTTTCTCCTGCTTAACATTAATATCGCAGAAGCTGTTCCCTCGAAGAAGGCGAGAATGTCCTCGTCGCCGTCCAGCAAGCGGAAAGCCTCGCCGCCGTCGCGATTCCAAGGTAGTTTTCACTTATTTTGGCCAGTTTTACCTATTTTATCGACTATTTGCTATTTAAAATATTAATATATAATTTATATAATCATAGACGATCGTCGGCGCTCGCCTCGTCACGACGACAGAAGGGAGCGCGGCAGGGACTAGAGGAGACGCGATGATCGGTTAGTTAGCGCGTCCTTGTCTTGTCTTCCTTCCAATTGTTTTCAAGTCGGTTATAAAAACGTCTGTAATAATGCGCTGTTCGGGATGTTGGCGACCCTGTGTATATCAAATTATTCATATTTCTATAATTTAAATAATATTTGATTATATTTAGTCGTCGTGATTCGCCACCTCGACGGGATCGAAGCTCCCCGTCGCGTCGCTCGAGATCGCCCAGGTTCGCATTAACATTAATGATTATTGTTATAACGCCGGCGCTGACTAAATTATGGCAAACCAATTTTGTGAAATTATGCCGGTGAAACATATAATTAGCTGGAAATGTAACCTGCAGAATGCTGGTGTATATTTTGAGTCTTATCAGCTCATTCAGCCAACTCGGCTATATCTTTTTTATAGCGTACTCGAAGTCAGACTGCTGATTCAGATTTTATTTAAATAATTAAATAAATGGTTAAGAAGAGATCGCTCGTCCCGTCGTGATCGATCGCCGAGGAGAGAGACGGAGGCGACAGAGACAAAAGGGATCGATCGAGAGACAGGAACGGTGAGAACAGCTATAACAATTTCCCCACCTCATTCGCAGTAAATCAAGGACGCTCTTCCAATGTTATTTCAACGGGAATTGACTCAAATTGGTATCGCGAACGACTTCTAGTTTTATTCGTTTCTATGCTGCTGCGGTTAGTAAAAATAGGCAAGCCACTTGGTTTTGTCTAGTGACTGTAGCACTGATCTTCCTGAATGGTATGTTCGTTTAATTTGGCGATAGGTCGGATGATACGCTACGCACCAATTATTAAACGAGAACTGTTCTGTTATAGACGGCATTAAGAAATGAATATCTTCCAATAGGTTATCATCCGACCTAGTGCCATAAAATTAAAGTCATTACACTATTTTAATAACTATAATTACAGAGATCACCGCAGCTCACCGGCACGCAACGAGCGTGGAGATGGATACGGTCTGTCCAGGAGAGGTACGGTAACTTGATATTCCGTGAAGATGCCAATCTTCTCCACTGACTACAGCAAGAGTGGGGCTGTGAATGTATCGTGAAATACGTATCGATTGGCTTCAACTAATTAGATATAGGGGGTAACTACAGAGCGAAACGTCCCAATCATTCGCTAAGTCTATGCTTATGTATCGCACCGTGCGCCCATGTTTCCCCATCCCTAGTCCAAAAATGTCGCCGCCATGGTTGGACTGGTATGAATGTCATCTTCAATGGAAGTGAGTGACTAATCTAACTAAGGTGTTTGTTTTAGGATCTGCGCGTCTGAATGGGGCGACTGCAGGACAAGCAAGCAGCTACCATGGCACTTCAGGTGAGAGGAGAAGGTTACGGTATTCGTTCAACAGGATACGGTAGTTATCGATATAAGCAATACGGTAGTGATTTCAGAATCTGAACGAGCGATCGGAGAAGTTGAATGCGACTGAAAATCTGAAGAATTCAACGACGAATATGGCATCTCGATTAGTCTAGATTCGGTTCTTTCATTTTTACAGATTGATCATCGTTAGTGCTTTCGTGAGAATAAACATTGTTGTATATGCTCAAATGAAGAATCAATAATGCAACGAACCCGAGCACGAATTTGGTGAGGGTGGAGAGACTATCATGCTCCACCAGGCTGATCATTGATGGGTAGATCAGTCGGTATGAGCAGGCCTGACAGTACCCCAGGAGACAGAGAGTGGGGAATGAGTGGGCGCTCGAACGAGTTCGGCGCACGAACCAGTTCGGATTGGGATATGCTTCAGAAACAGATCAAGTTCTGGCCCATCACTCTGGGGTGGTGGACGGCGCTTGTGGATGGCCCTGACAGAACCCCAGGAGACCGAGAGTGGGGAATGAGTGGGCGCTCGAACGAGTTCGGCGCACGAACCAGTTCGGATTGGGATATGCTTCAGAAACAGATCAAGTTCTGGCTCATCACTCTGGCTCATCACGCTGGGGATATTCCGATACCTCTTGCTGTGATAGAACAAACTAGTAATATGATATGCTTCAAATTTCTTCCTTTGTCTCCTCAGGGTCAATATATTAATGTGTGTCATCTGCTTCCTCAGCACATTCTATGACATGATTGTGTTTTGCGGCACTACTCCCCTTTATTAGATTACGGACAAATATTTAGCCTATGTCTGATCCTTATCAGCCTAAATATGTCCTAAAGAAGTATAAGCAAGAACCAAAGCACCTATGGTCTAATCATGACCTTAGGCAGCGTAAGAATATGCCTTGGCTCCGCCTCCAATCTGGTAAAATGAAATAAAGACGGATCAGGAGCAACACGAAGCTGAGCCCGCGGAATGAGGCGAAAGAAAAACTAGTAACTCTAACTACCCGGCAGAAGTTCCGTTGAAGGCGCTTCTGTCGTCCAACTCCTCCATTTCTTGCTCGAGAAGGTTAAGACGAACTACCCATTCCCTTCACATCACGAAGTGTGAGAGCGGTTGTTTGGTAGGAAGCTTTGCAGGTCACGCAAGGTCTTGTTTTTACCAAACTAGGAGCAAAAATAAGCGATAATTGCAAACTGATAACGTTCGTGACGCAATCAAAGCGCATTCTCGACCGTTTACACGACTTTTAGCAGGCAAATACTGTCTAGAGTTAAATATCAAGCGCAATGCAACCCAATAACCTGAAAATAATAAATTGAAACCGGAAAAGCTGCTGAAAAGTGCCCGAAAAATGGCGAAAAGTGAAAATGAAGTAACAGCACGACATTTCGGGCTATTTCCAATCGATGCGCTTCGACTACCGTAATTTTTGGGATATATCGGAAAGCCACACCACCCCAGCAGTGTAACCTTTAAGCCGGTTTCGTTCACTTTTTGCTTTAAATAAATTTATTTAATTTTTTTGCTTTATGCCATTGAAATAAAGGAGCATCAACGAGCAGATTGAGGCGCACATCATTTTTGGGTACTGGATCAACGCTACACAATTGGAAAGGTTGAGTAGTTTTCGAACTAACGCATTTGAGGCATTTATTCGGCCATAAGGGAATTAAATCACAATCTAACCCCTCAGTTGACTGTCTTCAAACGTAAAAACGACGCTTTTCGTAAAAATTGAAAATTTCCATCAATGAGGTTTCGATGCATGTGAGAAGGTCCACAAAATGAGCATAGTGGGAGCCTGTGTTATTTCCTCGTTTTGCAAGAAATCCCAAAAAAGCAAAAAATAAATTTCAAAAATGATTTTCAAATCGAGTACAGTCATATCATAACGGCTGATTATATACCTCGGGACACTCATATGTTAACGTAATTGAGCAATTTAACCTATCTAATCTGGCTGAGAAAATATGATTTTTTGAGCATTTTGCCTACGGGATCAATTTTCAACCAGGTGATTTGAGGTAACAGAAAAAAAAGAAAAAAAAGTTTTGAACAATGTACGACTAAAGTACTCATAATACTCGGGTATGGGCTTGTGGCTGCCATTCCGGGGGCACCGTGACCAAACGGTGGTCGAAAATAACGGAGCCGGTCTCTTATACTAGAAAGAGCCTGCGTTATTACTGCGTTTGTAAAAGTAAGTGTAGCGAAATCCATAAATCGTGACGGTCGAAAAAATCTTTTTCTCAAAATCGTGCAAAGTCTTATTGTTCCACCATAAACTGATACAGTAAATGTTGAAATATTGACATGTGTGCATACTATTCCTATTTGCACGAATACCTCGACATAGTGAAATAAATTCGAATTCAGACCGTCAGTCAGGCTCAGTTTTTGCTCTATATCCGCTGGGGTCCAATATGGATCTTTACAATTTTTGCACACGATATAGCAGGATAGTTGCTCGTTTTATTAATCAAATAAAAAATTTACCCTGTTTGTGTGACAAAAAAGCTGAAATGAAAGAGTGAACTTTTAACGAAAAATTGATTTTTCTCATCGAGTTTTGATACAATCGGGATGAAACTTAGGGGGTTTTATTTCATGAATATTGTGTAATTTCTGAGATATGACTCAATTGAAACGATTGCGAAAGAGCAAAGTCGATTGTGTTACGGTAGTTTTTTTAAACTTCTGTCATTTAGCGGAGAGGCGACTAGAACACTAAACCAGTGGCGCCTGAGCTACACTCGTCGAGTACTACCATCCCACACATTTAGAGCGAATTCGATTTTTTGCTAGTGCCAAGCATATGTTCACTGGGTCAGATAGTCACTCTTTAGACACAGATATTGCCCGACTGTTCAAAGTATGCCTGATAAGCATCTTTCTGCCTGCAATCCGAAATTGACGCTGCTGAGAATTTTTTTTAATATTAAATAACACTATAAATCACATTCAAGAGGGGAGAGGAGACGACGGGAGAGGGAGGAGATGGTAGAATTACGTGATCTAGTAGCCCGAGTGAAGTAGTCAACAGGGGAGATGGTCAATCAAGATCATGAGATGGGGCAGGCCAATCTTGGAATGGACCAGGAGAAAGTAGATCAGACCAATTCAATGCGTTACAAGTAGATGGAACATCTATGCTCTCAGTTATAAATTAATATTGACCGTATTTCTCGTTTCCTAATTTCAAATCTAATATGATTGTATATCTGCCCTGATCCTTCTAATCTCCAAATTTAACGTTTATCCCGCCGTTATTCAATCGATTCTTGCCATTATTTTTACCTGCCACCTGCTAATAAATAATGCTGAGAGGGGCATGTGAGCCTAACGAACTAACGGTACAATGGAGAGAGAAAATCAAGATGGTAAACCGTTGGAATAGAACTTAGAAACGCTCATTTTTTTCAACAAATTTTATCGAGGCAAAACAACAGTTTAGACGGCGATAACAACCAAAAGATTGGGAGATTAAAGTGGATGGTAGGCGTAATATTTGAAAGGACAATTAACGAATAACAGGGGGTTCCTAGGATCAACCAGAAACCTGAGTGAATCACCTCATCACTAGGAATCATCGAAATCTAGTATGCTTCGAAAGCATTCGAGGTGGGTTAACATAAATGGGGTGAAATGTGTTGATGGGTTAAAACATGATAAAATAGTGAACGAACAAGTCTTCTTACTTAATTGGATTGGTTGATGTCGAGATATCGACAGCCAGACGAAGATCTGAATCAGAGACAGTGTGACTACTTCTTCCCCTGTCAACATTCGATCACTAACGTACTTATGATATCGTCGCGCCTCGGGCGTAGATAAAGTATTATTATTGCTCTAGAGAAAACATTTAATACCCCAAGAAAACCGTCCATGTATGTGAGAGAAGATAAAAACAGTGAAAATATACCTGACAATTATTCATCCTCCTCCATCTCCCTCTTGAGCGTCTTGGGCTTCGGCTCGTCACCGCTATCCTCCTGAGATCATCGTATTCATATCCCATAACTTCACTCTCCCCGCTAAATCTCAACTAGCACTCGACAAACAGGGAAGTTCCAATCAACAGGGAATGACTACTCGGCCGCGCGCTCACTAATTTTACGTGACCTTTCGACGCTCTGACGAGAGAACGTGCGAATTTAGGGTACAGTCTTTACTAATAAGTCATTCTGTAATTTACGTAGCTACGGTAGATATAACCCCGGGCTTCCGTATTCTCACCCGCATCGCCATCAGCTCCTTGCGCAGATACGCCAGCTGACCCTTGCACTGCGTCTCTTTCTTGCGCTGCAGGGAATTCACGTGAGGACATCATCACAGCCGGAGAGCTACGGTAGCTGACGCTACCGTAGTTCTCCGGCCAATACTACTTTTGTTTCACTTCAACCCCATTGCAGAACTTGGTAGAACCGGAAAACTGTATGATTATCACTCATTGAGAACCATAAGGTCAAGACTGATGAGGCCAACAAGGCTTGAGGCCAACTAACCATCGCCACATTGACGTGCCCAAGTGCTCCGCTGATCGAGCGATACTTCTTGAGGCAGCCACGGCACTGCAATTAATCACATAGAGGTATAATACAGTACTCTTAACAACTCTATTTTGGAACAGGCACAATTTAGGGCTCCTTCAGCAATAGTTCAAGACATAATCGATGCACGCATAGTAATCGATGTCAAAACTAATAACCAACAGGCATACTGTAGCTGCTGCAACCTATACTGTCACCATACGAGTTATGCGCTCTGCATGATATCACTTACTATGCATGTATCGATTATGCGTTGAACTATTGCGGAAAGAGTCCTAAATTGCCCCTGTTCCAATCTAGCGTTGGGAAGAGTACTGTATTTTACCTCTAGGTATCGGAATCAAATACATGCGTACGGTGCCAAGATTTATTGAGGACAAATCGGATATCTCCAGCGCGTAGTGCGCTCACTGACCTGGAAGATGAAGTCGGACTGGCCCGGGTGCTCCTTGTAGAGGTGCTTGGAGAGTCTGTTGTAGCTGGAGCACACCTCCTGCAATATCCATTACTGTACTAGCTAAAATACTGCTAGAAAGTCGTCATTACCATACTTTTTAAACGTTTCGATAAGCAAGTGTTGTTTAGCAACAACATAAAACAAGCCACCATCGCAAGCGAATTCGTGGATAGTTTTCTGGCAGAGATACGTTTACTAATCAATCAAAATGCCTTAAAATATTTTAGGCATCACTACAGCAAACATTGGTCCTTGCGAAGCAACTAGAGGATTGACCTCGCACTTGAAACACTTTGCCTCCTGGCTCGCAGCCGGCCCCGCCCACTCGTCAATCTCGGCCGACTCCGCGTGCTCCTACAATATTTTATTTACCAGCGGCATTACGACGGTGGAACACGACTGGCTGGATTCAGCGCTTCGCGCTTCACATAAACTGATTCGCATAAGCTTACTAGTTAGATCGTGTGTTGACAGGACGCCCATACCAAACGTTGGCAGGACGTCCACACCGGACATACAGACACACTTTTGCGCTTTATATAGTAGTATAGCGCTTTATGAAACATTAAGATATTGATTTACTATACGAGTCCATGTTTCAGACCCAATTTGCTCTATTTCAGAAAGTACAAACTGCATACAAAAGTTCATCATAATTTGAAGAGAATTCGGCAAAACGAGAGAATTTGACGACCGATAGTAAAGAAATCTGAGTGTAATCATAAAAAAGGTAGAATTGCGAGTTCACCTGTTAGGCCAATGTATTTATATTTTTAAAAAAGTTAAAAATGTAGACATAACATATGATATTTTATTATCATCCTTCCCTCCCCAATCACCCACTCTACCATTCTACCGTACCTCATTCTCATCAGCCGATTCCATCTCCAGACCGGACTCATTCAGAATCGAGACCGATTCGTTCGGCTGCAATTATATTCCTTAGATACAAATAAACTTAACTAGGTAGACAACGTGCATAATGGAGACCGCCTATCGAAATTATCGTATTCGATATTCGAATGACGAGGAATGACTGGTCATTCGAATGTCTCTCTCATTCGATTGCCGGTCATTCGAATGACGAGATCATTCGATAAACATTCGAATGATCATTCGTTTGGCCAATCGAATGATTATTTCAATATCTGTTTGGTCATTCGATAGGAGGTCCCCTAATTTCGATAACTTTCATAAATACTGCCTACTGACACTTACTAGCCTGACTTTTGCGAAACATGTATGCATCATGCTCACCTTATTCATGGATGATTATTATTCACTATATGATTATTCACCTTATTCATTCCATCTCCATCCGCGGACGCACCGCCTATACTCAAATCGAGAGCGAACGAATCCTGAGTAATATTAATCAACGCCAATTTGTTTCACTGTTCCGGACAACCCCTCTTCACATCATCAAAATTCACAACTCCTACAGTAACCCAGAGGACAGAGCAATCGCAGGCCAATACAGTATTCCCAGCACCCTTCGCTCACCGAGGATCTCCTCTTGTCAGCTCCCCCAGCTGCTCTCTTCCTATCAGACTCGGCAGTTCCATTGGCCATCTTGCTTTCTTTGGTCGAATCGCCCTTCTTCCGCTCGCCATCCTTCACTTTGGCAGCCATCTTCTTGTTGTCGGCGAGCCTAAACGCGATAATTAGAGAGGGTGACACCGAAGTTAACCCCGAAAACGAGACTATTTGTCGCGATCGCGACAAGAATGGTGTAATGCAAAACGCTTGATATCTTCCAATGCCTAAATAGCTTTTTTCGCGCGCAGTCAGTAACCCGCTGTTGATAGTAGTACCCGAGGGAAAAACGACGGGGCTTCTTAACTTTAGGGGGCAAGCTCCGCAAAATTTTAGTCTCAGCCCAATACTGTGCTGGAACACGATGTCAATTAGTATACTTAGTAGTACCCTTAGCGCTACCCTAAGCAGCCACAATATAAAGATCACTTGAGAGTTCCCGTAGTCTTCTGCAATGGAATATCAGTGAGGGCCATGACTTTACGAGGTGTAGAAGTGGAAGGACCAGCTGTAATTAGTAGAATGTACAACAAATAATAATATATTTTTAAAAAAAAATTATGTCGTACAGTATTTAAAAAAAAAACACTTTTAATCGATTAAGCCAAAGGAGAGACCCAGCAAGCTATTTCTCAAGCTTATAAGAGCATTCCGTACTTTATATCAAGCAAGGCTAATGAGGTTGGTTTCATATGAGAAAGGGTGAACCGATTCTCATCAAATCGCTCGCTCCAGACAAACGAGAGTTTGCAAAATAACGTGAACCAAGTTCCGATTTGCCATCACTAGCGCGTACTAGTGTTGACCAAACGGCCTGAATGACGGCGCCGTAATTCCCTCACCTAGCTAAATTTCGCAATACGCGAGAAGGAGGGAACGTAATTCAGGCCGGTTGGCCATCACTAGTGCGAACCTGATGCCTCCCTCTTCCTCTTCACAGAAGCCATCGACTTGCTTCGTCTCTCTCTTCTTCTTCCTCTCTCAATAGCGGCACTAAACATCGGACCTGAACGAGAAAGAATGTTATTGTGAGAACAGGATTCGTAGCAAAACGGTGTGCCCTATTTCCCGGTAAAGTAGTATTAATATGTGGAACGAAAAAAATATTTTCATTCGAATATTTTTTCGTTCCGCTTATTATTACTACTATTTCTGCAAACCATTTTTCTACGCTTTCTGTTCTCACAGTATCCTGATGGTAAGGGGTTTCACACGGAAATAAAACTTCTTCTGCTCTCTTTTCTCTGATACTTTCGTGCAAACACAGTTGATGCTATCGGTATGGTATATGTGTAGCTGCGACTCTTTATTAGTCAGTACTAGGAAGAAACAAAGAAATGCATGGGAAAATTAGCGATAACGGAGCTATGTAGTTCGCTCCTTGCCGTAATCCAGACCGGGTTGGATTTTATGACAATTGTTAAAGGATGATAGTGTGATAAATAAATAAATAAACCCACCGAGAGAGAACTCCGATGGCTCAATAGACGCGAGTGCGTCTCTGTCGAGAGAGAGGAAGACACAGCGCGAGTGTTGCATCGGATGAGACAGCTGAAAAACGTATCCATCACCACCAAATATAGTTTCGACTGAGTTGAAATATTACGAGGCTAAGCAATGTGCCTAAAAAACATTGGTAAGAAACGTGGTAGAAAGTACTGGGAATATACCGCATTCAGTGCGCCATTCCGAACGCAAAGGACTGCGTACTGACGCGTAGGAATATATAAATACAAATAATAATGAGCGCTTATTGTCATGCCTAGTCGGGTAAGGTGACGTGAAACACTGATATTTTACTATCATCCTTCCCTCCCCACCCTTTCTACCGTACCTCATTCTCATCAGTCGATTCCATCTCCAGACCGGACTCGTTTAGAATCGAGACCGAGTCGTTCGGCTGCAATTATATTCCTTTGATAAAAGAAACTAAACTAGATAGGTAACGTGCATATTATTATCAAAAGCAATGTTAGCCTCTAATTTCAATCACTATCATAAATATTGCTTCTACCTACTGTTACTTAGCATAAACTTTGCGGAACATATGTGGATCATTCTTACCTTGTTCATCAGTGGCATTTCGCCCATGCTCGAATTGAGAGCGAACGACTCCTGAGAAATAATAATCAATGCCAATTATTTAGTCACCGGACAATTCCTTCCTACGTGATAACCTCATGCCACTACATTTTCTCCTCATAATGACTAACTGATATTTATAATATGATATTTTCAGCAAATGTTAGTTTAAGATGTCATGGCGTAGCTCATCAGGGTATCAATAATACCACCAACATTGTGCTAAGGTTCTTTTCGTACTAAGAAAAGAGGCCTTAAATGGATGCAGAATATTCCTGTCTGTGAAGACAATAGCTTGCCCATCTAACTAACATGCACTAGTTTTTTTTTACCTTCGTGAACCGACACTGTGCGTAAAATTCTCTTCAGATCATCAAAATTCACAACTCCTACAGTAACCCAGAGGACAGAGACATCGCTGTACCAATACAGTATTCCCAGCACCCTTGGCTCACCGAGGATCTCCTCTTGTCAGCTCCCCCAGCTGCTCTCTTCCTCTCAGCCTCGGCAGTTCCATTGGCCATCTTGCTATCCTTGGTCGAATCGCCCGCCTTCACTTTGGCAGCCATCTTCTTGTTGTCCTTAGGAGAATTGACGAGCCTAAACGCGATAATATAGTGTCGCCGAATTTAACTTCGAAAAATCAAGAATATTTGTCTAGAAATGGATACTGCAAAAAGATTGCTAGATATATTCCATCGCTTGAATGGAGCATCTCTTACACGCAGTCAATTAGCCCTTTGTTGATAGTGGTACCCGAGGGAACGACTGCACAATTTAATGCTCACTTGAGAGTTCCCATAGTCTTCTTCAATGGAGTATCAGTGCGAGCCATGACCTCACGAGAAGTAGAAGGGCCAGCTGGAAATGGGTGAATGGACAAATATGAGTACTATTTTGCAGAAACTAGCGGCATCACCCAAATTACGTCGGGAGATACCGCTGCGTGGCTCACCAATCGGAAGAGGGAGAGTTAGGAGAGGCGTTATCTACATAATGAGTGCCATTTCACAATGAGTATACAGACAAAGTAACGCTAGATCTGTATTTATGAGTATGAGGATATATGTTATTCCCTACATTAAGATAAAGGAAAACGTTTTCAATCGGTAAAGATATAGGAAACACCCATAAAGGCATTTCTTACTCATACAGGAGCATTCCGTACTTTATATCAAACTAGGTCAATGAGGTGGGTTCCATCTGAGTAAGAAAGAGGTTGAAAAAGAGGCACTACTTCGTTTCTGGTCCAGATAATACTGTGATTGTTTTCCATCCCTCGCATATCTCGAATTCCATTCTACCCCTCTGATTGTAACGGCACTTTCCCCCCTTTAAGCCACGCCCAGTCCATATCCATTTTCCCTGCGCGGTCGCAATCAGGGCCAGGAACCGAAGAAGTTCTGAAGATGAAAGCAGATCATACCTGATCCCTCCCTCGTCCTCTTCACAGCAGCCATCGATCTGCTTCTTCTCTCTCGTCTTCTTCCTCTCTCCATATCCGAATGGAGCATCGTAGTAACCATCGGACCTGAACGAGAAAGCATGTTAACCTGGATGATAAGGTTTCTTTGGACTGCCGAAAAAAGAACTTCTGCTCTTTTTTTCTTTCTGCTTTTTTTTCTGCTTTTTTCTTCTGCTTTTTTTTTTAATAGATTCGTGCTAACACAGTTGATGCAATTGGGATCGGAATACGTGTAGCTGTGACTCTTTACTAGTCAATACTAGGGAGAAGCAAAGTGATGCATGAGAAAATTAGCAATATGGGAGATGCATGCTTCGCTACTTACCGTAATCCAGACATGGTCTGCATTCGATAACAATTGGTAAATGATGATAGTCAAATGAATAAATAACCCCACCGAGAGCGAACTCCGATGGCACAATGGACGCGAGTGCGCTTCTGTCGAGAGAAAGGAAGACACCGCGCGGGGGTTGCATCGGAGAGGACAACTGAAAAAAACGCATCAATCACTATCAACTGTAGTTTCGACTCAGCTCAAATATTACGAGCAATGTGCCTCAAAAACATTGGTAAGAAACGTGGTAGAAAGTACTGGGAATATACCGCATTCAGTGCGCCATTCCGAACGCAAAGGGCTGCGTACTGACGCGTAGGAGTATATAAATACAAATAATAATGAGCGCTTATGGTCATGGCTAGTCTGGTAAGGTGACGTGAAACACACCGCATTGTTTCCCTCCGCAGCACGATCGTTGACCAGGACCATATAGGCGCCGAACATCTTGGCGAAGGAGAGAGTCGTGGAGAAAGCCGGGTCACTGATAATAAATAAAGTAATTAATTAGTAAGCAATTAAATAATTGTTCAATATCCACCAGCTGACTGGTGATTGAGTGTACAACATTGCTTAGAAGCGAAAACGGAAGCAAAAACTCACTTCTTGGCGGGGTCGAGGAACTGTTTGTCGGCGACGTAGTCGTGGAACTTCTTCAGGGCTTCCTTGCGATACTGCAACAGTGTAATTAGCGATAAATACCAATAAAACATCGCTAATCAGAGATAAGGGCAGTGCCGATAAATAGCTTTTCAATTTACTGATTGTTTACCTGGACAGACATTCTCTCATCGACGTTGATCTTCACGATACTCGCCATCGATTCGAATAGAATGCCAAGCCAATTGTTGCTTTGCCGACTATACTTGTTGATCTGGAAAAGAGGAATGAGTAAAGAGCGGAGAAAAGAGCGGATACAACGTTGTTGTATACAACGAACCACGGCGCTCTGCTCCCGAATTACGCGCAGCATTGCATGTTCTGTGGTCGCCGGCTGAGACTGCATTCTGAAAATACAACATAGCAACTTGAACAAATAATAAGTGAATTTAAAAACTGCAAACACACAAGGTGCAAAAAATCAATAGCGTACTAAGTGATCCTGAATTCCCCTGCACGGAACCGCGAATTCGAAATGTTTACTACGGTAATTTATTTATACTGTATTTTTTGCACTGATTATTATTATTTATATGAATCATCAATTTAAAAAATAATTGTTATAAATAAATCACCTTTTTAGATATTGGCGGGTACTCAATATTTCCTTTTCGCGACCTACTTTTGTCAATCGTCTACCAATCTACAACTACTGTACCCCAAATTGACTTGCAGGCTGTTTCCATCTTCACAGCTATTTTTCCGCCTTCATTAGGCTGCAGGGTAATCAACAAAGATTTCTCACGGTGGCTCTACCGTATTCCACATTACGGTAGATCAGATATCAAAGACCAACTTCAGACTAACAGCCTCTATTGCTCGCAGCTCCGTGTCTGCCGTAACCGCCCCAACAGCCCGCTCCAATCTTCATACCACCACGGATCCACGAGTGAGTGCAGCTACCGTAACCCGCACTGACTGCAATATCCGAACAGCAACGGCTCACAGCGCAGCACCTGCAGCAAGCGTCTTCGCGAAGATGTAGTCCCTGAGTACGGTATCATTGATAGATCGATTTCCGGCTCTTCTTTCGAAGCCCAGATCTGCACAAAATGGCCATTCCCCACCCCTTCTCCCCTCCTCCTCTCTTGGAGAGGACGGGGGCGAGGGCTCCCCGCGCTCTCCTCAGATTGGAGAGCGCTTGGACTGATGGCAGAAGGGTGGGGGAGGCGCTTTTATACGGCGAGGTGATGGAATGGTAATGAGAATGAGAGAGTGTGGAATGAAGAGAGAGCCTAATCAAAATCAAATCTAGTCTGATCGAATTCCGAATAAAATCAATTAGATAGACCTCTTGTTCTCTCACTATTCGCTCTCTCACTCACTCACTCAGACCGTTCAACATGACACGGAATAACAGAAATGAAAGAAGAGAGTGAATCGAGGATTGACTATTTTGAGCCGATCTGGGCTTCGAAAGAAGAGCCCGATTTCCTAACCGTATGCTTGCCGTACCCTTACAGCCTCCGTGCGCGTCGCCAAGTTGTCGTCGGTGACTGAGCTTGCGAAGATCGTCTCCTGTGGATCCAAGGGTACTGTAGCTTTTCGATAATTGAGTGATCTACAGTGATCTACCGTGCCCATCAGGCGTTCCCGTGTCGATTGTCAGTGTCAAGACGAATCGGGGAAAATATTCTCAAGAGTTGTTTGAGAGGTTCTGACTAGTGATGCCGTTTCGGGTAGTACCTGACTCCATCGCGCGCTCTCTAACCGATCAGAGAGAGAGGAGAGAGCGTGTGGATAGGCGATAGGCACTACCCGAAACGACATCACTAGTTCGGAACTAACGAGACCTTGCTCAATAAATGCAACGAGACCTTGCTCAATAAATGCAATCAGTGATATAGGAGCAAATGCTCATCGCTCGAATTAAATTGACTGAAAACTAGCGTACTTCGTAGTAGATACAGTATCCCGTCAGTTAGAGATTTTCTTCAAGTTTTACAAACAAATAAACACATATCTCAATATGTTTCTTATTTCAGTAATGAGAGATACAGTACGCTTCGCCGATTTACTACTGTGAGTTTTTTTCAAAAAATGTTCACATTGCTACCACTGCATTTTGTTCCCATGCAAAGCCGGCACTAACTAAACAGAGTAAGTTTGAAGCCGGAGCCGTTACCGTAACCGTTTCATAACCAGAGCCGGCAAAAACTCGATCATTTTCGTCACCCCCACCACGATCTGCCCAAAAATCAATCGAAAATTACGGTATTTGTTTTTGGAGGGAATTGTGAATTTTGGCCGGTCTTTGGATATGCCTAAAAATCAAGCTGAAATTACGGTATTTTACTACGGTATAGTCGCCGTATATCTACGGCGTAATGGGCAAGGTGTCTGACTGGCATGCCGACGCAGGCAGGCTCGACTCCCGCCCGCAGGTGATGTTTTGCAAGAGGTAGAGAAAGGCGCGCGTAAACGTCGCCCTAGCACACCACTCACAATCGCTGCTTGCTTGTACTTCTGGTCTGCCTCCATCACCTTCCCGTACTGCGAGTGGATCTTGGGAGAACGAACGTTGGGAAGGAGATCCGCCACAACCCAACAAGAAATTACGGTATAGTCAGCTAAAAAAGTCCGGGAACGTTTGAAAAAAAATTCACAGTCCCCGCCACGACCAGGTTTCGGATATGAAGCCACACAATACCCGGGTGAAATGCCGTGCCTACAGTATTCTAAAAATGAACGAAATACTTTGCCGTTTCCGAATCGCGCTGTTTTATTTTTATTCTCAACGCCGATTCTCGTGAATGATAGTTCTAAAGTGCAGTAATCCCTCCGTCGCCAGATGATTGTGGATTGTAAAGGATTAGGTATAATTAGATGCAAATTAATGTTTGCTCATCACACAACAGCTCAGTGATCAACTTTCGTCTCCCCTCCACAGAGGCCATGCGAACGCGCACAATCGGCCCAATCTGGTACATGACCGTCATGCCGTCAAGGTAAGTTTCGTTCACAATAGAGGTTGATGTTCGACAGCCTATTACGCCGCCAGGATTGGCGTGAGCGCTCATCGTGGTGCATGTATTTTCACCGTTTCCGTAATCCGCTGAGTGGTGAATGCTGTACACCGTACATCCTTTATCCAGATCTAAGGAATAAATTATTTGTTATTTATAAACATGTGGATCTGGCCTGCTTGGAACTGGCGATTATACTGTGTTGAATGCGCACTCGATTCTCGAGAACAGATTTCCCAGTCGTGTATACAAAGTGGACTTTACGTAGACGCCACGCTCACTCAGTGACGATAAAGGTGGAGTGCAAGGAGATTCGTTGATATTTGGCCTCGCTATCCTACCCGTTGAGTGTGTCCTTTCTCCTTCTTACACTCTATTGCACTTTCTACCCCACTCTCTTTGTCCTCCCACCCATCGACCTCCTGGCAACCATTCAACATGTTCAGATATGATTCATATACATATGTACTCGATGCGCCGGCCACCCCAGGTCATCAATTGTGACGCATTGGTTAATTAATGTTTGCTCATCAAGAGCTCATCGACCAATTCTGGTCCCTCCGCTAGGTCCCAATTCAGGGGCGTATCTCTCCCCCGCATTTTGAAGCGGCGCCCGACTACTAGTGGGCTGGCCCATTGTATTGGCTCTCTTTCCTACCAGAGCGCAAGTGAGGCTGGTAGCTCCTGCATTTTCAACTTTCGCAGTATTGTTGATGGTCTTATCTGGTGGTTATCGGAGTACGGGCACCATGCGATTGGTAATTGCACTTCCTTTTGCATCATGGTGTGTATCTCTGCGGAGTGTACGAGATAGAGCCAATCAATCAACAATTGGTAACGATAGTAGGAGAGCGTATCAGGAGTTCAAATCTGTGCTTTTTTAGTGCCGAAATCCGTCTAGCTCTCCTACGACGCGATAAAAGCGATGCGGTAGGTCCCCGCGCTAGCGCGATGTTTTATGTACACACCTCCAGACTCACCCACTCGGGGTGCGGGGGTCATACCGTTATTAATCAATTTTAAAATTGTGATGATTTTCAATTAGTGCTATCAAAATGAGAAACAAATCACCCGTAAATATCTCTCGAAGGTCAGAGATAGGCTAAATAAGAAAGACCGGTTTCGATTGGTCAACTTTGCTGGCAGATACCACGCATTCGAAACTGATTTGGCGCACAATTCCGATTACCTAGCTAGAAAATTTTGCATTGAAGAACGGAAATAAATAGCCTTTCATAAGCCATCAGTGGATGAGATTTGGCACTTCATTCAAAGTAACGGCTCTATTTTCAACTGATCATACAATTCATATCTGCATCATATCAAAATATCATGTCTCCGTTGATTCTCATCTATCGCACGCATATCGAATAATTCGTTGCTCAGCCAAACAGTTTCTGATCTACTTATTGATGACCATACTCTTTGTGCAGAATCTGCAACGCCAAAAGAAACACCAAAAACCTCGCGAAGATCGTGATCCATTCTACCACTGTCTGTCAGTTCCTGATAATATTCCATCAGTGAGTTCATCGTCGCCGCGATGTATGCTTGCTATGTTGGAGAAGGCACGTCGTTCGTCGTCACCATTCTCCCACCCGCAAAGGTCCTTCTGACCTAGCAGCAACAAGGAAAAAATCACAATGATTCGAGTGGAATACAGTTGACAATTCAAAGAATAAGTCTTATTATTTTGCCTGCTCGAAGCGAGCGACCACACGGACCACAAGGTGATGTGCTTTCAACACGATTCAGTATAACAGTGCGTTCGCGTAATTCTCGCCACCCCTCCGTACAACAAAAAGTAACAATGCGGGGTTTTCACATATTATGATAGCCCTAGAGGTCCTGCATCGTTTTCTACAAGTGAAATACCTATGTGACCTCAATTTGCATATTAAAATTAGGCTTGAAGTGGCGTGCTTTTTCAGTGTTTTCGAACATGGCGACTCCAACTGGAAAGCAAATCTTCTAAAAACTTGTCTCCTGGGCCAACTTTTAGTGCTGATCACGGCTGTATAGTTCATTTTTCGCAAAATTTGCATAACCACTAAAATTTCAACCTAAGATTGCTCGAAAACTAGGAAAAAAACCCTCGCAAATTTTTGGTATGTTGTAGCCCTTGACGAGGGCTTTCCATCAAGCTCATATTCGACTCATATTTAGGGCAACGAGGGTGCTAAAACCTTAAAGAACTGGAATTCTCTAATCGAGAGTAACCCTCTCATTTCCCCCATTCCGCGCCATTCTCCCCGCCTTTGCGGTGTGAAATGGGCTGATCAAGAGTGAAACTCAACACATTTATCGCTGTTTGCCTCCCTTGCGCACGTGTTCTTTCGACACCCTACTGTTAGGCTACTGTTCTCCTACTGTTCTCCTGTCTGCTCTTTCAATTTCACACCTTTATAACGTTGAGAGTTCTTCATGGACAACCACGTAGAAGGAAAGCGAGCGAGCATGGCAGACTGTTTCAATTTTATCTCTTTAGGGTATTTGTCGATTGAGAATCGTTATGCGCCACTATCTTTCTCCTCATTCCGTTTAAAAAACGACAGTCTGCCATGCTCGCTCGCTTTCCTTCTACGTGGTAGTCCATGAAGAACTCTAAACGTTATAGAAGTGAGAAATCGAAAGAGCAGACAGGAGAACAGTAGGAGAACAGTATCCTAACAGTAGGGTGTCGAAAGAACACGTGCGCAAAGGAGGCAAACAGTGATAAATGTGTTGAGCTTCACTCTTGTTCAGCCCATTTCACACCGCAAAGTCTGGGAGAATGGCGCGGAATGAGGGAAATGAGAGGGTTACTCTTGATTAGAGAATTCCAGTTCTTTAAGGTTTTAGCACCTTCGTCGCCCTAAATATGAGTCGAATATGAGCTTGATGGAAAGCCCTCGTCAAGGGCTACAACATACCAAAAATTTGCGAGGGTTTTTTCCTAGTTTTCGAGCAATCTTAGGTTGAAATTTTAGTGGTTATGCAAATTTTGCGATTCGAGAAAAATGAACTATACAGCCGTAATCAGCACTAAAAGTCGGCCCAGGAGACAAGTTTCTAGAAGATTTGCTTTCCAGTTGGAGTCGCCATGTTCGAAAACACTGAAAAAGCACGCCACTTCAAGCCTAATTTTAATATGCAAATTGAGGTCACATAGGTATTTCATCTGCAGAAAACGATGCAGGACCTCTAGGGCTATCATAATATGTGAAAACCCCGCAGTGTTACTTTTTTCTGTACGGATTTCAACAGAAAGTGGCGAGAATTACGCGAACGCACTGATAACCTACGAAATAGGGGCAGTATTGGATTCCACTCCTTATTTTTCTGAGTCACGTTCAGCTAAACACATATGGTTCATCATTAATTGTAGAGATGCTGCAACCGCAGGCGAACATACAAGCAGCGATGGGTGGAAGGTTGCATGGCTAGAGAGTGGAGACTGAGGGCGTGGTATGCTACATAAGGAAAGGTGAGATACAAGAGGGGCAAAATACGACATACATGATCTTTTTTCAGAAGGACACACTCCTTCTTCTTGATTCAAACTAGAAGAACGAAAAGCACCAGCCAAAGCAATGCAAACGTTTGAGCCAGACGAAGTAAGGAAATGAAAACATGTAGTTTATTGTTTGGTATTTGCAGTAACCGTCAATTGCCGGTCACTAGACTAGATATGCGGGTATTAAGGTGATTAATCAGTCGATTGACCAACGGGAACAAGATTACATTAACCCAATTTGCTTAATGTACAACAAATTGATACAGATAACGGCCTTGAACGATTGCAGCTTTTCGTGCTTTTTTTGGATTTAATTATGCTCGCACAAATCACAAGTCTTTTTTCTAACAATCCGTTCGTGCATCTATGATACCTTGTTTGCAGGCTCAATTCGTTTCCCGGTGCGGCTTGGCACTCGAAAGAGTGATGGTCATTAAAGCCTCCTCAAAATCCCTGCTCCCTCGTTTATCTGACCACCGCGAGAGCAGGCTGATTGAGTTGGTCTCGACAAAACTACTCGCAAGAATAGACACGGAACATCTATCTTTCGAAGGTGCGAGCAAGTTGAAGGATGCCACAACTGGGAGATAAAGCAGTAGGAATTTTAAACGCGAAAACACTGCTGAATTATTAATAAATACAAGATAATCGGGACATTTCTAACGTCCTTAGTACCGTCAGAAAGGTATTTTTAAGGGGCACAGCAATGACTGAACTGGATTGCAGTTTGTATTTATATTAGTGTATATATATTATTTGTCTCTGTTCCAGATACAAACACTCTCTTGTGATATATCCCGCTCGACACTTATGACCGACCTGCTGATCGCTTGTAGCTGAATAGTATTGAGGTATAGTATTTCCCATTATTTTTGAGTGTTAAAACTTAGCTGGTGATATGGAGGGAATGCAAACTTATAAACAGATAGGGGTATTGATCAAAATCGCCGATCAAAATGGTTCTTCAGATTCAATTTTGCTGAGACGGCTTTGCTTCCTTGACGTAGATCGATTGAACCGCAGGAAATGCAATAACTGAAAGCGTATCGGATAGCAATGTTTTGATTAGAATGCCAAAGGCAAGGCATTTCAATATGTCGCTTTATTATTTTTGATAGTTGTTCATAAATGAAGTGATATCCATCAATCGGTGACCAGTGGATGATGATGCCTGTCTTATACTTCATATCTGTTTATCTCGAACAAAAGCTTGACTTATTGTACTCGAGGTATTAGGTTTTCTGTGAACAAATGAGTATTGTTTTGACATTCCTATTGTCTTAGGGGCGAGTGTGAGTAGGTGTAATCCTCCACCGAACATCGATTCAGTAGGTATAGCAAAGTACGTGGAATGGTGATCGAATCATGTTCGTTAACACTATATTTGGCTAGAAACCCGTTGAATAGGGACTTGATGAGCCTTTCTTTCGTGCTTTTCTTTGAGGAACAGTTAGGTTTCTTCTTGTTCATTCAGTCTCATTCCTACACGAAGTTGAGAGGTTGAGAGGCGGTTGTCGAGATGACACCCAATCCCCAATTCACAATGTAATTCGAGTTGATCTCTTGCGTCGCCTTCCTTATCCAAACAAGTGTCGAGGAGAGGAAGGTGGGATTTTTAATTCCTTGTCACGATGACTAAATGACTAACATATTGGGAGATTTTGTGTCGAGACCGTGCTGAGTTGATCAGAAATCAAGGCAGCGGAAAGAGGCCGTAAAACGGGATTCAGGTGTTATGTGAAAACACGGTTGCCTTGTTAGCCAGACTTCTCTCTGATCTCCTTTGATCCCGCGTTGATTTTCGGCTATGATTTGCGATCTGCTCGAACGTTTCCTAAATACGGTTCCGACATAAATAATAATTAATGAGACTGATCGTCAAATTTCGCAATGGAAAGATATAAATTATTCTCAAAATAAACGATTCGCAGAATGATCAAATCTCCCCAAATATGTTTTACCTTTGAATACAATCGAATACAAAGTTAATCTTGAATACAATCACACAAGGATCTGCTTTTTCTTTCGGATAGGCATAATGTTTAGATTGGGAGAATGGATAAAACATTCGATCGTGGGTGTGACAGTGGGAAAAATAGTTGTGAAGGTCTTTTGCAGACAGTTCCGATCTCATCGCAGCATTCTTTTACGCTCATCCGATTAATGCGCTGAATCCGCATTCAGCGGAACGTGGAGGTGAACTTTAGCTCTTATGTTCCCGTGGGTAGCTGGCAATGATGTGTGGGGCAATGGCCCTGTATCCATGAGGTCGATTGTTGATTCCGACAGGAACACACTTTCGGTGTATCTCATTTGATGATCCACCATAGTTAATCGACCATTTTATAGATTACACTGAATGCCTCACAGCTATCCTGGCCACATATGTGGCGTTCAAATGCATTCTCCTATTCCTTTTCACCCAAGGCTGGCAATAATGAGACCCAGGCATGGATGAGCGGTGTACCACCGGGCATTAAACGGCCATGGGCTGGATCCCGCCTAGGCCAACCAAGCCTGCTATCACTCTGGTAAATTGGTAGAAGACCGTATGGGCGCGCATGTCAGGAGTCCTAGAACCCTAGCCAGAAATGGAATATGAGAGTGAAGCAGCAGTCACCGACTCGATTTGAAATTCGCATGATGGATGTTGAATTTCATCTCTGACTTTTCCTAATTCGCCCGGGATGAACCGATCAAATAGAGATGATGAAGTGATAGTCATGATCAGGGCTGCGAGTTTTATGATTTTGATTTTTTGATCAATTAAAAAAAATTAAAACCAAAAAAAGTTTTTTGAATATTTTTCAAAAAAATCAAGAAATTTGATTTTCTATTTTGGTAATTTTTTGTTGAAATTAATGATCTCTGGCATGATTTTTCGTCAGAAAAATCCAAATTCAAATTATTTTTCATTTTTTCGGTGTATTGTCAGCTGCTATAGCGCATTGAATAATCGCGGTGATAATACCAATTATTGAAGACATAAATCGAAAATTTTATTTGTGCTCAATACCTCTCTAAATTGATGGTGGATGATCTGTCGAACATATCTTTGCATGATTCTCAATTGAAAATGAGTCTCTGAAGCGATTTGGATGGAATCTAAACCAAATAAGAAAATTTCAGTTTTTGAATTTGATTTTTTTTTTTCAAAAAAAATTTGATTTTTGATTTTTTTGATCAAAAAATCCCAACCCTGGTCATGATTAGGGCTGGTAATTGAGAGCAAATGGTGATTTTGAGTGGTTGGTAACAGAATTGTTTGAGACGTAGGGATACACTAAAAGGCGGCCCGCGGCCCGCGGCCCAAAAACACTAAAAGGCCCGCCCAATATTTCACCTTCATAATGAAGCTAGGAACAAAATTTGACAGCTGTTTAAAAGAGAATTCCGAGGAGAATGTTTTCTATGTTGATCATTTTATTGCACATCTATGCTCTGGAGCGCAGGGTGGACGGTTTTGTGAAAATTTTTTTTAAAAAAAACGTAGGCGGCCCACAGCGGCCCGTCCATATCTCGCTTCAAAATGATGCCAGTGACAAACCGAGACCTTCATTCGAAAGAATACAGCTTTTGCAGTTCTTTTTATGTTGATGATTATTTTCTATATCTTTGCGTTGGAGCAGGGCGGTCGCTTATGTAAAAAGTCATTTTCACTGAAAGGCGGCCCGCCAAATATTTCACCTTCAAGATGAAGCTAGGAACAAAACCAGATCATCATTCCAAAGAGAATTTGAGTGAGAATTTTTTCTCTGTTTATAATTTTATTGCACATCTATGCTCTGGAACAGGGTGGACGGTTTTGTGAAAAATTAAAAAAAAAAAAAACGCAGGCGGCTCTCCGCGGCCGTCCATATCTCGCTTCAAAATGATGCCAGATACGAACTGAGACTGCATTCGTAAGACTACAGCTTTTTCAGTTATTTTTATGTTGATGATTCCGTTTTATCTTCATGCGATGCAGCAGGGCTGTCGATCATGTAACAAATACGTGCGATTTCCACTGTTATCCGAGCATAACTTTTTCCTTTCGTGATGCCATGAGCTCTAATGTCGATATTCGAAATCTATGAGCGAAATTACGCCATAAAATTTTCTTTCAGATTTTTAGGAGAAAATTTGGTTTTCGATTCTACCATGGTCATGGTCATTTTTGGGTCGAAAAAAGTCGAAATCTCAGAATATTATGATTATAAGTGTATCGGGTGTATTTTGCCCCGTAGAAACCGAATTTGTATACTAGAGATCAGCAAAACGCGAGAGAAAAAAGTTATGCTCGGACAACATTGAAAATCGCATGTATTTGTTAGAAGATCGATATCCCTGCTCCAGCGCATAGATATAGAAAGGAATCTTCAACATAAAAAGAACTGAAAAAGCTGTATTCTTTCGAATGCAGGTCTCAGTTTGTATCTGGCGTCATTTTGAAGCGAGATATGGACGGGCCGCTGCGTTTTAAAAAAAAAAATTTTCTCCTCGGAATTCTCTTTTAAACAGCAGTCCTAGCTTCATTATGAAGGTGAAATATTGGGCGGGCCGCCTTTTAGTGTATCCCTTGAGACGTAAGAGTTAAATTCCTATTTGCAGAAGAACATAATAATTTGTATATCTAGCAGCTAGCCTCTCATTTTACTATTTTCGAGCTGTGGACACAGATAGGCAGTATTTTATCTTCATTCGAAGCCTTAGTAACGTCTAGAGGACGCATGCTATTCGTTCTGTGGTCGTTGGTATGTGTCCTTTCCTTTTTCACTAGTCTAGACACAGCAAATCAGCCTGATTGGTGGTGCCACGTTTTGTAAACAATTGTTACGGGATATGCGGTTGTTAGAAAATCCTCTTCCAAGGCCATGCTCATTGGACGATTCAGAACATTTGAATCATATTCACAAAATTGATCGCAAAAAAATCCGAAACGTCCTATCACCGCGTTCAATCAGGGATGAAAGAGGAGATCTTGTTTTTAGGTACTGTTTATTGAAGAGATTTAGAAGCATCTACTGTTTCATCTTTCCGATGTCGATTTTGTCTGCCTCTTGGTCCGAGCAATGGTAATTCTTCGGAAAAATTGAATGTTTGCTCATAACGCGAGGTCTTCTGGACTCATTCTATCCCTGGGCGACGAAGCGACCGTATCTCAGAGCAGGCACGTTTGTTAGTTTTATCTGTATTCTTGTATCAAGTCGTTGCTAGATCACAGTAACAATCACCTTCCGTCTTTCCTACTGAAGTCCACCTTGCCTCCCGAATCGATTATTCGAGCCAGGAAGAGGCGGAGTCCATGCCTGGTGTCGCATCAACTACTCTCATTGAGCTCCTTTTTGGTTTCTCATTCTCTCAAAGTTTATCCCTTGTCCGTGTTCATGAGTCGGTGTGGCTCTAGCTAGAGACTTGCTCGCCGCCTCAATGTTCATCACCATTTAATATGCGGCTAAATTCATTATCAAAGAGGTGATGGGTCCTGGCGGGGAACAGTTCTTTTTATCAAATGCATGTTTGCTCTTCGCTGATGAGCTCATATATTCATTCCATATTGAGCAATGAGTCAATCTAGTATTGGTTCAGATCAGACACCTCTTTTCTTTTCTCTCAACAGTATCAATAGCCTTCCCTTCTTCTAGTCATGATTTCATGGTTCATCATTCATACTGTAGGGGGCGGAGTCTCTCATCTCCTTCCAAGAGACTCGGCTAGAACGGAGGGGGGAGGGGCGGAGTCCATGGACGATGGCGCATCCACCTCTTTCATTCAGCTCCTTTTGACTTACCAACCCATTTCCCCCGACGAGATAATTTCATGAGCTTCATGAGTTTTGCTAGAATCAAAGACCGTTGTCTATGTTTACTTCCTCAGTGTTCTTGAACTCCAACAAATCTAATTTGGCCCACGCTACTTCTATAAAAATAGGGACAATAAATTTTGCTCGCATTCGTTACCTGACTGAGTGCACGTTCTCCGTCGAAAATCAGCCAGTATTTCAGCTCCGCAAATGATCATTGCTCACTGGCTCTTACTTCTAATGGCATTGGAGATCTCCTCGAACACCATATTCAATGGTGAGCTTGATATCCAACCCGATTTATGAGCCGATTTTTATCATGTCCAGACTCGTCGCCAGAACTGGAAGTCGGAATATCCACCGACTATCACCCGTTCCTCCTTGTGGATGAAAGACGAGGAGCGGCTGGCGTATTTCTCGATATTCTCGAGGCCTTCGCCAAACGACCCATCAAGATTCGTTACTACACGAATGGTGAGCCGGCAAATAGTTTTTTGACAAATCGACAAAGCCGCATTTGAGATTCTGCTGCAAAGATTGCCAATGGAGAATTCTTCACAACAGCGATCCCATTGAGCTTTGAGAAGACCAGTGCAAGGGATTTTAGACTCACTTCACCTATGTTGTATAAAGAGGTGAGTGGTGAGCAACTTCGAAATTGAAGCATGATGCAAAACACGAACCGGCTCTGATCCTGGAACCGCAACGCCTTGTGAGGCGTGTATCCAACCGACGAGAAGATCTGAGCCGCGCACTCTTTTCGCTGGCAAATTAGACGAATTTAGGCCTTCCTGGGCATGCGAGGTGACCGTCCCCCTGTGGTGAACCTGTTTGGGTTCTTTGTTTTCACACCGGGGGTGTTCGCTGTCGCAATTGGATGTCTTGCTGTCGACATGGCCGTTGTATGGGTATTCGACAATCTCCCAGGCCAAGCCCAAGCAGGTGGCCCCGGCAGATTCGGCAACTCCCCCATTCGAGTCCGTTCGTTTCCTCCGGGAGGAGGGTGGGTTCATCGTAAAGATGGCGAGAAATTTTCTCCATTAGCGCATATCCTATTTCGTGACAAAACAGTGACAGAAGAACATTTTTGGCAATTTTTGACTTTTTTGAAATCTAATGACTACTCAATTATAAATTCCGATTTTTCTTTCCTATGTTTACGGGAATTGGCCTGGAATGTCCTGGCGGAATAGTCCTAGAAAAGGGAGAAAAAGCGAGAGCACAATAGTAATGATTACGGCAGAATCGATTATAACTAGTTTGTTTTCAATTTTCATATTTATTGACCTAGTTGTTCTCCATTTTCTAGGAATATTTCACTTTCCACGCCAATTCCCGTAAATACAGGTGGACAATAAATAAGAAAGAAAAACTGGATTTTATAATTGAGTATTCATTGGATTTTTAAAAAGTCAAAAATTTCCAAAAATGTCACGAGTTGTTTACGAAGTTTATACGTACTGTTGCAGATCGGGTGGGGCTTCGCATCGTACCTCCGGGCACTTGGATTCACTGCTCTTTTCTATATATATACAAGTTCATTCGCTGGGAGCATTATAGAGCTGCCCGCTCCCAGGTACCACGTGTTTCATCATCCTCAATTCCGGCAGCTTAAGCTCGGCTCTAGTAGTTACACCATTTCCATCTGCAGGACGTACACTTCAGTCGCCCCTCAACTACTGGACGGATCGCTAACTCTCGTTAGAATTTCGACTGTGTATCTGGATGATGTGGTGGAGGTTCGTTCGCCAATTCCGAACTTCGTTCTCAGCAACCTGCTCTCATTTTTCAATGTGCGCTTTAGAGACTTCTTCGATTGCTCAAAATAATTGCGTTGTTGAGAAGCCACTGCTGGCGGGTCCCAATAACGTCGAAGTATACGATGACTTCGAAAGAGCCTATCAATCGGTGTGCGGTTCTACCAATAAGGTTAGTATTTGACAATTTATGACGACGATGAACGATTCAGGTACTTCTCGTAAACATGCATGAACACATCAAGTACATGTCTGGATCCCCTCGATGCGTGAACGATCGGTGCGTTATTGGTTTTAATCTTTGCTATCGACAAACACGATCCTTCTTTTTTTATAGCATTTGGTTATTTTTGCTTCTGATCTGCCAGTTCCCACCCTCCCATCAGCCTATGAGATAATTCACTTTTTTCAGCCTCGAGCTCAGAAAGGGAGAGCTCACGCCGATACCTGAGATGACGACGGCGCTGACCGGTGGAATGCCATCATCATTCTTTCTGTCGAAGAACACAACGACGCGTAAGCAGGCTGAACGCCTCAGCTTCGTCTCCCTCGCACTGGGCCCGACGTTGGTAAGCACTCACTGTGCAGTGATTGGACCTTCGAAAGTGAGCACTCGAGCAAAGACGAGTGCTCGTTAAGATTAGAAAACGATTGCTCGTTTTCGCGCGAGTCCATTTTCGAGCACTCGAGTGGGCGCTAGCGAGCGCTCGAGTGAGAATGATAGGAGAACGGCCTATCTCAATGCTTTGTTTGGTGTGAAATGAAATGAGTGCTCGCGAAACGATTTGACTCGCGAGCGACGAGCACTCATTCTCTTCCTCTCCAATAACTCGTGCCCAAAACGAGCACTCGAAATGCTCGGAAAACGAGCACTCTTTTAGAAAACTCGTCGAGTGCTCGTTCACTTTCGAAGGTCTAGCAGTGATTATAAGGGGAGGGCGGATCGGGCGCAGGGCTCTGTGTCTCTCGCACGCTTCTATCCCAGCAAAATGCACTTGCGTCTTTATCGAGACCCCGCTTGTCCTTTCATAGTTCGCATGTTTGCTGGTAGCTTCATAGACGATATTCTGACGAAATCCTGTGGCTTTTTTCCCAGGAGAGAACACGCTTTGATATCGATGTCCCCTTTGCAGATGCGCCGAGCACGCAACGCAGCACAGCGAGCCTCCAGATCGCGAGTCGACAACAAGGGCACGAAGAATGTGGTGCCCGAAACTCGCCCCATGGTTCTACTCCAGATGCTCGTTCCTGGAGCGTCGGTGCTCACGGGGCTCGCATGCGCAGGCCTCGGCCTCGCTGTGGAGCTTCTACGTATGCGCACGCGCGCCGCTATCCATATTGTCTGAGTCCCCCTTCTAATCCTCATTAGGGATGCTGAACCAAGCTTCAAGTTCACTTGTTTATCCTTCGTGACCGTCCCTTTCGATCCAAGCGTTGGCAAGAGAACACGCTCTCTCACACCACAAATTGGAAGGAAGAGTTCAGTATAGGTTTCCAAGTCATTGAACTCTCCCTGACTGATCCCCTCTGTCCTCTCTCTCTTTTTCCCATAACCTCACAAATTCAAGTGATTGATTTCAATCTCAAGATATTAGATCTCTCCCCATCGCCCACACTCTTCGCTCTAAGTTTTGTAAAGCAATTGAAATACGATTTGGTTCAGCTTCCATACTCCCCTGTACCTGTTCTAGCCATTTCCCCGATTCTGTGATCACCTTTGAAGGATCTTTTGATTCAATGAGCAATAAAAATCACTTTCGCCCTTGAATCCACTTGTCCCTCATTCGAATAAATTTTTTAGTTGTTTATTTCTGGATGAATCTAGTCCACATGCGAGTTGTATTCATCAGACATAGACTTTTATTCGATATTTCGCAATTACATGCATCAGGATGTTCACTGAGCTTCAATTTATTTTCCGATTCTCGCTCCTTTTCCGGCGTCGCCTGACAAGCCGAAACGTCTGACGCGGTGCTGAAATACAAATATTTTGTAAGGTAAACGTCTTCTGAACATTTAATCGGTTCCAACATCCTGGGTAAACACACGGATAGGTGAGGAGCAACACTGTACATGTCGGGAATACATCTGATTTACGATTCTGAGATTTTGAGGAAACCGATCAGAAATTTTTGACCACCCGCCCGCATGTGATGGTTTCCGGATCTTCCGGAGTGTCCGGGGTGACTACCATAGGAGAAAATTACGAATCAGCACTCTTAAAAGATTGCTTAATGTTAGTACCTGGGTATCCTGGCTTCCGAAAGCAACAGCGAGAGTGAGGGCAAGCAGAACGAAGATATACATGAACTTCATTATCGGAAAACGAGAGAGGAGAATTGATCTGAACTGCCGCCTACCCGTCCTTTTATACCGCTCCAGTGACCATCATATAAGTCGTTTCGCTATTAACTCCTCTTCACGCTGTGACCTTGTGAAGAGAATACGACGAGATAAAGAGTGCCGATTTGCTCAATTCGAATTTCTGGTCACAGTTTCTGCATTTCGCGTGCACTCGCCACCGGCTGAGCAACAAGAGCGTGTGAGAAAGGGAGAAATGGCCTTGCTCAAACTCTACCTTCCGACTCAATCTCTTGTCAGTTGGAGCAATGAGAGAGCGAAGGTGAGCTGTGTGATGGTCGGCAAACTCGATCCGCAGTGGTTTTATCTTTGTTTCCAAGTCGCCGAACTGCGCTGCAAACCTCATCGCCAAAATGTGATTCGTGCGGAAGTTTTCGCTGTAAATCAAAGAAGCAAAGGTTGATTGATTTGGTTGAAGCAAAACACGAGGCATGGTGTAATGGCTAAATGATGCTTATTATGATTAAAGGGAGTCGGCAGCTAAAAATGAATATGGCTGAAATGATAGAGTTTCACTAACTCAAAAAGAGGAAAAAATATAAAAAATTAAAAATAAATATTTAAAGAGCAAAGTGAAAAAATATGCAAAATATACGGTAGCTCCGGAACCTAGTGTAAAGCCTGCGTGTACGCGGTGTGCCTTGCCCGGCGCCATTCACCAACGCACAATTAATTACGGTAGTTTCCTCTTTATCGATTTTTTGCTCACTTCGGGCATTTTTTCCACTCATTTCGTCTTTATTTTATTTTATCGGTGCCTATTTTCACGTTCTACATGATTGATCGGCAATTATCCCCTTGGTGATCATTTTTGTTAGTGTTGGCACACGTTTACCGGTCAAATCAGTTCGTTTCGGGCATTTAGACTGGTGTTATACACGTAGCTTAATGAAGTTTCTCGCCATTTACGCTTATTCGGTGATTACTTTATGTTTTCTCCACTCGAGATATAAATTTGTTTGATTTATTTGGATACATTACCATTTTAGACCATGGTTGCGAACTGCGCCCTTTGTAACAACTCGAGCAGTGAGTACCATATGTACAACTTTCATGCCAATTCTCGCCCTGAGCTGCAGGCGTATTGGGTTGCTTGCCAAAATTTGTCAGAGGAGCGAAAAAAGCATATGCTGGACGTGCTTAGAGAGGAAAGAGCGAGAACGAGAGTCATGTGGTGTAGCGTTCAAGCTCATGATACATCATTTACAGACGATGAGAAGCAGAAGGGCGCTCATCACATCGCAGGCGGAACGATGGTGCGCGTCGTCGTGCTGGTGCCACTGATGGCAGCCGCCCTTTTCCGACCCCTCCCCGAGAGTGCGCACTACGGGGTGATAAGGAATGTGTACCATGTACCATCGCTCTAACCCTGCCACTGTCGCAGATGACCAAATCGATAATCGACAAGGTGGCGATGCATATCATCGAGCCAGTGCTCCGACTCAGCTACTACCACCCGGTGAGTTAGGGCTTTAACTGTGATTTGCGCACCAAACTCCTATGTTATTAAAAATCTTCGATTTCGTTCGCACCTAGTACTGTGTTATCATGAGCATTCATTCTCACTTTGGCAGTTTAGCTAACTGTATTCCGTTGATAACCATTTTTTGAAATATTATTTGCTCTCAATACACATAGTGTACTTTAAACACCGATCTGACTGACATACATTTACCAATGATTGCGAGCTGGTGCATAGGCAAGCGAAATAATCCTTTCCTGTCGGACGGCTTTGTATTTAATAAAATAAATACGTAAATATTATTTATAACTCTCCAGGTGCGTGCAGTGGATCTTCGCTGCACTGAGCAAGGAATGGCAGGTGATCAACCGCTGGAGAATGGACACGTTCCTCATGGTATTCCACGGGAAAGGGGAAGCTTGCATAGGCCCAACTCGATAATAGTAATCAATGTAATTCTCGACTCACATTTTCTGTTGTTGTTTCGTCGTCCCTTCACAGTGAATCGTCACCAGTTCCATCTGTAATATTATAATTTTCTTATAAGTTGATAAAAATTACTTTGCTAAAATCAATAGTTCACCAGACACTATATTAGGAACGTGAATTATCAAATCACCAGGGAGAAAACTTCACAATAAAAAAAGAAGAAAAACTAAATCGCGTTACACTCCGATCTTGAAAGCATATTATTCTTTTACTCATATTGAAAGCAACAATATACCTTGAATCCGTCCTTCTTCTTCGTCACATCGATCGATCAGTCGACTTCCGTCTCTCGCAATAACTTCATCGTCCACTCCTTGATGTCCGCGAGCGGTTCCTGCAATCCATAAACAGTTCGTCTACCGTAATCGACAGTAATCCACACATTCAAGTAACTACCGAACCCTTGCAATCTCCAATTCGTTGTGGAAGTTGAGCATGGCATGCGTGCCCGTTGCGTCGACACCTGCACTTTGCCATATTATTAATACCACACCATAAATATCAAGCCGTTGATATTTAGTGCAAGCCACGAATATATGACCCCTCCCGTTATCTATCAGACACAGCTCAAATATCTCTCCACCATACCCCAGCCTCCTTCAATCGATGGGTATAGATGAATCCATTACAGATCGGGTTGCATCAGAGGAGCGAAGTCGGGATTGGTCAGGCGCCAGTTCTGCAACGCCAACATGGCTAGCTTATCACCATTGTGTCAACTTGTCCTATCTATCCACGAGGAAACAAATGAATCTATTAAGCTCCGAAGGGCACACAAAACAGAAGAACCAACTAATTTAACGAAAATATTTAATAAATGGAATACCATGAGGAACGTGTCCATTCTCCAGCGGTTGATCACTTGCCATTCCTTGCTCAGTGCAGCGAAGAACCACTGCACGCACCTGGAGAGTTATAAATAATATTTACGTATTTATTTTATTAAATACAAAGCCGTCCGACAGGAAAGGATTATTTCGCTTGCCTATGCACCAGCTCGCAATCATTGGTAAATGTATGTCAGTCAGATCGGTGTATATAGTACACTATGTGTATTGAGAGCAAATAATATTTCAAAAAATGGTTATCAACGGAATACAGTTAGCTAAACTGCCAAAGTGGGAATGAATGCTCATGATAACACAGTACTAGGTGCGAACGAAATCGAAGATTGTTAATAACATAGGAGTTTGGTGCGTAAATCACAGTTAAAGCCCTAACTCACCGGGTGGTAGTAGCTGAGTCGGAGCACTGGCTCGATGATATGCATCGCCACCTTGTCGATTATCGATTTGGTCATCTGCAACAGTGGCAGGGTTAGAGCGATGGTACATGGTACACATTCCTTATCACCCCGTAGTGCGCATACTGTACCTTCTCGGGGAGGGGTCGGAAAAGGGCGGCTGCCATCAGTGGCACCAGCACGACGACGCGCACCATCGTTCCGCCTGCGATGTGATGAGCGCCCTTCTGCTTCTCATCGTCTGTAAATGATGTATCATGAGCTTTCAACACGTATGCATGTGAAATGTAGAGAAAATAGGTGAAGGAAGCATATAAGATGAGTTTACTGTTGAGCAAAACGAAAATGGCAAACATGAGAGCGGGAAATGGAATTTTTGCGAGCAAAATAGGCCTGATCAAGTAAATATCCCACGCGCCTTGCAGCAGAGTGGTATTATGAGCGATAAAGCAATCCTATAAATATAATATCGAGCTGAAACGCAACAAAACAAGCTTGAAACAAAGAAAAGTGAATGAAAAGCGCGAGGGGCGGAGTCAATCACTATGCTCAATCTCTGCGCGACCCTGCGCGATTAAATTTCGCAGCACTTCGCTAAAACCCAAAACTTTGTGCGGTTCCGGAGCTACCGTATACCTCAAAATTCAAATTTTCACCAGCTTCTTCAAATATTGTTATTATTTTTAATTATTTCTTTATTTTGCTTTTACAATAGTAACGATATGCTTGAAAGTAAAATAAATTAAATACAAAAATATAAAATTTCGACCGCTAACTCCCTTTAACGGACACATCACACCGATTTCTAGCTGTGGTTGGCCGACCATTTTATCTTTCCGATGGTAAGTAGTGATGTCGTTTCGGTTTTCGGTGCACCGAAATTTCTGAACAAAATTTTCGGTGCACCGAATTTGTTTTTACTATGTTTTCGGTGCACCGAAATTCCTGTACAAATTTTCGGTGCGCCGAAAATTTTCGGGTTTTTTTCGGTTCGGGACTCATATCTCGCTTCAAACTCAACCTTGGGAGAAGTGTCATTCCACCTCCCATGCAAAGATTTACAAATTTTGAGACTTCGTCATCACTATGAAATCGTCACGTTTTTGCTCATACCTCGTTTTAAAATCATCGGAAAGACGTGGGAAAGGTACACAACGACTTACGACTTCCCATGCAAAGATTAACAAATTTGAAATTTCCCCATCAGTACGTAATTTTTCACATTTTCACATTTTGGCTCGTACCTCGCTTCAAAATTATTGAATGAGGCCAATCTCAGTACCATTCGAACCCCCTCGATGAGCTTTAAGCAATGATACTGATCTTGGCCTCATGTAATCATTTGGAAGCGAGATATGAGCGAAAATGTGAAAAATTACGTAATGATGACGAAATCTCAAATTTGTTAATCTTTGCATGGGAAGTCGTTGCGTACCTTTCCCAAGTCTCTGCGATGATTTTGAAGCGAATTATGAGCGAAAACGTGACGATTTCATAGTGATGACGAAGTCTCAAATTATGTAAATCTTTTCATGGGATGTGGACAGACACTTCTCCCAAGGCTCTCCGATGATTTTGAAGCGAGATAAGACACCCGAACCGGAATTTCGGAATTTCGGGGCACCGAAATTGCGAGTGCATCCTCTAGAAAAAATTTCGGTGCACCGATAACCGAAACCGAAACGACATCCCTAATGGTAAGGGGCCTCTTCAAAGTGTCCTTTGAGCGTTTTACATTGGGTTTTCTACATCACATGGCTGAACGCCTTATAAATCGTATTCATCATTCGTTGTCGTCACAAGACTGGACTTGAATCGCTCAACGTAGAAGGTCTGGTACTTCTGAAGTTCGCTGGAAGGCTCATTTTTTTCAGGTGCACTGATGCTCATGCTAGTTTCGTTGTTATCTCACTAAATGGGAAAAAGTGAAAACAGTCCAAAATAAGCATGGTTTAGGAGTGTCCCATAGGGAAGTCGTTTCGGTTTTTTAAATATTTTTTCTACAGGCCTAAGCAAAGTTTCGGTTTTCTGAAAATTCCTGTACAAAATTTTAGGTTAAACCGAAAATTTCAAAATCATCGGAGAACTTTGGGAGAAGTGTTTGTCCACCTCCCATGCGAAGATATACAAAATTTGAGATTTCGTAATCACTAAAATCGTCACGTTTTCGCTCATAACTCGTTCCAAGATCATCGGAGAGACTTGGGAAAGGTACACATCGACTTCCCATGCAAAGATTAACAAATTTGAAATTTCGTCATCACTATGTAATTTTTCACATTTTCGGTCATATCTCAGTTCAAACTTATCGAAAGCTCACAATTAGATCGAAGAATTTAATCGAAGAAGCTCGTCGAGGGGTTCGATTGGTGCTAGAATTGTGAGATTTCGATAATTTTGAAGCGATATATGAGCGATAATGTGAAAGATTTCGTCATCACTATGTAATTTTTAACTTTTTTGCTCATAACTTGCTTAAAAATCATCGCCCTAGGCCATCTCGGTTACCAATCAAACCCACTCGACGAGCTCTTTAATATGATATACGAATTACGTCATATCTACGCAAAATTTCATCATCCTTAAGTAATATGCCGTTTTTTGAGCATAACTCGCCTCAAATTCGTTCAAAAAGTGTAAGAGAAGTGTCATTTGAACCAAAGTTTCGAAAAGAAAAACTTTTTCACGTCTGACATTGTATCTGTACAACGCATTATTCGCGTTTTCGATCATATCACATTTTCAAACCATTTTTTCCTTAATTTTTTCACTCTCAATTTGTGATCAGAGAGATTGCAGTATCAAGAGGTGTCCAAGCGCGCGCAGTTTTACAACAGGCTTCCGATCATTCAGTGGGCGGAGCTTGGGAGAGCAGAAGGTCAGATGCTCACTCTCTCAGTGGTGACTGCTTTCTCTCTCTTTTTCTCATTATTTGCTTATTTTCGTTATTTCTACTTAACTTATCCAATTTTAACCAGTTTGTTCACTATGTCAAGTCGAATGCCATTTTTAGTCTCATGTCGCATTAATTTACAGAAGCGATTCTCGTTTTTTTCCGAGCTCTTCTGAATCAGTTTAATCATAGATGCGATCGTCGATTTGGAATCATTTTACCAAGGTGGACGAGAATCAGGCGTTGTGTGATGAATGCGGAACACCCATTTCGACAAAGAAAGGATGCACAATTCAAATCTGAAATGAATTTTTTGCAGGATCTGGCCAGAGAACATGCACGACAGTGCGCTCTCATAATGGCCCAGCACCCGGGAGTTTCTCCCGCTGTGTTCCGTTCTGATTCCTTCCTCTCCCTCTTCCCGCCCTCCGAGTGGCACACTTTCCCATCTCGATCTACCATCACTTCGACTGTATCATCGATGATTGCGGACTTGAAGAAGGAGAACAAGAAGGTACTGTCATATTTCTAATTTGTTTTCCAAACTACATTATGTCTGCCTTAACTGATCGGCGTCTAATTCCTAGTTTTTGGTGTTACTGATTTCATTCCTTCAGATGCTGGAAGGAGTGCCCGTTGTGTTGGTTACCGATGGATGGAGCAGTAAGGGAAATCGATTTTCGCTAACTTGAGTACTCGCCTATTTCCTGGACAAGAATTGGCAGCAGAGATCGGTTCTTCTCGTTGTCAAGAAGACTGTCGGATCGCATACGGCACTGGCAATCAAGAAATTACTGGAGGAGGTGGGTAGTTTAGCATTATGACTGGGCATTACATTTTTGTTCTCAGGTAATCACAGAGTACGAACTCGACGTAGTTAGCATTGTTTCTGACGCTGCCTCAAATGTTAGGAAAGCTGTGAAGTTGAAGGGACTCCCTAAGTGAGTTTTTAATTTCCGATTACTATTGTGCGCTGAATTTGCTTTGTATTCAAAATATTTTTTAAAAATTTCAGCCCTCGCTGTTCAGCCCATGGAATCCACCTTGTGGTGAGAAAAGGAATTAAGGGATGGGGGAGTGAGAAGATTCTGAAACAAGTCAAGGATTTCGCTGAGAATCTAAACCGCTCTGGAGCGAGCAGAGAATTGTATTTCAAGTGAGAGTTTAAACATTACTTAGTTTAGAAAATGCGATTCCTAGAGTCTAATGATATTTCTCAGGAAATGCGAGGCTAAGAATCTCAAGTCAGTCACCATCCCTCAATCAGTAGATACAAGATGGTCGAGTGACTATATCATGATTAGAGCCGCCCTGAACCAGGTTCATTTTTTTTTTTCTAAAACTGTTTCCTAATTTTTTTTTATTTTGAATCAAAAATTTTCTGTTTCAGAAAGAGGCAGTCATTTCCACACTCGCCGAATTGAAGAAGGCCCCTATCAGTGACGAAGATTTCGCAACGATGGAGAAGGTGGAGAAGTTGTTGGGCCCATTGGCGAAACACGTCGGGACGGTTAGTAATTTGAGTTACATTATTCTGACTACTTGCTGATTTGGTTTACATCTTGACTGCTCATGCTTGGATACTTTAGTATTAGATCTCTCTATTCTGAGTTTGTGATTTTATTCAATCTAACCAAAACTTTATGTATTTCAGCTCACTAAAGAAGGAGTTCTTCTGAGCGAGACTCTTTTCGTCTGGAATGCCATCAAGAGACATCTCGAAAAGTTTGTAACTTAAATTTGTCTTCTTTGTATCACGATTTTCATTCATCATACTAAATTGGCGTAATTTAGATTCGAGATCACCGAATCTGGTCCATCTACTGACCTGGCAAGATCGATGACGTCAGAGTTGAGATGGGGAAGAGAGATGGGGAAAATATTTCAACGAAGGCGACATCCTTCTTCACTCCTTCTTCGACCTTGCAGCCATCAAGGAATTCTCATATGCTGTCGATTGGAAGGCAATTGCCAAAAAACTGATAGGTATTTGATCATTTCAGTTTCTAACTATTCTGAAAAGTCCTGATTTGGTTTACGTATTGACGGCTCGCGTTTTGAAACCCACAAATCATTACATACTTATGATTTCAGTAGACAAGGTGCCTGCTCGTGCCCGTTCATCTCACAACTCCAATGTGGACTCTCGTCGTGCCCTACTCTACAGCGATTCTGAAGACGATGACGATGACACCTCGGATCAGTCCGATCCTGCTGCTCTTCTCAATGCTGAAGTCATCAGTTACCTCAACAAGTGCCAGTCGGGATTCGGTCTCGCCTTTGAGACTCTAAACTGGTGGAAGACTAATGGACACCAATTCCCAATGTGAGTGGCATGAAAGCACTTGGCTAACTGAAAGGTCGCCATTCCAGGCTCTCCATCCTCGCCAGACGATACCTCGCCTCTCCTCCCACATTTGTCTCTGCTGAGAGGGTATTTTCACACGCTGGTATGACTTTTTGCTGTCTTATTGGAAATATGTGCTGATCACGGGCATCATCTACCGTAATCACCTTCGCAATCGTCTCAGTGCAGATAGAGCAGAGGAATGGCCTCTCTTTCGCCTCAACATCTTCAAGAATCTTCGGTAAAGTTTTTGACGTTACTGAAAATTTACCGTTTACACATTTATTGCCTACGACCCTGAAATTATTTAACTCTTTTTCAGAGAACTCTCCGCCCAGCCCGCTGCAGTCATCGTACCCAAGGACAAGAAGGTCGATTCAGGAGAGATCCATGACCCTGATGAGAGTGAAGATGAGAGAGACATGGAGGAAGAGATGGAAGAAGATTGAGCAACGATCGCCTACCGTAATATTTCAGTATCCACTCATTCTACCGTAGTCCTAACATATCCCCTCATTCTACCGTACTCCTAACATATCCCTTCATTCTACCGTATCCACTCATTACGGAAGATGATTGAGCAACAATCGCCCACTGCTTCAGTTTTGTTGACGTTGTTGTTTGATATTATGTATTATACTTTTGAACCATTCACTTTTCACAATTGTTTCTAGAAGTTACTTGTTTCACGTGTACATTGCTGCCCTTCTCTGTGTTGTTTCTCAGGTTAATAATTTATAAACGGTGTTCCCTCTAGAATCGTGTGCCAATAAGTATACAAGTGTTGTAAGTTCGATTTATCAGGAATATGGTAGTCATTAATTCTTCCATGGTAAGGTCAGTGTATATATCGAGATCGGATGTGAGATGAGTGAGAGGGTGAGAAACGATTCGGTTTGAGAGCATTGGGTAACCGGTTGTCTATGGCTCATTGAAGGTCAGGGATTCAGATTCCATGGATTACGGTAGGTCAGGGATTCCGATTGAATGGGATACTGTAATTCCGGTTCCAGATTGCATGGAATACTGTAGGTCAGGGACTCCGATTGAATGGGATACTGTAATTCCGGTTCCAGATTGCATGGGATACTGTAGGCCAGGGATCCAGAATGAATGTGTTACGGTGAGTCAGGGATCCAGATCGTATGGGTTACGGTAGGTCGGGAATTCAGATTGAATGGGTTACGGTAGCTCAGGTATGCAGATTGAATGGGATATTGTAAGTCAGGTTCCGGAATACATGAGATACTCTGTAAGTCCGGTTCCAGGTTGTATGGGGTAAATCAGGATACCAGATTGAATGGGTTACGGTAGGTCAGGGATCCAGATTGAATGGGTTACGGTAGCTCAGGTATGCAGATTGAATGGGATATTGTAAGTCAGGTTCCGGAATACATGAGATACTCTGTAAGTCCGGTTCCAGGTTGTATGGGGTAAATCAGGATACCAGATTGAATGGGTTACTGTAATTCAGAGATCCAGATTCAATGGGTTACGGTAAGTCAGGGATTAATTTTAGATTATGATAAAGTTTTTATTTTAGAAAGTACAGGCAACATAGGTTCGAATGACACATATCTTAGACTTTTGGGACGAATTTGAGGCGAGTTATGTTCAAAAAAAGGCATATTACTTAAGGATGATGCAATTTTGCGTAGATGTGACGTAATTCATATATCATATTAAAGAGTGATGACGAAGACGAAATCTTTCACATTATCGCTCATATATCGCTTCAAAATTATCGAAATCTCACAATTCTAGCACCAATCGAACCCCCTCGACGAGCCTTTTCGATTGGTGATGTAATTGTGAGCTTTCGATAAGTTTGAACTGAGATAAGAGCGAAAATGTGAAAAATTACATAGTGATGACGAAATTTCAAATTTGTTAATCTTTGCATGGGAGGTCGATGTGTACCTTTCCCAAGTCTCTCCAATAATTTTAGAGCGAGTTATGAGCGAAAACGTGACGATTTCATAGTGATTACGAAATCTCAAATTTTGTATATCTTTGCATGGGAGGTGGACAAATACTTCTCCCAAAGTTCTCCGATGATTTTGAAGCGAGATATGAGTCCAAAACCGAAACAAAACCGAAATTTTCGGTTTAACCGAAAATTTCTACAGAAACCGAAAACTTAGTAGAAAAAAATTTCGGTTAAACCGAAAATCTTAGGTTAAATTTCGGTTTAACCGAAACCGAAACGACATCCCTAGTGTCCCACGACTATTTGGCTGTATGCGTTCTAGACGTGAGATAGTGGGGATCCGTTACCCGATCACACTTTCGAAACTCCAATGTTTTGAGGTTTCGTTTAAACTGAGCTTTGAGAAATTGGATGTATGCCAAGCGGGCCTGACAATGCAGGCAACGAGAGAGGGATAAAGGGACATTGAAGAGACCGCGCATGCAAATCGACTCGCTCATCTCGGCATTGCGCACTCATCTTTGCATGATCTCTCATCATTATATTCCTCACTTTCGTAGGTCACGCGCATATTGTGGGTATGTTCTGGAGTTCGATCCACGTATGGTCAGATACGGTTTCTTCGATTCGCACGCAATCTCCTTGCTCTGATAGGCAAGAGATCGCGTGGAATGAAGAGACGGGCTGGTCTGAGATCGCGGTCAGATGATTGAGGTTTCCTAGTTTGATCATATTGAATATTTCAAAACTTAGCCCCAGGGGTAACTTTTGATTCTGAATCGACTGGCGTTTTCCGTTTTCTGATCATATGCTCCAGAATCCCGGTACGACGAGACGTCAATTTGGCGAAAATTGGGTTCTGCGATAAAAACTGGTCCCGCAAGGGTAGGATTTGGCACCCGACCAGACTTTAATTCTCTACAAAATGAAAAAAATAGAGGCTGCTTTTTTCGTTTTCGAGAAAAAGTAGATTTTTGACCGAATCATTTGTTAGCTTAGATACACCACCAGTTTGTTGAGAATCTTTTTCTGACCATTTTAGTATATGGGGTGAGGCATTTCTTGCCTACAAACATGGTGTACATCTATTTTTGTGTCGAGAACTCGCGTTTTTTGCTGTTTTTTGAGCAGAACTTTTTTCTATTGAGTTTTCATGATCTCTCATGTCGAAATTCGGTTTTTAGGTGAAAATCTACATCAGAAACTCCTATAGTCATGTATTTTTTTAAAAAATATTTCTTTTTTCGAGCCTGACGTCATCGTCGAGGTCGATTTTCGGGTCAAAAAAGTCATTTTCACAGAATTAATTGAATATAGGAGTTTTAACGTAGATTTTCACGTAGAAACCGAATTTCGACATGAGAGATCATGAAAGCTCAAGAGAAAAAAGTTCAGCTCAAAAAACAGCAAAAAAACGCGAGTTCTTGACACAAAAATCGATGTAGCGCCATGTTTGTAGGCATGAATTGCCTCACCTCATATACTAAAATGATCAGAAAACGATTCTCTAAAAACTGGTAGTGTGTCTAAGCTAACAAATGATTCGGTCAAAAATCAACTTTTAATCGAAAACGAAAAGAGCAAGAGCCTCAATTTTTTTCCCATTTTGTAGAGAATTTAATTCTGGTCGGGTGCGTGAAGATTGTGGCAAATCCTACCCTTCCCGGACCAGTTTTTATCGCAGAACGAAATTTTCGCCAAATTGACGTCGCGTCGTACCGCGATTCTGGAGCATCTGATCGAAAAACGGAAAACGCCTGTCGATTCAGAATCAAAAGTTACTCCTGGCCCAAGTTTTTAGCATATGTTATTTTTTGCTGTGCCAGACCCCCTAAAATTCTTACGCAAACGCCCTCAGATATGTAATCTAGTTTGCCGCTTTCAGTAGGCTGCACGGCAATCAACGACGACTTCTTATGGTAGCTTAAACGTATTCAACGTTGCGGTAGATCAGGTATCAAATACCAACTTCAGGCAAGATAACCTCTACTGCTCGCCGCTCCGTGTCTACCGTAACCGCCTCATCCGCCCTCACCATTCTCGCGACCACCTTGGACGAATGCGGCTACCGTAACCCTTTTGTATTGCAGTATCCGTGCAGTCACCGACAACAGCCATCGGCATCTCGTAGCACCATCAACAAGTGTCCCGTCGCGAAGATGCAGTTTCAGAGTACGGTAGCCTTGATCGATAAATTTCCTACCGCACTCTTACCGTACCCTTTCAGATTCTGTGCGTGTTTCCAAGTCGTTGACAGCGACGACGCAGAAGAGGAGCATTTCATCTGTATCCTCGAGGATACACGGTAGCTTTTCGTGCGTTCCCTTCAGGCGTTCCCGTATCGGCGATTCAGGCGATTGGCAATATATTGACGTATTAAAAAAAATATATTATTAAATAAACAAAATGTGTTGTTCATTGCTTGAGGGGTTCGGAATAGCAGTTTCGAGCAGTGCCTTTCTCCATCTACGCACTCTCTCACTGTTCAGAGAGACAAGATAGCGTGTGGATAGGCGAGAGACACTAACCGAAACGACATCACTAGTTCGGAACTCGCAGTCACGGATTCGTGCGGCGAGGACATGGTGAATAAATGCACACCATTATATTGCAACTAGTGCGCTTTCCACAAATTCTCTCGACCGTTAACTACCGTACTCCGAGGTAGTTACAGTATTCCGATGGACTGGCAACTAGAAGTAAAGCTAGAGAGGACTCGATGGGGTTTAACGGAAGTACGTCTCTCAATCACTCGTGGAATCGATAAACGACCGGAACAGAGATGTAGAAGTAAACATACGAGTGCGTACGGCGATGGTAGATAAATAAACAGCCTCAGTCACTTGAAATGGGTACGTAAAAATAAGATATAGATATTCCTCTCAATGAAACTTCCATTCACAGAGTATTGTGGTATGTGTGAAAATTGTCGAATTTGTCGCTTTTCCATGCTTGTAATTTGCCGACGATCCTGTAACGCGAGTTTCTCACACAGTGTTTCATCTAAAGTAGCATAATGCTCGATAGTAAGTTCATAATAATTTGATTACTTTTTCGCTCTGTGACCATAACTCACCATACACGACGCGGTCAAGCAACGCGTTTCGATTCCACTTTCCAATTTAAAACTCGCGGTTTGTCAAGGTCTCGAGCAGAAAGCCGTCCTTTCCCTACGCTCGGCCTGATCATCGGTCTTCGACTCTCCATCTGCGATAACTTATTGTCATATTTAGGGCCCCAGCTTCCGGAGGGTTCGGTATTATATTTGTCATAACTGCGTGCCAGCAGCATTATCTCGTTCCGCGAGTGATGAAAATCGCGCGCCCTCGAGTGTGAGACGAGTGGCCGGTAGAGAGACCAAAGGCCGATTCTCGGCTCTCTCCCTAGCCCCGCCGTCCCTCCCCATTGATTGTGATTGTTGCTTCGTTTTTACTGATACTCGGGTTCTGATTGTTTCGACGTTCTCTAATAACCGACGTTCGATCCAGGATGGCACCCTCAGCACGCGACAGCGACAAGGAATCCGCCTATGGATTCGTGTATGGAGTCTCCGGACCTGGTCAGTTACCCATCTCATGATTTATGACCATAAATAACACTCGTCGGGACAAAGACAGTCATAGACATAGTTTGGATGAAGAACTGCTTGTAGAATGTATGATCTGATGGAAAAATGATCAGCAAAAATTCAAATTTTCGAACATTGGCGTGTCTTTGTGCGCACATACTTAAAAAGGGAGAAACAAACAAACCCATGAAAGAATGTCAATCAATCGAAGCACTGAGCAACAGTAAATACTTTTTCATGTAGACAGACAAAGCTAATGCAATTCAAAGTTTGCATAGAATTTCATGAGATCGGAAGATGCATCAATTGTTTAAGAATAGCATTTATTTGGTCCATCAGTATCCAATTGCAGTCGTAACGGCCGAGAAGATGGCCGGATCCGCCATGTACGAGCTGGTGCGTGTCGGTCACGGCGAGTTGGTGGGAGAGATCATCCGTCTCGAGGGCGACATGGCCACCATCCAGGTCTACGAGGAGACCTGTCAGTTTGCTGTTTCAATCTTTTAAAAATATTAATTTGAATTGTTTTTCCATAGCAGCTCCGCTCAGCACGCATGCATTTGAAAGTTTATTCTGCATTTACCAAGCTGCCTGAAGTATTTAGATTTTTAAAAAAAACGATGAGAATGATCAAATATGTTATGAGATCGAGTAGTATGGTATCATCACAAGCGCGACTGAAATCCAGTGCATCGGTTTTCAGCATCTCAAGTGGCATGATAGGAGGATTCTATCTGTTTTTCTAAGCAATAGTTACATTATTTACATAAATGCACTGGAGATGAGATATTGATGTGTTCTGCTATAGGCAATGATAATAACTATTTTTTGATAATGATGATTTCGAATCCGGGAAACTATGAGCATGACCAATTCAATCATAAATCATAGCATTTCTGATTTTTATCGGTCTCCGATCTTTTGAAAGAATCCCTGTAATTTCTCATTCATTAAATTGCAAGAAACATAGTAGATTAATATAGTGATCACCGTTCCATTGTTTGCATAACTTTTCCACGCGTCATTTCTCAATTCGGCGTGGGATAGAGATAGAGAGACTAATCAATCGTCCCGGCAGATTGGTCTTTCGCCTCGCGGTCGCGCCTTACCCCCTGTCCCTCCCCCAATCGCGCACTCTCTCTCCCCTCTTATACTCGACCTTCTCTCTCGCTTGTAATCGCTCCCCTCACTAGATAATACGTGCGAAGGGAAGAGAGAGGAATCGCGCGAGCGGCTAGGGATGATAGTTGCTAGTATGGTACGAATATTCCGAAGAACTGTGACCTACCAAGTGCAGAATGGGATCTTAGTCTTATCATGCTGAATTGAAAATCAGAAAGATCGAGGGCGGAAACATAAAGATCAATCGATATTTGCAGCCGCCGTCACGATCGGAGATCCGGTGCTGCGTACGGGCAAGCCCCTGTCCGTCGAGCTCGGTCCCGGCATCATGGGCTCCATCTTCGACGGAATTCAGCGACCCCTCAAGGACATCGCCGACATGACCCAGTCCATCTACATTCCCAAGGGTGCGTTGAAAAAGATATACACGGAAATCCGATGCTTACTGGTTGTCTGTAACTGATAACTGATTTTCTCTAACACTCTCTGTGCAAATATGCCGATAAATCAACGCTTTCCTACTGTAGAATTAGCACGAACATCTAGCAACGGCTGGAATAACATGTTAACAGTATCAGTAGCATCGCCCTTTCAGGAGTGAACGTGAACGCGCTCTCGCGTACCGACAAGTGGGACTACGTGCCCGAGAAGGAGATGCGCGTCGGCTCTCACGTCACCGGAGGTACGCCGGATTACCGTAGTCGATCGGGAATACCGTACTCGAAAGCGATAGATAACTGATTTTCTCTAGGTGACCTCGTCGGTCTGGTCAACGAGAATCTGCTCATCAAGCACAGAATCATGCTGCCGCCCAACGCTTGCGGAACCGTCACTTTCGCCGCCCCCGCCGGATCTTACACCGTCGAGGTATGATGACGACTTCACTCACATATACCGTTTGAATGAAATAGCTCAGTTGGGAACTGACGAAATTTAGAGCTTGGGGATGAATGTCTAGTGCCTCCGTGAAAGAAAGAAAAACAACTAACCGTCCCTCATTCCAGGATGTCCTCCTCGAGGTCGAGTTCGCCGGTGAGAAGCAGAAGTTCACTATGCTCCAGGTACGCGACGAAAGATGACAAATCTGATCTCAAATGTTCTCACATCGTTTTTTCCCAATTGGCATCGTTATACCAGAATGGACAATAAAGCATGCCAAAATTGGTCATTTCCCAATATTGCCTAATTAATTATCTTCAGGTGTGGCCCGTGCGTTCGCCTCGTCCCGTCGCCGAGAAGCTCGCCGCCAACAACCCGCTCCTCTGCGGACAGCGAGTGCTCGACGCCCTGTTCCCCTGTGTGCAGGGAGGAACCACCGCCATCCCGGGTGAGGAAACGTCGCCTACCGTAACCTAGACTTATGCTAAAAACAATGTAAGGAAACCTCGACTAACGTAACCTAGACTCACACAATCATTCACTGGGAATGCATACTCCCTAGCTAAGTCAAAGTCTTCGTGACGCAGCATTTGTAATTAGATGTCGTAGCAATCGGAGGGAGTAATTAATGAGCTCCGTCGAGTCACTGAAGCGTTAGACAAATTTTCACGATCTGACAGTAGACACATACATTTGAGCCCTCTGATCTCGATAGTTTCGAAGACAAATAGGCGCATCTAAGAGGGGAGAAATGCCAAAATATCATGAGCCGATTCTCAGGCGCCTTCGGTTGCGGAAAGACTGTCATCTCCCAGTCGCTGTCCAAGTACTCCAACTCCGACGCTATCATCTACGTCGGATGCGGAGAGCGAGGAAACGAGATGTCTGAGGTGAGCGTTCAAAAAAGCTGTCCATGAACGTCTCTGAATGAATTCGGGAGATGTTCTTCAGAGAGAAGTGAAATATGATCATCTCATCATCCTCAGGTACTCCGTGATTTCCCCGAGCTGACCATGGAGGTCGAGGGCACCACCACCTCCATCATGAAGCGTACCGCGCTGGTCGCCAACACCTCCAACATGCCTGTGGCCGCCCGTGAGGCGTCCATCTACACCGGCATCACCCTCGCCGAGTACTTCCGGTCAGTCAGAGTTTGTAGTTTGAGCCGAAATCGAGGCTCTAAAGAGAAGCGGAGCTATACATTTTGAGATTCAAAAGTGCTTCCTCAACCACGTGTATGTTTTCCCCTAGCATTGGCAAATCCCCACCCCCTCCCCTACAGCAACATGGCTAAGGAGGAGCAATGATCGAAGAATAACGACTTATCAGGATATGGCGGTGTCATCATCACATGCTGAATATCGATCGATTGCAGTGACATGGGTCTGAACGTGGCCATGATGGCCGACTCGACCTCCCGATGGGCCGAGGCTCTTCGTGAGATCTCCGGTCGTCTCGGAGAGATGCCCGCCGATTCCGGTTACCCCGCCTACCTGGCCGCCCGTCTCGCCTCCTTCTACGAGAGAGCCGGAAAGGTGAGGATGGCGTGGGGATGACGTCACCTTTCTTATTTTCCATTGAGTCCGAGAAGAAAGGGGTCCGAAATTAAAAGGCTTTCATGAAGGAAAATTTACTTTAAATAATATTTATCTCATCAGGTCCGCTGCCTGGGATCTCCCGAGCGCGAGGGATCCGTCACCATCGTCGGAGCGTAAGTATTTTATTTTTTGTTTTGCTGTCATTTTAAAATTTCATTGCTATGATGCAATAACGGGAATAACAGTGCCTTTGCAGCGTATCGCCTCCCGGAGGAGATTTCGCCGATCCCGTCACCTCCGCCACCCTCGGTATCGTCCAGGTACAGTATCCTACAGTAGTCTTGGCGATCGTAACCCTGCATATCTACAGTATTCCCGTTCAGGTGTTCTGGGGACTCGACAAGAAGCTCGCTCAGCGTAAGCACTTCCCCTCCATCAACTGGCTCATCTCTTACAGGTAATTTTAGTGACCAGTTTCAGAATAAGTCGAGGGAATGCAAGGAACGTTTATCGGGATAACATAACACACGGAAGATGACACTCTATGGCGAGTGGGAGAGATCACAAATAGAATTTAGAGCGAGAGATCCACGTCAAGATATGGACACAGGGAAGACGAAATTGTGGGGGAGGGGATACTTTTTCTAGACATCCGGGAATGTTCACCCAATCCGATGAGAGCAATGAAGCTCCTATCGTAATGGCTATCAATCTCCGAATATATCATACTCAACAGTCAGGGAAACAGCAGGGAAAACAAGGGAAAATGGCTCCTAGAGGGCAAATTAGTTTTATGCAAGAGCAGCAATAAAAGTAGAGCGCTGACAGGCTAGAGCGCTGGATTATGAAAGTGGAGATTGGGCGGAACAAGGGGTTTCTTTCAATAAAAATCTCATAAAGCACGGAAGCACTGGGGTTTATGAGATTGGGGATTTCTGCGATAGGCGTTAGAAATTGCTGAAGTCCCGGTCCATTGGCACTTCTCTCGGCGCCGTTACCTGAAGCTACTGTGATTAGCAAGGGTACTGTAGAGGTCAAGGGTACCGTACCTCGGGCATCGCATACTCCTGAGTCGGGTTGCGCTTCTTCTTCATGCAGCAGGACAGCTTGGAAAGGCACAGGCACTGCAAATCGATTTTCGAAATCAATGAAAACCGCCAGAAGAACATACCCGCTCGCCACTGTTAACGTAGACGATGTACTTGTACCAGCCGAACAGCAGCACCATGCCGAATAGGGCCAACTTGAGAACGATCAAAGATCAATTTGTAAGATCGCGAAGATCACTCACCAGCGTGCAGAGCAGCTGGATGGCGGCGCTGCCATAGATGATGAGGGAGGGACGGAGGGAAAGAGGCGACGGGAACTGAATATATCGAGGGAATAAATGATCGAGATGATGGTGACCTACCTTGTACACCACGAGTAGTACAATGAAGATGGCGTGGACCACCAGGTAGAGAGAGGCGACCAGCGCAACGAATCCGTTGGCGACCACGAGTTCCAGCGTCTCCACCTGTCAATAAGCTAATCGTTCCTTTGGTTCCTAAGTTACCTTAAGCCTATGGTTCTCCTAGGGTTATTCTAGGGTTCTTAAGCCATTATTCTGACCTTGATGGAGAACAGGAGCATCACCAGAGAGATCATCCAGGCAATAGCCATAATGATATAGATGAGGGTGGATAGACGCACGAGATCGTAGGCATCGGATTCGAACTGAAATAGTGTCGATATTTCTCGTTTGTTTATTCCCTGTCGCCTGATATATCCCTCTTCCATCTGCAAGCTCCATTCCCCACTTCGCCCGTCACTTCTCCGACACAACTCTCGTGATTGAATTATCGCGAGCGCGCACTATGGATAACACAACCGCATTAGGTTTCCCTCCTCGTCTTTCTTCCCGAAAAGTCGCTTACTCACGCAATATCCCCGTGATATAGCAAGGTGTTGTTCACGCCGTCATGCGCCGGGAACCTTCCCGTTTCCCAGGAGATCCCAATGAGCAAACAACTATATTCTCGTAGTTTTTTGCATGCGATATTCGATAATAAGCATGATAACGGTAGTTCGATTAGAGTAGTTGATACTCACGATGCCGGGCACGACGAGGGTCGCGTTGCGGAAGGGCGCGTGGAAGTCGTAGTGGTGGTAGTCAGTGTCGTTGTCGGGATCCTCCTGCGAATTGGTAGGTCATGCCAATAAAGACGCTCATGCGAGCACCAGGCCACGCTTAGTTTTAAGTGTCCTCACTGGAACATAGATGCGTTCAGTAAAGATGACTAACCAGGCTCTTGAGTAGTCTGATGGTTGTGTCGGCCGAGTGGGGCAGAGTGATGCCCTCGTCCTCGATAAGCAACGTCGTCGAGTTCTTCGTGATTCCGATGTCGTCTAGACCTGCGAAACATCATTCTTAGTCGAGATTCAGTCTGTCGAATTGACTCTCTACTGTATGGATGACAGAGAAGGCTTCACATTGTTCATACCTCCGATCTGGTAGAAGAAGAATATGGTGATGAGAACCGAGATAACCAGGGCCGTTAACTGCACGCACAGCGAGGCCAAACCTGTAATTGCAGCTGCTGTCATTTCAGATGTTTCGGTAATAACACGGTGTGCGCAAGCGTAGTCACTACTGTCCCTCCACTCCATTCACACTTTAGGAGAAGCATCTCTCTTCTCCGATATTAACCTCAACTTCTTTACCTTTGATTCCTCTAAACTTGCGAAAGGATGCTCAGTGCTTATGAATAATGAAGTGGGGGGGGGGTTGTTATGGGTGGCACAATATATCGAGGATTGGCTGAAGAGGGTCACTCGCCTGTGGTTTTCGCTGGAAAGCAGCAGGTCGAATCTTGCGTCTCAAGGGGCGTTCTCTGTGCGCCCGTGCTGTCGAACGCGTGCATTCCTCTGGAACAAAACGATGCAGAAGGAAATACAACCAAAAAACCAAGTCCAAGACACGTGCAAAATCGTGCGAATATCCCTCTGTGCCACAAAAATATCGGATCTGCTGACATCTGGACGCATTTTCATGGGAATTGGCCTTGCTCGCGCATTTTTGTTTCTGGGAGGAACAAAAAGTGATAGGAGGAGAGGTTGCCCACATGGATCGTGCGCTCTCGACGGTGCAGAAGGGCTGGAGGTGGTACTTGCGTATCAGGTAGTCCGAAGAGGCGCTCGCGTACGCCAACCACGGATCGTGGCCACTGGCATGGGCGAGGAGGGCCGGGTCGAGCGCGTACGGGGACGGACCAACGAGGCAGGGAGAGGGAAGGCTCTCGATGTGGTCGTCGATAGGGGGAGAACGGATGTAGGAAGGCCGACTGGATGACGACGTCGTCGTGACTTACTCACAAGTTCGAGAGTCTCCCCCTCCCTCCTTTCTCTCTCTTTCTTTCTAGTCGATGCCTGGCACTCTCCTCCCGTTGAGTGCTCTCTCGCCTCCCCACCCTATTCTCCCCCCTTTTCTCTAGTTACTATGGATACGGTCGAGCGAGATAGCTTTCCCTCATTTTACAACCAGCAAATGTTACGCCGAACGCAGGTGGCTGGTATAACGGGAATGCGCTACAAATATGAGAAGAATCGGGAACAATGGAGCTTAGTCATAACAGGCTGTTGACAAGTACACAAGAGTAAAGCAATATCTAAAATGAGAAAAGGGGAAGAACTCAAATTGGAGCGTTTCTGGAGGGGTGTTCGAACATGAACAATGTACATAAGTATGAAATATTAATATGATCGTTTTCAGTAAGTACATGCGCGCGCTCGAGGACTTCTACGAGAAGAACTACCCCGAGTTCATCGCCCTCCGTACCAAGTGCAAGGAGATCCTCCAGGTACTGTAACGGACAGGATATCCAGTCAGGAACCAAACATCGAACGTAACGACGATCTAGGGTTCTAGACAGTGGGAGTGGGAAAGATTACGGGCATCTGTTATGCGAGAGGCGGTCCAAGCGCAAATGAGAGGGCGTGGAGTGAAAAGGTGGAGAGAAGGCACACTCATTTCCGCCTCTGGCTCCCGATCTCGCGCGCTCACTAATGAATCTGGCTAGAAGCCCAGTCGAGCCCTGGGGCTTCTTTGGTACGAGAACACACGGAAATCAATGGAACCTACATCGTTATGGAAGGAGATCTCTCTGCTCTCTCTGCTCTCTGCTATCTCTCTGCTCACTCTCGGCACTTTATCGCTCGAGAGAAACTAATACTTTATGGCAAAAGTAGGCGCAATCACCATTCACCAAGGCAACGCCGCTACCTTCTCCTAATGACGATCTTCCCCCCGATCCCTCTTAGTGAACAGAGAATGACATACGATGTCTTCCTCTTGACTTCGTCAGATACGATATTGAATATCTTGTCGACTTCTCGCTTGCTTAATATAGCGAAGAGACTGATCTTTCGCCGGACGACTTTCGAGGCGTCCATGCTCACTAGAACATAGGAGGGAGGAGGTGGTGAGGGGGATCGGAGATATGCGGGGAGAAAGCAACTCACTTCTGAGAGACAGAGACGTGATACGGCTACAAAGGCGTGAGAATGAGAGCGCCAAGTCCAATCACGAGAATATGAAAGACGCAGGACAAACAGCTAAGATGATGATGACATGCACTAGAGTGAGAGATATCCACTATTGTCATCTAGCATAATACTCTGTGTATGATACGAAAGGGAATGAAATGCATGAAACATCCGAAAGTTCAAATATTCGAGAAGAATATAGGTTTAAAATTGCAGGAAGAAGAGGATCTGTCCGAAATCGTGCAGCTCGTCGGAAAGGCCTCTCTGGCCGAGTCTGATAAGATCACTCTTGAGGTATTGTCGATTTCAAATTAGGATGTTCAAAACGTTCATTTGCTCAGGTTGCCAAGATCATCAAGGACGACTTCCTCCAGCAGAACGGTTACACGCCTTACGACAGGTATCGTAATATGGCTACCATATCTGGTTTTCATGACATTTATCAATAAATGCGGCAGCAAATGCTGTTATATGATGTATGTGCACATCGTAAACAGGCTTCGGTGAATACTACGCATAATGAACAAATAAGCGGATGGAATAATTCATTTTAACATTAAACAAAGTATCCTTACTCAGATTCTGCCCCTTCTACAAGACTGTGGGTATGCTGAAGAACATGATCTCCTTCTACGACCTGGCCCGTCACTCAGTCGAGAGCACCGCCAACACTGACAACAAGGTGAGAAACGACATTATATTCTCGATATCATCTGATCGAAGCATCGTGATTGATGAAAAGATAATATTAATACTGTGAAATGCATCGTTCTTTGTTTAGTATGTTTTTCGTATTCTCCGTATCGCTGGTCTAACAGTGATCTCCCGCGAGCACAGTCTCGAAGTCGAGATGTACATTTATCTTTTTTCTTCGTATTTCTCTCAACACAACTATTCCGTCCAGGTTACATGGGCGATCATCAGAGACCACATGGGAGACCTCATCTACCAGCTTTCCGCCATGAAGTTCAAGGTGAGCAAAGCTACCGTAGTCAATCATGGTTTGCCCGGACTACCGTAACCTGTCTTCCTCGCAGGACCCGGTGAAGGACGGCGAGGACAAGATCAAGAAGGACTACGACGATCTTTTGGAGGCCATGCAGACCGCCTTCAGAAACCTCGAAGACTAAGCGATCTCAGCCCATTTTCTAAGCAATAATCAACACACATTCAATCACTCTCAAGTTTGGGACACATGAAAAGCTATAAAACATTCCCTCTCGCTCCGCCACTCTTAATATTGTGATAGTCCTCTCCTTCCCCCGTTTAGTCATGGCTGACCAATTCCACACATTCCACCGCAGGAGCACTCACATGTAATGCCCGATGTGTACCCCCCCCCTCTCCCTCTTCCCCCATTCCATCTCCGATGTGGTTGTGGACCTGTTCCCCCGTATGTATTCCCTACACAAACGAGCCAGTAATAGTTCATCTGTTTCCGATAGCAACTGTATACGTAGTAGCCCTGAGTATGTACTGTAAAGTCAATTTATGTAGACAGAGAGACGAATATATCTACTGTAGAGATTCTTCGATTTGGGAGCGCCCGCCCGCCCATAGAAAGATTGTATTATTTCCTGCCCGAATGTGAAAGTATTGATCGACGAAAGGCGAATAAAGAATTTCAAACATCGTCCAAACACACTTCATTCATCATCGCAGAAAAGAAAAAAACATCCCGAAAGAAAAATATAACGATATGCATAGCAGAGCAATAATATACGTTTCCCTCCAGGATATAGTTGCCGAGCTTGTTCACTCATATTGTAATATTAGATTTACATCTTAAACTTTGCAAGTCAATGCAAAGTCATGGGCTGTGTGAATATTTGCCATCCAGCAATGAAGTAGTCATGGCATCTTGAATGAAAGAACTCAAAGAGAAGAATAATAAGAGTGAAAAGCTAAACTTCGATGATAATGGAAAATGTGGAGAGTTCCATAAGCTAAAACTTCAGAGGTAATCGATCGGTTCTAGAGCACTCTACAAAATTTCCATTTACTGAAAAATATAAATTAACCCGACTTGGGAGCGGATATTATTTCTAATTGAAAAGCACTGGTTCTTCGGTTGAGGTAGAAATTGAATAAAATCTGAAGCGATTCTTACACATCTTCGCACCAAAAGCGAGCTTCAAAAAGGCTGGTTTTATATCGACACAATTGACTCATCGCATGACTCTTATCTTATCAGCATCAGAAATCAGCGTGTGTCTCTTTTTGTATTAATATCATATGAAGGTTGGCGATTGTTCTTGGTATGGATCAATCATATTAGTGCCATTATCTTTTGCAACTATTGCTTACTCCATAACGCGTTCGACGACATTGCAGGTCAAAAGTCTCACATTCTTATTATCTAAACCCGTTGTATTTTGCTAATCCGATTCACTTCTAAGGCACATCGTAATCGGATGGAGGACAATACAATATCACTGTGAGAATTTATGGCCCTTGCTGAGTATCCCTTTTGAGTACGTTTTAATGTTTCCAGAACATTTTCTCAACATTTTACCCCTGTGTATCATGCAGAGGCTACAAATTTGAGGCAGTTGTACAGGTATCAGGTTAATTTTCAAATGTTACAATGCTAAATGACTCTAGCAGGTTGTCGAAACGCATGAAAGGAGACTCACGGAAATCAGCCACAAAGAATATTTAGAGGTTTTATGGTGCATTGACTCCACGAAATAGACAGCCACAGGGTGTCAATTCTCAAGTTAAATTCGCGAATTGTCTTGAATGTGACTCGGCCATTGATGAGTACTCTGTACGGTCTCACGAAAGTGGTTGGGCGTACTCATGGGAATGCGACAATTGTGGATTCGTGAAGGAAACCAATGACAAAGTAAGATGATTTTCAAACTAGGAGAATTAATCAAAATAATAACAACATTAGCACTGTTGCACATATTGATCTGTCTCCGTTCAAGTTGTCGTCGTCGCCGTTATGCCACCGAACTTCTTCTTGTAAAATGCATGCACAATATATCATTCACAAATGGCTTTCAGGTGATCGTATTCATGGATCACTATGAGATGTACAATATTTCTGAAGAAAACGTCGAAAAATACCAAGTTCGTCGATTTCCCTGGCAGTCGCTACCGAAAGAGGTAATTTATTCGAAAAAGAAGCAAATCGCACATGGACATTGCAAAAATGCACACATTTTCCAGAAACTGAAAATCAACAATATGTATTTACGAGCTGCGCTTATTGCTAGAAGGCAGAGGGAGAGCTACAAAGAGGTATGCCAACGGTAACAGCACAAATTCAATTCGATCTTTAGATAATGAACGGAGCTGATTTCATCGCTTATCTGGGTATACTGGAGGCGCTTTCGCGTGCTTGGTGCGAGCCTAATAAACTCCGATTCACGGTAATCAGAGTTCAGGGAGTAATACTGCTCAACTTCACCACGTACTTTTTGTTGCTCAACTATTTGAAATATTGATTATCTGTCACAGAAAAAGATCGCTCGATCAAATTACCAGTGGACTCGAACAAGAGGAGATTATCAGAAATAATAAATATTTTACGCCTCAGAATTCTGCTGACTTAAAGGTCAGAATAACTACTGACTCCAGAATAAGAATCAACAGATTATTCCTAGTAAAAATTTCATTTAGGTGAAGCATTATCATGTAACAGGCTCAGAGCTGTGGAATGGAGGAGAGCAAGTGATAAAGTTAGCTACCATAGTTTAGGTGGATACTGTTACTTATTTCAAAGATATCATATGTTCTAATGAAAAACAACAGGTGGTGAAGCGATCGAGATCAAGAATTCGAAATTTTCGAAGAATGAACTAGTATCAAAGTCCTGGTGGGGCGAAACGTGCGTATTTTGAATTAACCCAATCATTTACCATGCGATTCAGAACTCTGAAGTGGTTGATGCGCATGGTTCTATCTGGAATAGAGCAAATAAAACACAAATACGGAGATGGAATGGTGCGTGACTTTTGCAACCTGTGTACAACATATTTAGTTTAAAATGTTATGACATTTACAGATCGAATACTTAACTAGGCAAGACATTATTGACAATGTTGAAATGAGGAACAACGGTGAGCGCCCAAAATCGGAAACATCTCTTGATTGTCTCGCTGAGATTCTTTCCGCTGTGAAATACTGCCTCAAGAAAGACAACCAGCACTGTTCCATTGAATTCGAACAGAACTATCCTACTCGACCCTTTGGATGCAGAATGACCATTACTCCATTGGGAGAAGCAGATCTAGGATGTTTGATTCCGGAATTCAGGAACGAGTTTGGCGTGTAATACATGTCGTTTTTTCTATGGTCGAAATTTGTTGTTGTTGTTGAAAATACAATAAATGCTGAAAAATCTTTAATACTGGAAGTGAATGAATCGAATCACATCACTGGTGGAAGGGATCATTCTTTGGAGGCAGTAGTTGGAGGCAGGTGTTCATGCAGTGTGTGTTCAGTGTCGTGTTGCGGACGTTCGCGTTTGTTACGAACGTGAACCTGCACCTAAAAATCAATAATTTATCATTAATTCAAATATTTCTGCATAGAAAAATTGATTTTTAACGATCAATTATGTTAATTGAATGTCATAACTTACTTGCTCTCGCATTCAGCTTTAGTAGCGGGCGCGGACTCCACAGCGCCATGAAGTCCAATGAGCAAGAGCAGAACCAGATGGACGATCATCATGTCTACTGACCCTGTCGAATATCTGTTTTATCCTATTATGATGTGGAGCGGGAACTACTGGTGTAATCCACTCAATGATGTGTGTGGCTCAATGAACCGATTATTTTACCCGTTCTCAATATGCACTGCGAGTATGGGAGAGAATGGTCACAAACAGTGCCGAATCACTACTCGCCAAGGAAAGAGAGAAATTAGTTTCAGAAAAAATCACCTTTCAAGAACTTTTTTCAAGAAAGAAATCATCAGCTGTGTAAAAAAAGAGATGTTGGCTAGAATCTCTTTCTTGCAATAGTCGTGGAATCATTCTTCATACTCAAAATTTCAGAAATTGAAGTGAAGATGAATCAACGTGGATTCATCCCTCATTTCCCCTCCTACTATCTTTCTCCCTTGCACTCTTCCCATCAGCCAGATGTCCAATTAATTGTATACCTCGTTTACCTCCCACACTCTGCCTACCCCTCAATCTCCTTCTCTGTCGCCTCTATCTAATCCACGTTTCCATGACTCGACGGATCTATTCCCCTCTCACGTCGGGGGCTCTCATTAGACGATCGTATCCCCTCAATATCACTAGTATAGTATCTCTGTTTCGATTACTGTAAAACCTATTTTCACTCAAAACCGGCTATTGACTATCACTTTCAGCATTTTGACGCGTCAGCATTTTGAGCAGGCGTCCCGTGTCTCCATTTCCCAACGAATAAAAAGATCTGCGCTCCGCGGTACATTTATTTCCTATTTTGAAATATACGCTACATTACCGTTGCAGAGCATTTGAATCTTACACTCTCTCGATATATTTCGCGCGCAGTTCCCCTCCTTTATTTGTCGAATTCTTAGACTAATGATAGAATCAGTTGGGCCAGAATGTGTTCGAGTTCACACGATGCTCCTTCGAATTTTAGTTTTATATCTGGCCATTGTTTGTGTCTAACCAATTTCTTTGAAGAGCTCTACTCGCCTTCAGTCGTCGGTTGCGCTCGAACCGACAAACCGTAGAAGGGACAACAACAACATACACCATACTTGTGAGTTTCGTCTTTTTTTCTGGTTAGGATTGCGCGTTAGTTTCCCTTCTTTCTTCTCTACTTCAATTTCCGCTTTCAGTCCTGCCAAGGGAGTAAGACTTCATATCACAAATCCAGGATTCGGAATATTCATGCTGACAGTGGGAATTTAAATGCAAGTCTGTATCTCATTAGCTACCCAGATAGTCTACCCCATCTACTATTATGGATTGGGGCATTTATTCTAAAATTATATTAAAACAGGGCCCGGCATCATAAGCATTATACCTCAAATATTTCATCTCACATTCAGATTGTCCCTAGTCCGCAGTATAGCCACTTCGCGGATGTCTTCGAGCAGAATAAGTGGGGGGGGGGTCAGTTTCACAAAAAAAACAATATTTTAGTTAATCGGATGCTTGAGTCTCGAGACAACTATCACGTCGTTCAGCCCTGTGCTTGCGCCGTTGAGGATCTCAGGTGAATTTAAATTCTCTAAAACACCTGGAATATCTACTAAGCTTGCATGCAAGCTAATTAGTAAACGGAGAAAAACTATGGAGCGATGAGTGAATACGCACTTTTCCAGAAAGATGAAGCGCGGATCCCCGGAAACGATTAGGGAGGTGCTCGAGTGATCAAGCATCAACGTCTCTTACGTGTAAGTATCGTATTTTTAACTTGCAACCAACATAAATTTGAACTAGTTCGTTTTTTAATTCCTAAATAATAAGATTTTTTCAGAATCGGCCTGAAAAAAGTCACCATCGGCAACTATCGAAAATCTCGGAATCGGCTAGTTCGGATAGCAATCAAAGACGCCGATAGAATCCTCAAGGGACTCGAAATCGAAGGCGAGGAGTTGTACTAGCCAACATAAATGTCTCGACGATGTCATCAGAATCTATCGTTCATTGTTTCGATTGTATGTTTGAGAGTATGCTAATAAAGTGCGAATGTAACCCATTTTGCCCAATGCCCACCTGAATCAGCAGAACCTTTGTCGATGTAGTTGTCTAGTTAGTGAAACAATTTGAAGTTGTTTTTTCAATGCCAAAAATACTGCAATTATGAACCATTTTCATTATGAATACAAATCTCGACGAGAACAGACAAATAAAAAAATTGCATTTCATAGTTATAGTTATATGAGGCCGTTTGCGATAGGGTCAACAAGTGCCTTGAATAGGCCAAAAATCGGATGTGCTCAAAACTCGGTCCTAGGCGTAAATTTTCAGTTTTTCGATCTGAGCCTTCTGAACCCCGGTACGGCACGACGTAAATTCAGCACAAATCGGTTTCTGCGATAAAAGTGGTCCCGAAAGGACAAAATTGGCCAAAATCTCGCGCACTCGATCTGAATTCAAACCTCTACGAAATGAAATTTTGGACGAAGCTCTATCTTTATTCGTTTTCGAGTCACGGTCGTTTTTTGACTCGTTCCTATGAGCGAGTCGAGACCTATTGTGTTCGAACCGCCGTTCCATGCTGATTCTAATTATATATATATATCTATGGGTTCAGACGTGGGCAAAGACCACTTTTGCCCCTTTTTCCATGGGCAAAGGAAAAAGGGGCAAAAGCATGGAACGGCGGTTCGAACACAATAGGTCTCGACTCGCTCATAGGAACGAGTCAAAAAACGACCGTGACACGAAAACGAATAAAGATAGAGCTTCGTCCAAAATTTCATTTCGTAGAGGTTTGAATTCTGATCGAGTACGCGAGATTTTGGCCAATTTTGCCCTTTCGGGGCCAGTTTTTATCGCAGAAACCGATTTTTGCGGAATTGACGTCGTGCCGTACCGGGATTCAGAAGGCTCAGATCGAAAAACTGAAAACGCCAATCGATTCAGAATCAAAAGTTACCCCTGGGACTGAGTTTTGAGCACATCCGATTTTTGGCCTGTTCCAGACCCCAGTTGAATCTTGTTGATTCTATCGCAAACGGCCATATCTAGGGACCACCAGGCCGATTTATTGGAATCTTGTCGCAATTAGGCTTAATGTGACCGTCTGGGTTTCAATATAATTTTTGCATTTTATTTATTTATATCGAATTAGCTTTGTGCTCCCTCGATCTCGCTTTTGAGGGGAATGGTGTCGAGGGAAAAGGGGCGGGGCTGGTGGTCCCTAGTTATATCTGGTTATTTCCAATATCTATATGACATGGAACCTGGGACTGTTCTCTCCACCCATTCAGTACGTTCTGCGAATGATTCTAAATCCTTTGCTAATTTCCCTTTTCGGCGAGAGATGACGCGCCAATTCAGGTCTTCGCTAATCCCCTCCTCTACCCGGAAGACACCGATCCGCAGCTCCAGCTTTCGCTTCTCTCGCTTCTCCTCTCTTTATTTGATCCCTCGTCATGTGTCTTCTCTCACTTGCCATGACTGGCAATCAGAGGTCGCAATCCGAGTCGGGTAATTCCGACCCGCGCCGAGTCGCGCGAGGGGAGAAGGAAAAATGAACCGACCCGATACCGACCTCGCAAAATCGTTGAATTACCCGATACAAATTAGCACTGAATACTTGCATCTGTTTTCCGAGAAAAGTTTGACCTACCCTCCCAGAAATTTAGTGGAGGGAAGCTCAAGTCATTCTCATATCCTCTACAAGGTTTCAGCGCGTTTCGACAACTAACAGATATTTCCCGCCTATTTATCCGCTCTCAAAGTAGACAGAAAACTCTTTCCTATCATTTTCTTGAAGCCAAGCTAAGCGAATCGTAATGAATAATGAAAATCAATGATGTATTGAAGAGATTGAAAGTGAAAAAAATGGAGAAAGAGTCATATTTTGACTTTTTTTCACGGACCGGCCCGTATTCTTTGCCCTGTCATTCCTCATTCGCGGGGACCCGTGGTATCGGGTAGTATCGTTTCTCGACCTCTACTGGCAATACTGGCGACGTAATCGGGGGAAAACCGCTGGTAAAATATAGACGTTCCCTGTGCCTCTCGCCTTCTCCTCTATCTGCTCGTGACAAGCAGATTGATCAATGGATCAGAAGAAGAAGAAGCTGCGGAAGATGCGGACGAGGAGGATAATTGCAGTAATGAGAGCGAGATGGAGGGGAAATGATAATACCGGATCAAGTGAGGACGGCTCCAATAGAAGACAAGCATCCATACCGAAGTCTATTATTTTATCATTTTTCTCCAATGTCATTAAACCTTCCATGTGATAAATAATGTGCATTTACTATTGTTGTTCGGGCCTCCTGCAGAGCTTCGGAAGAATTGAGCAGTTGCCTTGAGGAATCATTTCTCACACAATTCAATCTTCGCTATCCAATGAGTATTTCCTCTCCTGCTCCTCGTCTTCTTTTCCTTCCCAATCCGTCCATCCCACTTCCTCCCTCACTCTCGTCACATCAGCAAGATGCTCAATGAATTGCTTATCGCGTTTGCTCCCCTCTCTCCCCTCAATCTCTACTTCTAAAAGGCTCCTTCCATCTCTATCTCTCCGAGGAGCAAGAAATGAAGAGGGAGGGAAGAGGGAGGGAAAGATTTCTCGCGCTCTCTTTCCCTCTAAGAAAAAAATTTCTCGCGCTCTCTTTCCCTCTCAGAGGGAAAGAGAGCGCGAGAAATGAAGAGAATGAGTTCTTGAATAACCACCCCTACTCCTCACAGTCGACCTTCCACGCCAGTGATGATCAACTCATCTCGACTGCATTCTCATAGATTCCCTGTTCGGCGAGAGACTACGCGCTAATTCTATCGCTAATCCCCTCCCAAATCTGGAGTGTAAATACTGGGTGTCTGAACCCAACCCTCGCAGTCTTCATTCTCTGATAAGCTATTATTATTTTTCAGTTTTGTCGATAGCCTGGTCACCAATAGAATAAGATATTTATCGAATTCACAACTACACTGTGAAAGCTGATGAGAATGGCATCCGTAGAAAATGACTAAATGAGATACAATGAATAAATTACGAGTCAATAAGTTACGAAACATTCTCATTGGGTCTGAGAATCTGCTATTGCTCATTATTGTTTGACTTATGCCATGTTATTAAGGATGATTGGGAGGTAAGATCATCGATTAGAGGAAGAGGGAAAGCAGCACTCCGAATGCCGTCGTGCTCCACACGAAGATGTTCTGTGGGAGCTGACGAGCCTCAAAGATCAAAGATCAACTTTACTGATCAATGAAACATCAATTATTAGCGCATGATTGGAAATGTCAAAGTGATGATTGTGTCTCTTGAATATATGCTGTTTCCGGTAAGAGGAAAACGAGCAGAATGGGGAATTTGATATTTTTCCTAAAAAAAAAACGGTCCTAAAATGTAGATTTTTTTTAGCTAATTAAAAGAAAATTAGTCTGCGCTAGTCTTAATTGTTAATTAGTTATTAATTAGTCTTCAATTAGTCTTCGATCTCCTTACCTGAGTGTGTAGCTGGTCGATGGCCTTGTCGATGGGACCAGTCTTGTAAGTCTTCGTTGCGATCAGCGAATTCTGCGCGAGGAACTCGAGGATGGCGGGCGTGTCCTGCAAATTATTCGATAACTCCTATCCATTCTACATGTGCGATAATCAGTTGTGCTAATTTTTGTTTTATTGGAAGTTGTCAGCAATTATTTGATACATGTTGAAAGCGTTACCTTAGCCATGACGGGCATGTATTCGTGCTGGAGAGAGCGCGTCCACCAAGCCCTGAAAATAGTTGTGGTTGTTTTTCGAACAGAAGAGCAGCTAAGAGAAGGCGAAGTTGGAAAGGCGTCTGCCCAATATATATTCTGTTTCTACGATCAGAGACAAGAGAGAGAGCGCGAATTGATAAGAGTCGGTTCTGATTTGTCATCGCATCACTCACTTCGATCCGGGCTTTGAGAATCTGTAGTGGTAGAGCTGCGCGCGCACGAACGCGATCGGCTCCTTCTTGCTCTTGAACGGCCAGTTCTTCAGCTGTCCGATAACTGCAAAACAGATCGATTTGCGAGAGCTGGAACGCAATTCTTGATTGTATTAGAATGAAACTTCATTCGAGAAATTAAATATTAGGAAAATGCCTAGAGGAATTGCTCATTTTCACTCCTGAATGAAAGCAAACGGATTGCAAGGGACATACAAACACATTGTTGTTTGAACAATCGTGACTGTTCATTGGTCAAGTGACTGACCATTGGCGTCGGCGTGGAGCAATCGATTGACGAGGGATAGGAACCAGGGATTGTGCTGGTAGGCTCCGAGGGCGGCGAACCACATCTGCCAGTCGAGACGGGGCTGGTGCGGCACTGAAAATAAACTTTCGTCTTCCAAAATCGATTCCAAATCAATCCCAAATCGGAACCCCCATCTCCTCATTTCGCGTGCTCTCTAGTTTCTCAGACCGATGAGAGTTGAGGAGAGTGCAGTTCCAATTTGTCATCGCTAGTATTGATGTCGTTTCGATTTTCTGCTCTCTTCATTCCACACAATCTTTCTCGTCTGCATGCCCGGCGAGAGAGTGTGCGAAAATGATAGAGCAAAATCACAATCAGGTCTCTTCCCTTGTCCCGAGCGGTCGCTATCTCTTTTGCTCCGGGATTAGGCAAATCCACCCCTCCCCCCTCTCGCCTCGTCTCTCCTCCGCCTCGACTGATCTACCTCTGGTGTTCGCTAGTCGGCAGAGTGGGAAGCCGACGAAGGTGGTCGTATCCCACCACACCAGGTACGGTAGTTTCCTCACGCTTCATCCCCCCCCCCGCGCGATGACTCCTCCAGCTAGTTCGACCCCCAAGGCAACTCTCCCGGCCGGCGCCCGCGGCATTCAATACGCCACTCAGGAGAGCGTGAATGCCTTGACGAAGAAGGTGGACAAGTTGATGGAGATGGTTGGCGAGTGGATCACCATTCAGAAGAACGCCCTGCCTCCTCCCTCCCTTCCCGTTCCTCCCCCTTCTCTCGACTCTCTCGTCCCCATCCTGGAGGACGTGACTCGTAAGGTGTATGAGAGTTGCTCCCAGGCACTCAGCGACAAGCAGGAGTATGAATCGAAGGAGAAGCGAGTTGTCATCATCGGAGCTGAGGAGAAGAAAGACGCGAATGATCGATTGACGAGTGATCAGCATCTAGTTCAGTCACTCATCGCGCACTCCGAGGATCCTGATGTGATTCAGGCATGGGATGATGGAGCCATCACTTTCCATAGACACCCCAAAACCCGTGAGCCCGGAAAGAGACCATTGAGCTCCCATCGAAATCACTTCGCGATTCCCTCCTTTCCTCCATTCGCTCGAAGCCTGGCCGACCTCTCCCTGCACCCGCATTCCTCCGTAAGGACCTCACGTCAATTGGAACTTGAGAGATTGGCCAGAGAAGAAGTCAAGACCAAGAATCTCGCTGCCGGAAAGATCGTTTATGGACTGCGTGATTTCACCGTAATTACCTACCGTATCCCTCGTGATCTACCACCCAACTACGGCACTCCCCGCGCTCCCCTCTCAAATCGATCTGCCGAATCTCGTTCAGGCGTTGCCCCCGTCACTCCCTCGTCTCAGTATAGTACCTCTCGTCCCTCGGATGCCTCTGCCCTCTCTAGCCTGGATGCCACTCCCGTGTCCGCTCCGCCCAACTACGTCAACAACACGAGGAGACACTAGGTACGCGGCAGCAAGGGCACCCCCACCCCCCTCATGTCTCTTTCGTTACCTTTCTCCCCTCGTTCCCCACTACCAGTCAGTCAATCGATAACCCAATTTGCATCTCCCCGTCGCAAAGTGCACGCGCACCCCTCTAGTCCCGATCCCCCAGTCTCTATCTACTATGCAAATGCGCGCTCGATTCGTTGCAAGTCGCCCCAGCTTTCCTTTCTCCTCTCTAGCTCTCTCTATCGTGTATTTTGCATTTCCGAGACTTGGCTTAATCCTTCTGATAGCGACTCATTTCTAGTTTGTGGATACCCTGAGTATTTCCCCTTTCGATGTGATCGTATTATGACTGAGGATTACGGTAGAGGTGGTGGCGTCGCCTGTTTAGTACATAACTCATTTAGTCCCGTGCATATTTCCTCTTTTTCCTCCGTTCTTATTGAATCCTGTATAGTAGATCTGAACGTGCCTTTCACTTCCTCATTTCCATTTAGAAAAATAAGAATTATCACTGTTTATCGCTCTCCCACCTCCCCCACTAACTCTGTTATTGCACTCCTTTCTCATCTAGAAACGCATATTTCCACTGCATTCCCGTGCGTCATTCTTGGAGATTTCAATTTTCCAAGTATTGATTGGACAACCCTCTCTTCTCCTGTCCACAGTGATCTTCTCGATTTCATTTCCGACAATCATTTTACGCAATATGTAACTTTTCCATCTAGACTACACAATTATCTTGATCTTGTCTTTAGTAATAAGGATGTAATTCGTAATGTATCTCCTTCCACACCACTTAGCGACCATCTTTCTGTGATTTTTAATCTCTGCATCCCCCTTCCTCCACCCAAACAGTATGTCCCATCTCGTCTTTATAAATTTGCTGATTGGAACTCAATTAACTAAGTAATTTTCACCCATGATTGGACCCTTGCATTAAGTGGATTAGACGTTCATCAAGCTTATGAATATTTCGTTTCGTTTATCAGTAATATTCTCGATTCCTTTGTCCCTCTTTCAAAACCCTCCCCTTTCTCTAGATACCCTAAATCCCTCAAGATCCTTTACAGTAAGAGTAAAAACTTAACCCGCATCGCCCCAAATAGCTATGCCTCTTCTAAAATGACAGATAGATTTAACACTGCCCTTAACCGTTTCCACTGTACTCTCGAAAATCGTATTGTAAATTCTTCTAATCCTAAGCTCTTCTACAAATATTGTAATAGTAAACTCACCGCTCCCAAAACCACACCATCTGGTATAATTGATTCTGACGGAACCCTATTGTTGACAAATAATTTAAAATGTATTGCTTTCGATCGATTTTTTTGTTCAGTCTTCACTCATCCTCAGTCTTCCCCACTCCCTCAGCCTTGTCCCTCTATTATTTTTGACGTCCCGTTTGTTTCACACTTAGCTATTATCTACGATCTAAGCAAACTTGCTCCTAAGGTTAACGTTTCTCCTGATCATATCCCGAGTATAGTCCTCACTAAATGTCGAGAATCCATTATCTCTCCTCTCCTTATTATTTTCAATAAGTCTCTCCTCACATGTCAAGTCCCCTCTCTCTGGAAACACGCACTTGTTAAACCAATTCCAAAGAAATCGAGTAACTCTATCTCTGATTTTCGTCCAATTTCTCTCACGTCTTCTGTTTGTAAAGTCCTTGAGAAAATACTCATTGACAAAATTACCACATTTCTTGACCAAAACAATCTTTTTGATCCCCATCAGACAGGTTTTCGTAATTGTCGATCTACCTCCACCAATCTCTCATTACCTTCGTATATTTAAGAAAGGCTCTCCTTTCGACACTGTTTACATAGATTTCCGCAAAGCTTTTGATTCCATTGATCACAGATTACTTCTGCATAAATTGTCTAATCTAGGGCTATCTGATCATCTTGTCTCTTGGATCCATTCTTACCTGTCCAATAGAACTCAATCCGTTTTTATTGACTCGTCTTTCTCTCCCCCTTCATCAGTTAGATCAGGCGTGCCTCAAGGCAGCTGCATCGGTCCCCTTCTCTTCATCCTTTTCATTAATGATCTTTGCTCTCAATTCCACAAGTCTATCTATTACTCTGTATATGCCGATGACCTCAAATTATTTGCTGAAGCCCCACTTCATTCCGATCATTTACAAGCTGCTCTAGACACTGTTGCTGATTGGTCCTCTCAGTGGAATTTAGGAATTTCTGAGACTAAATGTCATATTATGCATTATGGTCTCCATAATCCCCGTAGGCGTTTTACGATCAATGATGTTGTCCTTACCGAACCAAGTAAATGTATCATCAAGGATCTAGGTGTGCATTTTTCCCCATCCCTTTCTTTCTCTTTCCATATCTCTAAAATTATCTCTACTGCTCGTTCTAAAGCAAACCTCTTATTTAAATCCTTTCGTAGTAACTGTCCCGATCTGTATCTGAAATCGTTTACTACTTTCATCCTGCCTAATATAGAATATTGCTCTATTATCTGGAACCCAGTGCACAGTGTAGATATGACTAGAGAACTTGAAAGAGTTCAACGAGATTTTACACGTAGACTTTATTATCGCTGTTCTCTTCCGCCTGTTTCTTATAAATCCAGACTTCGCGATTTGAATTTGTCTATTTTAGAACGCCGTAGATTTATTATGGATATCACTTTTCTCCAGTCAATTGTTAATAACCGGTATTCTATGGATTTTTCCTCTCTGTTTACTTGTACTCCTCTTACTCGCACTCTTCGTAATTGTCACAATTTTCGTATCTCTTTGCCTTTTATTCCGCATAACTCTTCTTCCACCCTTGCCTCTAGAACCATTTCAATCTGGAATTCCCTCCCACCCGAAATTGTTAATACTTCTCACAACGTTTTTCGTAACTATATTCGTTCTCAACCCCCCTCATTCTACCCCAACTCAATTATTGGTAACTGGCTTGATCTTTAATCTTTCTTCACCCCCCTCCCCCCACCCTCCCCCTACCCAACCCTTGCTGCCCGGCAAAAAACCGATTCGACACCATCGACGGACCTCCGTTTCTTGCACTCTTCTCGATAATCTCTTGTACATTACCAAAATCAACGGAATAAATGAATGAATGAATGAATGAAAAACCGATACGAAATCGTTAGAAGCGATTAACCCGAAAACAAACTCACGGACGACGGCGGGCGCGGCGTTGACATCTCCGGGCTTGGAGAAGAACTCGATCTCCTTCCAGGGTCCATTGGGCGCGTGCGAACCCTCGATCACGATCTCAGGGCGGCCCTCGGCTCCCGTCATTCTGAACAGTCACAACTTAAATAAATCTAGCAGGCAGTCATGGATATCCTCAGTTTCAAGTTTTTTTTAGCGATTTGTTCAAGCCAGAGGAGATAAATGGAGATACACTTCCATTGAAAGTCCGTCTGAGAAGTTGATTAAATTTTTTTAAACTTGAGACGCAATATATCTTAATGTAGTGTACCTTCTGAAGAGTCCGTAGGAGTGGGTGAACTCGAAGTTACGAGTGCGCACGTGCATATCACGGATGATATCAGGGATGCGGTTGGATGCGGCGTCGTCGATTTGAGTGAACGGCACCTGTGCAGATTTCATAGTTTTTTAATGTGATTATTTTTATCGCGAGTGAGTTAGAAAGATATCTGAGTTTACTGAAGAAAAAAAGTTTCAAACTAACAAATGAGGTCCAGAAGAGGAAGGACCCGAAGAAGAGCACGAAGAATGCGTGCCGGCCAGTCGCACCGAAGATGCCTCCTTCAAATTATATATCTTTATTATTAATTTTTTTTAAATGTAAAGCATCTTATGAAAAAGCATACCTCCACTCTGTTTGGTCTGCATAGCGTCCGTCTTCTTCTCTCCCTTTCCGCCCTTTCCTCCCTTCTTCGATTTGGGTTCGGGGGTCGCAGCGGTCGGCGTGTCCTTCTTCCACACACTGAAAGTGGTTCGATGATTTCAGAAATGAACTTAATTCAGCCAAAAAAAATTCAGCCAACTGTAAGATCTAAGAACACATTGTCTCGACGGAATAATCATTCATAAGGAACGTTAGTTATATGCTAGTTGTGTAGTTGTATGTTACTCACGTTACGAGGAACTCGAGGAAGACGAGGACGAATCCGACAACGGCGACATGCACGAAAACCGACGTGCCGAGCTTGGTCATCTTAGCGAATTCGGCCTTGGTGAAGGCTGAATGAACATTATTTGATTTCTTCAATTCGAATACCAAAGTTCGGTCAGAAGATAGTAACTATTTATGACAAATCGGCATCCTGCTCTCCTCAAATCGCTTCTCCTTTCTCTGACCGGTAAGAAAAAAGAGTATGTGAATTGAGTAAAGTCAGTTTTTTGGCATCATTATAACTCACTGATCTTGCTGAGCACGGTGCTGGTCTTCGGTTCGAATTGGATGCCGAACATCATCGCCCAATGAACGGCCGCCGCTCCGAAGACGGCCAGAGACACGATGAACTCGATTAAACGACGACCCATGCCGCGACCGCGGATTGCGGAGGAGGTATAGCCACCTGCATGAATTCATTTAGCATGTCTTCGACATCAAATCCATCTTTGCTAATTTATCATGTATTGATCTCAATCGCATCAATAACCTCTATCAATCTCAATCTGATCTCAATCTCAAATGATCTCAATCAATCAATAACTATAACAATTTTGCCCTGGACAACTGATGATAATCTCAGCAATGCATATACTGTTGTAATTTTACATCTTGACAAACACGGCAAGCAAGTTTGTCTATTTTATATTTTAATTCTCACCCTCAAGACAGGCCATGCAGAGCAGAGCGAAGTGGATGTTGAAGAAGTTGTAGTTTCCAGTGGCCATGATTGCGAACATGAAGACGATCTGAAAACGAAATTTGATATTTCATTAAGATTTGTCTGTATTCAAAACTCTTGAATGGTGAAATGTTTTCGTTGATCACAAGTGTAAAAGGGCTGACTGTGAATGAGCTAATAACACACACTGGAGGCGTACATAGAGAGAAAAGGAGAAGTTTCATAATTTACACTTGATATTATTGTATGTAAATGGAAGGCCCACATTTGGAATGGCGGCGAGTGCTCTCAGCATGGGGATCGGGAGCAGGAACATGGGCGGGAGGTAGATCTCGACGAAGAAAGTGAGAGCGACGGCCAATCGACGGAGCCACTCTGGCTGGTGATGGGCGACCCATGCGAGAGGAGTGGGCAGACACTGAGACTCGAAGTGGAAGTCGAGGGCTGAAACGATAAGTTATGCAACTTATCTTCGAATACACGAATAAATGTTTTATGCGAGATATATCGAAGCAATCTTTGAAAAAATCTTTGAATCTAATCTTCTACAGAAGAGATAAGAGAGATTTACCTTTTCAATACCGCCTTTCCACCTGCTCCGAGAAAGGGAGAGTGGAGTCAAACTAGGGGGGGGGGGAGTCTACTCTTTTGCGATTCTGCCTTACCAGAGAGTCCCCACCAGGTGGGACACATCGACTGCAGCTTGACTATGCCCGAGGCGAACATCAAACGAGCGGCGAGGAATCGAACCAGATATGTCGACATCTGAAAATATTCAGAGATGACCAAAATGTGTTTTGTAAAAAAAACAGCAATGTCGGCCAGAATAGTGAATTTCCAGAACTGAAACATGAACTGAATTATTATTTGTTTGCCAACCAGATCTGCGGGAGAATTTCCCGTTGCAGCCACGACGGTCATCAGCCAACCCGACTCGAGCAGCAGAGAATCCCATTGGAAGTAAAGGAAGGTGTCGCCGACCTGGATAAGAGAGCTCAGTGACTGACTAGAGATGGTAAATAGGTTTCTACTCTCATCATCTCGCGTACTCTACGCTAGTCTAGGAGTCTCCTAGTAGGAGACTAGGGTTCCGGAGTCTGTATCATCAACGACTAAGAGCAAGTGCACAGTTGCTTTTACATAGACGGTGATAAAGATGGCACCCGAGTCTCATAGATCAGCATAATAGCTCTTTTCTCTGACCGACGAGAGCGTGCGCGATATGATGAGAGTCGAATGTTTGGTACATATCTCTCTCACCTTGACGATGGACAGATAGAGCAGGACGAGGAGGAGATAGAAGACGAAGTGGCGAGTGGCACGGATGGCGATAGTGCAGATGGAGAAGAAAATGCCCAGAAGAGCAACGATCTGCACAAATAATATTTATTTATCAATCACAGGCGATTATGCGATTGATTTCTCTACCTCCCAAATGATGTTCACTCCATCACTTTAATTTCCATCTGCGCTGTCGCAAATTGGGCCAGAAACCGAAGAAATTACGCACTAACGAATCATACACGTTCGAAAAGTGTAAGAGTATACTGCAGAAAAATGCCGTTTACTATACTGCAGAAATGCCTTTGGTTTGATAAGATCTTGAAGATCGCCTGATTAAATAGTAGGGATCATAATTAGGTCTCTCTTTCTTGTTTCATAGTTACTGTACATCTCCAGGCTACCGTACCTGTAGGGCGGTGGAGGGTTTGATGGAGAGCTGGTGGGAGAGGACGAACACCAGAGGAGAGGCGCAGTTGAGGGGATCCAAGGGGTCTGCAATACACTGCTAGATGCATGTTGTAAGAGTTTGCTGCATCTTTTTGTTTGCTGCATCTTGTAAGAGGTCTCGTGCACACACCCTTTCGGTTAAATTGTTTTCATTACACTTCAAATGCTTACCGCATTTCTCAATCTTCGCCGCTACTGGTGCGATGCCAGTTTCGCTGTAGAGTGCTGAAATCAGGGGATTGCTGTTTTGTTTCAAGAGATGCGAGGTTTTGTCTCTACCCGCTATCTAATTATTTCTTCCCGGTTGACCTTGCGTCTCTCTCTACCGATAACATCGCTGGCCTACTTTTATAGCCGTCAAGATCGCTCTCTAACACCGATTAGCCTATTCGGTAGAGATGATGGCGTTGCCTATCGATCGATAGATGTATCAGTTCTTATGATATTTATACTACTCAAGGCGACAAATACTGAGAGATCGAGATAACGAGGAGGTCAAAGCCGCCCCCTCACCCCTTCAACGCCTGTACATTCTAATCTCGTTTCGGGAGATAATATATTAATAATAATAATATTATTATTGTCATTAAGTGCAGATCTCGGATCTCACCGGGAATCTGATAGAAGATGGACGAGAAAGCGATGAGGTAGACGACCGATTGACCGACGAGCAGAAACCGCTTGAGCCGCGCCGTGTCCATTAAGTAGACCATGGCCCTTACCTGCGATGGAGGAAAACAAGGAAATATACTTTTTGTTGAACAAAGAGAAGCAGTGAATGCAGAGAAACATGGCAGATGAGCACTGGACCATTTGGACCATTATGATCAAATGAATCGGATAATATGGCAAGCGTGCGTCCCCGGAGAGATGGAGGGGTCGGCTAATGAGATAAACAGAGCAGATGCAATGCGGCGCCGGGGCGAGGGAGTGCGAGCCGGGTCACTCAAACCACACGCAGTTTGAACGCGACCCCGCTAAACAGAGTAGCGAGGCGGAAGAAATCCAAACCGTCGGAACGAGAAATAGCTCGTATATGTGAGTTTGACATTTGTTTTACTCGTTCTTAGAATTATGGAAATCTGGAAATTAACGGTTCATTCTTCGATTGGAAATCGCTCCTAAATACATACAGACCGCTAATCCTACCCTTGCGACCATTAGTATCGCTAAAGACTCTCTCTCTCTATTTCGCAACTTCTCTCGCTAGTGAGAGAAACGAGAGTGCACGCGAAATGAGGAGAGTGGAGTTCCGATTTGATATCTCTAACCGTCATTTACTCCTCCGGCATAGTCTTATTGTGAAATAAGGAATTTAGATGGATCCTATCGCAAAACGGACCCGTTTATTCTGATTTTTTGACCGTTTTCCGGAGATTTTTTATCTTTTTATCAGTCCATCATAATTTCAGATGAACATACCGTCACAAATTTCGTCTCTCGCTCTTTCCCTTCTTCATAATTCTTCTCTTCCTTCTGAATCTTTCGTCCTGTCTCCATTCTCCCTCACCTCAGCCCTTTCTATCGTGCATGATAGTGCTTGTGGAGCAACCCAGAAGGAACTAACTGATTTTCTCCTCAATGGTTAGAGACCGCAGTCTCCGCCCACTTGTGTGCAATAGAGAATTGCACAAACTAGCGCGCGACTCGACAATTCTAGTTCTTTATTAATCAGGACGCTCTAAAGCGTTTTCTGTAGGTCTCTGCAGCCACTACAAAGCATGCCATGCGGAAAGTGGCCGGTGCATTCTAAGTAGGTCAAACGCATCTTTTAAGGTCGAAAAACGTGATTTGAAGGCTTTCTAGTGATTGCCGCTAGCTCCGCAACTCAAATTCAGTTCACTCGTATTTTAGAAGAATTTTAAGATTTTTTTTGGAATTTTAATAATTTTCTCCGAATTGTCGGCGAGCGCGGGGAGAGGCGAGCGAGAGGGCGGGGGGAGCGAGAGAGACACACGCGAGAGAGGCTCCGCCCCTTTTCCCTCTCGCCTGATTTTCCTCTCCTCTCCCTTGCCAGCGCGCGCGTGGTTTTCGAGGGAGAACTCGGCTGAGAGATGAGATAGAGACTAACTCTAAAAAGCAAAAATGTTATTCAGAACCACACCAACACATTGAGCACACATTCGAACCGATGCAAGCATTTTGGTAGATCACCCTGTGGTCTCTATCAATGGTACCCAGTCAAATTATATCTTCAGGTTGATATATCGTTCTTTTTAGGTGGAAGTCCCGATGATGTTACTAACATCTATGCATCTCTTGTCCGTTCGATTTCTTCCACAGAAGGAGTTGAAATCCTCATAAATTCAGCAAATCGCTTCTATCTCGATGATTCAGTAAGACTCTCTCTCTCTTACTCTCAATTAATCTCACTCTCAATTTCATCTTACTCTTTTCAGATTTCATTGAAAAGCGACTACCAGAAGAGCATGTAAGACAAGTTGCACTCTCTCACCGGTCGGAGACACGAGAGAATGTGCAAATTGAAGAGAGGATAGTCTCGAATGGGCAACCTTAACGCTTGAACAGCAATTTTGTTTCAAAGCTAAATAAACACACACAATGTAATTCAGGCGAAAGCGTTTCTCATCAACGCGATTTATGTACTTGGGAAGTGGATGGTTACTATTAGACCTAATGAGACCATCAAATTGATATTCGAGGGCCATAGTGGAAAAAGAAAAGTTTGTGGAAAAAAGTCTTACTAAGTACTCTTCGGATGGACATTCAGATGGATTTCATGACGACGACTAACAATTTCCGTGTGAATTTGACCAACAATTTCGGAACTGTTCTGTTAATGGATTATGATGTAGATCACAGATCGACTTCTCGACTACATCGATCGGTTTCAGGACGTACAAATGCGGGACCCTCGCTACAACTTTTTCTTCCTAATGTGTCTTCGAATCTCGAAAAAATGAGAAGCGCGTTATCTGGAGATGACCTTATAAATTTGTTGAAGGAGGCAGAAGAGACTCATATTGAAGTTTGCTTTCTGTCCGTCGAAGAAGGCATTATTGCTGTCATTACAGATCACTGTTCCCAAGTTCAAGGTTGAGTCCAAATTAGATTGAGTTACGTTCTCTCAAAGATGGGAATCAAAGACATTTTCTGTCTTGTAGCCGATTTGTCAAAGGTTTAGTAGTGATGTCGTTTCATTTTTCCACTCTCTCCATTCTGCACTCTCTCTCGTTTCTCTGACAGGCGTGCAAAATGAATAGAATGGAAAACCGAAACGACATCACTAATGTGCACAATTGTACTCTAGCAACCGTTTTCTCTAATGAGATAGTGAAAATAATGAGATAGTCACAAACAGGGTCTTGACCAGAATATTTTTTGAATGAGCCCTTGAGTTCGCCGTTGGGAGCGCCGGGCCCAGCGATACACCCCCCATTATTATCAACAGACCGTTCCTGTTCGGAATTCTTGCCAAAAAACACGTCATCTTTATCGGACAGTTTGTATAACCATCAGCCTTTCTACAAATTCTCACTTTCCTTATCTGAATTCCATCACTACGTATCACTCGTTTCAATGAATGCCATGATCAAATATTAAAACGTATCATATTTATTCGTCGAAGAAAACTTGAAAGACAAGTGAACACAGTGAATCAACTGGGAAATTTCACTGGGAAGGCGATGAAATATTTAGGACTGAATGATGAAATTGTGAAGCTGCCAGTCAATGACATACCGCGAATGATATTGAGATAGTCACAAACAGGGTCTTGAACAAAATATTTTTTGAATGAGGAATGTGTTCGTTGTGCAACCGCTAGACGATCTAATTTCGAATCGGAGAAGGAAGGAGCTATCGATTGGGTAGAAGTAGTAACATCAAAAGGAGTGGAGTGAGCAAACTGAAATAGGTTGATCGATACGTTTATGTGCTGAAGTGAATTTGTTTTAACCTAACATGATTGTTTGTCGTTTTATGTATAGTAGCGTGTCATTATTTTTGAGAAAAAAGCGCAACTAGCAAAAGAGTTTGGACTGACCTGCTTAATAAAGCACCGTTTGATATACTCGGGAAGTCGTTGCAGAGTTGGCCCGAGCACACGCACATGTTCATCGTGCGATTGGAAGATCGAACTGAAAATAAAGAATTTCGAATCTTCAAAAAGATTTTGAGCATCGTCTCTAAATATTATTTCGTATTTGCGATATTTGACTCATCTTCCAAGCGCAATAAAATAAACGCTAAAACATGTCAAGGCCAATTCTGAGATCTGGTCGAGGCATTTTCGTTTCTTTACGTATCACACAAAGCGAAAAATGCTACAGTGACAAAAATAATCAAATATTTCTTATGTTTTATTGATTTGTTTTGTTCGCACTTAATTTTTCTTACCTGCTAAATGTGGCGGTAACAACTGTCGCATGCTCACGCTCAGACATTCGTGATCGGCTTCTGCAAATCTTTTGATAAATTAAAAATAATCATTTCCTCACATTTATCGAAAGGATGATCTAATGTGGGCAACTCCATGACTAGAGGTTTGACTGAGTGATGCCGGATGGGAACTCGATTCTCCTAATTTTTGCGGCACTAGACTTTTCTAATATTTCGCTTCTCTCACCGGCGAATTTGTCTTCAATATCTAGTAGTTACATCTTGAATGTTGTGAGCGGTTTTCCGCAATAGCAATAGCAATAGCAATGGTAAACGCCGATCTTCCTCCGCATTTCCCTCCCTTTCGACCCACGAAATGTCACTTCTCACACTTATTCTTGGCTTCTTTCAACTCGGAATCCTCCCCCCTCCGCCCGCTCTGCGCTCTCCCCATTTCACCTGCTCTCTCGTCGCGACTTCTGTCCAACATGGGGATTTATGAGTGCGGATCGGAGGGGGGCGAGAGGGAGAGAGAGAGGAGCTCGAGTCTGATTTGTGGCCTTCCCGCCTGGTGCCGGATTCCCCGGCTCTCACAGATCCCCCTCATCTCGTGATATCATCACAGCTGTGCTTAGTCATACTTTCGCGGACCCTATCGAGTTTCAGTTGAAATTAGTGGCGGCTAATCCGAATAGGCTCTCTTCATTTCGCTTCAGTCAGCGTAACGAGAGAGTACGCGATTTCATTAGTTGAAATCTATGGCAATTGGGAAGCATTTTTTTCTGCAGATTCGAGTCCCTGTGAGGCAACAACAACAAGGAAGGATGGGGTTAGCCAAGTCCCTCGTGTGCGAGGCGCGGCGCCAAATTGGGGGGTTGGTATGTGTGAACCGAGGGGGGCTGACGATGATAACTTTGAGGGGCGAAAATCGGATTACTGGGGGGAGATCTCTCCCTCTAGCAAGGGAGAAGAAGGCGAGAAAGAGATACGCGCTTGTGCGCATTACAAGCAGCCAAATTCACGCATTCTTAGAGACGCGAGTGGTGGTGGAATATGACCTTCGAAAAATGTACAACACTATGCAAATGATCAGCGCACCCATGCGATAAATTCCAATTCTAATACTCAACACGATAAACAAGTTGGCACTCGGAAGTGATTTAGAGGTATTTATCTTTTATCTTTGCAAACTGACGGTGCGACAGAGGCGGTAATCGGTGGGTGTGGCGGAAGACGCCCGATATGCATCCGCGAATGATGTTGCTGCCGATTCGCTGCCCTGGAAATTCATAATTTTCTATTGTTCAATCGATGTTTGAACACCATTTGTAAGAAGTCGCATCACTATGATGTGTTTCAACGTATTTTACTTTCCCGCACGAATTACGACTGCAATCTGTGCTCGAGGAAGCCCCCCATTCAGACGGAAGAATTCAATTTGGCTGAGTGGAGTTCGAATGGGTATCTTTTTCAGCTCCGCTCTGTACAAATGGTGAACTTATGAGGCGCTTTTCTATTATTCTCATCCAACAATGGCCCCTGACGTGATTTCGATGTCTCAATTCGTTTCCCCTTGCTCAGTCTGGCAACATCCTTCGGCCATTTCCAATGCATATCACCTCATCTGGCGACTACTCTACTTTTTGCCCTTAGCCAGCTGTCAGATATAGAGCCCCCTAACCTCTGTGGTGTCCCCAGCGCTCGCGCGTGAATTTCTCATCATAAAAGCAAACATGGGATTAGAGGGGGGCTAACAAGATGAAGATATTGCCGCCTCCGGTGTGGCAGCGACACCCGACACCAGCCCTAGTAGCTCAGGTCTCAGATAGAGATGGAAGAGGTTCCGCAGAGCATGAATAGTGATGAGAAGAGGGATGGAAAGTGCAAGGTTTACATGTAAGTGCCTCTTTATCTCGCTCTTATTAGAATCGTACGTGACTTCTTCACATATTGCAAATTACACATTCTCCTGGATCGGGGGAACACCAACCACTACTTGCAAATCCCCCTCTTCCTACCACCCGACCCTTGACACCAGGCGGATTGTCTCTCTCTGGGATATGATGGATTATGTTTTACACACGCGTGCCTTTGCGGCGAGACCACAACTGACACCCATCTCCCTCTCCCTTTTCGAAAGATTGGAAGAGCAATCATCAAATGTATCGGTCCTGTTCCTTCTATATTATATGTTTCCTTTCGCTCTCATCGGGTTGTTCGATATATCTCAATTCCAACATCCTCGACCATTCCTATTGTGGGCAACTTCCCGGTTTTGGCAGTTCGCTAGTCAATGTGCGGCGTTCGCGTTGCATTCGCGTCGTTCCCTTGGGGCCCGACGCCTTGAGTAATATTCGGGAGGCCGATTCACTCGCTATTCCCTCCCCTTCCCCCCCCCCTTCTTCCATTGTCAGCGCTGAGCGAACATAGCGTGACAGTCTCCAATGATTTCCGAGGGTGGGAGGAAACGGCGCTTCGGAGCATGGCAAAGCATGCGAAATGAGGCCCGAAGCACAACAATGGATGAGTAAGAGATCAGACCACTTGAAAGAAACGGTCCCGTTCCCTATAGGCCTAAGACAAGAGAAGACTTGAAGACGTTTTAGAGTCTCTGGTTGAGAGCTGGGCGCCATCCGGGGAATACAGCGAGAGACAAAAACAATGACTCACCCGCGAGGATCTTGGGTTCAATGACAGTGATGCAATATGCTGCTTGGCACGGCACGATTCCGATTCCCTGTAATGGAAGACTATGAGATTCAGTGTTGACTCTCTCCATTCCGCATACTATGTCGCGGGTCAGATAAACGAGAGTGTACGGAATGTAGAGAGCGAAAACCGAAGTTGCATCCCTACTGGAGATTATGAGATGCACGAACGGGTTTGTTATTACTACTAATCATTCATCCAGGCTGATTCAAAATTAGCATATTTCTAGGTTGTTTTCGGCAGAGAAGTTCTGAAATGAGGACTTACTGCTCGATTCGACGCATGATCAATGTGGTAGCACTCGTCGCTGAAGTTCGCAGGAGGGTAATATAACTGAAAAGCTACGATAATTTTCCAATTTTAAACAATAATTTTGTTTTTCAATCCATTTTCCGAGCATATCCCATCCCTCGAACAGTGGGCCTTCCGACAGATGTGTGTTGTGTGTTGTGTATGTGTGTGTGTGTGTATCGTCGTTGACACTAGCTCCTCATGCGCACAGAGAGAGGGGAGGCTGGGATGGGATTCCCCCGGGGAGCAGACTGGTGTGTCCCTCCCTACCAGCGCCGCCGCAATTTTTTCTCGCCACACACACTTACGCCCTAAACTGGTTGACTAGTCTCATCTCGATTCAGTACCCACAGCGCCTTTACTGGCCTTCTCCTAAAGGTCTCAGAAGTCAAGAAAAGAGACGCAATTTCTTGATTGGCATTCGAAATGCACTATGAGAGCATCTTCGATGGTCCTCAGATCCGTCTTTTCGCGGCAACTTTCGGATAACTCGGGCGCGCAAAAAGGACTAAAAGCGTGCCGATGGGGAAATAGACGAGAGAGGAATTCAAACCTCAGAAGGGTACTTAGGCAATGAGGGGAAGAAGAGGAGGAGGAGGAGGAAGAGGGGATGAGAAGGAGTATTTCGAGTGGGATTCATCCGAGTTTTGAGATTCAACTCGCACTTGTTGTTTGCTGAATCTGCGCTGCGTCGAAATATCAACAAAAAAAGGAAAAACCTGATTGACAGAAGACAGGTTTAATAAAAGTATAGCCACCGTAGTGTCTGGCCCTTGAAAGCTCACCCGAACTACGCAAATACCAACCGCTCTTCTCTACACTCCATTTTCATTGAAGCGTTGATAAATAAAATAGTAATGAAAATAATAATTAGTTCTACTAATATGGATATGGATCAGACCTCTTGGAGATGGGCCCAGTGATGGAGGAAGTCCTCCGACATGCAGCTGTAGCACATTCGCGTCGATGATCTGTAATTAGCCGACTCGGTGAGTGAGCGAACACACGTTTCTCTTCCAATAAACGTGAATGGACGTCCGGACCCGTAATTTGACAAGCAGAAAGAGAAAGAGAAGAGAAAGGACATCAGACAAGACGACAGAGGAGGGACCGAGACTGGAATTCAGGAGTAAGACGAACATCATAACCGTGATACAGCCAGGCAGCTTGTGCAAGCGCAACAGAAAGCGAAAGAATAGATAGATAGAGAGAGGGGCACACTACACTTTAGCTGACCCCGTGAAGGAGAGTTTGGACCTTGTATCGTACGAGTACGACGTGTCGACGTACGAGGAACCCCCGTTGTGGCCACCCCGGCTACCGCCGGATAGGGGCAAGGAGGAGAGCAGCAGGAGGACGGCTACCGGACCGCCCGCAGCCAACAGCGAGACTGAAAATGAGGAAACTGTGATATCTGAAAGTAGTATCGCAAGAGGTATATTGTCAGAGCTCTCTATTGTTTCAGGAAAAAAGTGAACAGATGTTGTCGAGCGTGATAATATGTAATCAACGGTTGTTGCCGTCCCCGACATAGATAATTACTACAAACTTTTCCAAAGCTCAATAAAATGGGGATTATGCCCGCTAGTGAGAAAGGTTCACAAAGAACGGGGAAAGAACCTCTGCTCTGCGCGACGACGTGTGCTGTGCCTTCCATGCACCGCTCGAGATTGGGGCGGAGAGGGGTCGCGAGGGCACGCCGCAGATCGTCTCAACCGAGGTCGCGAGACGCGTCGATCGACCGCCAGTGCATAAGAAAGTGAGAACAAGAAGGCAGCGAAGGAACGGACGTCGAGCTCCCTATCGTATGCCTCTGTCTGTAACAGGTATCGCTCATACAAATTTACACGGATAAACAACGGTATTCAGGGATAACTGAAGAAAGAGGGATTGTTGTCAATATTCCAGTAAACGAGAGGAACACACGCAGTTTGTTATATTTTACCAACGAATTCAAATTGTGAGCAATGCAGTAGCAAGCAACTCTAGCTAAACGTCGGGGATAATCAGTGCTTGTGGGGATTCTCCGTTTTCTCGTAAAGATCACGGGGAAGTGTGGCGATGAGTGTCTATCTGCTCGGGATTCCTAATCATAAGCTTAGCGCCCTAAACCCCAATCATAAGGGCGCATCGGGGGCCTCGTAATTGGAGCCAGCAGGTGCGAAATGATCCATACACTTTGTGTAACGGAACAAGGCGAGGAAGCGGCGGGGGCTCATAATAATTTGACGGGGTGCCTCAATCTCCGGGAAACAATCTAGAAGAGCTGAGGGGGGGGGGGAGATCGCAAATCGGCATAGATCCTCCTCATTTCGCATGCTCTATCGTTCCTCTGGACGACGAGATATCCGGCGAAATGAAGAGAGTCGAATTCCGACTTGCCATCACTACCAGGAGACAATCGAGAGGAGCAGAGGGTGGAGGGGGGAGAAGGAGATATCATGGAAACGAGAAGGCTTGGATCTGGCGAGAAGGCAGTGGATGCATAATGAGACACAGCAGAGTAGTAGACATGCAGCGTCCCGGGGCTTCACCCCCGCCGTCTCTAAGCTGCTCTGTACGATAACAGCCACAACAAAAAGTGTGAATAAACGGGCGCAAGCCTGAGCAATGGATGGGGCGAGGCCCATTCACACGATCCTCAGGCGCGATTATTGGGGGGAGCAGAGGGATAGTAATGTCGAATCGCGACCGGCATATCGTCAATTTGCCAGCTCTCTCGGTTCTCCGACAGGCGAGTCCCTATTCGACACCACTATACTGCGATATCTCCAACTAATCGGAAAAAGGGGCCTATGAAGTCCCTCTTTTCATATAAGTGAAGGGCCATCGAAGGAGTGGTGGGCGCAACAAAACAGAAACCCTTTGATAAGCGAAGAGAATGCGTGAAACTCGTCAAGAAGGATGGGGGACTGGATGGACGAGCGAGGGGAAGGAGGAACCAGGGTAGAGAGGGGAGGGCGGAGTCCGAGGAGGGAGGAGGGGGGATGGATAGCGAAACGGGAGATGACTCGGTTCGCTGATATCTTACCAAACAGCAGTTGAGTTGGATTGCAAAAACAGGGGAAGTTGACGATATTTGGAAAAGATCGATTCGGAGAGATATCGGGCGAAATGTCTATGCAAGTAGCGTGCGGTTTGTTGTTGCACGCTCGAATTGATTGTTATGCAGATGGATCGCGTATTATCGCATCGGATTAGACAAATGAGATGAAGGACCGAGGAAGCGATGGATCAGTTCACTCAGCGATGCTATACAGATACATTTCTAAGGCAAAGGTTCTCCTTCTGTTATGAAGAAGTGTTTGGAAGACGGAACGTATGAAGCTGACGCTACGCCATTCCGTCCAATCCATTTAGGCAGAACACATCAAGAGTGGGGGAGAACATCGGGAAAAGAATCAGAAGAACGAAATATGGGCTGAGGCAGGAGAATCCCTGATGGTTTGGCGCGCGTCGAAAACGATGGACGACCTCATATCAATCTCGCTTCCGGGGGGCATCAATTACTCTCTCTCTCTCGTGAGGAAGGCGAACGCACAAATAGGAAATTGGCACCGTTTAAAAAAAAATCATCGTAAGCGATTCCGGAAAAGTGCAGAAATGTTTTTTTTTTTTAGAATTTCCTCATTTCGTGCACATGAGTTTCACAATTATTTTCGATTGCATTTGTGCGTTGGAGGAATTGGCTGGATATTATTCACCAATAAACAAATCGAGCGATAACATATCTAAAAATCAAGAACTATGATGAAAGACGAAAATGCTTGCAGAACCCAGTGTGATGTGTGGGGCTGTGATAACATATGATATTCCCCTTCTCCCCCTCCCCCCCCCACCTCCTCCCTCTCTACCTCTCCCCCTCCCCCCCCCACCTCCTCCCTCTCTACCTCTCCCCCTCCCCCCTCTTCCTTCCGTCAGTTGTGTCGGCGAAGTGAGAGGATGAGCGAGTGAGTACAAGGGAGGAGAGCGGGGAAGAAAGAGAGGAAGCAACGAGGGAGAATTGAAGGAGATGGATCAGTGTGACTGGACCACTGTGATCGAGATCGAGTGGGCACACCACCCTAGAGTTGCGGAGCGATCACTGGCCTAACGATATCATGCGCTGTAAATCTTTTCGACAATAACAAGTTATCCTCGCTATAAACTCAGGTATCTGATAACAATGGTGAAAGCAGAAAAGGAAGCCCTCCGGGTGGTAACGAGAAAGATGGTAGTAGACAGTGAAGCCAGTCAGGAATGAATCAGGGTTGGCTACGGAAACCTGACAAGGCTCTGATTTCGAAAGAACTGATTGACATGAGCAAGCGCGCGTTCTGAAGGGCGATGAGATGTCGATAGGAACAGAGAAGGAGTACGTGAACTTTTGATATAAACATAATAGTGCGTAAAATGAAAAAAAATGTGCATAGGCCCTCGAAAGTGCAGTAGACACTTCAAAAATTCGCACGAATACAGTTTGTACTTACTTTTTCGGCATACAAAACGTTTCGCTAACACATGAAGCGTTGAGTAAAGAATGTTGCAACAATTTCAGGTACATAAACCACTATTTGCGGACTCGATTAGCGGAAAGAATAGAGAAGATGCAGGTCCATGGCCGAGAGTCGACTGGCCAATCCTCTCTGTTCACACACGTGCTAACAATCATCAATCACTGCAAATTGCCCCCTGATCGCTTCTTCCCAACTTTTTCGACGGGATCGGCTCGACTTCTCGCGATCCCATCAACTTGAGTTATGCGATGGACAGAAAGAGCAAAGATAATCAGAAAGGTAAAACGACAAAAAAATAAAAAGCTTGTCTTATCACATTCACTAACAATGCCACAATGTCGGGCAAACTCATAGAAGAGGAAGTATGAGGGCCTTTAAAAAGCAATTATCATAATTTTTAATATTGCAATGAGGAAGAGGTGATTAATTTTTAGTAAGAGAAAAAAGTCAATTGCCGGCAATGAAAGGTTTCTCGGACTCGATTGCTCACGATTCTTGACTGAATAATATCATGATCGACTGGTGATTGGCGGACACCTGAATTGTAGATTTCAAAGAGCAGCTGGCACATTCTTTCATTGATGAAATAAATCTATGGAGTTGTTTCAATTTGGCGTAAATCACGAACCTTGTTCGTGCAGAACCCTCCCGAATCTTGGGATGAACAGTGCAAACGAGATGGCCGAGACTACGAGGATGGCAGATACGGCTAAGTAGAGCAGAAACGGACCCATCGAAGCGTAGAGAGTGCTGAGAACGTATGAAGAAATTATAGAACTGACGCAAGTTGTGGTGATTGTTTCCTACTTCGCTTTGTAAGGAACGTATCCCAGAGTGATGCACTCGAGGAGGCCGTAGAGGCCTTGCAAGAGGTCCTGAAATCATGTGTAACACCATCTTTTAATAGACTAGATGGATTTCATAATGCCAAAACTCGTATTATTATGCAAATTTACGGCTCTATTGGACTTCTCGAGGACTCTGGAGTAGAGAGTATCCTGTGAGATGAGTGCTAGCGGAATGCCTAATCCGATGCAGATCGATGCCAGTGGAAACCACGCGTACATGTGAATCTGAAAACAAAATTATCCCAAACTAATAGTTTACCGATTACCTACCATAAATATGGTGTCACACCACGCAAATCTAGTGGAGTTGCAGCCGGTTTTGATAGTCTCTGAAAAAGGTAAATAATAATAGAAAATACTTTAAAAAATGGAAGAATGCGAAAGTAAACAAGTTCGTACTAGTGATAACAAATAGACATAGACACTCTCGTTTCGCATGCTCTCTCAGAGAAACGAGAGAGTATGGGAAATGAGGACAGTCTAGTCCCGATTTGCCATTGCTAGTTCGTACCTGAAGCAAGTACAAGAGGGCCAGGGAGCAGAGATTAATCCGATGCCGGCAAAGATGATGAGGGAATACATGAAGGAGTGAACAGGTTGGAAACTTGAATTTTTGGACTTGATTTTTACAGGTTTATGCCAATTTCACGCTCAATCTCTTGGTGCCTAGCTTGAGCACACTGTATACGACTGAGAATCCTGCAGCGATCAGTCCCGAACAAATCTGACCGACTAAAAGGAAAATTCGAAAATATTATTTAGATTTGTATTAGGGAATTTAAACACAGTAATTAACCGCTGAAAAGAGTTGCATTCGTATCTTGCTCCTGGTTAGCTACAGCTCCCAAGTGAACAGGGAGCGTCCTGAGCTTTCTTCATTCTTTTATTGATTCTCCAAACGAAACTTGCATGAGTACAGTGAAGAAACATCCACTGGAGATGATTATAGCCGCGATGAGTACGAGAAAGAGTGGAATATCTATTCCGATGAAGATTTGTCTCAGCCAGTCAAATATTCGCTCGAGGATATCTGCATAACTGATATTATCACTTTCCCTCTATTGTCTCCACTTCTATCGGAGCGAGCCTTGACAGGTTCTTCAAACGACGGATCCTTCATTTGAAAAGTACACACCAGCGATATAATATTATAAGCGAGGAGAAGAAGGCAAGGAAGCGTATACAAGTTCCAGCTGAAGTTACTCCATTCCGTATGGTTGCAAATTCGGTACTCATCTTTGGATGTTCAATTGACCTAACGACTTACTTTATGCCGAAGAAACTGAACAGGTTATCCTTACCGAACAGAGCGAATATGAGATTCGTCACTACAAAATAATCATTAAATTATTGATAATAAAGCTGGTTGAACTCACAAGGTCCGAACAAGAATCCTCCCATGCCTGCAGTGATGATAATGGCCATACAACCCGCTCGGTCGCTAATCGACGACAATCGAGGCGCATATCCGCGGATGATCACGAGCGTTCCTTGAACATAAGTACCGGTATTGATGCAAAATCGGAACCAACGCTCCACATTCTGTACGTTATCTCGCATTTCAGAGAAACGAGAGATCACGCGGAATGAGGATAGTCGGATCCCGATTGGCCATCACTAGTAGACGGGTTGAGAAAGGGCATGCAAATTACCTCCACGTTTCTCTCAGAGCGATTATTTTGTTGAGGAAGGTAAGAACTCAAAGATTCTGATTCAAAGACCCGCTGACCTTCCGATGCTCCTACGAGAAAGAAAGCGACCTGTAGGATGATTCTTCTGAATTCAATTGGAAATATCTGGAAATAGATTGATCGTCGTGGGGGTAACAATGCGGATTATGCCACTGCATAACGTACTCCGACCGTAACGTATCCAACCAGTCCGATGATGCAGAAAACACGGCCGAGAATGAACTGGTATCTGCAAACAACTATTCTCGTTGGAGGCTCGTAAGGAATTTAAAACAAAGATATATGTTGGGAAAATATGTTGGGCACTATGTTCATTCAAAACTGACCTGTATCGATGAAATTGATTGGCGATCACTGTACTCACAATGAGCATCAAGGAGGTAGCTAACTGAAAAAAACAATCAATAATTTTTAAAATCAATAATTAATTAGCAATTAAATGCGGGAAACTCACCTTCGCGAGGCCTAATCAGATTCCGAACGTCACTCCCGGGTGGTCGGTGGGGATCACCTTTATTTAATTAATTTTGTTTTTATTCGCTAGGAAACGCCAAAGGTCTCTCACTTCTGCGACTGCGGGAGTAGTGACTGAAGCCATGTATTATATGGCGATGGAGCCGAAGAAGTACACCTGAAAACAGTTACATTGTACTCGATTCTTTCAGTTCCTAGTAGTGATGGCAATATGGAAACGACTCTCCTCAATTCGCGTGCTCTCTCCCCGTTCGAGAAACGAGAGAATTGAAGATAGCCGAATTCCGCTTTGTCATCACTAGTTCTCACCACGGCTGCGATCCACACAGCCCGCATGTCGGTGACAACTAGAAAAGGAGAGTTAGCAACAAAAAACTTTCAAAATAATTACTCTCGTGGTCTTCTCTGATCCCAGCCGCTGATTTTGAATTCGTGGCTTTTGCATTTGCTAATCAATTCGCTATTTCGATTATCTCGCGCACACTATTCGTATGACTGCATGAGTGTCGCAAGATCGTATAGCTAAGAACTGGTTTGTACAACATCACTGACCATATGAGTTCATTTTGATAATTTCCTCATTGCTTTTGGAAATATCCATCTGAATAGTGAATTGAATAAAATCTGAAAACTCTCCGGATATGATACTAGTGATAGCACAAGACACGTTGGAGTTCAATGCTGGAGGAAGTATAAAATAATTAGACATGATTTAATGAATTTATTCGATGCACAGCTTTGATCGTTTGCACAACAGTAAGTTGATAACGACAAAGGCAACCTGTTTGTTTGAAACTTTCAGGGTAGTAAAGTGAAACGAGGAATGGAATCAGATAACGTCTCACTGTCCTTATCAGTCATTTTTTCCCTCTTCTCGCGAAAATGGGACAAAGGTCGACGCAAAAAATGGTCTCAAATATGAGTTGTTAATCCGTTAAAAAAAGTCGGGGGGGGGGGTGACAAAACAGCAACCGACCAAACAGCAACGGAATACAGTTCAGAGGTGAGTTGACCATGTTCAATGAAAGTTGTCACGGTAACTACAGTAACCCAGTGCTTAGTCCGATGGGTCAGATTTAGTTACTTGGGTCAGAAATTTTAAAAATTTCTCCAATCGATCTAAAAAATCATTCTGACGATGTGTAAAGTACGTTAGAATACTTTTTAGAGTCAAATCGCAAACATAAATTTTTCTCCAAAAACCATGATCATGGTGATGAAAAATTTTAAATTGAAAAAAATTTCTCAGAACGTTCTGATGATTGGTGTTTAAGGTGTAACTTTGCGCGCTGATTTCGAATATCGATATGAGAGCTCATCAAAAAATAATGAAAAAAGTTAAAAATTTAAAAATATTCGAAATCGGCATTTTTTCGAACAAAATATCGAGCAATTATTTTCTCCCACCACAGATTTTTCTGATTTCTGGAGTAATGCTAGGTACTAGTGCGTACTCAAATCACTTTTCTGGGATTCTCGAAGAATTGCAGTTGTCGAAAAGTACATGTCATTTGGGAAAAGTTTTTGGAAAAGCGCACCAGCGCAAAATCATGGAATGTTATCATCAACATAAGAAATGTTCCTCTCTGTCTTCTGATTCGAATGATATATTCGGAATATATCTTGCATTTTTTTTAAGCGAGATATTACCGTTTTCCAAAAAGATATGACATGACCGATAGCGAGATATGACCGTTTTTTTATTTATTTCTCCAAATGACATGTACTTTTCGACAACTGCAATTCTTCGAGAATCCCAGAAAAGTGATTTGAGTACGCACTAGTACCTAGTATTACTCCAGAAATCAGAAAAATCTGTTGTGGGAGAAAATAATTGCTCGATATTTTGTTCGAAAAAATGCCGATTTCGACTATTTTTAAATTTTTACCTTTTTAAATTATTTTTTTGATGAGCTCTCATATCGATATAGAAATAGCTCTGCGGTCCGAACCTAGAATTGGATGAAATTATAGATTCGGAATCCTCTCGTTACGCCCGATCGATATCTGCACAGTGGCAAGCCCGGACACGTCTCTGTCAAGATTTGCATTTTTTAAAAATTATTTTTGAAAATCATGAAAAATAAACTAGACAGGCATGTTCGCCGGCGAATTCTACCCCAGTAAACATTATTACCTAAAATTAGCACTTTTGGGAGCCGAGTAGCACGTCAAAATGCGATTTCGACGTGCCGCCGTCTGGAGCCGACGAGGGGTTTGAGGGCAAAATGGATATACCCATCGTCACCACCACCTTCGATAACCCCAAAACACACAGTTTCAGAAAATCGACCTTTTTGAGCTGTGCCAGAACTCTTCCGTTTTGCTCGAAAATAAGGCGAACGGCCTCATATACTCAATCAAACAACAATATTTTGATAATTGCTCATTTCAAGTTGGAACATTTTTACTCTTCCTCTTCTTATTTTGATCGGGCTCAATCTCCTCGCCATAATTTTGTCCACGTTCGTCGAAGAGCCGCTCTTCTTCAGGAATCAGGGACCGGGCTTGCACGGAGGTATATTTCATATTCGTTGTTAGTAACGTGCCAAAACGTCTCCATTTCTTGACTTCCGGCGATCTTGTTTTGCTTATACTTTGAAAAGTTCATTGCGAGATGAATTCCGTTCCAGAATTCCCCTCACTCCGGAAAGTCATTGAGGAAGAGAAGAGGGTCGTGGACTCCACTCTGTGGCTGCTTTCCATACAACTGAAGGCTCTCACGGCAGGCAGTTTCTTCGCTGTCCTTACATTAGTTCAGTACTTCGCTAATGCGATATTTAATGATTTATCTGTGCCCGAGGCGCGACGAGAATGAAGGTGATCGGAATGATGACAGGGGGAAAGAGAGGGATGATTCTCCTGAATCATCAGGGTTGTGAGAGTTAATAATACGTAATACTGAATGAATAACAATGGCCTCTCGCAACACTTCGATGCCACTTTCAACTTGACAAAGGCGGCCAGTATCGATTTGCTTTCGAGTGAGCACTTTATCGTTATGAAAACGACTGGCCAAGTTGGCATTCAGAGTCACAGATCGGCGCTGGCTTGATATCTGCCCTTGTCTCAGCCGCATTCATTTTTCTAAAGCTTGGACGAAGGAAACTGTACGTTGCACCGTCTTTGAATCTAACAAAATATGATGAAGTCTGGTACATAACAAATAAAGGAGTGACGAATGTTGAGCAAGAATACTATTCTGGCGTGATATTTGTAGGTTTCATCCTACTCTCACTCTAATCTACTCACTCTTCCTCTTCGGCTGCCTCTCGCTCATCACACTCGATTATCCTTGGGCTGAGAAAATCGCCGTGGCAGGCAGTGAGCTCCCTCAATAATTATTTTAATCATATCTTATAATTAAAAAAAAATCTTCTGTGAAGATTCACGCATGCTCTAAGAAGAAGATGCTTGAAAATACACACCCGAAACCGTTCTATACAATGAAGTGTATATATCGGGCTCCACCAGTCAATTCATTATCGAAAGTTACTCCTAGGGACAACTTTTGAGCCTAAGTCGTGTTGTCTCATATTCTTTCTCAGATTCCAACGCAACTGGATGCAACCCTGAGAAGTTTTCGTGGTGCTACCATACTAAGAAGGTCAGGGAAAATATTTTATTATTTTTATGTATTAGACGCTGACTTGAATTGAGAACTAATATTAAGAGCACATGCATTTCCGGGGATAATTAAAGAGTATAATATAATATAAGATTAATCACAAAAAAGTTATATATATATTTTTTTTAAATTTGAGATTCCGACGACCTGGTGGATCGTGCTTGGAGGCTTCTTCCTCGGATCTTCCATGCCGCTTTCCCTCATCTCTCAAGACACTCTATTCAGTCGGGTCATTGAGAAATCTTCGCGAAGTGTATGTTCTCACTCCTATTGAGAAATATGAAATGCTGGAACAATAAATGCTTTTGAGATTTTCGACAATGGAGCAACATGCTGAATATTCGATAACTAATTCAGGACCTTCACCAGGGTATGTACGCCGCTGTAGAATGTCTCACTCTCACGCTCGTCCCGCCCATTTCGGGGTAATTTATCACATAAATTGACCATCCAGTCAATGACTAGCGATTGGAGAACGAAGATGAGTCCTCTTGACATAACAAAAACATCTAAATTCAGGCCCTGTTATGCTCATTTCGGTCAGCACAAATTCTACGGAGTCATCGGTTCGATCCAAATAGTGATCTTCATTCGATTTTGTAGTGGCATGTCTCACTACAAGAATTTGTCGATTGACGGAGGTAATTGTGGTAACCAAGGTAATTGTGCTTGAAATTGATCACAATATTTCTAATCCAAAAAGAGTCTTTGTCGAATAATTACTTGACTTAGATGAGAAAAAGGCGACCGAGAATAATGCGAATGATGGAAGCATCGTCCCTTATCAATCTTCCGATGGAGCCTACACCGACCTGAAATAGGATTGTTACCATATCAAAACTTGAGAAATAAACGTAGAAGTACGTTTTATTATCCACATCTATCGCGTCGCGATACATATCGATACAATCGGTTTTATCCGAATAAAGAAGAACAAGAAGAAGGAATGCACATAAATGTGATCTTATCTAATAAAATAAATACATTCGCCGTTGCTGGCATACATATGTACACCAAAAATCGGAGATCAGACGTGCTATTGCGAGAGATTCTATCACCTCTCTGGTAAACTCACGTCAACGACTTTTTAGGGGGGGGGGGGTGACAAAACAGCAACGGAATACAGTTCGGAGGTGAGTTGACCATGTTCAATGAAAGTTGTCACACTGTAACTACAGTAAGAATACAGTACGTTAGAATACTTTTTTGAGTCAAATCGCAAATATAAATTTTTCTCCAAAAACCATGATAAAAATTCATGGTCATGGTGATGAAAAATTTGAAATTGAAAAAAATTTTCAGAACGTTCTGATGATTGGTGTTTCCGGTGTAACTTTGCGCGCTGATTTCGAATATCGATATGAGAGCTCATCAAAAAAATAATGAAAAAAGTTAAAATTTAAAAATAGTCGAAATCGTCATTTTTTCGGATATAATATCGAGCAATTATGTTCTCCCACCACAGATTTTTCTGATTTATGGAGTAATGCTAGGTACTAGTGTGTACTCAAATCACTTTTCTGGGATTCTCGAAGAATTGCAGTTGTCGAAAAGTACATGTCATTTGGGAAAAGTATTTGGAAAAGCGACCACCCCGCACCAGCGCAAGACAGAGAGGAACATTTCTTATGTTGATGATAACATTCCATGATTTTGCGCTGGTGCGGGGTGGTCGCTTTTCCAAATACTTTTCCCAAATGACATGTACTTTTCGACAACTGCAATTCTTCGAGAATCCCAGAAAAGTGATTTGAGTACACACTAGTACCTAGCATTACTCCATAAATCAGAAAAATCTGTGGTGGGAGAACATAATTGCTCGATATTATATCCGAAAAAATGACGATTTCGACTATTTTTAAATTTTAACTTTTTTCATTATTTTTTTGATGAGCTCTCATATCGATATTCGAAATCAGCGCGCAAAGTTACACCGGAAACATCAATCATCAGAACGTTCTGAAAATTTTTTTCAATTTCAAATTTTTCATCACCATGACCATGAATTTTTATCATGGTTTTTGGAGAAAAATTTATATTTGCGATTTGACTCAAAAAAGTATTCTAACGTACTGTATTCTTACTGTAGTTACAGTGTGACAACTTTCATTGAACATGGTCAACTCACCTCCGAACTGTATTCCGTTGCTGTTTTGTCACCCCCCCCCCCCCTAAAAAGTCGTTGACGTGAGTTTACCAGAGAGGTGATAGAATCTCTCGCAATAGCACGTCTGATCTCCGATTTTTGGTGTACATATGTATGCCAGCAACGGCGAATGTATTTATTTTATTAGATAAGATCACATTTATGTGCATTCCTTCTTCTTGTTCTTCTTTATTCGGATAAAACCGATTGTATCGATATGTATCGCGACGCGATAGATGTGGATAATAAAACGTACTTCTACGTTTATTTCTCAAGTTTTGATATGGTAACAATCCTATTTCAGGTCGGTGTAGGCTCCATCGGAAGATTGATAAGGGACGATGCTTCCATCATTCGCATTATTCTCGGTCGCCTTTTTCTCATCTAAGTCAAGTAATTATTCGACAAAGACTCTTTTTGGATTAGAAATATTGTGATCAATTTCAAGCACAATTACCTTGGTTACCACAATTACCTCCGTCAATCGACAAATTCTTGTAGTGAGACATGCCACTACAAAATCGAATGAAGATCACTATTTGGATCGAACCGATGACTCCGTAGAATTTGTGCTGACCGAAATGAGCATAACAGGGCCTGAATTTAGATGTTTTTGTTATGTCAAGAGGACTCATCTTCGTTCTCCAATCGCTAGTCATTGACTGGATGGTCAATTTATGTGATAAATTACCCCGAAATGGGCGGGACGAGCGTGAGAGTGAGACATTCTACAGCGGCGTACATACCCTGGTGAAGGTCCTGAATTAGTTATCGAATATTCAGCATGTTGCTCCATTGTCGAAAATCTCAAAAGCATTTATTGTTCCAGCATTTCATATTTCTCAATAGGAGTGAGAACATACACTTCGCGAAGATTTCTCAATGACCCGACTGAATAGAGTGTCTTGAGAGATGAGGGAAAGCGGCATGGAAGATCCGAGGAAGAAGCCTCCAAGCACGATCCACCAGGTCGTCGGAATCTCAAATTTAAAAAAAATATATATATAACTTTTTTGTGATTAATCTTATATTATATTATACTCTTTAATTATCCCCGGAAATGCATGTGCTCTTAATATTAGTTCTCAATTCAAGTCAGCGTCTAATACATAAAAATAATAAAATATTTTCCCTGACCTTCTTAGTATGGTAGCACCACGAAAACTTCTCAGGGTTGCATCCAGTTGCGTTGGAATCTGAGAAAGAATATGAGACAACACGACTTAGGCTCAAAAGTTGTCCCTAGGAGTAACTTTCGATAATGAATTGACTGGTGGAGCCCGATATATACACTTCATTGTATAGAACGGTTTCGGGTGTGTATTTTCAAGCATCTTCTTCTTAGAGCATGCGTGAATCTTCACAGAAGATTTTTTTTTAATTATAAGATATGATTAAAATAATTATTGAGGGAGCTCACTGCCTGCCACGGCGATTTTCTCAGCCCAAGGATAATCGAGTGTGATGAGCGAGAGGCAGCCGAAGAGGAAGAGTGAGTAGATTAGAGTGAGAGTAGGATGAAACCTACAAATATCACGCCAGAATAGTATTCTTGCTCAACATTCGTCACTCCTTTATTTGTTATGTACCAGACTTCATCATATTTTGTTAGATTCAAAGACGGTGCAACGTACAGTTTCCTTCGTCCAAGCTTTAGAAAAATGAATGCGGCTGAGACAAGGGCAGATATCAAGCCAGCGCCGATCTGTGACTCTGAATGCCAACTTGGCCAGTCGTTTTCATAACGATAAAGTGCTCACTCGAAAGCAAATCGATACTGGCCGCCTTTGTCAAGTTGAAAGTGGCATCGAAGTGTTGCGAGAGGCCATTGTTATTCATTCAGTATTACGTATTATTAACTCTCACAACCCTGATGATTCAGGAGAATCATCCCTCTCTTTCCCCCTGTCATCATTCCGATCACCTTCATTCTCGTCGCGCCTCGGGCACAGATAAATCATTAAATATCGCATTAGCGAAGTACTGAACTAATGTAAGGACAGCGAAGAAACTGCCTGCCGTGAGAGCCTTCAGTTGTATGGAAAGCAGCCACAGAGTGGAGTCCACGACCCTCTTCTCTTCCTCAATGACTTTCCGGAGTGAGGGGAATTCTGGAACGGAATTCATCTCGCAATGAACTTTTCAAAGTATAAGCAAAACAAGATCGCCGGAAGTCAAGAAATGGAGACGTTTTGGCACGTTACTAACAACGAATATGAAATATACCTCCGTGCAAGCCCGGTCCCTGATTCCTGAAGAAGAGCGGCTCTTCGACGAACGTGGACAAAATTATGGCGAGGAGATTGAGCCCGATCAAAATAAGAAGAGGAAGAGTAAAAATGTTCCAACTTGAAATGAGCAATTATCAAAATATTGTTGTTTGATTGAGTATATGAGGCCGTTCGCCTTATTTTCGAGCAAAACGGAAGAGTTCTGGCACAGCTCAAAAAGGTCGATTTTCTGAAACTGTGTGTTTTGGGGTTATCGAAGGTGGTGGTGACGATGGGTATATCCATTTTGCCCTCAAACCCCTCGTCGGCTCCAGACGGCGGCACGTCGAAATCGCATTTTGACGTGCTACTCGGCTCCCAAAAGTGCTAATTTTTAGGTAATAATGTTTACTGGGGTAGAATTCGCCGGCGAACATGCCTGTCTAGTTTATTTTTCATGATTTTCAAAAATAATTTTAAAAAAATGCAAATCTTGACAGAGACGTGTCCGGGCTTGCCACTGATATCGATCGGGCGTAACGAGAGGATTCCGAATCTATAATTTCATCCAATTCTAGGTTCGGACCGCAGAGCTATCCATGTTGAAGTGCTTTGAGTTTGTAAGAATTGTAGGCTTTCCTCCCCTCCCTCTCCCTACTCTCTCGTGCGCTCTCTCCATTCCCCACGCTCTCTCGTCGCGCGGGGTCAGGGAAGCGATCGAGGGGGGAGAGGAAGGGACGTGGGAGCCCTTTTTCTTACAATCTTAAAGCACTTCAAAAGGGATAGCTCGGCGGTCCGACCCTAGAATTGGATGAAATCATAGATTCGAAATCCTCTCGTGACGCCCGATCGATATCTGCACAGTGGCAAGCCCGGAAACGTCTCTGTCAAGATTTGCATTTAAAAAAATATTTTTTGAATATAATGAAAAATGAACGTTACCGGCGTGTTCGAATTGCAATTCTACCCGGGGAATCATTTTCACTTAAAATTAGCACTCTCGGGAGCCGAGTAGCACATGAAAAAGTTATTTCGACGCGACGCCATCTGGAGCCAACGAGGGGTTTGTGGACAAAATGGATATGTTCATCGTCTTCACCACCCCCGATAACCCCCAGTTTCAGAAAATCGACCTCTTTGAGCTGTGCCGGCCTTTGCTCGAAAATAAGGCAAACGGCCTCATATGTGTTCCGGGTTTTCAAGAAATTGTGTTCGTACCTTATTCCGCCCCAGTGTAACAGCTCCTTTTCTTTGAGAGAAGCAAATGAGAGATTCACTGCTAGAAAGTTGAGCATTATCATCGGATACAGTACGTACTCGAAAACGTGCTCAGCTATGGATTGCACAACTGCCATACCCGGTCCGAAGAGTACGCCAGCTAGACCAGCCACACTCATTATGCCGAGAGCAGAAGAGCGCTGTTCGATTGTCGAATACTTCGGACCGTAGCCTCGACAGATCACCAACGTTCCTACAATACTTAAGGTGTATCAGTAATATCAAACGGGGAACTCACCTTCGCCGAGTCCAATGAGAACGAACGACAAGATGAATGCGGTGATTCTCCATTCAGCAGCGACCAACTGGAAGAACACTTAGTGTGGTGATTGAACTTTCCGTCTAAATCGGTAGGTCAGTGGACACAGCCGTTCAGTGGTATCAGTTATCCGAGAGAATGAGAAGGAACAAAGGGTTCAGAGATGACGTGTTCAGAGATAGATTATTGCATTGACGAAGATACACCATCTTAAACTGACCCCCCGCGTGCTGACGTGTCGTGAGAGGAACCATACTCGATTGGCATGTAAATCGTCTCTTACGAGGGAACACCAGACGGGATTACGGCGGGGCGTATGCAAAAGCAAGAGAGAATGGGATTGGGGACGTGAGGAATGAGAAGTTCGTATGCTAATGGGATGGAGTGCGTGTGGAATTGAAGATGGATGGGAATGATGACGTGTAGTATTGGATTTGGGAAAGAAACTATGGAATGGATTGCGTAAGAATGACGACAGAAAGAGTAGTGACTGTGAAAGTCGCTACAAGAGGTAGAAACAGACTCCCAGAAGCGCTAGTTTTCTTCCCAACACTTGAGGCAATCTGAGGCCAAAACTTTTATGTCTCTTATTTGTGCGAAGTTATATTTCATATTGTTATCATACTCCTATATAAAGCGCTGGCGTCTGTTGGCCCGTCTGTCCAGACTCCGCCCACTTTGCCCCGCCCCCTCCTCGCCCCTAGGGTTCTCGATCTAAGATCAAAGATCAAACTACAAATATCAAACTACAAACTAGAAAGATCAAACAACAAAGATCAAAGATCAAATACCAAACTACAAATATCAAAGACCAAACTACAAACTAGAAAGACCAAACTACGAGAGATTTCGTCATAGAACCTTCCAGAAAGAGGGGAGGGAGGCTGGGGAGAGATTTCGTCATAGAAACTTCCAGAACCTTCCAGATAGAGGGGAAGGGAGGGGGAGAGAGATTTCATCAAAGAAACTTCCAGAACTTTCCAGATAGAGGGAATTGAAAGGGAGAGAGAGTTCTTATAGAAATTTCCAGAACCTCCCCGAAATTTCGCAACCTTCCAGAGAAAGGAGAGAGTCGGAGAGTGTGTGAAGCAGGAGAAAAATAAAGACAGACGACGCGCGCAGCGCGGAGACCGCCAGTGGCTTCTTTGGGAATGCCGCTGGTAATAAATAATAAAACTCCTTTCACCGTCATTAGATAGAGGTATCCCGTCTGAGCGACAGACTGGATCGTGACGGCGGATAGCGTTTGAATCTGAATAAGTGCTCCCCATAAACTTCACCGAATCTGATTCACCAGAGCCATGAGTGAAACTGCCTTCAGTTTTGTTGACTTGTTAATGGCTGTAATAATTTACGGCAAACATATAATTCAATAAGAATATGTCTCACCATGTTTGTCGGCTTCGTACATTCCTGCCTTTTCATCTGAATTAATAACAATTATCAAGTCCAATTTTAATCAACAATTTTAGAAGATACCGTGTCCACTGGAATCTAGCATCACTTCCCGATTTTCCGATTCGTTCAATACAGTATGCTCTTGGTTAGATATCACATGAAAATAATACTGTAATACTTTCCTCACTGAAACCTGATAATGTTTCAACAATGTTATCTGATGTTTTCACAATATCGATACAGATTGCGAAATGGCTCTCCAACTCGTGCTATCTAGACAAACAAGGCCACTCCTCCTCTTTGTTATCCCATCACTTTCTGATCCGGTGATTGCAGTCGTAAAAGCGCGGATTGCACTTGGCAAAGAACGAGAGTGAAAATAGCAGCAGGGTAGGGATATCCAATGCGGCTGACGAAGTGAGATCCCTCCGGGCGGGGGAATATAAGCAAGCGGGAAGTGAATTGCGCCAATTCATCCCCCATCCCTCTTATTGCTTAGTTCAGCAGCGCTTTTTCACCTGATTGGGTGCGTTTCAGATGTTTGGATCCGTCTTGTGCCTCCTCTCGCTCATCGCAGCCACTTCTGCGCAATTCAACTGGGGCGTTCAGCCCTATGTGCCGGTCACTCAGCTCCCACAAGGAAGCATGGATGGTACGGTAGTCGTGTAGTCACTAGGAGGGTTGACAATCCAATGATGACTCTCCTCATTTTGCATACTCTATCGCTGGTCAGAGAAGCAAGAAATGAAGAGAGTAAATTCTTGCATTATCAAGAATTGACTCTCTTCATAGTCACTAGTCAACTTTATGTGTTACGGCCACTAAGCAGGAACGGGGCGTGGCCATGGTTAAATAGTCGTACTTCAGGATGGGTGTTCAACGGCAAGGGTGGTCTCGGGCGGTACCAGCGTCATAACGAGAGACGAGACCAAATGGGATACTATCAGAATGGTGAGAAATGGATCTCTGCTCTTTGATCTTCTTGATGATCTTTGCCTATTACTTTGCTATGTTCATGTATTCCGGAATGACTGTGTTTCAACCAGGCAATTCTCAGGAGATTTCAATTACAATGCTCCTCTGGTCTTCCAGCCTCTGTACGGAAAATAAGAAATGTCCAGATTCTCCACGCAATAAACACGTTCTTGACGATAAACACGGCTTTATAAGTTCTCTGTCCACTTTTGCACACAACAATATATAATTATGCGAAGACACAAGTTCCACATGGGAAGATAACTCGAACCAAAAATGATCGGCTGCTCATATATTAGGAAACAACGGCGCAATGTTTAGTGTGTTTGCCTCAATAATTTGTGACGATGAAGAGAAAGCGAAAAGAATGCGGTTGATATGCTCACATAGCGATGATTAGGAGGAGATATGGTTTTTGGTCGTAGAAAGAAACGAAAACGATGAAGGACTACTTATCTCTAATCACATATAACTCAGGGCGCAACTACTGGGCGGTCTTGACAAATCGGACCCAGACTCTCCTGTTTTCGCGTGCTATTTCTTTTCTCTGACACGAATTGAGGAGAATCACGCCCTATTTGTCAGCACTAGTGGGGGCACTGTAGTGATATCAAATCGGAAACTATTCTCCTCAATTCGCGTACTCATTTTTTCATCGGCTAGAGAGCAGGCGTATTGAGGAGAGTCGATCTCGATCCGGCATCACTAGTCACAACTACTGTGGTCACTGCATCATTAACGTCTTCAGATTCCTCTCCAATATCGACTCTCGGACGTCCTCGAAGACCCGTCGGATGTTGTCGGTGTCGACGGCTGTGGTGAAGTGGTAGAAGAAGGGACGGTGTCTGTCCTGAAAAGGGGGGAATTTAGCTAAATGGAGGTCCAAAAACGGTCTGATGGGCGCCGTTGAATCTATGACTGTACTAAATAGGGAGTTCGACAACCTCGAGTGTTGATGAAACAGATATCTAATCAACTTGCAATCAGATGAGTGACCATACCTTTCTCGAATTTTCAAACTTGTCGACGAGGAAGTATTGCACATCTCGCGATTCTAGGTGGTTTCCATTGAAGTCGGAGAAGTAATTGCGGATGTCCGACTTCAGGATTTTCTCTGAAATAAATTATCATTTTTTTCTCATTTTTCATTTATTTGGGCTTGATACTGAAACATCTTGGAGTGGACTCACCTTGCAGGAGATCGGTTTTATTGAGGAAGAGGATGATTGACACATTCGCGAATGACTTGTTGTTGGCGATCGTTTGGAAGACAGATCGCGCCTCGACGACGCGATTTGTTCGGCGATCTTCCAGAATCACCTGAGAAGAGCAAGGTTGAATAGTTATATGTCATGAAGATAATCACATTTCACAGCAATGGTATGTGAGATTGTAATTCCCGTATGTGATTGATGATGGAAAGGACGTGACTTTCTTGCCAAAATCCATCGTTCAAATGAATGAAATAATGACGGTAAATCGAGAATAATACCGCCTACCTGATCGTATTCATTGGATGCGACCATAAAGAGGATCGAGGTGATGTCTTCGAAGCACTGGAACCACTTCTGCCGCTGTGATCGTTGACCGCCGACGTCGATAAATCTGGGGAAAAAGCCAGTAACTTTGTATAGTTGTGATCAGCGCATCACTGTTGGTTTATTATTTTTATTATATTGATACGATTTTTTTTTTATTATTACATATCTTTACGGAACACAGACTATCATTGTGATGTGGTGTTAAAATCGTGGAAAAGTAAACGAAAAAGTAAAAAAAGGGTGTTAATTTTTGCCTGGAAAAGTAAATGGAAAAGTAGAAATATTTGAATTCGCGCCGGAAAAGTACTGATATTTGAATTCCCGCAATTTCTGTATCTCAGTTCCCAGCGCAGCTAGCGACTTTAAAATCGGTTCTAGAGGTTAAAAGGTTCGAAAAAGCTTATAGACCAACGTTCAAGTCGCTAGCTTCACTGGGAATAGAGATACGAAATTGCGGGAATTCAAATCTGTTTACATTTACTTTTCCAGCTAAAAATTAACGCCCTTTTTACTTTTCCGTTTACTTTTCCGGGATTTTAACACCACAACAGATTCTCTTGGTAGAAAATGAATAGTTAGAAAATACACGAAATTTATGTTCTATAATACTTTTAAGGTGATAAACATTTCGAAACTCACCGGAAGGGCACTTTGTGGATGAGGAACTCATGCTCGGTAATACCACGAGTCGCTTTTCGGCAGTAGAGAATGTCTCTGGAATTATTCATATTCACGAGAACAACGTGCTCTTCCCAGTCCAGTGAGCTCAAAGAAAACTAAATGAAGCTTGATAATAGTGATTTCGCCTCCTATCCTTCAAACACTCACTTATTTGTCGGGTGGTAGTCACTCTGCGAAACTCGACTGATGTTATCAAAGAAATACGAGCATGAGTCGGTCTGGAACAATTTCCGTTAGTCAGATTTCTGAATTTGTTGATGGTTATTAATTATTGAGACGTACGACACTTCTATTACGAAGCATTGCATAACACTCTCCTGTTTTCGCGTGCTATTTCTTTTCTCTTACACGAATTTCCGAGAATCATGCCCTATTTGTCAGTGCTACAGGGGTCACTGTAGGGATCATTCGTTTAAATATTATCTTGGTAGAAAAAAAATATTTTATATAATAAATATAATAAACGTACAATCTGGAACAGATGTCTTGCATCGTAGGTCTGTCTGATGGCCCGATCACTCCACAGTTCGACCACTCTCGCGGCAACCTCGATGAACGTCGAATGGTCGATTCCTCGGAGGAGATCGGCAACGGTGAACCTGATCAATCATCGTGTGTGTCATACTCAGTAGGGTAGGCAATTCAAGGATTTACTCTTTTCATTTCGCGAGATCTCTCTCTCTCTCTCTCGCTTCTCTGATCGACGAGAGAACATTCAAATTGAGGAGAGTCGGATGCCGATTTGTCACCAGTAATACTCAATCGCTGACCCTCGCCGAACAAACATTCTCGATATGATAAGGATGATTATGAGTAAAACAAAGATCGGGTGAAGTATAGTTTTCACTCAAAAACTAGAGTTATTTTGTTTTTTTGGTGTATTTTCTTTCAATGCCTCATGATGTTGAGTAGGGAGTGTGCACTCACTTGGTAAAATGTTCCACGTGTGCAGCGTGTTCTTCCTTCTCCCATTCGATTTTCAGTTTTGCCCTTGCGTCTAAGAGCACTCGCATCGCAGATATTACGTTCTGCAATTTATGCTCATAATTATACGAATCTTACATTTGAAGTACCATAACAAATCTGAATTTCAGGGGTGAATATAAATCACTACTAATTGATTATGAGCGTGTACTATTTGTTAATTTGAAAGTTCTAGTTATTTTGATGAGGGAATGGATCATCATCTATCGGTACTAAAATCGGCTTTAGATGTTCAATAAATAACATAAAAAAATAACATATGGATGTTACCTGGTAGATCTGCTGTCGATACGCCCTCACTTCATCCGCCGTGAACTCTCCCTTGCCGTGAATAATGACCATCTGCTTGATGAACGTCGACTTTCCGGATTCGCCCGCGCCGAGCAGCAGCACTTTCACCTCAACAGCAATCATGCGATGATGCTCGGATTCTCTCCCCGTACTCACTTTAGACGGTAGCACCACTTTCATAGAATTCCGAGAAACAAAATTTTCTGTAGTAAAGGGTCTCGATTTTCCTACAAAATAAGATAAAATCCGTGATAAGTCATTCGCTTCATTGAAAACGAACTACTGATCCACCAAGAATCGTTTCGTCGAGTTTCTAAAAGATTCTATCTCGAATTCGAGTAAATTTTCATATTCCACTACATTCCGTCTGCCACTGCTCCCTACCGGTATAGTAGTATTGATCACATGCTAGTTCCAATTAGTAAAGAGTTGTGATGTCAATTGGACTCGATAAGCCGCGTTCGCCATTGAAAACATCATGTTGGATCCGGCACGGCAAGCCGTTTTGCCATCAATAGTAAAGAGTCAATCAATAGTGCACTCACCTGTCTCCTCAGTTCTTTTCTCTCCCTCGACAGGGCCTTCTCGATGTCTCGATTGGTCTGCTGATCTTTCGCAGCTGGAGCGCTGCCGAAGCAGCACGCAGCCATCTTGCAGATCCTGAGATAAAAAAAGTTAATTAATATGACAAAATAAGGAATAAAGACAAATAGCTCAGGGCAAGACAGTACAATAGAATGTAAAGTGATACCTACCATGTGAATACGTGACTCTCACAATATCTATTTCACACTGAGAATCGTTAACAGACAGGGACATTTTACAGGTCACATTCACTCCAAAACTGGCCAGCCCATCCAAAAGTGGCACAAGATAGAAATGAGTCGCAAGGCTGTGTCAAGCGCTAACTGTTCTGCGAAAACGATACTTGCACAATACATATTCCGCACTGTAAATTGTGAGCAGACCGAGAAATTGTACAAGTTACGTTCACTTCAAAACTGACGAGCTAAGTGGCTCAACAAAAAGATCGAGCGACTTTTTAGCGAGATCAACGGAACAACTGGAAATGAAAAATTGCACAACAGACGAGAGATGAACATTGGTTCTCAAAAGATCCACTTCCGCTTTATCCAAAAGCCGATTATATATCTGGTAAACAGTCTTTGGTTGAACAAAATCAATAGAGTAGTTAGATCTCAATTAACTATATGGCAATTACTGAAGTTATCTGAGCGTAATCACTAACTAGAAACAGGTAAAGGTGCGCAAACTGATCTAGTCCCCCGTCCCCATCCCATTCTCCGATGAGTCACGCAAATAAATAGAGAGGATCGTTGTTGCAGATTAGCGGCGGATATACGAACATAACGAGTGCTGATCAGAGGAAGGAGCAAGGGCGGTTAGAACGAGGAAACGAATCGAGTATCGACGTGGTATTTCTCGATCGTCGTGTTCACCCTAAACATTCCAACGTGATTCATAAACGAATGAATGCTACAGTAGTAGCCGATGAAGCCAGGGGTCTTGCTAGTCACAAGATGGGGGGAGTACAGTTAAGTGGGGGGAGTGATCGAGAGCCCCTTTCCCCGCTCTACAGACTCGAATCGCAAATAGACGGGCGAGATATCGAGTGGGGCGCGCGAACGGATTGAGTGAGTAGAGATAGGCACGAGAGAGTTGATCAACATTGAGAAAATTTCGTAGCGATGACGCCAATGGGTTGTGCGCAATAGCAAGGGAGGAGCGGCGATAGAACTAGTTGGTTGTGTACAGCTGATTGAGAGAGAGTGGAGAGAGAAAGACGGGGAGAAGATGGAGAGAGATGGAGGGAAGGGCATGCGGACGATCTCGAGGACCGACCGATTGAAGAGAACAACTGTGAAACGTCTCGCGAGCACACTAACCAGTTCTTCTCGATCAACTCACAATTGGGGGTACTACGACGGACCTCTGGTGTCTCTCCTCTCTCTCCTCTTCCTTTCCTACAATTCAGCTTGCTCTCTCCAATCTCCCGATCTCTCGCACCCCCTCTGCTTCTGTGTGTGTGGTATCTCAATTTTCGTGTGGTGCGCTGCGCAATCTCATCCCCCCCCTCTGTCCCTACAATGCGCTGAGTCATCGCCACCCGACTATTTTGTGTAGCAGACAATCGAATTTGGTGGGGGTGGAGGTGTTCCTCCAATTGGCGCGTTGCAGGAAAGATCAGGATTAGAGCGCAATTGTGATGACGTTTCGGACTTCGACTCTTCTCATTCTGCACACTTTTTCGTTTCTCTCACGGGTGAGATAGTGTGTGGAATGGAGAGAGCCAAAACCGAACCGACATCCCTAGAGAACAAGACTGTTCGACGAACACGCGGATTAGCAGCGGGGGATCGTGCAGGATCGAGTGGATTGAAGAAATCAATGGAAAATCAATTCCAAATGATGTTTTCGCGAGAAAAACTACTGTTTATTGACGTGTTTAGCGGCGAAGTAGTCATGATTCCTGCAGGAGATAACGAGGAAGTGCGTAATTCGATTGGCCGCCACCGGACAATGGCATGTAATGCGCAAAACAGGAATAAACCGAAAGAACCACTAATTACTGCGATTTAAAATCGTGATGAATCGATATCTGTCAGGAATGGGATCGAATTCATCAGAGGGGGCATTAGCGACGAAAACAGAAAGATCAAGCAAATATGGGCGACTCACCACTTCCAGATAACTAGGAGCCATCGCAAGAAAAAGAACGTCTTCAATCCGGAGTCTCCCTCATGCGACATAGACTGACATACAATAGTTATTAGTATTATTCTTTAATAATTATAATTTAATAATAATAATAATAAACACATGATAGTGATCATGATTGTGCAATCAAGCGAAAGATAAGGGAAGGCCTATATCTAGAGAGGAGTATCTCTCACAGTCGATCAAGAGATAGATAGAGTACGCGCTCACACACACAAAATCTCCCCTTACCTACCCAATCTACCCCCACTTCTAGAGTGAGAAGAGGGAGAGAGGCAGGCAACCTATTGACAATCACACAGTTCTTCATCGTCTTTCTTCCACCCCCCCCCCCCCCCTTCTCCTCCTCTTCCCACCTCCGATATACTAACTCATCATCTGGCAAACACTGATCCCCGGCGCCACGAAAACAGCCTCTCTCTTGAGATCGAATTGGATAGACTGCCGTAATCGATTGTACAGTAGTGATGACAATACGATTATGCATGCGGACTTGAAGCCGGCTTGAACACTGCACTCTCAACGGCGACGCCGGCATGCACACTAGTCGCAGCTTTTGTTTTGTCCTCCCTATTGAACAATAATCCGAAGAGCGGTGTCTGTTCCGACATAAGGGGGCACACACGTACGAGAGTTTTCGAGGGCTGATCATTATTATTTATTGAAGTTTGCTTTTATTTGAAGATTTCCCTCAGGAATATTGACGTCTGGCCTGGAGTGCATTGCACATGCAATTACGACGCCCCATTTCCATTTCTCATTTGTCTCCTTCTCCCGTCTCCCTCTTCCCTCTCCCTTCTCCCTTCTCCCTCCCCCCTCCTCTCCGGCTCCCTTGAGTAGCCAATTCATCTCTCCTCCGGACTCTCCCATTCCCCCACTCCCTCACTCTCTAACCCCCTTCGTGTCCTCTCCTCCCTCCCTCTTCCCTCTCCTCACTATTGATCGGGATCGAGAGGCGCGAGAGAGACACGGAGACACGAGAGAACGAGAGTGTCTGCTTCTCTCGTCCTCTCTCTCACTCTAGCAATGCTATCTCCCGCTCTAAACCAAGCGCTTCTTCCATTTCGCGGTGATCCAGTGGCCAATTCCATCCAAAATCAATTCCAAATACATTCCTTGTCTCGCATTTCGGCTACGAGTTTCTCACCGTTTTCACCTGTCTTCCTGCCTCGTTCCGCGCCTTTTCCGCGCATTCACGACGTCTCACTCGTGTCTTTCACATCATTACCAGCCTCTCTCTCTCTCTCTCTCTCTCTCTCTCTCTCTCTCTCTCTCTCTCACTAGCCAGTCTAGTCATATCAAGCCTATATATTCCCAGTCGTCTCATCTGAGCAGGACGGCACCACACTCATTATTTAACGGCTCTCGTAGCTCCCGATTTATTACTAATCCTGTTTTCGCCTCAGCTCTTCTTACAAATGTCGCGATCAAGCAAGGCAGTTTCATTCGCGTTATTGAAACATGCGTTGTTGATAATTGTGGTCCGTTTCAGCTCTCATCGGGGCGAGTAGAGGCGGCAACAGTTGATCTACCGACCGAGGACAAGAGAGATCTACCGAAGGCAGGCCGTATCATGGCAGACGACGCGGGCGCATCTATCGCACGTCCGACCGGCCTCACCGCCAACCTCCAGCCCCTCCAGTTTCCCGAGTCGCCGTCCACCCCCACTTCCGCATCACAGTAAGGACTTTATTCAATCAAATTTGATCACACAATTGAAGTATGTAGAGAGGGAAATATGCATATTAAAGCAAGAGTCAAGTGCTAGAGCTTTACATGTCAGTTCCGAAATGAATCATACGATAGCTTCTGTCGAGAAGAGGAAATCTTTGAATCCCGCCATCTAACTGGAAGTCGAGTCGAGATATTGCAGGAAATCAAACATTTCCTCTTCTCCTTGATCTGTTCCACAGCATCAGTTAGTGTGGTGGTTAGTGTGACACACGGATGAGCGAGACGTTTGTAGTACTGTTGTATTTCGGGAAAGGACGTGGGAATAATCGCCGTTTGTGACTCAGATTGCCAGTCTCCGGACAGTCATTTTTCCTCTTTGTGATAGTGACCAAACGACAACTCGGATATATTTCGCTTCTCAATTTCTCTATGATTATCGACCAATTCTATGAATCAGCTCCTCTAACCCTCTCCCTCTCTATCTATCGCTTTCCGTTCGTGGCTCGGTGTTGAATGGCGTCAGTCTGATTCAGATCCTCCTCATCATCCTCCTCCTCCTCTCGTCCCTTTCTGAACCTGCAACGACCGCTGAGCATGGGAGGATCGAGTCCCTCGCCGGCGCCGATTGGAATGTCGTCGCGGCCTTCGGAAAGCGGACGCCGAACACCCAAAGAGTTCTGTCAGCTAGAAATGGCAAACGAATACTGATTTTTTCCTGAAAAATTCTTGTGTCCAAGTCGTTCAGTCAATCCAAGCCCTTGCTATTGTTTGAGACGAATTAGCTTGATATTCTGATTGTCGTGCCTTTGTCGTGACCTTCCTAGGTTGGCATTCGCTCACATTAGGCGTCACTCAAGATAAGGGCTAGTGTCAGGATGACGAGAAAAAGAGACAGTTCCGGTCAGTAATAAATGCTCATTGCAGCCTGAATGTCGGCCGCTTGAAGTTTCCGGAAGATGATAATGTCTATCCTTTCAAGTCGCAGGACTTAGTGTAAGTTCCTTATTCGATAAGTTAAAACAACATCAAAAGATGCGGAGAAAAAATGATAGGGAAACTGCTTAGGTACATTATATAGATTGTACAGACTATTTTCTTGTAATTTGGACTGGATCAATCGATATCTTGCAGGGAACACTGTCAGATCGGTCGAGGCAACTACGGTACCGTCCATCGAATGAACCACCGCGAGACCGGCCGAGTCATGGCTGTGAAGGTATCCAATGACATTTTGATCGCAGGAAAGCGAGACAAACTAGTCATCAGCTATTATCGACAACCATAGTCATCGACCCCCTTATCAGGTCAATTGACATGTTAGAAATGATTCATAATCGGAGTGGACTCATGAATCGATATCTATCGTCTTGAAATGCAGGCGGTCTGTAACGGTGTTTGAGTGATTGGATGGAAGAATGATTTGGTTTAAGTGAAGTAGAGATGAGAAGAGGAGCAAATCAATAATGGGATACTGGTTACTAAGTGTCGTTTGCTACAGTAAGGTTGTATTGTCTAAATTGTACTTGAAAACTTCTTGAAAATATTGTGATGAGTATTGCAGAGGATTCGATCGAACACGGTCAATAAGAAGGAGCAGAAGAGGTTGATCGTCGAATTGGAGACTGTGATGAGCGCGCAGCCGTGCGAGTACATCATTCGCTTCTACGGAGCACTCTTCTCGGAGGTGACAAGGGCCTTCCACAGATTTCCTCACCCAATGAATAAGAATTTAATATGTTTCATTGTCTCTTGTAGCCATCAAAGATCAACTAGCCAACAGTAAATATAATAAAGATAAAAGAGTTTTCCCGTAAGATAATCAAACAATATCTGCTGAAAATCATCCTTTTTTTCCGGCTGGGATAATTCTGGGGATTATGTACGACCTCCAGCAATATCATAGCCTACATATATCACATGAATTGTTATCTAGATTATTGTGCGAGTCGACGAGACAGAACTGAATCATGAGCGATTAACACGAAACTTTTTTTTGGGAATATTGCAGTCGGAGTGGTCACGTAATTAGTAATGTAATCAATTAGTAATATATATAAATTTCAGGGCGACTGTTGGATCTGCATGGAATTGATGGATATCTCGCTTGATCGACTGTACAAGAAGGCCTTCGATCTGGGCACTCCCTTGAGCGAGGCTTTCGTAGGTCACATTACTGTTTGTGTGAGTTGATATATGTTATATTTTATCTACGCACGAAATAATGATACATTTGAATAATATATTTCTAAAAACGACTCTCAAAGGATGGGAGGAAGGAAGAGGAAACGAGAGATATGTTTAGAAGGATGCAAAATGTGACGTGCGTAAACTCATGCCGTGTGTCAGACGCATAAACAGTTCCGAGAAAGAGATAATGACGTCTCTGTATTGTTTTCTATATGACGCCGCACGCGTTAGGATCAGCAAGGCTTCAACAGGGGCCTGGAGCAGGTAAACATCTGATATGCTCAAGATTTGGCCACCATAGTAACTTATTATTGCGGAGTTATACCTGTTCCAACCACTTGTTGATCCAAACGCAAACGGCTTCATATTGTAATCGATATCAATCTTTAACGATTTCAGACAGTGAGCGCGTTGAGTTTCCTCAAGGACCAGCTTAACATCATCCATAGGGATGTCAAAGTAATACCTATTTATCGTCTTTTTATTTTATTTATTCATTTATTTATTTATCATCAATCCCTAGCTATCCAATCAATCTTTACTCACTCTGACCAATCATATCATTGTTCTTACTATAATACTGTGGGTTTCACGCTATTTCGATCCTGAGTCTATGGAGGATCAGACCAGTCGCAAATATATGTAAAATTATACTTATTTCAAGAAGATATGACTGTATTGAATGTATTGAATAACTAATTCAGCCGTCGAACATCGTGTTGGACCAGCATGGCGCGGTCAAACTCGTCGACTTTGGCATCGCTGGACAACTAGTCGATTCGATCGCCAAAACCGAGGATGTCGGATGCAAACCGTACATGGCGGTAAGTGTTAATGTTTAGTGTTAATGAATCTAGAAAAACAATGATAAGATTGAAATCTGTTCTTGAAAACGTGCTGGCTGCCCGTTCGGCAGTAAGAGGAAATAATAGCAGATCTACTGCTGCCTAAATCTTGGAACAAATGTGAAATTTTTTTGTCAGAAAATAAATGTTTATATAATTGAAATGTTGGTTGCAGCCGGAGCGAGTGGCAGAGATGGTCGGCCACAACACGTACGATGTCCGATCGGATGTGTGGTCACTAGGCATCACTCTGGTCAGCGGAATCTCTCATTCTTGAGACGTAATCGTTCATAGGCGAAAATGTCAACAGTGGTGCATGAGTAAAACTGCGTTGAGTAGTCCATTATAAGTGGCCTGAATTTACACAAAATTTTCACATAGTTGCTACTAGATGGAGTTGCTTCGATCCGAAACATCGTAAGATCGACCATTAATATTTGGAAGAGATAAAAAATGGAACTCGGTGCTTCATTAATTTATGCAAAACATCTCAATTTCAGGTGGAGATCTCGACCGGCCGATTTCCGTACTCCGACTGGCCCTCTCCCTTCCATCAACTGGCCGAGGTCGTTGAAGGGCCGCCACCGATCTTGACTCAAGACAAACTACCGTCCGACTACACCCTCTCCTACATTCTCTTCGTGAATCTATGGTGAGTCTAATTATGGTCTATGGTGACACATCGTCAGATTTCGATTTTCAAATGTATCATTCGGCGTTGTTCATCTGGGCAAGCAGGGAGGGATGTCAGCTCCGATTTCAAAGTATCTTGGCTCAAGGGCTATACTCTTCGATGATCTTGGTCAATTTCCATTGAGCTCGGCTCAGAATATTACATCAAAATTCCAAAACAAATTTTTTTCAGCCTCGCGAAAGAGCAGCAGTCACGGCCGAAGTATCACGACCTGGAGGCTCACTCCTTCTATAAAAAGTTGGTAAATCTGCCCTATCAGATCGTAGTTATTAAAAAAGTATGAATTCCGAGTTACAAAACTGTGAATAGCCCCTGCAGAATATTTATATGTTCAGTTTCAGATACAAAACAATGATCGATGACCCGGAAACTCTTCGAAATATTGGAGATTTCGTGACACATGTCATCGACGAGCTGAAGAAAGATGGACCGATTTCCCTCTACCCCCGCTGAAATTCTGCCGTCTCCTAGCTCTCAGTGTCTAAATAATCAAAATTTTGATAGAATCATATACGCTTACTCAAAGGACTGTTAGACGAGTAACCCATACAGTATAGCACAGAAACCTGTTGAAATAACAAGTCGAGATATATATGCATCAAATGAATGACAGCTTGTACGATTGTGTCATCTACCGTAAATCTACACATTCTCATCGTCTCTTCTCGAAACGATCGTATTGTGCGTTCCTCTATCCCCCCTTTCTTAGCAGCTTCACTTCATACTTTGATCTCGTTGTCATGCCCACATTTATGTTCAGATTGCCTCGTAGTGGTCACTTTGCGATACCCCCTCGTATTAGCCGTCCAATTCCCAGTAGCATTCATACTGATTCTGAAGATCCTGATAGTCGCTTCTATTCGTGTGACGGTTAACGGTTTCCTCTCGCCCAATCAGTTTCTTTTTCTTCTTGAAAATTATCACGCTACCTCTTTCATGGTTCCGAGTTGTGTTCTTCTCCGCGATAAATACGTGATTGTATACATCCAGAAAGATTTCAAAATACATGAAAAATGTTGGGGTCTCGATAGTTCGGTATTCACTTCGAAGCTGCATGTCGGGCCGACTCGGGCGCTTTTTTTGTTCGAAAAACGTCTCAGGGAAAATATTTTCCGAGTTGATTGGAATGCCCTTTTTTGTTGAATTGGTATCTCTGTATGCAGCAAGGAGGCGGAGCTTCCAGTGGCGCTGCCTTCCTTTTATTAGAGTGATCCGCCCTTGTTTTGTGATTCTTCGCGGATGTTAAAATTCGTTGCTCTGACCGTCCTCCTCCTCTGCAATGCTCTTCATTCTACTCCTGTGCTTTTCTGTGAGTCAGAGGGCATTCGTATCCGATAGATTCCATGGTCTTGGAGTATTCCGACATATCATAATGGAGCTATCTACTAACATCGTATTTCAATTGAAATGTATCCGATATTTGCCATAAAAAAAATTAGGACAAAAATCACATCGAGAAGCGTTTCCAGCAGCGGCGTCGGGATCGCTCGAGTGCTCTTCCTCCGCCCTCCCGGCATCCGCTCCAGGTACGCCTCCGCCTGCGACCCCATCGGTGTCGGCTGTGCTGCGCCGTCTGATTCAACAACAGACCATGCCCGTCCGGTGTCAGTTCCTCATATTTTCGTTATTTCTCCCATGTTCTTGATTTCGTGAAATGCTCCTTTGGCCGAGATAAATAGACAATCAATGAATCGCGAGAAGTCGATGAAATAGTGAAATAGTCACTAAAATGAATAGACATAAATTGCAGACAAGCGCTTCATGACTCCGTCGCAGCTCCGGGATTTTGACCGGAGACAGTACCTGAAGGCTCAGCACTGGAAGTGGAACTCTGATCTAGGACTATCATTCCACTTTGAGGACACTTTGAGTACATCGCCCGATAGTAGAGCATCGCAAATACAGCGCATAAATATCACGTCGTGTACCAAGATTACTCGCTCTCTCACGTTAGGAATCTACGACAATCTCTTTCATACAGTGTTGTTCGTATTCTGACTTCATACTCTTCCCCCCCCCTCCCGATTAAACAGAGGCATTGTCCAGCATATATTCCGTTCATTATATCTGTATTAGTGTTATCTTCACATGCTTTAAGCGAGGTGACTAAAAGTAACGATAAAACTAACTGCGAATTAATCAGACCAGGAATGTTAGCAGTTTCGACAGAAGAATATGACAACCAATCACACCGTCGCAAAAAGGCAGAAATTATTGATTTCAAACCATTGGAGTACATCTTGCTAAGATCGTAAAACAAAGCAAATACGTTTATTTTCGGTTAAAGAATCTATTTGGAGGCGTTCATCCCATCACTATCTTTATTATTAGATCGAAGAGACATACGGTATCACTGTCCCGCTCAGACCAACTATTTGTGCCTTAGACAGCACTCTGTGTCATTTTCACCACTCATCGGCTTATCTAGTGTGCGAACTGAAGCCAATTTGTCTGAAACCACAAGATTTCCCCACCCCCTCTAATGGGAGAAAATAGTAGGATGTGAATTAGGGATGTCGTTTCGGTTCCGGTTAAACCGAAATTTTACCTAAGATTTTCGGTTTAACCGAATTTTTTTTACTAAGTTTTCGGTTTCTGTGGAAATTTTCGGTTTAACCGAAAATTTCGCTTTTTGTTCGGTTTTGGACTCATATCTCGCTTCAAAATCATCGGAGAACCTCGGGAGAAGTGTCATTCCACCTCCCATGCGAAGATTGATGTGGTGTTAGTTCTCAGGAAATGGCGCTGGAAAAAGTAAAAGGGGTGTTAGTTTTCTCGGAAATGTTTTTGGAAAAAGCAAAACATTTGAATTCCCGCACTTTTGTATCTCGGTCCCCAGTGGAGCTAGAGACTTGAAAATTGTTTTATGAGGTTTATGGACCCTCTGAACATCGTAACCAAAATTTCAAGTCTCTATCTCTACAGGGAATCAAGATATGAAATTGCGGGAATTCAAATTTGACGCCTTTTCCAGCTTGGAAAAAGCACTGGAAAAAGCATAACATATGAATTCCCGCAATTTTATATCTCAATTTCCTGTAGAGATAGAGACTTGAAATTTTGGTTACCATGTTCAGAGGGTCCATAAACCTCATAAAACAATTTTCAAGTCTCTAGCTCCACTGGGGACCGAGATACAAAAGTGCGGGAATTCAAATGTTTTGCTTTTTCCAAAAACATTTCCGAGAAAACTAACACCTCTTTTACTTTTGTCCAAAACCAAAACCGAACCGAAAATTTAACCGAAAATTTTCCAGTACCATTTCCTGAGAACTAACACCACATTACAAATTTTGAGATTTCGTAATCACTATGAAATCGCTACGTTTTCGCTCATAACTCGCTTCAAAATCATCGGAGAGACTTGGGAAAGGTACACAACGAGTTCCCATGCAAAGATTAACAAATTTGAGATTTCGTCATCATTACATATTTTTTCACATTTTCACGTTTTGGCTCATAACTCGCTTCAAAATGATAGTATTGTGCGATTTTCAGTACCATTCGAACCGCCTCGACGAGCTTTAACAAATGATACTGGACTTGGCTTCAGGTGATCATTTTGAAGCGAGATATGAGCGAAAATATGGAAATTACGTAATGATGACGTAATTTCAAATTTGTTAATCTTTGCATGGGAAGTCGTTGTGTACCTTTCTCAAGTCTCTCCGATGATTTTGAAGCGAGTTATGAGCGAAAACGTGACGATTTCATAGTGATTATGAAATCTCAAAATTTGTAAAACTTTACATGGGAGGTGGAGACTGACACTTCTCCCGAGGTTCTCCGATGATTTTGAAGCGAGATATGAGTCCAAAACCGAACCGAAAATTTAACCGAAAATTTTGTACAGGAAATTTCAGAAAACAGAAATTTCATCGCGCCTGTAGAAAAAATTTCGGTTAAACCGAAACCGAAACCGAAATGACATCCCTAATGTGAATAGCCATGATATAAAGCTCTGTGCTTCTCCTACAAAATGCAAATGTTTCTGACTAAACCAGAGCAAAGTTGGGCATTGCGATGAGAATGCATGTTCAGTTGTGTATTCTCACTAAAACCACCTATTAACAACACACCACCAATGTATTATTATGGGGAGATTTATCACACGTTTCAGACCGGCACAACCTAAGATATCGATTAGTTATCGACTATCGTCCTCATGATCTTCGTAATCTCGTAATCCGTCCAATCGTACTTGCAGCGTTACGGTAGGAACCTGCAATCGATTGATTGGCTTTTAAGATTGACGTATAATCGGGTACTGTAGGTCAATAGGATTACGGTAGGGAGGGGTGCGATACACGTGATTTCATTGTTTTGAGTTTATATTAAAACGAGAGACAGGAGAGACTGCTGAGTTTATATTGTTAGTGAATGAAGAAGAGACAGAGTCAATAGCCAAAGTGATGGAGGCAGGGCTACATGTGAATTTTGATGCGGATGGCACGACTGATAGAGGTGATCATACGTTTCCTTTTTGTCAGACATAATCACATTTGATTTTGACAGATTCTATTAATCTTTCAATGATAGTCAGTGGATATGCGAAAGAAGCTCTAGTGAGTGCAATTGTTTATCGTCTCATTTAATGATGACAAATCGGCGTCTGACTCTCCTCATTTCGTGTGATCTCTCGTTTCTCTGATCGACAAGAGACATGCTAAAAGAGTAGAATCTATGCCTATTTTTCATCAATAGTCTCACTATTTCCAATCAAGATTCATATCGTATCTGGATTACTAGCGCTTCTCCCAGTTCTTCTTCTAATGCGTTTATCGATAAATAACAAGGAAATTCACAGAGAAAATGTACGTAAATAAGGGTGACGGTACTGGTTAGTTGAAAATCTCGTTTCACAGCCCACGTTTGGGAACCAAGAGGAGAAAGGGATCAATTTCGATGTCCTTTTCCCGCTCGGTTCCCAATTTGTAAAACATGATTTTCAACCTATATGAGTTGAGCCTAACCAAAATCTGTTCAGCCATTCTTCTTCCTTCTATACTTCACATCATTCTGCTCTATAGTCCGTACTGCGGAGTATCTGTACTATCTGAAATTTATAGGGTGCGACGAACAAGTTCATAAATTTGTAATTTATAATTTTAGGACGACCATTTCTCGCAACTTTTGCACTGTTCTTGCGCATACTTACTACACCGCCGAAGTTCTTCCTCAGCAGATGCAAATGGTAATTATCGTCGTTTTCTTCTCCATGAAGTGAATTGGAAAAATTGCTGCAAATGTTCCCATCGGTTCAAGATAAGAAGCATATCTTCAGATTGTCATTGTCAACATGTATTCTGAAAAATTCCGTGGACGGTCACTCAAATCACGAATTCTCTGGTCTTCTGCAGGAAGTGTTGTCGGCGTGGCGGTACTTTTTATTATTATTTTTTATATTTATTTATTTATTTATTTAGCTGAACTCGAGAACAGATTAGAGCATTCCAGATACTTCTCAATACAGTGCAATTCTTCATTGGAGCGCGCTCTCCAAGTTTCCATTGTCTGCCCTTCAACATTAACTACAGCCTCAATGATGTATCGGTTCTATTTGATATCTAAAGAATCATCCGTTCAGTTGTACCATCATCTTGGATACGCGATCCTTTTTGCAAATGTCGGCATGACTGCACATCTTGTGTTCGGAAAACCAGGATCTCCAGGAGGTCGAGCAGACTGAAGATGTAGGCGTTAAATAAAATATTCATTTAGTGCCAAATTTGTGCGAGAAAACTCGCCGTTCAATGCATCAATCTCTATTTGTACACTCATCCTGCTCTCTGGGAGCAATGCTTCCCCATGCAGTCTATGCGCATGCATACGGTTAGTGATTAGTAGTCATTGACTCTTTATTTCGCGCGCTCTCTCGCATCTCTGACCGGCGAGAGAGTGGGCGAATAAACGAGAGTCGAATGGGCATCACTAGCGATTATCAAGTGTATTTTGCCAGCTTTCTCGAATTTTTTCAATTTTTTTTCCAGAATATCCCTTCTTCCTGTTGAGTTTCACTGTGAATTTATACGAATACTTTCACACGCTCTCCGCCGGAATCCTGGCATCTGTCTTCATCATTGTAATGCCGTTCCTGCGCTCATCTATTGTCGAATCAATTAGTCAACTAAGCGAGAGATGCCTCAGGGCATTGAGAAGATGAGTGAAAAACATCGTTGGAACCTTCAATTAATTCTTCATAAGCAATAAATAATCATCAATCCCAAATATTATGCCTTTGCAGACGATTTCTTGCTGATTTTGGGGATGTACTATGAGCTAATAGTTCTTCATCTCTCGGACGCTTTATTTTTAATGACATCTTTTTATTCATTTATATTTGAACGATATTGAAACTTGAAGTAGGTGTAAACGAGCAGCTGAAAGCAACAATAAAAGTCGAAGGGAAAGGTCAGAAAAATGCGCACATTGCCTAAGTTGCGATATCCACGCGGCCTCCTTCATTTGGCCTATAAATTGCCTGCACTCGCTTGGCGTACTGATAGAAATAATTATAGAAAGATGATAAGTGAAATATAAGACCTGTTCCATTCGCCTGTTCTCTCTCATGTTCTCGAGCACCCGAATGAGACAAAGAAGGGTGCCGATCGCAATAACCACGGCGAAGACGATTAAACCGTAGATACTGAAATCGACCGGTCGATATCACGACATTTTACCGCCAAAACTAAATTCAAACGTTTGCAACAAGATCATGTATTTTTAACGGCTACGGCTCCCGTCTCAATTTCTGGCAACTTGCCAATTTCTCTCTTTCTCGCTCATCTTTTTATCTCACTCGCCGCCTGTGGAATCCCGTGGACTCTTTATATGAGGCCGTTTATGATAGGATCAACAAGGGTCTGGAACAGGTAAAAAATAACATAAGCTCAAAAGTAGGACCTAAGGATAATTTTTGATTCTGAATCGTCCTATGGAGTCCGTTTTTCGATCTGAGCCTTCTGAATCCCTATACGACACGACGTCAAAATCTCCAAAATTTGTTTCTGTGATAAAATCTTGTCGGAGAAGGGCAAAATTGGCCGAAATCTCGCGTCCCCGACCAGAATTTAATTCTCTACAAAATGAAATAAAGAACGGGGCGCTATCTCAATCCGTTTCCGAGAAAAATGCGAGATAACGAATTTTGATATGAGAGATCATGAAAACTTGAACGAAAAAAGTTAACAGCAAAAAACGCAGGCTCGCGGCACGCGGCCCAGATTTTTTAAAAATCAAAAATCGAAACGGATTGAGAGAGCGCCCCGTTCTTTATTTCATTTTGTAGAGAATTAAATTCTGGTCGGGTTCGCGATATTTCGGCCAATTTTGCCCTTCTCCGACAAGATTTTATCACAGAAACAAATTTTGGAGATTTTGACGTCGTGTCGTACCGGGATTCAGAAGGCTCATATCGAAAAACGGACACCATAGATCGATTCAGAATCAAAAGTTACCCTTAGGGCCAACTTGAGCATATTCTTTTTTACCTGTTCCAGACTTCTGTGGGACCCTTGTTGATCATATCGCAAACGGCCTCATATTGTTGTTGAACAGGCGAAATGGAGAACGGGGGCCACTCACAGTCCAGTGTTTCGCTTGTAAGTACAACACTCGAGCTCGCAGCAGTGCTCACCCTTGTTGCAGAGCCAGTTCAGAATGGTGAGCTTGCTGAGCAAATTTGTGTGATGTTTGAAATTGATAATAACCAACTGATTCGCATATTCGGATGGTACATCTTCCAAGTCCAATTCCGAGAGGTTACGAGCGCATCTAAATACCGAGTAAATACACAAAGCAGACGAATAATTCACCGAATCTTCTCTTTGCACGAAATGAGACTCGAATCTATCACGAGGTCGATCGAGCTACAGTCCACATCATAGGCCTCCTTGCGCTGTGAAGTGTCGCTCGATAGATGATAATTGATCTTCTCAATGCTGTAATCGTTGAGCATATCGGCACTCATGCATACCAAAATTTATAGAGAAAAATGGTTGGCGACGGGGCTCGATTGAGAGAAACTGCCTATGAGTCTATTACGATTATGAAAATATAACAATTTAGAACATGCCTGAAGGTTTCCAGAATGCTCCCATTGACGTCAGGTGAAAATATGTGAAGAGCGGTTGAGATCATTTCTGATTTGATTGTTGGCTTGTCTTTCTTCTTTCCAGAGCCGCTAAAATCCCACATTTTTTGCCAGAAATTATGTCTAACTCACAGATAATTCTCCTGTCGGCGATCCCGACCAGATCGCATGAACCCTTGACGTAAAAGGTCATATCATTTTCCCTCCTCTCCCTTGCCCGAGGAGTGTGACCCCTCTTTTCTCTCTAGCGTGTTTGTTTGTTTACTAGCCCCCCCCCCTTTTCTCCCACTCTTCTCTTGTTTATTTGATCTTTGGTCTCTGTTCTTCAACCATTCCACCCAAAAAGAGGGCCTCGACGATGTCGGCGGGTTCTAGTCCTGCGGCTAAGAAACAGGGTGGCACGCTCAGTAACATGGTCGTGTCCGCCCTCGCTCTTTCCCTGGAGGACGCCCCGTCCGGTGTCGACGAGGAAAAGTGGAAGACAGTCACTGGTCTGCTCTCCTCATTGGCGAAAGCTCTCGAGCAGGTCGCCGGACAGTCCAGTGGCAGTCTCTCCCTCCTCTCTCCACCTTCCTCTTCCTCTCCCCACTTCTCATTCCCCTCGACCTCGCACACTCTCCCCATTTCCCACACTCTCTCGTCTGTCCCCTCAGCTTCCTCTCCTTTCCTCCTCCCTTCCTCTTCCCTTCCCTCAGCTGTGGACCCGTTCGAGTTGCATCTGAGGCAAAGATCCCTTGTCGTTGCCGGCCTTCCGGAACCTGACGTCAGTCTGGGTATGGAGGAAAGGTGCGAGGCTGATAGAAGGGGCGTGGCCCGACTTCTCAGTCATCTCAAGGTTGATGCTATGCCAAATCAGATCTTCCGAATGGGTAAACAGTCGGATCGCCCCCGTCTCCTTACACTTGTGATGCCCGCCCGCTCTTTTGTATTCACGGCTCTTAAAAATGCCTCCACTCTCAGAGGTAACTCTGAGTTTGAGGGCATATACATTCACCAGTCCATGAGTAGGGAAGAGTTGGCGAGGCATCAGGAGATGAGAGCGGAGGTTAGGGAATGGCGTGCTAAGGATTCCTCCTCTCCATTCGTTGTCTATCGAGGTGAAATCTGGCATAAGGGGGACATTCCCTCTCGTGTCCGCACGCGACTCCCGAACCAGGGAAACTAATTGCTGATACACCCCTAGTCCATCCATTGAGTCGTCCATCCTATCCTTGTTCTGCCTCTCCTTTCTCTCCACTCTCTCCCTCCATTCCTTTCTTGAAGTGTTTGATGTTCAACGCCAGATCTCTCTGTAATAAGTTGCCCGATCTACACTGTATCTTATCAATTGACCGTCCCGATGTCCTCTTTATCTCTGAATCCTGGCTCACAACTCGCATTGTTGACTCCGAAATTCTCTTATCGTATCCCTACCGTATCTATCGAGCAGATCGCGCTAGACGAGGTGGTGGTGTGCGTGTAATCATTCGTGATCACATTCCTTGTTCTCGCTTATCTCTCCCATCCACTGTCTCGTCTGACGTTGTCTGTCTCGATCTCTTTCCCCCTCTTGGTCTCTCTTCCATTCGAATCATTCTTGCTTACCGTCCCCCCAACACTGTATCTACTGACAACTTTGCTTTGTTCGACCTACTATCCATTCTTTCTTCGTGTGATAAGTCCGTTGTTCTTACTGGTGACCTAAACTTGCACATTGATTGGTCTAATCCTTCTCTTGCCACTGGACAATCAGTTTCTCTCGTTGATTTCGCTTCTTCCCTTTCTCTTCACCAAATTGTTTCCTCCCCCACTCTAGGTTCCAACTTTCTCGACATTATCCTTGCTCCCCCTGACCTCATCTCTCACTGTGTTGTCTCCTCTCCCTTCAAGGACTCTGACCACTCCAGTGTCACATTCCATCTTTCCTGGCCTTTCGTTGTTCCGATTTCCATTCCTTCTTTTGATTTCCGTAAGACTGATTTCATTGGTCTTAACTCGACTCTCTCCAGCACCGATTGGTCTTTGATCTTTGATAATTTCTCTGATATTTCCCATATGTACTCTCAGTTTGTTGACTATCTCACTCACCTATTCACTTCCTTTGTCCCTTTCAAGAAGGAATTCCTTCCATTCGAGAACTACCCTCCTCATATCAAATCTCTCCTTAATCATAAACGTTGTCTCTTTAATAAGCTCTCCTTTGCTCCTGTTTGATCCCAATTCGTTATTGTGTCATCTAAGCTTGATTCTGAGATAAGGAAGTTCATTCGTAACAAGGAAAACAAGCTTTTATCAGGCAATCGCAGCCGTTCCTGTTACCGTTACATCTCGACTCGATTTAAACCTCGTTCCTCAATTGCCCCCTCTCTATTAGACCCTCATGGTAATACTCTAATCAATGACTCTGATAAGGCAGAAGCGTTTGCTTCTTACTTTGAATCTGTTTTCATTGCTGATGATGGTCTTCTCCCTCATTGCCCCCTCACCATTCCTCAATCCATGCCTATCTCTATTATTCTCCCAATGGATATTGCATACCATCTTAGACGCGTTTCTGATTCTTGTTCACTTCCTTCCGATGGTATTCCGTCTGTTATTTTTAAGAAGTGTTATTTGTCTCTATCTGAACCACTTGCTCGCATAATGAACTACAGTTTGATGCTTGGCCAAGTCCCTTCTCTTTGGAAGCTTTCCTTTGTTGTTCCCATTCCTAAAGTCTCTTCTCCTTCCTCTTTGTCAGACTTCCGCCCTATCTCGCTCACTCCCATTCCTAGTAAAGTTATGGAACGAATTATTAAACCTAAGCTTGTTCATTCTTCATTCATTCACCCCGACAACTTGAAATCGAAGATCCCACTCCCTCCCTAACGAAGCTACCATCCTGCAGGCCCAGTGCCTTGAGGGCAGGATAAAATCTGTATCTGTAATCTGTAAGCTTGTTCGTTGGTGTGAAATCCATTATATTATTCCTTCTGAGCAACACGGATTCGTCTTTGGTAAGTCCACTGTTTCTCAACTTCTTGATTGCACTCAGTCTTGGCGTGAATCTCTTGATAGAAATCATTGTGTTGACGTCGTTTATGTTGATCTAGCTAAGGCATTTGATACGGTTTCTCACTCTAAACTTCTCCATAAATTAAATTGCCTAGGTATTCGCGGTTGTTTATTTAATTGGATTTCCGATTTCTTGCTCGATTGTCGCTTATTAGTGAAAGTTGGCACCTCTTTCTCTTCTGAGAGATTGGTTCTCAGCGGAATCCCACAAGGCAGCGTATTAGGTCCTCTCCTCTTTCTTATCTATCTTTTCGATCTACCCGGGGCTCTTTCTCCATTTCCTCTAGTCAACTTTCGTCTTTTTGCTGATGACATGAAGCTGTACATCACTCATAAACCTAACGAGCTTCCATCTATCCCGGCTCAACTTCAACAAAGGTTACAGGGTATCCTAGAATACTGCGAAACTTGGCAGTTATCGGTTGCTGAAAAGAAATGCACCGCCCTTTACATAGGTAAAAACAATCCCCTCAACCCATACTCTATCAACCCTTATCATCTCCCTCTCCCATCCAGTCTCTACCCCCGATCCAGTTCGTGATTTAGGAGTTTACATTGATCCCTCACTCTCCTTCTTACCTCATATCGACATCATTTGTAAGAAAGCTAATATGCTTACTTATCTTCTGTTTAGATCTGTTTCTTGTACATCTAGTGACCCCTATATACGTGCTTATCGTTCATTCATTGTCCCTATTCTAGAGTACGCTTCCCCTGTTTGGTCTCCTTCAGCTAAAGGACCAATTAGGCAATTAGAAAGATGTCAGCATCTATTCACCCGATTGTTGCATTACCGTACTTCTTTTCGTATTTCATCTCCACCTTGTTATGATCAGAGACTAGTTTCTGCTAATTTGCGATCTTTGTATCTTCGCCGAGTTGTATCTGATATTATCTTCTCTCTCAAGATTATTAATGGAATTGTTGATCTACCTATGTCTCACTTTTATTCTTTTCGTAATGTATCCTCTAGACACAACGCATTTTCCCTTCACATCCCCATTGCTCGTAGAGAGAATTTGAGATCCTCATTTTCGCATCGATCTATCCGCTTCCTTTGTAAGATTCACCGCATAGTTGACCCTAAGTTGTCGTTACCCACAATTAAGCTCCGCTCGCTATCTAATCCCCACACCGCCCGTATTCTCCAATTAGATATACCCAATCTGTAGGTCCCACTTTTGCTCTAAATCCATAAGATATAAATGGATTGAACGGTCCCCTTCCCGTTCTGAGGCATCGTCCATCTCACCATTCAAGAGCATCTGTGAGAGTGACCAACTTTAATCTCTCGTCTCTCCATTCCTTTCCCTCTTCCTTTCCCTCTCCGCCTCTCTCACCCCCTCTTATTCTTTCAATCTGTATATGTTATTTCACATGCTGTCACACCCGTTGGGGTGTATCAATAAAAAATTTTTTTTTAAATCTACGATAATATTACGATATTCTAACTTACCTTCGACTTGGACAGAGATGCAGACAAGTAATAGAAGAGCTTTCATGCTGAGTTGTCTAGATGATGCGACGAGCGAGGGGCAATACAAAAAGGGAAAGAGGGAAGAAGAAGCCCACGTCAGGTCGTCAATGGAGATGGAGAAGGAGCCACTATGAACCAGGGATATAATTTCGGTTTTGACTCTCTCCATTCCGCACACTATCTCGTTTCTCTGACAGGCGATAGAGTGTGCAGAATGAAGAGAGTCGAAAACAAAAATGATATCACTACTGTGGACAACCCCTCTTTTTTTTTTTTTTTCTAAGTGTTACGGAGGGCAGTTGCAATTGAATTAGTATATTTATCAGATTACATGATGGATTATGATATTAGATGCATTATTATTTTTATTTATATTTAAATTTAATTAGGGGATGCAAGTGCAGGTGAATCCATTGGCTGCCGGTGTGCCAGGCACGAAGAACGTCTCTGTGGCAGTTCCAGTGACCCTGCAAATAATTATGAAACTCACCTTTTCAAACAAAACTAAACCATTAAAGTAGCAACAAAACATCAAATTGTTTTTGTATATATTTTCAGTTGGCTCACTTGGAATCCGGAGCGATAGTCGGGGCTTTAGTGTTATCGGCATACAAACCTACAGTGCAGCCGTTCTTAGCCCTCACGCGACCGAGCTGGAAATAGACGCAGGCATTAGGCTTGTTGTAAGTGGAAGTGTATACCTTTAATAATGATAATAATAATAATAAAATCAAAAATAAAAGTTCAAATCAGAATGTACCTTTGCTCCGGCAGGGTAAACTATTTTATTCATAACAGCCGGGTTGGCCTTATCCGCTTCCATGTTCAGCGTCATTTCCTTTGTTGAATCCACGGTCGAATAGACAGCGCAATCTTTGGTCGGCGTCTGTGATGGTAGAATATCAGAGCTATCATGTGTTTTAACGAAAAACTCAAGCCTTCAGAAAGATTTGCATACCTTGACTATCAAAATTCGGGAAACAGTGATAAGTACTGTAATATTTTAGACGAAGCTCACAATTTCGGCCTTGCAGGTCTTTTCGCAGAACTTCTTCTTGTCATCTGCTGTCAACTTCGATGACGTGCAGAAGTTAGTCTCGCCGTCTCTTTTGTTCCATTTCTCACAGCTAAAATAAGTACGATTTATTAATATGCAGTATGCTCACTCGACGCTTGTAAGTGATGGAATACCGCATTGAATGAAACCAGGTCGGATAATAATAGCGGTCATAGCTTGCAAACCCATCTAGCTCTCTCGCCTCAAGTGATCGTTTCTCACTGCGGAGCATCTCATCGAGTTCATTTATTTTTACTAATAGCTTTGGAGCTCACTTCTTGTTCGTATCCTCCCCCGGGGAGAAGACCTTTTTGGTGGTTGCTGTTCCTCCTGCAGTTACGCCTGTGCCCGGCGTCGGGTTACAGCCGCTCTCGTTACCGCACGCGAACGGACAGGACTGCGCCAGGATGGCCTTGGTGTAGGCCGGATTGGTGCACATCCCGTTGTGCTTCCAGCTCGCACAGCTAAAATGTGCCTATTTAAAAGTTATTTTGTTTGAGTTTCCGGAAATTGATAGAAGCATGCTTGATGATCATGATAGTTTTTTTTGAATAGCAACATTTCATGGTGAAAGGTCTTTTTATGCAGTGAAACTGACTTTGGATGGTCGGATTTGGCGCATTGACTGGCGGCGCCGGAAATGAGAAGATATAAGGAGATGGCAGTTAGGAGCATTTCGAAAACGATGATAGCTTCCGTTCCCCATTTTTCCTTAAATACTCGACCGATCTCGATCGCCCCAGGCATATCCAGCTGTGCGGTGTGATCTAGGGATGCAATTTCGGGTTCGTATCTCTCCATTCCGCGCACTATCTCGCTCTCGCTGGTCAGAGAAACTATAGAGTGCGTAGAATGAGGAGAGTCGAAACGACATCACGAGTCTGACCGTTCAGTTTGGTCAGATGTGGTGGACCGGAGTGTCTTCGAAGGAAAAAGTGCTCGCAAACTATTCGAGCCCTTTCTTCACACCCTTTCAATCGGCTGAGCAAAGAGTTCGCACAGTGAGACGCTAAACTGCAAATTCAGTGGACTGTAGGAGAAGCTTCTCTGTTAGAATTTATTCGAAAGCACTTTTGAAGTCGATCAAGAAGCTTTGTACTAAAACAAACACGCAGATTAACTAAAAGTATGGGTAGCAATTGAGTGAAGAAACAATAGTTGAAGTAATAGAGAAAGCACTGACCATATTTGTCAGATAATTTCTTGAAAAAATCGAGCAGTATATTTGTTAGATACTAACTAAAATTTGTGAAGTGAACATTCTTTAAAGAAGAGTTTTGCAAAGCAAGTCTGATGGAGTTGCACAATGGTATATTTTAAACAGGCTCCTTCAACAACGGGAATAATGACAATTATTGCAAGCTCAATGACATAAATCTTGTTTAAGAGATGTTCAAGAGATTAGCGAGAAGGTGAGAAGACCTGTCTTTTTTTGATCATTCTCTTCGATCGCTCAGCCTCTCCTCCTCTCACCAATTCCACGTAGTTATCATGCTCTCCGTCACTCATCATCTCCTCTTTCATCTCGATTATCGGTTTCTCGTCAGCACTGAATATAAAAATATCTTTAAAAAAAGATTTGTAAACAATCAATTTATTAAGTTATTATACGGAAATATTATTAATTAATTGTACGTAATTCATAATGATAAAACCTCGGATCAGGAATGACATCAGGAAGATCGACGTCTTCTTGCTCTTCGTCTGATGGATCACGAGAAGTTCTGAAAGGGGGGGGGGGGGGTGGAAGCCGTAAAGCTAATCCAATTCTTTCAAGTTGAATTATGCAACTAAAACGCCCGAATGAAATAAAAAATACTCGAATCAGCAAAATATTGTGAGTTTTTTATAGGTATTTTATATTACTTTTTAAAGTGATTATTAGGAATGCATAACCCACCTCGGCTGTAGTACGAGTCCGGAACTAGTGGACGGACCAGCTCGCTCTTCCTCGAGATACTCCGGTACATCTTCGAGTCCCGATCCAGTCCCAGAGGTCTCCAGCTTATCATCCTCCTCCACAACTTCCGTCTCAGTTTCCTCCTTCTCCTCTCGTTCCTCGTTCTTATTACCCTCAACCGCTACATCTGTCTTCTCATTCCATTCACTTTCCTCCTCCTGCTCCACTATCTCAGCAGCTTCCTGCACTTCGTCCAATGCTTCCTCTTCCTTATCTTCAGATGCCAGATCTTCATTCTCTACCATTTCAGGTGTGCTATTCTCTTCTTCTTTCTCCTCAGTCTCATACACTAGCATCTCACCACGCACCTCTTTTTCCTCAATAGTTTCCTTGGAAATTCTGCCGGATGAACTCAAGGAGTCGCTCGCTCCACTTGTCTCTTCGGTTAATTCATCATCTTTGTTATCATCAACCGCCTCGTCCACATTCACCACTTCCTCCTTCTCTTCGGGAACATCGTTTACCTCTTCTATATCCTCTTTTTCTTTCTCTTCTCCTTCCATCTCCATCAATTGTTCACTCTTCTCTCTTTCTGCAGCGATATCTTCTTTCTCTTTCTCTTCTTCTTCCATCCCCTTCATATGTTCACTCTTCTCTCTTTCTCCTTCCTTCTCATTGAATTCGTCACTCCTTCTCTTTTTCTCCACAATCTCTCTCATCAACATCTCCATCTTTTCGATCTTCTTGCCCTTCGTTTCCTGGTCGATCGTGGGAGCCGCAATAACCGATGGCGGGCTGTTGAAAACGGAGCCAGCAGGAGGAGAATCGTCTGAAATCGAGATTGTTTCGATTAGAATAAATGACAAAGAGAGGTTTCACGCCTTCTGACAGAGCTTATTCAACTAGTGTAACACGACCTCATCACTGATTTTTTAAATCCTGAAATTGAGGATAGATACTTACCTTTCGTGGTCTTGATCGTCTTGACCGGTCCTCTCTTTTTCTTTGGTTTTGGTCCTCTCTTTTTCTTGATTACATTGATCTCACAATCAGGAGCGTCGCGGACGATCTTCTCGGGGCGCTCGGCCTTCCGCCGTCGGGCCTCATCTATTTGATTTCATTTAATATTATTCTCATTTATACATATCAGATCGTTTAGATGATAACAAAAGTATGTAGAAGTCAAGTTTTATATATTTTTTTAAAAACTATAGTGATTTCTCGAATTAGATCTATGGGATCGAACAGAGTATGCTAGAGCGAATTTCAAATCCAGTTAAATAATCGTCGAAAACCTCAAAAAGTGTGCTCTCACTCTTGCTCTTGTCTCTCCTCTCAAGAATCGGCGGCCTCTGGCAGGTAGTTTCGCAGTTTCGAAGCACGATGATCTCTTCTTCATCTTCCGAAAGCACTGCAATAATAGAGGCATGGTACATAATTGAATACATAATTGAGACCTGATGATCGATCAGTCACTGACCAGGCTCTCTTCATTCAGTACACTATCTCGCCTGTTAGAGAAACGAGAGAGTGTGCAGAATGAAGAGAGTCGATAACCGAAACAAAATCAATAACTGACCAGTGCCTATCTCCATTCCGATGACCACGACACGGGGATTCTCGTTCTCGTCGATAGCGGCGTCCTAGAAACGGGTTTTTATGGCATATTATTAGACAAAGGATGTTACACCAACCCATTGTACGCAAATTACGAGTTGGATTTTCCAAGAAAAAAAAAACAAATAATGCAAATGTGCCAATTAGGGGAGTCAAACGATAGCTCTCGCTGAGATAAAGAGAAAATGTCTAGTAGTCCACGTTCTGAAAATCGACGGTTTTCGAGTTATCAGGAAAATAATGCATTCAGACATCGCCTGACGGGAAATGAGTGACGATTTTTTCCAGACCGCTTGAAACGTTTTGTCTGATAACTCGAAAACAGTCGATTTTCAGAACTTGGACTGCCAGACCTATTATCTTTATCTCAGCGAGAGCTATCGTTTGACTCCCCAAATTCGCACATTTGCATGATTTGAAGACAAAAATCACTCCCAGAGCGAGTTTTGAGAATAATTTCGACAAATCCGGGTTCAGCCCTCTGAGTAGCACTATCGGGAAGCCAGTTTGATGACTAATGGAATATGAAAGGACCTCAATTAGGGGATGGAGAATCAGATTCAAAAATAAAATCCGTACTTTTAAGAGGAAAATTTCGAGTTAAATTTACTTTTATACCGGAAAATTTGAATTTTTAGACTAAACACATCGAATACGGTATTGTAGACCGTACCTTTAGTTGTGTTATTTGTAGATCTTGGAAAGACGGATCGATGGGAAAAATCGGACTCTTTAGCTCAAAAACTGACCGAGTAAGAGCCTTTCAAAAGGTAGGTCACCAACTCTGCTCAATATGCAAATTTGGCAAAATGAACTAGCTAGGCGTTCTCCCCGTCCTTACTTTAGTCAGTAACATTAGTGTCGTAGAAATCCGAGTCACAAATTTGTTGTGTTGTATTCAACGTTCCTATAAAATTACAGAAAATCCGTGTTATAGTGCATAAAAAACTTCTATAGTACTCACCTTCTTTCCATCGACTGGATAGTCATCTAGTCGGTACGACTTCAATGAAGTCTCTGCTTTTTGTGAAAGATAGCAAGCGGCAGAAGTTGAAGGGCGCTCTTCTGTCTCATCATCATCTTTATTTCTCGTTTCCAGCTGCTCATTCGCCTCGACTGTTTCCTCAGTCTCCTCCTCCGGCGTGTCTGCGCTCTCCATACTGGTATCCATCTCTTCTGGTTCATCTCTGGTATTATCCTCCATTATCTTATCAATGTCCTCTTCTTTCTGCTCAGTCTCCTCAAGAATCTGGTCTTCAGTGGCCTCATCATAATCTGCCATCGTCTCTCCAATATCCTCTTCCTTGACATCCTTCTTCTCATCAGTCTCCTCAATATTCTCCCCGATCGATGTTCGTTTGCTCTTTGCGCACTCATCTGCAGCAACAGCGATCCACTCCCCGTCAACCTGAAAAAACATATATTTTTTACTCTTTGGTTTCATTTATTTTTAGGAATAATTATTCGTAATCGATACAAGATGATTGCTTATGGGAAATGGTTACCTTGACTCTCCTGCTTCTGGAAGGAGTTGACACGGAACAAAGCGAGCCAGCAGAAGTAGAGGGTGCGTCCTCCTCACCCGGAACTAGAAGCTCCTCTTGCTCCACCTGCGAAAATTATGAATATTGAAAATATAAAGTGATGTTTACGTAATACTGGGCGATAAGTTTTCAGTATGATAACTAACTATGTTCACGTTCTGTCAAAAATCGTGTAGTATGGTAATTCTCACTAAAATTATTTCATTTCATCACACACACCTTGACTTTCTTCATACTCGCTGGAGTAGTGACCGATTGCGTGGAAACTGTCGATGAGGATCGCTCCCTCGCATCCTTTCTCGGTCGTCCTCTGCCTCTCTTCATGGAATCAGTTTCCTCTCCACCCTCCTCATCCTCATTATCGCGTCGTTTCTGCAAACATTCGTATCGCTATTCAACGATCATATTTGTTGTAGGATTTGTTTAATGATAAGAACGACAACAATGCAATTCCCCATCTGGATCAGCGCCCAGAAAGCGACACTTACAAATTCTGATTCTTGCTTGAAATATTAGTTCATTGTTCAAACCTTTGCGATCCTTGGTGTATATTGCCCGTCCTCCTCTACTTTTCTCTTTTTCGATTTCTTGAGCAACTGAGGTGTGAGACTCTTTCCCTCTCTCAATGCACGGGCAGCTCTCTTCATCATCAGACGACATTGCTTGATCTTTTTCACTTCCTGGAATGCTTAACGATCATGAACATGGCGTATCTTTTTTTCTAAAATGCAAAAAAAACTTCAATGCGCAGTAGGCAGAACACTGATAAAAACCATTACGTCATTCCGCAACTGACAATGATGATGAGAATGATGCGCGAAAGAGAAAAAAATCAAAGATGTCTCGCGAAAATTTGTAGCCTGATCAAATTATTCATCCACACATAATAAGATTTTAAAAGAGTCCAAAAAGAATCATTCTACATCTCCCAGTTTTGTCTCAGGCTTGGCTTGTGCACTTAGATTACGTTTAACAAAATAATCCAAAAAAAATAATTCCGTTCTATTTGCATCAAAAAATCTAAATATAACATTAGAAATAACATTGCTTCACGTTGCAACTATCAAACACATCCTAAAATATTCTCAATCCTTTTTTTGAATTTCGCACTAATAACTCTACATCGAGGATCACACTCTTTTCAGGGATCCTTTATTGCTTCAAAATAATCATCATCACCTCCTCCGGTATCCGCTCATAGTACTCGTACAGACGCGTCGTCGCCGTTTTGATGTTTTCGAATGGCTCCCAGCTGTCGAAGCGACGCCCGTAGCCCTCCCATTGCACCTGCAGGAAAACAATATAAACTCACATTACGCACACACACACACGCATGAAATTGGTATCTCACTTGTAGCTGTAATGTGTAATCGTGATAGCGAGAGATTTTTTCAGGTATTCAATACATTTGTATGATTACAAAATGATAGCGACATTTCATGAAAATCTTCCTGAAACGTATCCAGCGACCGGAACGGAAGAGACGCGTAACATAGATATTGTCTCTCTCTCAAAATTCGACCACGCTCCATGACAACAACAGCCAACGAGACTCTCATTGCACCATGCCTTTTCCTTCTCATCGATCCCCTCACTTACAAAGAATTTCATCCTGTCTCCATTTTTGTCGATGACGTGCTTGACGATTTTCTCGATGGACCATCGCCTATTCTGCGTCGTTGAGGGACTCGAAGTGGCCACGGAAGAACTCATGCCAAATTCGCTTACCCTGCATGAACAATTACAATACAATGCTGGAAAGGTCTGAAAACTGATGCAGGTACCCCTTAAGGGATGCGCGTAATCCGTGTTTGAGAGGGGACACGGCGCCTCGCTAGTGACTAATAAGAGAGGGAGGAGGGGAAAAGGAGAGAAGAGGGAGCGAGAGAGAGAGAGAGGGAGAGAGGGAGCACTTGCTGAGTATCGACTGAATAAGAGGAGGAGGGGTAGGAGGCTGATCGAGAGGAAACGTGTGTGTGAATCAGATATTGATAATGGGCTGTACCATCTATCGATTAGCACGAATGCTGAGAAATCCTGAAACCTGAAATATGGGCGGGAGTGACGAGTAAAAGAGAAAAATAGCGCTGACGACGCAAACCACATCGATGATACATCGATAGATAGTGGAAAATTTCAAAAAAGGGAAAAGGATATTCAGACTCGCAAAATAAAGGGGGGAAAGAAAAAGAATAACATGGACGAATAAGAGCAACAAAAACGAGATTTTGGATCATGAATGCGCACCCCGGGCATTTGAGCATTACCGGACCGGAGAAAAGTGTAAATTTCCCACTTATCTTTCACAAAATCGCTAGGATTATTATTTTAATTTTACTATATTTATCCAACACACTTGTGAACAAAATGAATAAAAAATAAAGAGAAGAGAAGCAATCTGGAGAAAGAATCGCAGAAACTACAAATTTTAAAAAAAAACAGTCATTGAGCAGTACTGTTATTTCTTTTTTCATAATTAAAGTATTCGCTTAGGGTTGTTGGTAAGTGTTGAAAGCCTACTGGAATCGTTATTGAAATGGAAGTTATCGAAATTAGGAGCATAAGTCGAACACGTGGGACGTATATTAGCGGGAAAGTCGAGCGAACCGTGCGCGTTTGATGCAGAAACGCGCGCGGCAATTTATGTACATCTAATTTTTTTTATCTAACATACGGATGTTTTATTCGAGAAATACATACCCACTTGTCGAGTTCATAAACACTGCATACAACACATACTAATTCAGCGAGAAGGTTCCCTGTGCAATCGAAAATGTAAACTTGTAATCGATTTTGTTTTACAAGTATTCATTTAGCTGTTGATATAGAGCGAATTTTACTGTCATGATAGAGCAATCATGAAGAATATTCGGTGTAGTTATCTTGTCAAATACTTTATCTTATGCAGCGAAAAAATAAAGGGACGTATCTAGGAGCTTGACAGGATCAATTACTGATCGATCATGCCCCAAGCAGTCTTGCATTTTTTCCGGACATTATTTTTGGAACGGTTTCGAACCAAAGCCGAGCTGCCTCCGCACGATACGTTTCCGTTCTGAAATAATCCGACATGACAAGTTGGATGGAAAGATATGGAGGATATCGCACCTGAAGCTCATATTGGTAGTGATGGCTGCGTGCTGGAAGGGGTGTTCCTCAGTCACGGGAAGCCATGAGAAATCCTCGTAGGAAGGGTCACAGCAAGCATCAAGAGTCATTTGCGTTGACAGTTCAACGATTGACTCATTTTATTTGTTATTTTTCTCAATAGTTTCAATTTTTCACAAATAATCCAACCCCTTCTTTATGAAATTGACCATCGAGGAGACGAAATTGGTGCCGAAAACGTGATCGTCCTTCTCAGTAGTCTGATGTGTTACATGCGATTGGAATATACAGGGTCGGGAAAATATTTGCTCAAAATTATTAGATGTTGTTTCTGAACAAATGAATCATTGGGAGTGAAATTTTGAGAGAATATTAGTTTTTTTCTCTATAAATATCTCAGAATATGCCTGTGAACCTTTAGATGGAAGAGCACGACGGAGTCTGTGAAGTGTTCGAGTTCGTCTCCATGATACGCTCCTGCCAAGTTGTAATATCAGGCAAATCTGTTACTACCAACTACATTCGAAAATTTCAAAATCGATCGATCGTTGCCTTATGGCAATAACTTCAGATCATAGTTCGTGATTAAAAAATGGCATCATCTCGTCAAGATTTTAATCTAACCCTGCACTGCGAAATCCTTCCTCGGGAAACTTTTGTTTTGTGCTGCAGGATGTAGAGGAACGATGGTTAGAAATATGATACGGTTGTCCCATAGTGATTGCTCATCAATAATATATTTTCAAACAAAGATTTCAGCTGATCTCCGACCTGCAATTCCTTATGCCTCTCTATCACGAGCTGCAGCTTAAACTAGCGAACCGACGACAATTCATGAAAATTGATGTTCTCGAGTGGTGAGGATCTCACATCACTGTATTTCTGCAGGAAGTACGTGGAGTTTTTGCCCGCATCTTTTCCTGCATAAAATTCGACGAGAAGACTGCGAAGAGCATCTGCCGACTTGCCGTACTCCTGAATCAGAATTGTGATCGTGTAGAAATTGTCAAAATTTATATTGAAAATTTGTCCCTATTATTGTTTTTCACACCGACCGTAATAACTTGTGAGATGAAATCACCCACTTGGTCTGTGACCACTGCCCTTTCAATGAAATCGATAAGGTTCTTTCGCGAGAAAGTTGCTTGCTCCGCTTTCGTCAATGCGATTCCCGCAATCCAACTCATCTGCTCATGCAGCACTGAAACAACGCTTTTTCACATATCAAGAACGATTTCGATTAAATAATGAGCAATCCTGTGAGAATAAAAATCTGTGGTTCTCGGAAATGCCTCCGATTTGTCAGCGCATAGTGACAAATAGCAATTGGTATTTCTCGATGATGTAGAAATTTTTTTAATATAATCGTCTCCCTATCCTCACTCTGCGACCTAGAGTGACAAAACAATAGAAGGGGAGGGCGTCGCATTCCTTCTTGACATACCGAAGAGTGCGCTCTCTTGATCCGTCGCTCCTGAGAGTGTTCGCTTCTTCGGAGCTGATTTTGCCAGTTCGTGTATGGATCGGGGGAAGAAGTCACCTGCAAGAATAATATAATAGTGCCATTGTATTATAGTGATGTGGTATGGTATTCTGGTTCTTCCACAATCTAGAACAGGCCTTACAAACACGTGATTTTACATTCTGGAGTGAGAAGTAAACCGAAACGAAAAATCCAATTCACCATCAATACGAGGGGTGTACGCGACGACGTTGGGATGGCGGCGGGAGGTACCCTGCAACAGGCATTTATTTGTGCAAAGAATTGTCCAGTTCATTATCGAGATGACACACGTCATCTCAATAAACTATTCACGGATTGGTCACCACTGCACTTTGAATGCAGGCGCATTTTTTCCACTAAGTTACTCACAATTTTCATTTCGATTGTCTGGATGATCTCATCTGGAGTGAACTTTCGCAGACAATCCAATCCGGCTGCAGTGGAATTCATGGGACAGTCGAGCGCTCGAAGCAGCTTTCTTCAATTTGTAAGTTAGGAAAAGGAAGTGACGTATCTTCATCACACCATCGATCTGGACAAATCGAGTATCTAGAGTGTGCACAATGCACCGGCCACACTATTATTAACTTAAATTTAATTTTTTTAAATTTTCATTTTTCGTGCACGTACTTGCTCTCGCCGACAACCATTTCCGACTGAGCAAAATCTGCCATCGCGCTTCCCGAGACCATAATCGCTTGAGAAAATAGTTCTGGAAAGGAGAGATCTAAGATTGGAGAATTGATGATGGTTCACCGTTCAAGAGAATGAATGCGTCAAACGAAGAAATGTGGAGCCGTTTTTCAAATTCAACTAACTGTTGGAGTCAGGCGAGAACTGGAGTGCGGAAGCGGACGCGGACCCCGCTGAGTGACCGGCAACAGTGATCCGAGAAGTATCGCCGCCAAATGAGGGGAGGATCTGGGATAGATGGAATGTTGCTTCAGCGACAACTTATTTCCAGTGATTCCACATCCTACTTCATCAATTTACTGCGCTTCCATTCACAATATTGTTTCTTTATATTGCCTTATCTAATGTTGATTCCATTTCTCAATCAGACGATCGCCTGGTAAACTAACGTTTTCGAACCCACCTCGTGTATGAATTGCAGAGCGAGTGTTTGATCCCACAATCCAAGGTTACCGGGAGCAGTGAAATCACCGAGGGAAAAGAATCCTGAATATGTTTATCAAAAAAGTTAATAATTATATTTCGTAAGTTCAGTCACTTACCGAACGGTCCCAATCGGTAGTTGATGGTCACCACTACAATTCCCTCAGATGCGAACTTTTCTGCGAGACTTTTGTATCTGAATGAATAGAATTATGCAATCTCGAATGTATTCTTTGAACTCTTACCCTAGATAGGTGCTTGAGCCGACTTCGTAGAAGCCCCCATGAATGTAGAAGAACACTGGCAGTTTCGCACCCTGAACAAGATATGTTTTGTGTTTTGTTATAATTCAATTAGTTATGAATATACTAAATTGTTCGCTCACCCCTAGCTTGGGCGTGATTATATTGAGGAAGAGGCAGTCCTCCGAGTATGTTGTGCCCTGATGAGCGAATTAGCAAGCGTCAAATCATCTTCGCAATATAATTTCTATATTTCTACAAAGGGCAGTCTAAACCACTAGGATCGATTTGAGAGTAGGGTTGAACGAAGCCATGATCTACCAAACATGTTTTTTATTGACATGTAAATTGAGGTTAGGCTCACGGGAACACGCCAGGGAGTGAAGGCGACACACGAAGCACCGAATTCCTTCGTTTCCAGTCGGCTCGGTGCCCATTTCTCCACCATTTCCGGTTTCTGCAATAGGAAAGAATGCATTGACACGTATAAATTCTATTGTAGAGATTTTACAATAAACGCTCCGGATAATTCAGCCGGCGAGTTCACTTTTGTCACAAATACTCGCACTTGTGCGATCACTGAGCTCGAACAGCTGAATATAAGGTATGATAGGCTGTACCCGGAATCTGCGGCTCCCGTTTGTCGGTTCTCCATATCGTATACCGAGGAGGACGTTTGTGGTGACGCCCAAAGAGTTAATATATCCGAAATAGCAGCTTTCCTTGCTGGTTTGTCTAGTTTTCCTGCAAAAACTAGTTGCACCCTTACAAGGGAGACACATTGTTAGGCAAGCAAATTCCTACCTTTCTCAGTCCGATACTCGAAGCTTCAACCTCCCCGAACGCCGTCTGCACAACCGAGGAGCATGAGAGCGATGGAAGGAGAAGCAGAGAAAAAACGCAAATCATCCTCACAACGAAAATAGTTCAGTGGTTCACTCGAGCTTTTCTTGTCCCTTGCTCGTTTCACGATCAATCGTCAATCGCGGGTCACTTTTTGTTGGAAAAGAATATTACAAGAAAATCGATCAAAAAATCAGAATTAACGATGTTATAACAATTAGATACAAACTTCCTATGAAAAAAATGACGTTAGGTGCGAGCGCCAAATCAGTTGCGCGATCTCTTTCTTTCTCGTCTTTCAATGGTATGGTATCTGTTTTATAGAGCTTTCTGCCTCTCAGTTTTGGGAGAGTCGTTGCGCAATATGATAAGGGGTACGGAAACCAATCCAAGGTCATACATCTATCATCACTGAGAGCGAATGCATAGATAACTACCGAGGTGCAAAGTGAGTGGAAATCAATCAAGATCAGTGAGTTCACAAAATTTGGAGGAAAGAACGCGTTTCGTACATGAAAACTACATGAACGCGTGAAATGAAAAACGAACTCTATTTGCACTGTCCAGTTGTGAGGCCGCAGAATAAACCTTTCCTAACTTACGGCTCTCACCATTTCGGCCCATTACTTCATCAGCTGTCTAGTGAGCATGAATAACTTCATAGGAGACAATAATATATGTAAATTACTCAATTCTCAGGCATTGAAGGCGATAGGAAAGGTCAATACTTCACTTTGAATGTCGAATAGACGTAAACCTAAATTCATTCGCTTCCGATCAGCACCACAGCAATCTTGCAAGATAATGCGTTTTCGGAATACAATAACGAAATTGGATAACGTAGTTCCTGCAAGAAGCAAACATTACCTGGAAAGCCACTGAGGTAGTTCCTGCGTTGCTGATTTCGCAAGAAGGGAAAATGACAGCGTCAACTCTCCATCGAAAGTTCAATGCGGAATGACCGACCACTAATGGGTCTTTGTTATCAGTCCTGACGTTTTTGAGATAAGTGACTTGTATTGCTCGTATCCGTGACGCCTGTCATTGTTGACTGTTAAAACATCTCGCAAATGATACGAGAAATATCATGGAGTCTCGTGAGAAGAAGATGTTTAAGGATTGAAATCGCAGTATTGTGTTTCGTTGTTTGCACTCATTTAGCGATAAGATCTTGTGACGAGTAATGAGAGTGCGTTGACACTTCCTCAGCTCGTGTTGCTAGGAGGTTTATCTACATGATTGAGAAGCAAAACATGTAAGGGACAAACACGTGTTGCACACCAGAAAATTATAGCGTCCTCATATCATTGGATTTGTATCCGATTCGGAGTGGATTGGCTTCCTTTCGTCGATTCACAACATTCAACATTTCTGGCTCGTTAGTTTGGCAAGTATTAGTTGCCAGACAGGAAAATGGAGAATATTATGCGTTTCCGTTGCTTTTCACTCATTTTAAGATAGGATTCAGTGCATGAATTCGCTGCGGTTCTTGTGAAGGATGGTAGGAGGGATTCATTTCGCTATTTCCAGCAAGAATCCTCATCTCGGTCTCTCATCTCGCCGTTTGTGACGAGCGATCTATCACTAGGTGTGCTCATCCCTCTCGCTTCTCTTTCTCGTCCGCGTTGCCTGGCTCAATTTCCGTCCTTCTCACTAGGAACGCGCTTATTTCGCACATGTTTTGCATTCATCGGAATTTGTTCTCCTTATTTTTGTCTTTTTTTGCAGATTTTCGCTACAAATTTAGCTGATCTGTGGCTATGGAGGGAGGAAGAGTGCGTTATTTCATTGAAAATGCAACGAGATCTGTATTGTCGGTGTCGACTACGTTTGCGTACATAGATGCTTGAAATTTTGAAAAATATTTTTATTATTCATTCATTTTAGCCTGTTCGCTGCAAGCTCTGCCCGCAGATACTGACCGAAGCAAACGTCGCTGTCCATTTTCAAAGATGAGAGGCTACCTGGATAAAAATGAAAAGGGAAAAATGAAACGGATCGGAGAAGCTATCGCGTAATAATGACTTTTTTGAAATATCATAGTTCACGATTCGATGATCTGTTGTCGTTCTAGCCAGACTCGTACACTGAGTATATTTCAGAGGGGAGAACATATTTACGGAATATTGACGGTTGAGCATGATTTAGATGACTTGAAATCTCCATCATTCACCCTTATTTCGCTATTTCGCTGTTTCTCACGTATGCTGGAGAATGAAACGGATGAGCAAAAATAGAGATGATTATCATCCTCGTGATTATTAATGGCGCGCGGCGATCCATTGTTCTGCCATTATTGCCGCGGTGATGTCGTGATTTATGCTTCACCGTTTTGTACCTTGGTCCCAAAGCGTAAAGTGGCTTGAACGGTTACGGTAGCTGAGGATTCACGTGTGTAAACGGTGACGGAATGAGAACTACAGAAATTCATGCGGAGTGTACACTGGGATACTGTACATGCTCTTCAGAGTGCACGACGATCAATTCGGGCGTGTCGTGCTCTGGAAATGCGTCGAGTGCGGGCTGCAGGCGACCAAAACCGCGCAGCAGCTGCAGCACGATGAGGCGGTCAGGATGAGGACCGTTCATATTAGGGACATTTATGAAGCGAAAGAAAGGCTAGTCTCCAATAATGACTGACATCGATTATAGCTCGCTTGTCTCCACCGGATTCGACTCAACGAACAGTTCTTTCAGAAGATCGGACCTATCAGGTAATTATTATGTAGACAGATGCGAATTTCGTGTTCACTGACTAATCTGCGTCAAAACGATCACGGTAAAGGATTGCATCACGGTGCAGTAATGTTGGTTGGAAATTCCCGTTTGCAGTCACTCGCGCCGCACTCCTTCCACTTCATTAGACCTCTGCAGGGTAAGATTGAGTCTAGTCCTGATTAGGATTGACAATTCGAGGATGACTCTCCTCAGTCTGCATTTGCTCTCACAGAGAGAAGCGAGAGAGCGCGCAAAATAAATCCTTGTATTGCCAACCCTAGTCCTGATGATCAGACCAGATGTTGAGCATCTGCCGGACTCGCTGCCCAAGTACTTCCAGGCGCTGCAGTTGGTGAAGCAGGTTGGCGAAATTTTTTTTAAACTTACAAAATGTCAGAACACTCTCGCCTCGCAGTCCGTGGACGAGGATTCAGTGAATGATCAGCTCTTGGTGAATACATTTCTTGTCTTTTCATCATCTTTTATTGAGAACGGGATTGTTATATTACGCGAGAGAAATCTCGAGAGAGGATGATTGGAGGACCCAAATTCACTCAGGGTTTGACTTTGTCACAAACTGAAAATCACACTTCCACACGGGAAGTGGATGAAAATTTGGTTCATGAGATGACTGACTCGATTTAAGAAAACGCTGGTAAAAATTAATTAAATAATATATCATAGGTTCCACACGAGGATGACTGCCGTCCCCGCTCCCACCGCAGTTGTGCCAGGTGGGAAGAGAGGTGATCGGCGTTACATCAACAAAAAAATGCTCAAACTTTGAGTATCATCGTTCAAACGGTTGAATAGTTCTTCATATAATATCTCATTTTTTTTCAGTCTCAAAATATTGTTCAGATTGGCGATAATGTGCAACTCGAAGATAGGAAGGATGCTGGGTGAGCTATGTGCATCTTTTATGATTTAGTCCCGGATCAATTTTGGTTTTTTTATTATTGATTTTGGAAAGGAGAATTCGGTAATTCCAGAGATGTCGATATGACGGAGTGAGCGTCGATACTCGGTATATTCTCTCTGCAACAGTCCTGCAGAAGTGTTTTAATATTATTGTAATGTTTCGACGCTTTTCACGTTTCAATCTGAACAGTCCTACAAGATCATAAATATTATTCAAGCTGCAGCTCCAAATCAATATTTCATGCTGATTTAGACACTGTATTTATTACCGCATTTGCCTATGTACACAATTATTTATTGATAATTCACCTCATGGAATAAAAGCGTTTGCCAATAACCAGTGTGTTTATAAAAAGGACGAAATATTACTGTAAGACCTTGTTGTCAACCTGGCGTCCGTTTTGAATACCTCGGTGTCTGGATTTGATCCTATACATTGTTTATATTTTCTTAAACTTTTAAAAATAATAATTTTCATATTATATACAATAAACCGGAATGTTTGAGGTTGATAGCCGAGCAGGGCATGGATTGTTTCGTGCCAAAGGAGGAGGATGTTGATGAAGAACTACAAATGATTCCCGAAACGGCCGCAGAATCAGTCCCACATCTCCCACCAGCTCCTCAACTACCAGGAACTAGTGAAGGTGAGATCATCCATGACTTTGGCAGAATTGCAAGGATTTTGGAATTACAAAATTAATTGTTAGAAGCACCTGAGATAGATTGTTTCGGTTACACAGTTCAATTTCAGACATGATAAAGGAAGAAGAAAAGGATCCATTACTGACACTTGGCGAGTCTGTTGTGAGTTGAGCTTTTTGAATCACTTCCGTCTGTAAGAGTTCATGAACTCCGAATACATGCTAATATCATGCCTCGTAAGTTTGAAATAGTGTTTCACTCAGCGATAAAAAAGATTTTGTGCAGATGCGGCCACGAGGAACGCTTCTGTTCACACACGCTCGTGATCTGCCCAATTTATCCAATAACTTCGACGAGTGTGATGTGAGTACCGTAATCGATAATCTTACTAGGACTGTAACAATGAAGAAACTGCCTTTACATGCTTCGCACCGTCTCATCTCTCAAAAGAAATGAAGAGAGACAGAAATCATTCTGACAGCACTAATACTGACTTTATGGTTCAATCGTATGCCAAGATTGTTCCCGTTATATTCATAGATAGAGAATATTCTGATCAAATCACCCCCTCCAGATATGTCATGTTGCACTAGCTGGATGCATTACGGACAGTCGTCTGGACGACGTCAAAAATCGGCCAAGCACTTCGATTCTGACGTGCGGCCATGTAGTCTGTCCCACTTGTCTCGACAGGGGTAAGTGTTTTTTCGCATGTTGTATTAGCTTGTGATCGAACTGGTTCTTCAATCTTGCATATTTTATCTGCTAAAAACTTGTCTAAAGTCGACTATTCTTCTGGATTCCTTTTATTCCTTGAAATTTTACTAGTGATGGCAATTCGGCATTGCGAGATAGCACGCGAATTGAGGAGAGTTGGATATCGAGGATCCATAATTACTGTTCACCTTTCAGCGGATCTTCGTCTCGATCGCGGCGTCGTTCCTCGACCTCAGTTCAGATGCCAGATCTGCAACGAGTTAGTGGCCAAGATCGTCCTGCCGAACAGGGAAAACGTGAATCTCGCGTGAGTTTTTTCTTAAACCCAGTCGACACTTTGTAAAGGAGGCATACTTGCTTCTCTAATGTGTCAAAGAAATGATCAGCCGACCACGTTTCAATGATGATGGAAAATCGGAACTAGACTCTCAGTTCTCTCCCGTTTCTTTGACAGTCGAAAGAGCATGCGAAACGAGGAGGGTCTATGTATATTTGCCATCACTAACAAACATCCCCTCCCGACTTCCGTTCCTGTGTCTGCTCCATAAAGCCCTATTCCTGGCATTCCCCTATTGCAGATCGTGCCAGGCTCCGTACTGCTCGGGCGAGTCATTCGCTGTGCCGAGAACGCGCTGCGTCACGTGTCAGAGGAACATCTGTGACGAGTGTCTGGTCAATCACGCCCAGAGATATCCCAATGACGATCACATCGTGAGTGTGTATTCATCAACAAATATATTGCCCAAATTCAAATCACATTGTCTCAGAGAGTCTGATCAAAGATCGTTAGAAAGATATGATAAAAATGGTCAAAGATCATACTCGCTGCATTCAGGGTGTAGTTTTAGTGCTTCTGTGATGTCTCATATTGATAATCGTTACGCTAGAGCTACCTCCTATCGACGAGTAGGATGCCATTTTATAGATGGACAGTCGGCCTCGAATCATCCCCTCACTTCGTCCCTTCACCATGTGCATCCGGCATCAGCATCATATCAGCGCACGCTGCACATGTGGCGAGGTGAGCAGGAGTGATGACAAATGGGCATCCGACTCTCCTCAATTCGCACACTCTCTCGTCTGTCTGACCAGCGAAAGAGTGTGCGAAATGAAGGGAGTCAAAAACCGATACAACATCACTAGTGAGCAGGATCTAGGAATCTGTCAATGAGTTTGTCTATCAGATGGTGTGCGGTAATTGCCAGCACAATGCTAAAACGGTGAGCGGAGCTGCCAGAGCGCCGATTGTCCATCGGAAGATCCCCCTCGAAAAGGTACGGTAGAGATATCACTTCGATAGTCACCTATAATTTATGACTGTACACTGGAAACAGTTTCCTAGTAATTTCCTAGTTGGTACCTTGCATGTTTCGTAGCAGGAAGCCAACTCTACTAGGAAACTTTTAAAAAAAACGATAAGAACTGTTCAACACTCCAACAGCATGGACACGTGTGTTCTTTCCAGACAGACGTCATCTCGGAAGATGCTACGCTCAACGTCCCTGAGACTCTCCAGAAATTCGTGAAAATGCGCCAATCGACAGAGTTGAAGCAGAAAGAATTGACGGAGATGGTGGATAGAATGAACAACGAGATCGCCATCCACTTCAACCAGATCATTCTACAGGTAAGTATGGCCAGTGAGAAGTAAATTCAAAAACTGACCATTGTTTATCTTGAACAAACGTTTTTGTATTGTGTTTCGATAATGAACATGGCGAGAGGAACAAATTGGATTCCAATCATGACATTCCAATTATGATTCTATCCACGATACTGACTGAGAAAAGATTTCCAGGCGATTCAACGCTGCTTCGATGTGATGAATGCAGTCAAGCAATCAGCAGTCCCCCAATACAATGAGCTGTCTGAGACCGTCGAGCAGCTGCACAGTGCTGAGAGGAAATTCATTATGGTGAGACTGGAATTTTCTGGACTGTTCATTTTCTATCAAAGCAATGCAAAATGCATTGTAAATCAGGTAACACTTGTAACCGTTGAGTTCGAATAGAGTCATATTTAGGAATGGTTTCAGTCGGTTCACGAACAATATTTATTATAATTTCTTGCCAGGGCGTATCAATCGACGAGCGCTCGCGCGATCGCAATCTGGTGTCAGCAGAGTCTGTCGCCAACTACGCCAGACACGCTGGCTACGCCCTCTGCGACCCCGCACTCAAGCAGATGAAGAAAGTGGAGGTAGGTGAATACGCCTCAGCGCTAAGGGCAACTTAGATTTAGAATTTTTTTTTTTCGAAAATGCAAAAAATGTGTATTTATCTCACGTCTAGTGGATTTAGATAAGTGATGGCAGTACGGAATTTTCAACCGTGAAGCCGGCTTGCCTTGTCCATTTTGTCATAGCTATTTTTTATTTGTGGCGAACGAAAATTTGTTGAGGACAAACTACGATACTTGGACAGTTGTTCGTACTCTATCGTTCTCCCTTCCATCGACACCTCGTCCATAATCGGCAGCATCAGGAGATGGGGCGACAAGATCGAAACAAAGTTCTCCGATAAGAAGGATCCTTCCGAAGTAAACAAATCTTTCCGCCATTACCAACAATACGGTTAATCCCGATAGATGCATGTCGCTAGCTTGCAACTTTTGTATGAAAATGAAGATAGGGGAACTGCAATTGTTCTGATTTAGTATGGCATGAAGAAAAGGCCTTTTCTGCTTTATTACAGATGCTACTTGACCCAACGCCGAGTCTGCCCGTTCTCTCCATCAACCTCGGTGCACCTGTCGAGGGGATTAAAATGAAGGGAAAACTCGATGCGAGTGTAGTTCCTCTGCGAATTCATGCAGCCCTCGACCTCTTCACTGAACTGCATGAAAGAGTGAGAAATAACTCAAAATTTGTGCCCTAATAGGAGTAAAGACGACTTCTAGACTGGGCTCAGGGGAGATCACTGCTAGGTCATTGATACATGTGCCCTAATGAAAATTTATAATAAAACACGGAAATATGATTGAAAAGTCATCGGCAACGCGGGAAACTAGAGTTCCAGAGGTTCGGCACTATCTCGTCCAACGTGGATGCACCCAAAGCAGTTAAGCGTCTATTGTCCTTCCAACTGGGCCTGAAATTTCCACCCCAAGCCACCTTCACTCCACAAGAGGTCATTGTGAGTGAATGGTTTATTCACATGAGCATTCATCATAAACAGGCACATACAAATTATAATATTGATCGCATTATCACCATTTTCAGGATCGATACGCGTACGAAAAGGACGTGATGGCGCGGTCTGCAGTGGCTATTACTGGTCCGAAGATCATCGGAGGCTACAGGAGGATCTTCAATCTGCGAGACACAGAGATGACGACAAAGGAGGTTATTGACACCTACTCGAGGACTCCCACCGTACCACCCCTCTGGTAAGTCATGGTATTCAAAACAGTGCACACGACAAAAACGGAAATGAGAAAAAATCATCAGATTATTGCCAGAACGAGGATTTTATAAAGTGAACTTTTCTAAAATAAAACAAAGATGGGTTGAACATAGAAAGAGTGAAAAAGCCTTGGTTGCAGGAGTCAAGCCAAAGCGACTCCCCTTTATCAATCGAGTAGAGTGTGTGAGGAAGCGAAGATCTCTCCTCCTCAACCATCCAGCGGACCGAAAGTGCTAAGAAAGAGCAACGTGGTTTTGAGTGAGTTTTACATGAATTTATCATTCCTGAGCGAAAAGCTTGCCTTTTCAAAGGCTTTTACAAGTTTTATTGAATAGTTGTAGAGGAGGTTCGCGAATATCTCTAGCAAATGCTTGTATTGACAATTCTCAGTACGTCGTGCACCTTCTGCCGCATCGCACTCAAATCAACAAATTTCCAACGATGCTGGAAGTTCAAGGGTATGTTATTTTTGACAATTTGTTGTATAGTTGTCTCCTGACTAATAGGAACAATTTCGGTACAATCCAAAGAGCCACTCTGTCTCAGTTGTTCGGAAACAACATTCGCTGAGAAAAACTAATCAATTTTAGCAACCTGAATCGAGCGAAATAAAAGTCGAGGATCAGGAAGACGATGGGTTTGCATTAAACGAAGTTAATCTACGCAATCCTGTTCTTCCTCCTTCCCACATGAAAGAGGTCGATTTGATGAGAACGTTTCATTATTGACAATGTGCCAATTTAGGAATTTGAGGACGGAGCAATACTTACCCAGCCATCAACAACTGTGAGTAAACAGATTTGTTATAATAATTTTTTTTATATTTAGTAAATAAGTTATCCACTAGATCTATCGATATTGCTATACATTCAACGATTAAATTGGAGAAGATTTATAAACTTCGAGAATTCGGATTGTTCGCGCTCCATGAATATGAATGGTTACAGGTGAGAAAGAAACATGTTTCACCCACGCTCATATCCCGACAACCTTGCGGGACCGGATATCTCAGCGATCGCACCATAGTGTCAAACGGAAGATTCATTGAGAACAAACGATATGTAAGTTTCAACTGATTGGTTAGAATGAAAGAGGTCGGTTTCATTCATCATGGTTAGATTTGATTTCAGGAATTTGATGCGGATGAGATGCTTTACTCGCAGCAATCGACATCGGTAAGTTTTACAATTAATAACTTGCCATTTCTCGGCTAATTAACAAGTTCAAATGTGACCGAATATGCCAGCTAAATTATTTCCTTAATTGGAAATCAAGTTGATATTTTTACAGACAAATATGTATCGTCCCACTATTGATCCTCAGCCTAACGGACCAGGGCAACTGCTCAAGCGCACCTATGCATCAAAATTAAGACTTTCTCAGCATAAGCACAATGTAAGTTCGATGATAGATTTCATAATAACGGAGAAAATATTAGCAAAGTTCATGAAGAAAGGAGACGACTGACAAATAATGGTTTCGATTTACAAAAAAGTTTTCATAGTTTCGCGAGAAAAATGATTATTGACATCGAGATTGCGTAATTAAAGTGAACTTTTTGTGATGATCGAGCCTTTCAGGGAACGCGGCTTCCCGGTTCGCTAGCGATGTCCGCAGAGAAAGCACGTGAAACGTCAACCAACATGAAGAGCTACACTCAATGGGATTCTAATTGCGATGGTATAATTTCTGAAATTATATATATATTTTACCTACGCCCGAGGGCTCAACGAAATAATGATACATTTGAATAATATATTTCTAAAAACGACTCTCAAAGGATGGGAGGAAGGGAGAGGAAACGAGAAAGGAGGAGTGGGATGATAAAGAAAAGATCTAATAGTCTGGTCTCTTTTTGTCTTCTTCTGGTCGTTATCTCATAGAGGAGATGAGAGTGGGAGGATTTCCGAGGAGGAGGAACTCGGTGTATACCAGCTTGACATGGCTCCGAGAACCAGACTATAAAGATCACTAATGGTGATGGGGATGGAATTGGGGTGGAAGGGATACGGAAAGGGTGGTGGGGGGGGGTGATTGATAGAGAAAGAGGGGGAGGGGGTGGGGGAAAGAAACTAACAAGGTGATTAACCAAACATGAAAGATATTATTAACGATAAATGATGAACCTAGAAAGATCTAATTCAATTAATCTCTTCTTGTATACATCAATACTCGATGAACAATGGATATGGGTAGGCAACTCATTCAATATGCTAGCTATTCTCCTAGAAAAACAATGAAAACGTGGGGTGAATTTCGTAAATTCTATATGTATTCCGAATGTGTTTGATCTGTCTCTAAGGGGTTTGTGAGTGAAGAATCTATTACGATCAAGGACCGTATCGCCATTCATTAATCTACGGGCGAAAACTAGATCAAAGATGACTCTCCTCTCCGAAAGCGCTTGAAGACCAAGAAAAGAAAGACGTTCAGAATAGGAAGGAAGACTGAGAGGATAAGAAGAGGATGGAAAACAGCGGTAGAATAGAATTCGAGTGAATTGTTCTTGGACCTTCTCTAGTGTTTGACTATCTTTCTTGATGTAAGGGTTCCAGAAGGGACAAGCAAAATCAAGATGCGGAAGTACATAAGTACGGTAGCATTTGATAAGGATTTCAGAAGAGTTAACAGACACAGCACGGAGCATAATGTAAAGGGCAGTCTTAGCTTTGCTGGCACGATCGACAACAGAGGCGATTCCAATACTGAAGTGATAATGTTGAATTTTTTTCATTAACTGCAACATTTCAGTTCGTCAGCAATCTGCTCGAACCTTCCCAGTTCTCTGGGAGCCTCCTCCAAAGAAGCCGCAGGAGTGGCCACCTCGCAAACCGGTTAGGATTCGTAGTATAGTTTGTTAATTAGAAACAGAAAATTTGTAGTAGATGTAACTGAGAAAACAGTTTCAAATATAAAGATAACGTGAATTTAACTTAAACTAATCATTCCAGGAAGACCTCGTGAGACGCATTGATACACCGGTTAGACCTCATTCACAGTCAACTATTGACACGAACGGTAATTGTGTTTACTGCAATAGATGAGATAACACTAGCTCTTCGGGAAGAACCCATAGTTGGAGCTCACAGCAATTTCGTATCTCAACTGGGAGTTGAGATACGAAATTGCGGGAATTCAAATTTATCACGTTTTCACAGGATAAGTTGAAGCACAATCCATAGCTTAAAGACGGAGGCATGGTAAGAACAGTCAGAATTTCACAGCTCAATCTTTTCAGACCCTACACCTCAGCAGGGCGGTAGTTGCTTTGTGTGTACTCTCTTTCGGAAGCAGAATGGATACCCGAGAACGTGGCAGTGCGAAGATTGCGAGCGAATGGGCAGAGCTATCACACCCATTGAAGTGAGTCAATAAACCAAGGATTCCCAGGCGCAGCGGTTTTCCTGATTTCCTGAAGAATTTTTCAATAACTTTCAATCGGACCATTTGAAAATTCGTGTATTTTCGCATTTTTATGAAACAGCGCCATCAAATCGGTATCACTGCTCAGGATTCCGAAGAGTTGGCTGAACAGCTGCCACCGCCAAAGAAACGAGGAAGAAGGTCAACTCAGCGGAAAGATGTCGAAGTGAAGGAAGAGGTGCAGGATGAGGAGGAAGAGGTTCGTATCCACTGTTATAGATATGAGTGAGAATTATGTTTGAATGAAAAAAAAATTTTTTTTTCAGGTTTCAACTCGTCGAAGTGGTCGACAAAGAAAGGTTCCCAGTAAGTACACTTGAGTATGCTATATGGCTACTGCAAGCAATTAAACCGGAATATCTCAAACAAATTATCATACAACAATCACATCTCACATCATTGATAAGTTCTCACCATTGTAAATATACATTCGATCTCATTGTATTCTATTCCTCTGGTTTCTTAGTAAATGGACTATAATGACAGATAAATACTGGTTCCGCCTCATACCTCGCGTTTATCGCTTGAAACAATCGAGAAATGAAGATAAAAACACGATATCTGGAAAAATAACAGTACATCAGAAAGGGAATATGGCAATTCGGGTTGGCTTCATTTTGATTTGTAATACGCCCAGTAGAAAACATTGAAAACAACGAAAGTGAAGGGAAAGAAGACCCGACTGAATTTATCGATGCGCAAGGCGCAACGAGAAGCTTCATCGGAGATCTGGAATTGAATATGCCATTGAAAATCCCGCAAATTCTATCTAGTGCACTAACGAAACTAGTTGTTCTATTACCATGAATGCTGGTACAACAATGATTGGTTAGAAGTGCAGCACGAACTCACACGTGTGAAAAACACGGATGCGGGTACCTCGTCCTTGCATTGATGACGCGGGAAACCCAGTGAATACACTGAATGGCATGTTTTGTGTTTGCACGGTAGTTAAAGAAGAAACCATGGATTGTTTTCTGATGGATTTTTGACGGGGTGTAATGGTAAGGCAAGATCACTTTTCGCATGTCGAACTCTATGACGCTCACTAGCAAATACTCACAGTCTTCGCTACTGCTTATGAGCCCTTCTCGCTCGTACATGAATCCTCCATTCCGATGCTCCTCTCGACGTCGATCGACACCTGACATCATCTCTGCAATCTCATTATTCGCTAATATTTCTACTACGGAGTCAAATACGACGCTTCATAGATATCCTTGGCGGGAGTCGTTCAACCTTAGTGCTTACTAGTTCATTGCTAACTACCTGGAAATATTTGCGGAGGACTGCTGGAATCCCTGAGGGGCCGAGTGCGAAGTGCCGAGCGACGAGCTGCAGTATGATTACTATTACAGTCAACGATTGTCATGAATTAACAACTTTATGGCCAGTTCAATCCAAGAACACCCCCATTTATCGAATATAACTCTCTCACTCATATGTCAGAACACCAATATGGACTACTTCGTCCATTCAGATTTGAATTTGTTCACAATTTAATTGCAACTGACAGTTCTGCCTCATTGCGACTCCTGCGAATTTGTCGCACCTTCTCATGTACGAATTAACAGCAGCGAATTCGATGAGAGCAAGGAAGACAAAGAAGAGACAGGCTGCAAAAAAAGGAGCCTATTCTCACGAAAATATTTATTTATTTATTTATCTATTCATTGTTTATTCCTTCAAGATGTACAAGAACATCAAGATTGTGTTGAATCCAGAGGCAGATGTCCGTCGACAATGGCGAATCGGGTTTCTTGCGTTTCAGTCAAGATGGAATGACAGCTCGGAAACCTAACACTTGATGCGGGGAACTCGAGGACTCTCGCAAATTGGAAGCACGTGGCTTGCTCAGAATCAACAACACCAATTGATTTTCTGAATCGTTTTTGAGTAAACTTTCGTTAATCTCAAGAGCCTAGTGGTAAAGATATCTGCCGGTAAGCGGAGGATCCGGGCTCGATTCCTGGACCGGCACTAATCTTTTTCCGTCTTCTACTATGATCAACAGCAATCGCTTACCTCCATACCATAGATCGAGAGCCTTGGCGTAGCTCACTTGGGGCAAATCGTAGCGCAGGCCGTTTCCCTGAAAAATACCTCACAATTGCTTTCGACAACCCTAATAGTGATGACAAATCGGCATCCGACTCCATCATTGATCTCTCGTCGGTTAGAGAGGCGAGAGAGCACGTGAATTGAGGAGAGTCGGTTTTCTTTTTGCTATCACTAACCAGTGTTGTCAGCGAGACGAGTGTCGTGAAAGAGAGCGTCACTCGGGCAGGAACAGCTGAAAGAAAGTTTCCCTCGTCCCTACAAAACAAGAGACAGACAATTTTCTTTTCGCTCGCTTTTTGGCGCCAACTTGGCTTCTAATGATGTCGATTCGGTTTTTGACTCTCTTCATTCTGCACACTCTCTCGTCTGTCTTACGGGGAGAGTGTGTGCGAAAATGAGAGAGCCAAAACCGAAACGACATTCATATTGGCCTCTAATCCTGTAATCCCCCGTCTTCCTGCACACTTCTTGCACCCGCTTCGGCCTTATGCGTCCATGCCATTTTCCTTCATATTCCAAAAGAAACTAAAAAAAATGTGACGGCAATGATGAGGCATAGCACTAAAACCTCCTAAAACCCGGAACAGTTAAAATGAAGAAAACAAAGAACATCGTTCCGCTTACCTCGTCGATCGATGAAAAACGACACCCAAGATATCATCACGATTAGTCCGGTGGGGATGTACGACTGGACCATATTGTATCCGAGTGCACGTTCCAGGAAGATGCTCGCCATAAGACAGGAGAAGTTGCCTGAAAATCGCGTGAACATAATATTTTTAAAAAAAATTTATCCATTGTATGTCTATCTGTGTAAATTTCCGCAATCACCAAAATTTTGCCAGAAACAACTTCTTTCGAGCAATTCCGTTCGAAGCCTGCGTAAATAACACTTGGAAATCTGTCGAAGCCGAGATTCGATTACCACTCTTTCACTGCGAACCACAACAAGCAATCGACGGCTCGGTTGCCCTCAGTTTCCCTCCTACTGTTTTGCTCGAGACCAGACTCTCAAATCTGATAAAGGACATGTGGAGACGAGACACGCAGAGAGTGTGCGATGGACTCCAGAAGATGTCGTTTCGCTTTTCGACTCTCTTTATTCTGCACACTCTCTCGTTTCTCTGATCGGCGAGATAGCGAGCGGAATGAAGAGAGCTGAAATCGAATTTACATCCCTAGTGTGCGATGGACTCTAGACTTTGGCCTACTCAGACTCTGTTGTAAGTGGAAGAATCTCTAGAGAAGAGTACACCAAGACTTTCGTCTTACTTTGAAATCCAATTTCAGAGAAGAAACCTTGTCCGGAAATAAAAGAGGTGGCTCTTCCGTTCTCGAATGAAAAAATCCAATCAGTATGTTATTACTATTTAGGCAAAGCCGTCATCAGTAAACGCTCACCAGTTCTAAACGAATGCTCCGTTATTGCGTACCGGTAGGTGCCGTCGCAATAGTTTGGTTGGATCGACTCGATGCTGGAATTGAATCATCATCTATGTATACTGAAAAGTGTTATCATCGTAATACTGATCATATACATAGTTCGCCTTTCATTGACTACAGTAGCGTTCTCACGTCGCAGTATTTTTATCTCATGATATAATTCGGAGAATATCGAATAGACACGGATGGACACAGCTATGGAGTAGAAACTAACGTGAATTCCGGCAGTCCGATCTCGTTGTTCATGCGCACTGGGTCCTCGTCGAACCAGCGCACACGCAGTTGCTCTCTGGTGTGGGCGTCTGAAAGATATCTACTCGCTCATCGCGTCTCTTCCTCCTCAAAATAGAGTGCGCAAAATGCGTTATCGTCATTTCGTTTCTCTTCGCCGAGATAATGCGCAAAATCAGGATTTTCAGCAACCAGTATTTCTAACGCTACTGACGGCTAGGGTTGTCTAAGCAATACCCGTTATTTTGCTGCATTCTTCGTACAATTACACAACTCAATACCAATTGCAATGAAACAAGGTTCGGGAAAGGGAATATTAGGAAACTGCCTAGAGGAATCATAGGGAATAGACAAAAACGATATCGGCGTTGAATCAACAACTGACAGCTGATGACGCGGATGAAGCAGTGCTGTTTGTCCATCGGGTAGTTGACGAGATCCAGCGAGCACGATATCGAGCACGTGGCCCTGCAAAAACAAAGATGAGGCGACGTCGTTTCGGTTTTCGACTTTCCTCATTCTGCACACTCTCTTGTCTCTCTGACCGGCGAGATAGTGTGCGGAATCGAGATACTTTTCTGATTTGACAAGATTTCTTTGAAGGACTACAGCGACGAGGAACTCTCCTTCTCTGACCGGCGAGAGTGTTTGCGAATTGACGAGAGTCGAGTTCCGATTTGCCATCACTAGAGGCGACGTCAAGCTATCTTATAGGCGCCTTTCATTGACTGCGCTAGGTGAAGCGTTAGCACGGCGCATTCACGACGCCCTATTGTTAACACATGTTAGACTTCGGAGAATATGGAATAGACACTTATGGACACAGCTAACGTTACTCTCAAGATACAACACAAGGAAACTTCCACGGCCGTTTTTATCACTATATTGAATCCGGAGAATATCGGATAGACACGGACAGACACTGATACAAAACAAGGAACTCTCCGAGACTAATTTCATGGAACCTCTAGCCAACCTCAACGAATACGAAATTAGTCCATCCCGAGCGACGAACAGATTGAAATTAGGCACGGTGACTTCCTAAAATTTCAATCTTAGAATTTGTGAACCTGAGGAGACACCATGGACAAGGAAATGATAAATATCATCGAACCTGAAAACTGCAGTAACGAGCATTAGCGAAATAGAGATCGGGAAGCCTGGAAGTTTCAGTTGTGTCTTTGAAAGTTGATCTGTTCGCTCACCACATCATATCTCTGGCCTTTCGATCACTGATGAGGACTATCTCATCACTAGAGTTATGCGCCAGTCTCGGGTCTTTCCACGAAGTGTACATGTACAGATCGACATCGAACGTCATCTCTTGCGAGCGAAAGTTGCTGATGCTCTCGAAGAAGAAGCCGAGATGCAACTGAACAATTTCTTCACAATATCTTTGACTGAAATAGAAAAAAAACGATACCGGCACATTTTTCCATTAGAACACATGATTGTTACACGTAATGCAATGAATATTGGCTCGAAGGTATGAAGTAAACCGACATCGAGTGAAGACCCGTTGACGATGGGAATGGTCTTCTCGGCCACGAGTTGCTCCAACTCGGCCATTCCCGTACTGTCGACTAACCGAATGAGGGCGAGCAGAAGTGTGAGAATCCGCCTAAAAAGGCTCGCATTCGAAACACTGATCACCATTGATGGCAAATCGTCATCCGACTCTCCTCATTTCGCGTGCTCTCTAGTTTCTCTGACGGGCGAGATAGTAGGCGAGGATAGTCGAATTTGGCAACACTAGAGCACACACACATAAAACATACATCTTATCTCAAGGGAGTCGTCGGAAGTTCAGATGCGTGAGGGGAACAGATGTGAGCCTCGCGTCTTCTCTTCGGAGAGAGATGCGCGCGCGCGAAGGCGGAGCCAAATTGAGTCGAGTATACTTGGCTCGAGTTCCTCAACGGGACACAATCTCGGTGACAGTCCTCTGCAAGGAAGTCATAAATATTGCGAGACTATGATTGTTCGACTAACGACCGCAAAACAACCAAGGAACACTTGCCTTTTTGGGTGGGCAAAAACTTCCCGGAAACGACGCCACACAAGAGAGCAATTATTCACTAGATTTGCGAACCAGATTGGGGGAATTAGCGAAAACAGTGTGTGTGTGGGTCGTTCGGCAATGCGTCTCTCCGAGATTTCAGTACTCAATTATCGCCGAATGCTTCAATGGGGGTGATCAGATAGATACATTTGTTAGGAACATCCATGATTCCTAGCAACTTGAACCTTTGGGAAATGATAATTTCGCATAATTAGATTTATTTAGGGTTAGAGATAATACGACGAGGTGGGTAACTACGGCCACGGTTGCATGGAAATGGGAGAGGAAGAAAGCGGTTTGGAGGGAAATAGGCGAAGACACTCTTCTCGAGTTTCATGTTTTCCCGGGCTTGTTCAGTGACAGCCGTTCTTATTATCTCATTTCACTCAAGCCAAGGTGAGGTCTCTTCTCTTTATGAATTTCATTGTTGTGTCGCCATAGTAAGTCAAAATTTTGGGATTGCCATCAAGAATGAGTAATGCGAGAAAGTGTGGAGGCTTCATTGTTATCCTATATTTTCGAGCACTTTTTGAGTGAGTGCGTGCACGAGTCTAAGTTCCGGAAAAATAGCCTGGCTATTAGAGTCTTTTGCGGTCTCGTTCTTTGTCAAAGAACTCTCTCTCAGACTGATAGGAGTCCTATTTGTTATCTTCCGGTGCGCGCATTCGAGGCAGATGCTTTGGAGAATGTCAAAAGATCTCAAAATTGAATTGGGAAAATCATTGTAAAATTGTAACACAAACCTACAACGGTTGTTTCTGTTAAATTATTGGATTTTGTGTAGTTTATGCATCACAAGCCAATATCGACTCCTGGCATATCGTATTTACGGAAAACTAATGCCGCGTTAGAATATCCTACCAGACAAGATTATACTTGGCTTTTGTCAATTGAATGATTCTACGTCAATCGAGGGACTAGTAGAAATATAAGTCAAACATCCTCTTAATGAATAAATACGTTCATTTATTAGATCTTGTGCATCATTTCAGGTGGAGAGAAGGCAATTTTCGATATTATCTACCCTTCATACGAACCGCGATTTCGCCCGAAGCAGAATGATAGCGACATCACGGTGGTGACATTACGTCCCACGAATTTTCGCATACTTAACGTCGTGAGTTGTCTGCATTCTATTTGTTGGCTGAAATATTCCACTAGTGATGTCATATCGAGACCGGGGTCTCAAATCGCGCACTCTTGTTTTTTACACGAAGAGAGTCGGTATCGATGAGCCATTCCTAATCGGCATTGTATTTCATGCATTGTAGTTACTAGAGATGTTTTTCGGTTTGCGACTCTCTTCATTCTGAACACTCTCTCTCGTTTCTCCGACCAGTGAGAGATTAATCAAAATAAGGAGAGTCATCCATGAATTGTAAACTCTGGTAGTTGAGGATGCGCTGGAGCAGTCGATCCAATTCGTCCTCGACTTCTCTCAGTCGTGGTTCGACTATCGATTGATGTGGGCGAGAGACACGGAGGCAACCGCACTCAAAACTATAAAAGTAAGCGAATTATGGCACTCGCGACTTCGTAATTTGACTTCCGCCAACTGCGCACTAAATTATAATAAATGTACCTACGCTCAAAGACCAGAGATTCGTGTAGAATAAGTGGAGGAGTTATTTCTGTCGCGATTGAATGCTCGCAAATTCCCATAAAAAAAAATTAAAATTATTCTCAGGTTCCCGAATCATCGCTGTGGGCTCCCGATATCAATCCAATATCGAGGTAAAGATCGGCAAAAGTGGGGGATGACGTCTGATATTCTGCAGTCTTGCCCGTCGCTGTTTATCCATTTTTCGTATATTTTTTTTTATATTTTCCTATTTTCTTTTATTTTTCCCAGTCTTTTTTTCAGTCTTGCCCGTCGCTCAATCATTCCCACCAACAGGAGAGTCGCAGAGATCTCCTTCGACGGAACAGTCTCAAAGACCGACCCTTCCGTGGGTTGATCGAGAGCCAGCTTTTAAACTTCCTGCTTTAGAACATAAACAATTTTCGCATTGGAAGGATAATTTAGAAAAGAACTTTATCGGTTCGATCAAAACCATTTCAGTAATAGAAAATCAGCATTAAGGCACACAACTTCCCGATGTAGAACGAGATATCAACATTTTCAGGATTCTAATTAATAATTAATAATAAATATTTATTTTTATATCATTAAGAAGCGTCGGATCATCGGATCAATCGAAAACGTTTCAGATCGTGACGATGTCATGTGCGATGAAGGTCTCAAGGTATCCCTTCGACGTGCAAACGTGCATTATTAATGTGAGCTCACCGAACGATTAATGACAGTGTCTGAAATTCTCTCCATATGACCTACCTCGTCTCCTATCAAAATTTGGAATGTTTTTCTCCAGACAAGCACCATATTTACAATATGAAAAAATGCAAAATAGACAAATCCCCTATTGCCAAATGGGAACAGACGCTCCTCAATTCGCGCACTACCTCGCCGGTTAGAGATACGAGAGAGCACGAGAATTGAGGAGAGTCTGGTTACGATTTGTCATCACTAATTGAGATCGGTCCGTGGGTATACCGTCGGGACGAGCTCCGTCTTCAACTCGATTCCAATAATTTCACCATGAAAACGGAGCAAAGCACGAGCGAGTGGAGCGTGAAGGATGTCGGCATGAACATCACTCAAGACAACGATAATCTCGACTCGGTGAGGTCAACATTTGGAAATGTTGTTAAATTTGTATATGTGTATTTAAAGACAATTATGCAGCTGGTTCTAACAGTGAAATTACGCCGAAATTCGGCGTATTACGTGTACGCCGTGGTGATTCCGACGTTCGTCAACTGCTGCCTCTGCATCTTCGGACTGTTCATGCCCACAGAAACGAGCGGAGTGCGCTTCGAAAAGGTGAGAATTGAAGCTTTCACATGATTCCAAATGCATGTTTCCACGTGATTGCTTGATAGTTGTCATTTTGCAGGTTTCCCTCGGTGTGACTTGCCTTCTTGCTTTGGCAATGCTCGCCGGATCGGCCACTAACAACATGCCAAAGGCGGAAACGATTCCTTTCCTGGGTGAGAGTGATGAACGATATATTGTGCCGAGTTTGCCCCCCCAATAATGATCTTTGAACTTGCCAGGCATATATATCCTCGCCACCTGCGTGTTGTGTTTCCTAGCAACGACGACTACTTCAATTCTCTCTTTCGTCCACGAGAGAGTAACGACAAGGTGGACAAATATTGAGTCCTTTTCGTCCTCTACCTCATCAAACAATCCAAAAAAAGATACGATGTCCACTAGACCCTTTTCATGAAAATTAGGCGTTGCAGAAACCGGGCGTAGCAGAGTAAATGGATTTCCTTCAGAATGGTGTGGAAATTAGCTATTGAAAGCGACTCCTTTGAGGAGGCGACATCCATCAAAATGGATCGCTCGACTGCTTCTCTGCAAGGGATACGATACCTCGCTACGTCTTCGAACTTCGTCGATTCAGGCTGGAGTGGAAACGTGAGTGAGTTCAAGGAAAAACGATTCGACATGCTGTTTTCCAGCTCTTCACCTACTGCCAAATTGCTGAAGAAGATAGCGAATGCTGCTAGAGACAAGTTGTCCGGTGAGTGCGATGGGAGTGGATAAACCGTGTTTTTACTCATTTAGCAATACGAAGCGAGGCTCAGTGGACCCGCATCTTCGACCGATTCGACATTTTCGCGATGATCGTGTACCAGACGATCAACATTGTCATGTTCATCGTGGTTCTCTGTATTTAGTGAATTTTACTTCCTATTTTCTTGCACTTGGGTGTATTCCATAGATGAAGATGGACAAGGAACTGATCTCTTGTTCTCCTTGTCATCCCCTCTTGTGGATAGAGACTGAGAGAATTTGTTGGATATTGAGAGCCTAACGCTCTTTTTCGCACATTAGCTTACAGTTAAAAGTATCGATCCAAATCATACTGCGTGCGGATTCAGTGAGAGAGAAAAACAATTAGGGCATGGAAAGTTTATTAAAATAATCATAATCGTGACCGGTGTACAGAGTGAGAAGTACGATATGGTTTGAGCAATTACAAGTGAAAGAGGAAATATGCGTGAGGACAAGATCGTCGTTCAGTCAAGTGTCAAAAATGTAACTAGAATCAAATTGAGCTACACGTCTCTCGCCAGTCAACACTTGGCTGTGACCTGTCTATATCTAGAAGAGAACCAGTAGATTATGGCTACAGAACATGACAAAAACGTTACGAATGGGCTATGTGGATATTAGTGATGGCAAATCGGCATAGACTCTCCTCATTGTGCGTGATCTCTCGTCGTTCAGAGAAGCGAGAGAGCGCGCGAATTGAGGAGAGTCGATTTGTCATTAGTGGATATCGATTACGTCCTTATCTCAAGAGCAATCCTCCTCGTCGAAGAACTCCTCCATCTCCTCCTGGAAGTTGGGACGCACTCGCAGTCGTCGTTGGCTGTGGGCATTGGTCACTCCGCAAACGGGGATTCCAGGGATTTTGCGCGGAGTTTCGTAGTAGAAGAAGTTGAGCACCTGAAAACACAAATGATTCCACGAATTCTCGAAATGATAGTGTTATTTCCCATTCATTCGTTGATGTTGTGTGCGCTTACTCTCAGTGATCTGTGGTGGTCTGGTGAGCACGAAAGCTCAGCACAACACTAGTGACGACTGAATCGGCTCCATGTGACCGCTTATCTGGACTCGCTTACTCACCCGCTCAGATACGGTCTGCACGACTCCCTCCACCAAGCTGCGCGCGTCAATCAGGTCTTGGTAGAAGTGGCAGGTCGTCTAGAAAGTAAATTGTAATCACAAGAAAACAAAGGGCGCTAAGCAGACGAAAGTATTGTTCGTTAGCGAATACAATGATGTCATGGTTGTGAAATGCGAAAACATTGCAAACCTCCGCCTCAATAGCACTGACGACTGCGTTGCATTGCTTCAAATCCTCTGCAACCTCGAAGAGAAGATTATCCACTCGGCTGATTACGAACTCCTCGGTCTGAAATGCCAAGCATGGACATTTCAGTCAAGGCCAAATCGGCTGTTCTGCTCTCGTTGAACGAATGACATCGTTCACATTTTGGGTCCACCGAAACGCCATTCAAACAAGCAGAAGCCTGATGCGACTCACGTTTCCCATGGCAACATGGCTCTCCTCGTATCGTCGCTCCCTATCAATTTCCTCGTTCAACCAGTCGCTGGGCATGTCCAGCCGAGAGAGACCCTGAGAGATCAACGATTATCACTGACTCATTCCAAATATTGGTCTTAATCAATCAATCAATCAATCAATCATTTATTCAAGCGTCAGGGTCAAGGCCTGTTGAATGATGCATGTTCAAGGCCTGTTGAATGATGCAATTCATTCCCACTGGGTTTGTAATTTCGTCGCGCCATCTCGTTTTAGGCCTTCCAATGGGTCTCTCCGTGTTCCAGGGGGTCCAGTTAACAATCTTCTCAGTCCATCTATTGTCATTCATTAGAGCAACTCGTTTTGCCCAACTCCATTTAAGTTGCATAGCTCTTACTCGCACGTCTTGGAGAGGGACTTTGTTTGCAAGCCACTCATTCGTCTTTCTATCCATTCTAGATACACCTGCTAATTTTCTCATCATTGCTCTCTGAGTCACAATCAATCGTTGTCTGAGTTTCTTTGTTGTACTCCAAAGTTCGCATCCGTAAAGCAGTACTGGCTCGATACACATTCTATAGACTCTTGTTTTTAGTGACATCTCTACTGTTCGATTAGTGAGAAATTCGTGAAACCTGTTGAATGCTCGCCATGAACTCCCGATTCTTCTGTTCAGTTCAAGCGCTAGATTTTGATCGAAAGATAGTCGGACGCCAAGATAAATGAAGTTGTCTACATAGGTCAGATGTTCTCGTTCCACTTGTAGAGGTACTTGTCTTCGATTGGTCATGGCGACCGTTTTCTTTCGATTGAGCGTTAGACCAACTTTTTTGCTTGCTTCCATCAATTCCTTCAACATTCGCGTAATTTCAGTTGGACTATGTGATATAAGGACTACATCATCTGCATATCTTAGATGGTTCAGCTTTTCTCCATTTATGCGTATTCCGTATTCGTCCCACTTCATTTCGCGAAAGACCTCTTCTATCACAGAATTAAACAGGTGAGGGGAAATAGGGTCTCCTTGGCGCACGCCTCTTCCTACTTCGATGGGCACCTTGTCTATTCCCACTCGTACGAAGACTTTTGCACGGTTATACACATCTCTCATCGTGTTTACAATCTTCGAGTGAACGCCTTGATTGTACAGTGAACTCCACACTGCGCTGAATTCCACTGAATCAAAGGCCTTGGCAAAATCAATGAAGACGAAGTATAATGGGAAATCGTATTCCGTAGATCGACTTATCAGCTCACACAGAGTGAAGGAATGGTCGGTTGTAGTGTAATCCTTTCGGAAGCCTGCTTGTTCGCGAGGTTGGTTTTCGGATAATGTTCTTTCTATTCTGGAGTTCATAGTCGATGTGAATGTTTTATAAACCAGATTCAAGAGAGCAATTGGTCGATAGTTTCCGATGTCGAGTTGACTGCCCTTCTTGTAAATTAGCGATATGATCGAGTTAGAAGTTCATCAGGAACGGTCTCTTCGTTGATCCATTTATTGAATAGAGCACATAGTGGTTTGATTAGGACATCGCTACCGCACTTGAGCATCTCCGCTGTTATCTTGTCAGGACCGGGTGACTTTCCGTTCTTTAATCTCCAGATCGCTTTTTTCACTTCGCAGGGTAGTATTGGTAGGAAAGGCTCGACTGTCTTATAGTGTATTCTTCGCGGTCTCCTGGTTCTTTCAAACAGCGTATCATAGAATGTTTTCACAACGGCATTCAGCTCTAACTTCGTACTTGCTATACTCCCATCCATTTTCTCCAGTCCAGTTTGGGCTTAATAGTGTTGACAAATCTGCATCCGACTCTCCTCTTTTTGTGTGCTCTCTCGTTTCTCTGACCGAGTCGTTGCCGAATTGTCATCACTAGGGCTTACCTCATTGTTGATGAAGTATTGTTTTCCGTCCTCGTCAAATTCCTCTCTCCATCCGTCGAACTCGAGAATGGCCAACGAATCCTTTGCAATCTACAATGCATGGCGTCACCGATGAGGTTTGATCATCTACTTTATGCCATCTCATCATGCCCCACCCTTCTACGATGATCATGCGACCTTCTCACCCGATCTTTCAGTTGCTGGACTCTGATCTGGAATCGTCGGGCAGTTCTCACGAGCACGCGTACAGTACTCAGTTCAACCAGCTCGAGGGCTTTATCCAGCAGCGGATGGGTGTGAGACCGTGAGTTCTGGAAGACACTCGGGGATAATATTGACCTTATTGATTGCATAAATATTTGATCTACTTACCACGAACATTTCCCGCATTTCCATCGCCTCGTCGAGTTGCAATTCGTCATCGGCATAATCGGGCAGAAGCCAGAGCTGGTTCAGCTGAAATGCTATTTTTATAGCATTTTTTTCATCGATTAATTTCGAAAATCACTTGTGTTAGAACATAATCAGTAAAGTTGAACTGACTGTGATATTTCTCTTGACTTCCAGCTTTGCGAGCGCCTCTTTGATAGAGAATTCGTTCTCTGAATTGAATAAATAAATACATAAATACATAAATAGAGATGACGTCAATTCGCTCTGCGTTTACGACCTTATTATTTGCTGATTGGCTAAGACAAGCTGGCGTACCTCCCATTCCGGCATCGATAATGTTGAGTGCACTCTGAGTTCGCTCCTCAACGCACTCCTCGATGTCCTTGACATCATCGGGGAAGATACTGTCCAGCAGCATGATGTTGTCGCCCATCCTGCGACCATTGTTTCTTCAAGATTTTCAGGCGGGGGAGGCGGGCAGAAACACAATAGAGATGCAAATAGTCATCCGCCTCTCCTCATTTGCGTGATCTCTCTAGTAGGCTAGAGAAGCGAGAGATCACGCAAATTGAGGAGAATCGGATGCCGATTTGCCATCACTAAAACACAACGAACAATGAGCGCATGAGGGCAGGAAAGATCGCGTCAATAAGGCGGAAAAAGAGCGGAGTACGGGCACCGTACAGTACACACGAGAGCGAGTCGCGTGAGTGAGGCGAGAGAGAGTGGGGAGGAGGATTCCCCCTTCTTATTTTGTGGTGGGGGAAGACCGTGATAAGGAGGAATTCCCCGGGTGCGAGAGAGTGTGCGGAGCGAAGAGACGCGAAACGACGAGAGCATCACAGAGAGGGGCGCTTACTCGACAGAACGATCCCCCCGCTCGCAAATCACTTGATCAGCAGAAAGACGCCGAGAAACTGAGGGAAGAGAGGATAGCGCAGAGAAGCAGAGACGAGCAGGGAGAATGTAATGAGAGGAGAGAGAGCTGCCAGCCGCGTGATTAGAACCGTGATCAAACGTCTAAGAATGGTGAGAGAGTCGTCCCCCTTCCTCCTTCTCTCGGTCAATTTCCTTTTGAAGATACACGCAGTTGACTTTCGGTCGCGGCGAAGTACATCGAACGCATTCAGCCATTTTCGAAGAAAGTTGACCTTGGACCAATCAGTGACTCTGATTTTCTGATTTTATGACACAAAGAAGAATGACGCAATAACAATATGTGCAATATAGGAATGATGCATTTGAAAAATAATGATTATCGTCAATGTAGATTCATGAATCGGCGAATGTCCAGGAAGTTCGACTCGGGAACTCGACTCAGAGGAGTGGCAATACGCTGAACGGAGAGGCCTCGGGGCATCAATGGGTTGGGCTGTGGCTGCTGCAGCTGTTGCTGCTGCAGAAGCAGTTGATCTTGCTGAAGTTTTTGCTGCATTTGCTGTTGCTGCAGCAGTTGTTGATCTTGCTGCTGTTGCAGGTGCTGCTGAAGCTGCTGATCTAGCTGCTGCTGCAGTTGCTGCACCTGCTGCACGGTCAGCTGTGGGCGGGGCTGCGGCTGCACCTGCTGCAGCGCTGAGGGCAGCGCCGGCTGCTGCTGCATCATCTGAGGCTGCTCGAGGACGAGGTTCTGCTGCAGCTGCTGCTGGGGCAGAGAGCCCATGAGCAGCTGGGGAGGTTGCTGCAGCTGCTGAGGTTGCGCGGGCGGCAGGCCGTCGATCTGGATAGGCTGCTCGGGGAAGGCGAGTGGTTCGGGAGTGGGGAAGGGACGGTGCAGCACGCACTCCTCCATAGGCGAGGAAGAACGATAATCGTCGCAACAGGCTCTGGAACGAAGAATTTTGAAAGTTGCATTCGTCCTTTTTTTTCTATTACTTAGAAGCCCTTCGCTTGTGTTCCTAGTATAGAAGATCGGCCACATAGTCTATTTTAATTACGGTAGCGAAATCAAATTGTTAGAGAATCCATGGCTGATATTGAGCAATAAATCAGATCTAGAGGTCAGTGTTGTTGATGTGATCTCGCACTAGATGTCCATTAGTGATGATAAATCGGCATAGACTCTCCTCAATTCGCACGCTCTCTCGTCAGTCAGAGAAACAAGAGAATATGGAAAATTTGGAGTCTGATCCCGATTTGTCATCGTTAATGGCCATATGGAATAACAAGTGAACTCACGCGAATTGTTCAAGAGGACACGCTATGACCCCGTGACAGCTCCTCGTGTTCCCACTCAGATTCACTAGTTTATTAGTGTGCGTTCCGCGCTTGTACAGCACCTGTTGATAATCTGTTCATCATCAACTCTTGATCAGTACTTTAAGAGCGAAGAAGCCATCTCTTCAATAAGCTCATAACGGCAGATTTAGATCATGCAGGATAAAGAAGCAGATTCAACCTCTGACAGCCGAATTCTGGGCAAGACAAGCATCTGCCGATAAGTCACCTTGATCATCGGTTGTCCTTTCACATTCCACAACTCGAAAAGAAGCAACGAGTTATATTGAGGAGCGAGTGCCTTTCCGAGTGCTTCCCGGCGCACTCCGAGACTCTCCAGGAGCGAATTCATCGCGAAATCTTGCTGAAAATGCTCAACGCTTTCCGAATACTTTGATTTTCATTCAAATCTTGGGCCATGAATGGATTTATCACCTGGTGACCCCAATAATCCATCTCGTTCCTCATTGAGAGGAGAGTCACATCTTCCTTGTCATGATCACATCATAATATAACCGTATTCCGTTGCGCCTCGACCGTAGATAAAATAAATTTACCCACCGTTGAAATGGCTTTGAACTTGAGCGGCAGAATCGCCTGACAATTCGGGTCGTCCCGCATGCTCTGACAGTTCCATTTGTGCAATATCTCCTTGAGAATCGTGTCGAACGCCTGACCGATCGTCACTCGAAGGATCGCCGGGTTGTGATACTCTCCCAATCCGAGTTGAAATCGTTGCGTCTGAATGTATTCATTTCATCTCCTTTTCAAGGGCTATCTAACCTTAGCCATTACAGCTTTTGCTTCCGATTTCAGCGTGGGAGTATACCAGTTGGGCAGCGGGGCGTTCACCAATTCCTGTGAAATAGTATTATTTTCACTGACTTTTGCATCATTCTGTCGCCAGCATTATTACGGCTGATAATTCGGTGCTGATAGGGGATTCCCACTGATAACGGGCGACTCTTTGATGCGAATTCGATTTTTGATGAGATGGTTATTTTGCAGGGAGACTTCACGAAAAGATTGAAACGTACATGCGACACCAGTGTGTCAATCATCGAGAACGAAGAGGTGTCGTTGAAGAACGTTCCCTTCGCTCCCATGCAATCGAACAGGGCGCCTTGATATTTTCGGAACTATAATGATCGCAATTTTCAAAAAAGTGCTATGATCTGATAAGCTCACCGTGTTCAGCATTCGAATTTCAGGGAATAGACAGTACTTTGAGAATTCACGCTGGAGTGAATCACATTTGTCCCATGGAAACGCGAGCATCTGCAAGAAAGGAACAAAAATGGATAAAAAATAACAACAAAAAATGTGAGACCAGTTCCAAGATCATTAAAAACAAGATAATAAGAGAAAATTCAAAATTTTAGAGACCGAATACCCAGTCGCTTCTGAGTGGTCGCGTGTGCACGGGCACGGGCATGGGAACGACTCTTCCAGAAGGGGAGAACATTCCCTGCGCTACTGATTGAGCAGTCATCAAGCAACGATTCACGTCCACTGATTGGATGTAGAACTGAAATATGAAGGTGGTCAAACCAATTCGAAGGAATACTTCTTCTGAATGAGAAAGTAAGAAAATAAAATTTACAACATAAATATCAACTAACTTCCGAATTGTCCATGTGATGCGAGAGGAAGACGTTATCGACGTAGCGATAATTCAGGAAACGGCCCAGTTCGAATGATCGCCGAATACCGTTCTGATGTTATACCAAATTAAGCACACCTTATTTTTCAGTCCCTGTTTTATTTTCGATATCCGACGCGTTTTGTGTAGATCTCAGTCACCTGCTGTGAACGCAAAACAAGAGTTCGCCGGGAAAATTACATACCTCGGTGAGCTCCCCGAGTCCGTATGGGAACGCCTCTTTATCATACTGGATACCGTTCACTGTGCTCTCGGGCGCACGCATCCCATGCCGAAATATCTGAAACAATGGTTTGGTGATAACATCAAAAACTATCCTCGAGATTTCTCACTAACAGTTTACCCAATGCGCTTTTACCCAAGGAAAGTGCGCTTATTTTACCAGACTTGATGACTTTTAAAAAAATAGAGGCCTCTAAATTACTCGAAATAAAAATATATTTTAAGGGATGCGATTCTCCGCTAAATTTTTCGAATGCAATTTACCCCATAAAAACCCGGTCAGTCGCTAACTCAACAAAACTATCACGTTAATATATGAAAAAGCGCGAAATAATGTGGGCTGGGTCGCAAACAAGCAGGAAACTCACAGCTGAGACGAAAACTAGGTGCTCTTCACTCCTCACGAACTGGGTTGCAATTATCAAACGGAGAAAGGAACGAAGCATCGGGCGGTTTGGTTAACAAGGAACTGATCAGCTTAACCCAAGAGAATCCGGGACAATAAGTTGAAATTGTCTCAAATGTCGTGATGAGCTTCAATTCACTTTCCTTTCCCTACCCTTTTCCTCTCTACCGTCCTTTCTCTTGTCGACTCTCAAATCTCTTTCTCAGGATAATCCAGTTCAGCACTTATCGACCAACTGCTTCTAAGTTCCTCCCTCCAAGATCTCGCTCAGCTCCACTTTCAACATTTGTTCCTTTCCAGTTTCAAGGCGTAACAAAGTTTATCATGATGCTGAAAGACATGAAATGGTCAACTATCGAAAGGGCTACCTGTGCTGGGACAGTTTGGAATTGCCAATTAGGCGGATCCGGCTTGTGATGGAACGAGGATAACGGCTATGAACAAAAACATCAATGGAACGAGGGGAAGAAGCAACAACACGTCGGGATGGACACACGGAATAAACGACACGTACAACAATTCAACAGTGAATCAATTTGTTCGCAGCTTCTTTGTAGGCAGAAGGAACTCAGAAACGGAGTCGGATTGCTCTGGAATGAAAGCGATTTTTGGTTGAAACGTTTCTTAGTGAACTCTCATTGCCGAGTCATTGACCCCGACCCAGGCGATGTGACTATGTTGAAATAAGAAGAATCTGATTCCCCCTTTTTGATCAGCGCCCAGAACCCGGCAAAGATAAATAGCTGTAGATGTGTTACCTAGCAGGCTAAGGAAACATTGATCATGTTGCAAGTTTCAATTCGGGAATCAATCCCGGTCTTCCATAGCAAGTAGTCACTAGACGTTCTTTTAGGATACCAGGTTCCGAATTCTCACCTTTCTCGCTGTTCTTTCGTGTTCGCTCGCCGTCGGTCGTGTCGGACTCATTGAAGGCGCTGTCCTGGGATTTTAAAAAATATTATGGTGAAAATAATGCAAATATTGTAAAACAAATATTGATGGTTGCTTTTACTCCAAGCTGAACGCTGAACAGATTGAACGGTGAGATATTTTATATTTTTTTTAAATACCATACCTCGCTCACTGTTCGACTTTTCCTTTGGAACACAGATTGCACGTATTGAGTGGCATCCTGGACGCTATTCGATCTGAAAGTAAATGTATAATCACAGTTTCATTGAAATTGAAAAAAAGAATACAGTATCTAGTCTTAACTACAATAAGAGAAAACTCGTGATAAGCAATAATTTCGTTTTCACACACATTTTTTAAATTTGCGAAGTTATGATATTATTAGTATTTTCTCTTACCTCATGGACTCGGTGAGCTTGTCGATTTCCTGATTTCCACGGCCTCGCTTTCCGAGCTGAAAAGAAGGGGTTGATAAATCACCACTGTTGCGACACTCGCTAATCATATGGATGTCGTTCCGGTTTTCGGCTCTCTGCATTCTACACACTATCTGTCCGATCATGCGAAACGAGACACTGTGCAGATTGAAGAGGGTCGGAAACCGAAACGACATCACTTCTAATTATGGCCCCTGACAAACTCGTGAGTTTTCGCCTGCCACCAAATGTCACGAGTTTGAGACAATCACAGTGGGACAGAGACAGTTGAAAGAATCTCGAGAACAATGGGGTTCGCATATTTAGAGAGCGATAATGAGACACGTGATAGCGTTAGAATTATCGCTTGATAACGGAATTTCGATAAAGCGAATTTTGAAAAACATTTTAAGTTTTCAAACTGTTGACCGATTTTTCTCTCAAATCTGTGTATATTCTTTGAACAGAACTACCAAATATTCCATCAGACACAATAAATGTGTTAGGGGTACCTCCTGCTTAGCCGCTCCGTCATTGCAAATGGCGTGTCTCCTCACTCTCGTCATCTGGAGTGGCGGCTCGAAAGAGAGTTCCTCGTCGCTGTAGTCCTGTAATCAATCCCGGCCGTTCAGAGTAAAGTTTTCTAATCTGATTCCACTCTCCTCAATCCGCACACTATCTCACCGGTCAGAGAGATTAGGGAGTGTGCAGAATGAAGATAGTCGAAACCCGAACCGGCACCACTAGTCCGTTCAGAGGACAACGGAAGGACGGAAGAACCCCCCCCCCTCTCCCCTCACTTTCAGACTACGCGCGTTCCCTGCACTCTGACCTCTCTCTCCAGGTTGACAAGTGGTGAGATCGAAGAGATCGATCACTCAGTGGTAATTGCATCTTCCAGCAAAACAACCGACTGTTAGACCTTGTCGACGGATCTCGCAACCATTTTCATGATATTCTATGGACGTTTTCCCATAAACGGAAGAAATGAAGAAACAGATGATTGAATGGGGGGGGGAGGGGGGGGGTTGGCTAATGTGTGTGAGATGGGAAAGCCATATTGACTCATTAACCCCATCGATTGAAAAATGAATAAATGACTGAATGAACTCACGACGATCTCCATCTTGGACGATCGGTAATGGGTTCGGGCATCCTTGGCTGTGCTCGGTAGCATCGGCCCGCTTGTCATCACGAGACCGTTTATCTGCAATTAGCGAGGTCGGTAATTAGTCTCATCAACTGACGTGTTCCCTCGCAGGTGAGAGCGACGAGAGAGCGCGTGTAATCGAGAGATTCAAGTTTGTTCTAATCTACGATTGTCATCAAATAACTGGCGACACGCCGATGAGCTCAATGAACTTGCTAGTGGACACATGAGAGCGCGCTTTTTTTTCTCCTTCACGCTCGCGGGATGTCAAATCGGAACTTGAATCTCCTCACTTACCACACTCTCTCGTCTCGCTAACCGACGAGATATCACGCGGATTGAGGAAAGCGGTTTCCGATTTGTCATCACTACTAGCACGCGCCAACGCACACAAAGAGACAAGGAAAGAGATCATATGATGATTTAAAAACTGATAACGTTTTCGAACGCGTCGCTGGGACATCTGAAGAAGAATTAACTAAAGTGCGTGAATCAGGGCAGCAGGCTGGCTCATGCGGGATTGTTGCTCAATGTGATCGATCAGGTGAGATGAGAAGGAGGGATGATTACACCCTAAGCGCGCGCTTGGAAGAGTGCTAGCGACTAGACGACACATCCCCCCAGTCGCACATGACACTTGGCGGTAGTGATGTCGTTTCGGTTTTTGCTCTCCTCATTCAGCACAATCTCTGGTTTCTCTGACTGCGAGATAGTGCGCGGAATGGAGAGAGCCAAAATCGAAATTGCTCCCTACTTGGAGGGGAGAAAACAGAAGAGGGAGTCGAGGGGGACTGGCTAATGGGTGTGGGAACAGCCAGAATGACGCATTAACCCCATCGATCGGGCTCATGCAAAATGGAGTTAAGGTAAAGTCATTCTGACGTAAGTTATGCATTTTGAATGAAAAACAGCAATGCGAAAAAATTAAAATTAAATCAAACACAGAGTCACGCTATCACTGGCAAAATGGTGACGTGTAGATATGCGAATGACGCGGAGATCGAGAGTGTCCTTGATTGGGTGTCACCCAGTGAATTTACTGCGCGCAAATCACCACTCTCTATACGAACAGTGACGGGAATACGGGCCAGGGAATGCCAGGAGGGGCATTGGAATGGTTTTATGGCACAAGAAAGGAAGCCGGGAAGCGCTGTGTGTGTGTGAGCCGGGAAGGACCGTGTGCTCACCTGTCGTCGTTCCACCATATCCTTTCTCGCGATAGAAAACTGTTGTCTGTCCCGAGATATGGAGATTGTGAAACAACGGGAAGAAAGAGGCCAGCGTTGTGCAATCCCCTGCAATCGTTGTTGTCACCTTGAGAACTGAGTAGCGAAAGCGCGCGTAGGTATGAGAAAAGAGAGGCGCAGAGAGAGGGAAAGAGAACCCGCTGGCTCTCCCCCAGTTTCGGACTCTCTCCTCCTCGCTCTTTTTGCGCGCCCTGCCCCTCGCACTCATCGATCAGAGGAGAGGGAAGGGGGAAACGGAGGGACGAGAGAGGGAGAGAGGGAGAGAGGGGAGGGCAGCGAAATGACGGCAGATTAATATTTGGAGTGTGACTGAATGATACACGTGGACCAGAGAGGCGGTCGATAGTGTCAGAGAATAGATAGCAATCGTGATTACAATTAGATGAATTCCTCCCGATTGTGCCATTTTATGCACTATTCATCGACTCTTACATTGAAACAAGAAGGAAAAGAAGAACGAACTGATTCATGAATTCCCCGCCGCGATAACATGTACCATTCGAGAAGTCATAGATATAGAAAATTTATTCGATAGAAATTTGACTTTTTAAAACTATTCGATAAAACTTTCTAATGGTGATGATGGCCGATTCCACCGAAGTGGTGACCATGTCTGAAACATGTATATGGTGTTGGTTAGTTCCGAAATAATCATGAAATATGAAATTAATCGTACCCGTGATGAGCGAAATGACCATGATGATGTCTATGGAAGAATCGTCTTCTCATATCAGCGATTTTCTTGCTGCAGACGTAGTTACCCTGAGTGAACGGTGATATTGTTGTCAAAATGTCCTACCTTTCGGACACCAGCAACGAATCCATGAGTGAGTCCAGCTCTCTTGCCTGCGACCCATCCCTGTGAATGAATGTATATTTTCAAGAATCAGTCCTCATTCTCACCTTCTTGAGTCCGAAACGAATTCCGAGTTTCTTGCCGAGAATCACGCCGTGGTGGTGACCGCGACGGGCTCCGTGAACCTAATTTATTTAAAATATTATTGTATTTATTTGAAATATTATCTAAAAGTTCTACCGTACCATGCCGACAACGTATCCTCTTCTCTTTCCATCAACGAGTCCGTGGTGGTATCCGATTTTCTGGCCCTGTTATATCTAGTCTTGTACCTGTTTTTGGTATGATGATACCTTCTGCAGTCCGAATCTTGCTGCGACGTGCTTTCCGTGATGGAATCCATGGTGGTATCCGGCGTGTTGGCCCTTGGAAAATCCAACAGCGAATCCCTGAAGTACGTGTGCGTGCAATGCATTTCATATCGTTTTAGTGCCGAATGAGAGATTAAATTTGAATGAAAGGTAACCTTCTTCGCGGGTCCGAGGCAGTCGCACTTGAGCCATTTGGTAGTGAAGAAACGAGGATTGACTGCAATGAATATTTGGTTATCATTTTTTCTTTGTGATTATGTTATAGAAGGCTTACCGTGAAGGTGGTGGTGCCCGGCAAATCGGTGACCGTGATGGGCAACGAATGCGTGACCGTGATGGCCGACGACGACTCCGTGATTGTGATCATCGTGATCCTCGTGATCGTGATGTCCGTCCACGGCGAATCCCTGAGAAACGAGGTTATGATGGACGAGTCTGCAAGTTATAAGCAGCTGTAGTATTACTCACTCTGCTGTCGACAGCAGCAGTCTGAGCAGTCTCTTCGGGCGCCTCCTCATTCTCCTCGACGGGGGCGGCGTCAGCGATTTCCTCGTGCTGAAAGGAAGCATTCAGTGGTGTTATATCCATAATAGATCTCTTTTCATTGGGAGTATTCACCTCTTCTCCTCCTTCGGCAGCAGCACTCACATCTCCCTCAACGGCGTCTTCAGATTCATCGTCGTTGACCTCTTCGGCGGACTGAGCATCCTGAAATATTTCCAAATTGATTTTAAGTTCTGTCTAAATCGAAGACCGACTGAATGCGGGAGTAAGGAAAGGCTGTCCATATTACCTGCTGGTCGTTATCATCATAGCTGTCCTCTTCAGTCGATGCGGCGCCGAGCTCTTGTTCTCCAGAATCCTACAAGCAATCAAATAGATTCAAGATGAGATTCACTGAAGGCAATCGGAGATTTAATATTACCTGATCCTGAGCGTAGGAAGCGATGAGAAGACCCGCGACGAGGAAGAGAGTGAACAACTTCATCTGAAAGACAAGGAGGATAGAGATGAAGGAAGAAGTGAATGGAAGAAGGAAGTGTGATTAATTCATTCAGAGTTCGCCTTTTATAGCGCCCGGTTAGAAAAATATAATCAATCCTTTAGCCTCTTCAGGAAGTGGTTTTCTTTAGAATATCGGCGTAATCTTTCCTCTCGCCCTTTCAATTGACTTATCCAACTAATTTGGACATCAAACGTTGGCATTCGACTCGGGCGCTATAAAAGGCGAACTCTGAATGAATTAATCACACTTCCTTCTTCCATTCACTTCTCCCTTCATCCCAATCCTCCTTGTCTTTCAGATGAAGTTGTTCACTCTCTTCCTTGTCGCTGGTCTTCTCATTGCGGCCTACGCTCAGGATCAGGTAACCTCAATCTGGACTGCTCCGGGGCTCGAATAATCAGAATATTGATGAGTGCTAATAGGATTCTGGAGAGCTCGGCTCCGCGTCGACTGAAGAGGACAGCTATGATTACAATGACCAACAGGTTTCCTCTAAAGCAAATACTTTAATGTTTACTTCATCTTCGATCTATCGAACCCGTGAAATTTACTTGGAACCCTTTCAGGATGTTCAATCCGCCGACGCAGAAGAGGCCAACGACGACGGAGAGGAATCTGAAGACGTCAATGAGGGAGATGTGAATGCTGATGCAGAGGGAGAAGGAGAGGTTAACGTTCTCTACAACATAACTAATGAAAAGATATCTGGAATGGATGATCAAAAATACTGAATCCTTCCTTTCAGCACGAGGAAACCGCGGACGCCGCCCCCGTCGAGGAGAATGAGGAAGCGCCTGAAGAGACTGCTCAGACTGCGGCTGCTGATAGCAGAGTGAGAACCAATACGGCTGATTTTATCTTGTTCTTCCTAACTAAGCCATTCAGGGATTCGCCGTGGACGGGCATCACGGTCACGATGATCACGATGATCACCACCACGAAGTCGTCGTCGCCCATCACGGTCACGGACATGGACATGGTCACGGATACGGTCACGGATTCGTCGCCCATCACGGTCATGGATACGGTCACGGTCACGTCGCCCATCACGGACATGGATTTGCCGGACACCACCACCGTCATGGTAAGTATCCTAAACCGTAACCCCAGTGAAGACAATCCCGTCTTTGCAGTCAGCCCTCGTTTCTTCACTACCAAATGGCTCAAGTGCGACTGCCTTGGACCTGCTAAGAAGGTCAATCAAACTTTAATCATCAAGTATTAAGGTTCCGTAATGGACATGAAAAACATTTTTTTTAAATTGCGTATTCCTGCAGGGTTTCGCTGTTGGATTCGCCAAGGGACAGCACGCCGGATACCACCATGGATTCCATCACGGAAAGCACGCAGGAGCAAGATTCGGACTGCACAAGGTGACAACGAAGTACGAATAGTTTGAAATACTATACGCTATAGGGCCAGAAGATCGGATACCACCACGGACTCGTTGACGGAAAGAGAAGAGGATACGTTGTCGGCATGGTACGGTAGTACTTTTAGAAACAAAGATTGAGAATATAATAATATATTAATTCAGGTTCACGGAGCCCGTCGTGGTCACCACCACGGCGTGATTCTCGGCAAGAAACTCGGAGTTCGTTTCGGACTCAAGAAGGTAAGATTGAGGATTCATTCTTGAAAATAAACATTCATTCACAGGGATGGGTCGCAGGCAAGAGAGCCGGACTCACTCATGGATTCGTTGCTGGTGTCAGAAAGGTCAGACACATTCCTGACAATTTCATTAATTATCTTTCACTTTCATAAGACCCGTTCCTTCAGAGCAACTGCGTCTGCAACAAGAAAATTGCCGAGATGAGAAGACGATTCTTCCGCATACATCACGCACATGGACATCATCATGGTCATTTCGCTCATCACGGGTACGATTCCTTCTTCTATCATGTATGTTTTTGACCACAATCGGAACTAACCAGCACCATGTTTCAGACACGGTCCCCACTTCGGAGGAATCAACCATCACGGGTACTTTCCTTTATTATTCCCTGAATCGTTTCCGTATTTGACCTCAAGAGGAATTTACAAAATCGCACATTTTCAGACACAGCCACCACTTCGGAGGAATCGCCCATCATCATCATTAGAAAGTTGTCGAACTTGCATCGAATAAAATTTCCTTATTTTGAATATTCGAATGGTGTACACGGTAGTCTTGAATTGATAACGTTATCCATACACTTTGTAATTGCACGCATATTCGAATCGGTTTGTCTGACAGACATCTCAGAGTAATTTCTATTGAATGGAGTATTTGTCCGGGAAGCGAGTAGTGAGTCGACAATTGATGAGAATAGGGAGCATGGGCTTGACAGCGAGCCTCTGGTCAACGAGAGGGGAGGAAGCAATGTGACCCAGGTGCCCAGACACTAGAAGAGTGGCGAAAGAGTGAGGGAGGGTTTACTCGGGATGAAGAGGTATCAGAGAGAAGAGACTCGAGTTGAATGGCACAGCAGCAGCCGTGTTTTGCGCCTCTTCCCTAGTGGTTACAACTCAGGTTTGGCTCTCTCCATTCCGCACACACTCTCATTTCTCTGACCATATTGATAGTGTGCGGAATAGAGAGATCGAATACCGATACTACATCCCTACTCTTCCCACCAGAGACCGCAGTAATTTGCAACCAGCCTCGCCTCGCTATCATTCTTTCCCGCCACCTATTGTATACGTTCCATTTTTTGTGGTATTCATAGTCTCGAGAACTCCTTGGGCTTAGTCACGGCTCTTCTAGGCTCTTCCCTCAATTGCGAACTGCCCTCCTCACGTCACATTGCATTTGGCGGGGCACTTCGCCCGGATGATCTCCCCCCTCACTATTGCATTCACTCTTGCCTTCTTCTATGGGGTGAATTGCTGAATGGGGGCAAGACGGGGTCGCGGGACTACAGGGAGAAAGGGGGCACTCTGGTGATATTGGATCTGTCGTGCTTCTCGCCTTCCCTCTATATCCCCTTCCCCCCCACTTTCCTTCTCCATCCACTTTGGGACAACGCCACCCCACTTCCCCACCAGTTTTCTGTTTCAACGTCGACGAGGAAGCGCCCTTTCCCTCTCTCTCTCTTCTCACACAGGAATGGGAAATGATTGCTGCTCCGTCGCTTGACTATGCATCCAGTGGTTCATTACTAGGGATGTTTCGGTTTTCGACTCTCCCCATTCTTCACGCTCTCTCGTTTCTCTGATCGGTGAGAGAATGTGGGGAATGGAGAGAGTGAAAACCGAAGCGTCATCACTAGTTCATTACCATTTAGATGAAAGTAGCTTCTCCGATAAATCGAGAGAGAGATAGCTGTCGCCGAGTCTCGAGTAATTCATCTCCCGCGCGTAGTATTATTCATCCGGCGCAGAGACAGTGGCCTTTGTGGGATGAATGCACTACCCTATCAACCTCCCAACCCCCTATCCCCCCCTCCCCCTCCCCTACTCCCTCCTCCTCCTAGTGGTTATGGTGTCTGACTGAAGAACCCAATACAGTCTCGACTCCCCGGTTGGAGCCCCACGATCGCTCCTCCTCCCTCATCTTCCTCTTCTTTTTCTTCTTCTTCTTGTTCACTTCATTGTGCTCGTCTATACGCTTCAGCACCCTTCTCTCCTCACACGGAGAATTGTGAGGAACAGAGAAGGCAAAGGAGAGATAGCAAATGATGCGAGATCACCATGATTCGCTCGGGAGAATAAGCTCGCTCCCTATCCATCCCCCCTCAACGCCCCCTCTCTCGCCTTATCTACTAATTAGAATTCGTCTTCCCGAGAGCGTAAGCTGCCAGTCACTGTAGTCCCTCCCCCTTCCTTCCTCCCCTCGTCTTCTCCTATCTCGAAAGGTAATTCATCCGGAGAGGAGGAGGAGGGAGAAAGGGGGAAGAAAGAGGCGAGAGCGGAGTGAGAGAGGCAAAAGTGCCACTCCCTGTCTTACTCTCGCGAATCCACCTTACTAGGAAGCTGTTGAAAGTTGTGTGTGTGCAGAAACTATGTCGTTTCGGTGAACTCTCCTCATTATGCACACTCCTTAGTTTCTCTGACCGGCGAGAAAGTGTGCAGAATGGAGAGAGACAAAACCGAAATTACATCCCTAGTGTGCAGAAACGGCATTGAGGCATTGTTCGGAGAGAATATCATGTGATCTCTCACAATGCGGCATTTCCATTGAATTCCTGTTAGTAGGAGGCATTTTCGGCTAGTTTATGCATCTATTCATCATTGGATCTTCTAGTCGATCAGTAAATTCCGTTGTTATCAGGATGCAGATGCTCTTCTTCCCACTTCAGTGTCCTCCTCCATCCCCTCACCCCCCCCCCCCCAATCAACACAACGATATTTGTCATCGACTGTTTTGACGTGATTCTCGGCTTTTGATGTGTTCTTCATGTGTTCGTCTCCCCGCATCGATTGGATCCGGTCTGACTTAGTTCATTATCTACCAGCTCTTTCCCCGCTCCTGCCAGCCCTTTCTTCCATCCAAATTGGGGCGTTCGTCTGTGAGTGAGTGGAGCCAAACACCTCCCTCCCCTCGGCTTCTCCTTCCTTTCCTTCCTGATGCATGAACCTATTAATTTACTCGCAGCCAATTCACCCCCTTTTCCATTCTTCTCGGGAGTAGTCGTATTCTCCTACTCGGTGTATCGTATTATCACTCCCTCAATTCGCATTAGACCTGTCATGTGTGAAATCAAGTTCGGAGAAATTCTGAAATTGTGAACATACAGCCTTCTGTTTTCACACCTTTTCTCAGCTCCTGTATTCCGTCATAATATATTTTTCCACATTGTCCAGGCTGGTCTATGGATATTATTGCTGGATAGGAAGGAGGAGGGGGGGGGAGGGGAGGGGGGAGGGGGGGGGGGGAGTGAGAAGAAGGGAAGAATATGTGAGGAACGTAGGTGAGCTTTACCCGGGAAGAGAGAAAAAACGAGGAGAGAGGCTGAAGGGGACCAACAATGCTTGATTGGTAGTCTGTAATGGACGGGGGTGACAGATAGTCGGAAAGACAGATTCCTTCTTATTTCGCCCTACCTCCATGTTATCCCTACACGTTTTCCATCGATTTTATCATTGCCCCTCTCGCCTCTTTTATTTCAGTTCCGAGGCAAAATTATGGCTCTCTTTCTGTGTGCTCCGTCCTCTTTTCCACTTCTTGGAGCTATCAGCTATGGAGCGAGATATCTCGTTGGTGATTTCGCCTTGCAACGGGATGAAATATCCCGAGACTTGATTAGTTTCCACACATGATCACGTATTTGGTCTCTCTCTCTCTCTCTCGCTGTCTATCTTATCTCCGCGCACTAACACTGACCCAAATCAAGATCGTTTATGCTTCTAATCACAGCGGCTAATCAAAGGTGGCTTTATATCCTCCCACTCGCCGTTTATTTCCCCCATCGGCTCAGTTCAATGCTGCCTAGGTCACTCATTCCTCTCCTTCTTACTGTCATGGGAATTCACCCCACGTCCTCCTCCTCCCTTTTGTTTTAATGTTCAATTCGCATTCATTAACACTCATTGATCGACCTCTTTCTTTCTCTAGCAGTTTTCACAATTTTTCTGCTCGATCTCTGCCCCTCTCGCTCCATTCCCACGGCACTTGATTTGCTGGGCGAACCGTTCGTCCATTTTCCCACCGGCTGGTTTTAATACTCGATGATGATGGCACACACACTTCAGAGCGAACTTACCACTTAACTCTCGGTGCCCATCACTTATCATCTCCCTCTCTTGGCAGAACGGACGCCCGTAGCCGGAAAAACAGACGTCAAACTGAAGCGGGCACACCAAGAGGATGGACGGGGTCTCTACGAGGACCCCGATTTCATCTATCTCCAGGCAAAGGTACGCATCAAATCATTCCCTACGACGATTGCCAATCTTCTCATACCATTCAAACCGATAATCAATGGGAAAAGTTCCATTGTTTAGAACTTTAGTAAGCAGCAATTCTGACAATCTGAATTTTTGGAGCTTTGAATACAACTATCAAAATGGTGATAAGGCACGTCGAAAAATAAATTACGAAATAGGACATTTCGAAGTTACGTTTCGAAAAATAACTTTCCTATATATTTTCTTGTAATTTTGTTGTCATTTTCAAATTCTCCATCCTGATTTGACATAGACTTGATAAAAAATAAAAGAGAAAATATCGTTTAATAAGGAGTAAATGGCTTCCAAAGTCATGTGCGCGCTCCGCGGAGTTTTGCGAAATGTCCTATTTCGAAATTTCTTTTTCGACTTGTCTTATCACCATCAAAATCTGTAACAGCAATTTTCCTACTGCTCTAGTCCCCGTTCTGCTCTTGAGCCTACTCTGTTGGTGCCAATTTCCGTTGCTCTTGAATTCACTATAGCAAGCGGCGAGAAACGCTGTGTTGCCAATATTTAACACGGAGATATCGTGTTGGAATGGGCAGAATGATGCACGAACTACCATTCCTTGCGCTTTCTTTTACATCCCAGTTAGGAGCTGCTCCCACCCCCCACACTCGGCAACACATACTACTCATAAAGATGATGATCGTAACTGCCTTTCGTCCTCCTTTTCTTCCATCTCAACCCCCCCCCCCTCTCTCTCTCTCTCGCTCATTTCTCTAATTGCTTTCGTTCCAATTATCTTCCAAGTCACATATTTCTGCGCTCGCCTCGTCTGAACACTTGAATGATAGCCGGGCAGTGGCTGGGGGTTTTCGAGCCGCTCTTTTGGGGCCCCCTGTTCTCCCCCCTTCTCCCCTCATTCCCTACTCCTATCCCCCGAATATGTGTCACCGAGCCGAGTTCATTCACTTCTTCTATCTTAGTAGACGCGGAAAAACGTCTCATCTGCTATTGTACGAGAGAGAATGCTGTAATTAAGTGAATCGAGCGCGCGCCTACTAGGCGTGTAGCACTCGCCGATCTTTCCTCTGCCTCTTTCTCACTCCCTACCCAAAAGTAGTAACAGTGCCCGAACCGATTAAACCTAGGCTAGTTGACCAATTGATCGCCACACTTCAGACTAATTATGTTACAAAATTTTACACTTTTAATCTTCCCTTGAAAACAACTCGCCCCCATTCCAGAAGATGATGAACACAATGCAGCCATTGAATGGGATGCAAATGGCAGCAGGATCGGCCCTCGTCAATGGTAATCGCCCCCCCCCCCCTTTCCCCCCTTTGATTTGATTGTTTGTGTTCAGTGCCAAGGCCAGATTGTAGCAAAGCTATAGGAAAAAAACATGATCGTATGGACTCAGGCGCGGCTTCCACCGTCTCGACGGGCACGACCCCATCGTCGCTCTGCTCGACGCCCAATCTGAATATGTTGACGAGCGCTGCAGCAGCTGCAGCCGCAGCCCCGATGTACCTGCAGCAAGCCTACCCGACCGGAATGCAGCAGGTATGATCAAACTCTAGACAGAAGACTTCCCCAAGAACCGATTATCAAACCTAGGCGGCCTGACCACTTGATCGTCACGCTTCGGTCGAATGATTTCTCGAAAATGTGACACTTTGAGAGAAAGAGGGAGAGAGAATGGAAGCAAAGTGTTCTTGCTAGGGATAAATGAGCGCAGACAGGAGAGAGTTGCGCTGCTTCGGGTCAGATTCCTATTGAGTCGAGGTGCGTAGTGGGCAAACAGGAGGAGAGAGGTGTCAATGAAGGGGAAGAGGGCCCCCTTCCCTCCCTCGAAATGCACTCTCGATCTTACTCGTGACAAGGTTGCCAAGTTGATGGATCTCGCGCGGCTAGTTATCTCTCTAGTTAGTACAGCCAAGAGCGAGCGGGAACTCTCCTCGATTTCCGCTCTCCCTATCTCCTTCCCATCTTTATCACTCCTCGATATATAGAACGAATGAAGGACGTTCCGGCTCTCCGTTCAATCCTCCCTCTCCTCCTTCCTCCCCCGATCTTCTTTCCGTCTTTCATCGAACATTGATACGCGACATTTTCTAGTTAGCATTACGAAAAAAGTATAGCTATTCATATGTTTAACGCGTCTTCATTCTCAGATTGAACCTAATTCAATTAGCTCTTGTCAATACCAGCGTGAAAACAAATTTCGCATTCACTATCGAAAAAGTTGGAGGAAAAGTTGAGAATGAAATCAGAATAATTCAATTCATAAAAAATTACAGCTCCAAGCGTACGGATAATGAGCGGATGATATACGACAACTTACGGTTTCAGATTTTGCCTTATTTGAAGTGTTAGCGATAAATCCGAGCATTTACTTCCCTCTTGTTCTTCTTTCGTTTTCGACTTCGAGCACATTTTCATTTCCACATAATACTCAGCTAATGTTCTTTCCCCCTCTCTCTTCCAGACTAGTTAACGAATGCTCCTTTTCGTTTCTTCACCCTTCCTCCATTTTCCTTTTCTTTTCTTGTCTTCGTTCTCGGGCATGGTCATTTTTAGGGTTTGGATTTTCATGGATTGACTCTCTTCAATTTGCGCGCTCTCTCGATTCTCTGATCGGTGAGAGAGTATGCAAACTGAGGATAGTCATCCATGAGTTGTCAACCCTGATCATTTTCTTATCAGCCTTTCTAAGCGTTTGCTTCGTAATCGAACTAGTGCAGACTAAGTGAGACTAAGTTGTAGATGCAGCTTCCGGGCGTGAACGCCTTCGAGGGAATTCCGTACATCATCTATCCCACTGGAGGCGTGCAGCAAGGAATTAGTGTAGCTGCCCTGCAAAGAGTCGCGGTGAGACTTGCTTTCTGTCATATCATTGACACTTTTTAGTATATAAAAATGAATTTCAGTAATTAACAATACATGATGTCGTAAACTATACTTTCCAGGAATCAAAAACAGGCACAACAGCAGTGACAACGGATCCAAAAGTGGACACGAGTAGTCAGTTTTCATTCAGATTCTACTAATCAAGTTCATTAAGTTACAAAATTTGACATTAATAAATACATTTAGAACACCATCACATCTTCATCGGTGATCTCTCATCCGAAGTTGATGTCAAGTCACTCAAAGATGCTTTCGCCGTGCATGGAGAAGTATCGTGAGTCGATGATTCTTTATTTTGTACTAAATAATAAAATAAATTATAAGGATAATTTCAGAGAAGCCAAGGTGATCCGGGACGCTCAGACGCAGAAGTCGAAAGGATACGGATTCGTGTCATTCCCCGATCGAACGGTAACGGTTTCAACTATTTTAATCTACTGCTTTTCTCGCATGCTAACATCTTTAGATTTCTACGTTTCTTTTTCAGTATCAGAATCAGAATCAGAATTTATCAGTGTCGTTTTCTGGGCGCTGATCAAGATGGGGCATCAGATTGGGGTCGTTCTTCTCATTTCAACATATTCATTGTGTCTGGGTCGGGGTCGAGGGATCGGTCTTCTTTCCCTTTCACAGGCCGAATGAATCGCTGGAGAAAGTGTTCCGATCCTCCGAGTAGGGTTAGGGCTTTGGATCGCATTGCTCGTAGAAGATTCTCACTGGTAGACGTTACTCCATGCGTGTTCTAGTTTCTTCTTTGAGCTCGTGCCCTCCAGACTCGAATGATCTATCTCAGAACGAGAGTCATCGAGCCTAGGATCTGAGAGGCCAAACATCTTAGTAGGTCATACCCATCACACGGCGACCAGTCCGGCTTGGATGGAGATTCCGATCTTGTTGAGTTGGTGGAATAGACGAGGGGAACTAGAGGGATAGACCCCCTCTCCATTCTCTATCAAAGAGAAGTGGAGAGGAACCGCTCGCGACGACTAACAAGAACGAGTAATAGTATCTCAATTTCATTTATTATGATATTTACGGAAAATCTTCGAATAATTTGGAATTAAAAATAATAATTTTAGATAACTTTTTTAGTGTGCAGAGCAGGCGATGGCAGCGATGAATGGTCACGTGCTGGGCCGACGAGCCATCCGCACTAATTGGGCCACCAGACGACCATCCGATGAAGCCAGAGAGAAACTCACCTTCGAGCAGGTACGTAATTCGAACGGTTCCTGTTCTCCGCATCAAGTTTGATGCTGTGGAAAAAGTCAAGGAGAAAAGGACATACTTGAATTCCCGCAATTTCATATCTCAGCTCACAGTAAAGGATGCGAACCTTCGTTTTTGTTATGTAAACCAATTTTGCACACCGAAAACGAAGTTTCGAGCAACTATCTCTAATGGGATCTACAATAGACAATAGATATGTATCTACAATAATCATCTGATGTTTAAATTAACAGTTTAATGTCGTTCTAAGGCTGCATTTCAAATTAGTTATTGTGGATTAGTTACTGAGATTGCCGTTTCCTCGCTACAACGAAGACGACAATCCACCAATCAATAACGAAGTCACCGAATCATTCCCTACACCAATACCCTGGCGGATAAATAATTGAAATTGAAATTGAGACGACGCATTTGATCAGGTGTTCAACTCCACCAAGCCCGAGAACACCTCGGTCTACGTTGGCAACGTCCATCAGAATACAACGGAGAACGAACTGCGAGAGGCATTTAAGGAGTTCGGACAGATCACTGAGGTAGCATTTAGTGATGCAATATTGGACACAACTCTCTTCACTTTACGTGCTCTCTCGGTTCTCAGGCCGAAGAGACATCAATCGAATTAAGTAGAGTAGTTTGCGATTTGACATCACTAGGATCAATTCTGTACTTACTTTTTTTCCCGTTCTGTTAAATGTTGTGCCTATAACGTCCGTGGTGTAAGATAAATAAAAAATAATGATGTAGCAATCACATTTACTGACTAGCCGGAGGGGGAAACAATTTGGTCCCAGTAAATAGCTCGATTGTCTTGAGGTGCGCATCTTCAAGTCTCAAGGCTACGCCTTCGTTCGGTACGAGAAGAAGGAGGACGCGACCAAGGCAATTATGGAGATGAATGGGAAGGCCGTTGCGAACTCGGTCATTCGATGCAGTTGGGGCAGGATGCAGCAGTCGCAGGTGAGAAAGTGATCTTTGATTTTTAAAAAAATCAATCAATCAATCAATCGATCAGTTTTTTCATGCACAAAGATGGTTGTAAATAATAGAGTGGAATTATCTACTGTAGATACATGCCAGTACGATGTCATAGCTAGTTGACAGAGGATAAGGAATGACAACGTAGCGACAATGATGGTAAATAACCGCAATAATTGTATGTGAAATGTGGTCGATGGAATTTCGGAGTGATGTAGCGAGAAGGAGGTGGAAGCCACGTGCGAATCCTTCTTAGCGCATTGAATTATTCATCAATTCTCAAGAGACTCGAACACTTTTCAGTCGAACGCGATGGCCCCTCTGGTGACAGACATGGCCCCTCTCCTAGCAGCCCAGCAGCAGCTGCTGCAGCAAGCCGCGGCTCCCTATGCAGCCGCAGCAGCCCAGGCCCAGCTGCTGTCGCCCTTCTGGTCGCCGCTGCAAGCCCAAGCCATGGTGTATCCCAAGTTCCTGAACCCACTCGGACAACTGGCGCCGGCCCCCATGCTCGGCCAATGGTAGAACTCCGTTCCCCACATAAATTCCCTGTCTGTAACTGTCAACCACGACCTCTACGGCTTGCTTAATCAGCTGTACCAGTTCCTTCCGTACACTCCAGAGTCTCCCATACCACTAGAATTCGAAATACGGGTCGCCGTCTCTTCATTTCACAGACTCTCTAACAGGTCAGAGTGACGAGAGAGTGTATGAAATGAAGAAACGGCGACCCGTATTTTAAACTCTACATACCACTCTCCGTTCTTACTACAAATAGTCATCATTTCTCGTGTAATTCCTGACATTGCGTACGCTTCTCCTAATCGTGCAACCTTCTGCGCTCCTCCTGCTGCGAGAATATATGATTGTCACCAGTGCAGGCTGCCCCCCCCCCTTCTCCCATCTTTCTTTGTACCATGACCGAATTCTGCCCCGACCATCCCCTCGTAAATTACTGATGTGTTCGTTTTTGCAACTACCGCAATATGACTCTAGTGATTGGCATCATATTGATTGAATTGTCGATGAGATAAAGCAAAGATAAAGAAACGCATAATCTTATCGAGTGGTGAGCTGATCTCGTTCAATTTCCGGCCGTTTTTATCGCTTTCTTCGGTGATTTCACACCGAATCGAACGGAGCACATTCCATTGAGGGATCTGCTCGTATAACTGTTACTACATCTCATCATCTTCGATTTCAACACGAAAAAAGCAAGTTCACGCAACTGACAAAATACTCGGAACTGCTTCTATTCCTGGCCCTGAAGTGACCACGCTGACTGAGATGGTTCTCGAGATTTTTGAGGAAGAGAAAACAATCGCATGTTTGTGTCTGCCGAAAATCGATGAAGTGCCAAATATGCTAGCGCGAAACGCCCTCTACATTCCTCCCCTCTTCGATCCATCGGCTAAATCACCGCTCCTCTCACCACTCTCAAGGTCGCTGCTCTCGTATCCGTTCAGCGTGTGGTGCTTATAAAAGGCTGCAGCCATCTGGTCAATCCTTTCGCTTGCCGCCACTCCGACTGGCAAAATGATCATCCAAATCGGCCTCGTTGCTCTAATCTCCATCGCCCTGCGAGTGCATGCTCAGGTGCGTCCTATTAAATAGCAAGTAGGGATTCCGGCTACAACACTTGCCCTATCTTTTCTAGATGTCTTCTATTCGTTCTAATAGATGATAATTTACTTGTACCAAGTAGGGACGTAGGCTCTCTCCATTCTGCGATCCATATATCTGGTCGGAGAAACGAGATAGCATGCAGAATGAAGAGCGTCGAAACATCGAAACGACATCACAAGTAGCAAGTGTCAATCAACGATTTCATCCAGAATCCCGACGCTGAGGTCCGCCTACTCGCCTACGACATTCTGAGCGCCGATCAGCACTATCGCTTCAACAACGCGCACTACGCCTTCGAGTAAGTGAGATTTTTTTTTAGAAGACAATACTTTGAAGAGGAAGTCATGTAGACAAAGTCATGATATTGCAAGGACTCCCATAGCTTCTGTCCTATATACATGTACGAAGAAGAGGTTAATATCTCCGGGGGGGGACTAGCAGTGATCTCCCGCAGGACTTGTGAACCTTTATTAACGGGAATACTTTACCCTTTACCCTTATCAATAGTTTGTCCTGACATTTTTCGGTTGAGCTTCCTCATTTATTGGCATTCCTCAGTTCCTCCTTATCGTGGCCGGAAATAAGTGAACGGTGAACGGTTAGAGCGGATGACACAGTTAGGAACGAGATATTCGCAGAGCTGCGCGATTTTTTGGCGGGGCGATCAGCGCAGATCGAATTAGCAGAGCCGTTCGTGCATTCCGATGCACTCTTTTTGCTAGCATCACTCCAATTTGTCATGGATTTCACTACAATTTATCTCGGAAACGCATCGATGAAAAGAAGTCATAAGATCGAGATGAGCCCATTATCTGAAAACGGATAAGGTTTGCAGGACGTGTATCTGCAATCGGCCGAGTCGCGATCCCAAGCTGTCGCGGTTCTGCACCTGTGCTGACCTCAAAGTATTATTATATTTAGTCTAATTAAGAAACAATAAGCTTAGAAAATCAGATTCTCTTAAACATGGTTTGACAGGGTCGAACAATCGGGGAAGGAGCTGTGAACGACACTGAGCGATGCTCGAATGACAAAAGGGAGTCGGGCTGTCTCGTCGCCGCTCTGCCTTACTTTGATAGGGTTCGTTTTTCTTCTCATTTTGATAATTTGATAGTTTTGGTCAATCTTTTGATTCAAGTGTATCCCACCACTAGGGACTATCACCACAAAGTATGAACTTCCGTGTTTGATTTTGAGTTATTGTGTCACTGTTTGGGATAAGAGATATTTGAGCGAAAAACGATAATCTGATGTGAATCATAGTATCAATTTCGATGCATTCAGGAATCTCCCATGTACTATCTCCGAGTGTCCGCTAATGGTTTCGTCCTAACCCAACCGGGCTGGCAAGAAATCACGCAAGGCGACAACAAGACTACATCAGTCACACTTCGGTCCATCAGCGGAACACCAATTAGGTACCTATCCGATTTGGGAATTCGCTCATATTTTCAAATTCCAGTCTCACCTTCTCAATCACTGAACACCTACAGCAATGGAACAACAGAGGCAGCACCGGGAGAATAGGGGAAGAGAGACGACCTGTCGTGAAGGTATCGTAGCATGAAAAACCAAACTAGATATTGGCGAACCACCTGCAAAATGCGTATTCAGCAATAAAACATTGAATATCTCAGTATCTAACAAGACACTAATAGAGTTGGTCATGCCTTCAGGAGAAGAAAGACCGTCCATGGTTTCTGATGACGTCAACGGCCAGTCCTTACTGGACCAGAGTGCGCCCCACTCAGCCGACGAAGACTACCACAACTACCTCATCGCCCGTCTGGGAGAGGAACGAGCTACAGGAAAACGAGCTCGAAACGACCCTAATCCCCGCCACTACAGACTACCTCCGATTCACGAAAATTGGCAACGTAAGTGGTAGTATCCTCATTTCACGTGTTCTCTCATTTCTCTGCTCGGCGAGAGAGCAGGCGAAAAGAGGAGAGTGTTTGCCGATTTGTCATCATTATATCTGACCGGGGGCGATCTATAGTCCATTCATGCTAATAAATGATTCAGCAAAATGACAACCATCATCAAACTTTCCATGAAAATCATAAAAACAGTGAATATTGTATGAAATCCAGCATAAAAAAGGTAAAGGTGTTAGGCTTTTCCACACAAGACGGAATCTTTCTAAGAACGCTACATCCGTAATAGCCCCAGGCATAGACAATATTTTCGTCTTTTCATCTTCCTTGTTTGCTCTCTTCAAATGTTCATTCCAGATGTACGAACTCCGAAATGTTCTCTACATGGAGTCAATTCGCGATCAAATTCCGGCGTACCAACTGGACGTCCAAGACTATAAGAATGAGGTTAGCACGACGCAACAAGGCTACTCCCATAGCAAAGTAAAGCGAGTTGAAGCTAGAGAGTTAGAAAGGGGGCACGTCGGGGGCCAAATTAGTCCCCTTACTCCCCCGGATCCTCCGACGAGAATAGGAGTCATTAGAATCAATGGAGGGGGGGGGATTACGATATGACGATGTCGTTGCAGATTAGTGATGTTATTTCGGTTTTGAGTCTCTCCTTTCTGCACATTCGGTCTCGTTTTTCTGACCGGTGAGATAGTGTGCGGAATGGAGAGAGTCGAGAACCGAAATCACATTCCTATTGCAGATAATTGCCCATCACAATGCGATTCGGGCGCTGCACGGCGTGGGCGCCCTCGAGTACGATCCGTATCTGGAGATGGAGGCTCAAAGATGGGCGTCGATGCTGGGAGCCAGGAGCAGCTGCGTAGCTCACGATCCGAACAGAAGGTGGGAGTGGGCGCCGGAAACGATCCATTGAATGATCCATGGAAGTGATGAGGAAGGGAGGGAAGAGGGAGTAAGAGGATGGGATGGAGGGGTGAGAGGACTGATGTATCGGATTATTACCACGTTTCATTTGTTTACTCTCTCTATAAAGGTAGGAGAGGGTGCCGGAAACTTTTGCTATTCTAGCCGAGATCGTGAGTTATGACAGGAAAGAGAAGAAGGGATAATGAGAAGTGGTTGGAAGGAATAATGCGTCTGTGGAAGGGGCTGGGCCATAAATCAACAAAAGTGCCGAAAGCCGTTCTGGGAAAACGGCTCGAGTGCTTGGCGAAGAGGTATCTAACCTGATACGATTAAGGCACGGCGAGTGCCTGTTCTACTTCGGCGGTCTCACGCTACCCAATGCGAGGACACTCGCGGCACTCACAGTGCAGTCCTTCTATCTGGAGAAGAACAGCTATGACTACAACAAGTGAGAAGAAGGGTGGCAGAAGCCATTCTTATTCATTCATTTCGACACCGTCCAACAACTTTACGTCACCACGTGCACGACTATTTGCAAGCCAAGCATTGAAGAATAGCCGCAGTCACCATGCTCTGCTGCATGAACAAATCTGCATCTTTCAGTTACCGCCCGGTCTTCTTCTACCGCACTGGCCACTTCACTCAGCTTGTCTGGCGGGCAACGAGAAGGATCGGAGTGGGGGTACACATTGGACTCGCTTCCGGTTGGTAAAATGCATATTTGTTTGTATTCGAGTTGCGTAGTCTCTCTATTGAAAACTTGAACGATCGATTTTTTAACAGGATACAATCAATCAGGATTTTTCAACCATAATTCACAGGATTCATGAAAGCGGATTTTGTGTGAATAGCAAAACAATAAAGTGTATTTTTAGGCGGAGGGGCCCCCTGCCGACCCTTCGCTCCCACCTACCAGCTGTACGTTGTCGTGAAGTATGACCCGCCCGGAAACGTCCAGAGCTCGTACGCCTACAAGAACAACGTCTTCCCTCGAATTCGATAATTACACATATTATTCCCCCTCCTCTCTCTCCCTCTCTCAGCCTCTCTCTCCCTCTCTCTCCTTCTCTCATCCTCTCTCTCCCCCTCTCTCCCTCTCTCTCTCTCAGTTGCAATATCAGCCATTGACATCGACCAAAGATAGTATGCGCGCGCTCCATGTACATATCAGATAAAGTGACGTCATGAACATGAGATAGACACTTTTGTGCCCCGAAGAACATAAAAAGCATACATTTTACTAACGCAAAAGTGCGATATCTATGGTAATAACAAAGTACAGTGCTTAGAAGAAGCCTGTAACTCCGCTTTTGCGCACATTGAAAATTTTAAAAACGAGGTTCATTCAAAATTAACCATTGTTGTCTTCACCTCAGACAAATGGAGAGCTGGACGACAATCAATTGGTTGCCATTATTTGTTTGAGAGTGCACAGCACGCGACTCGGTCATCCATTTTTCTCGGTACTTCCTCTATTTTGGTTTAATTTTGTGCACGTTGGAAGTCTCGAGTCTCATCGTCAATGACTTTCCTTAATTTAGAACGGGGGGGGGGGGGGGGCTCGTCAGTTTGTTTGTTGACTTAAATAGGGGATTTTTTCCTGCTCTCATTTCCGCTACAGAAGTGGGAGGAGGGGGCGGAGTCGCAAGGACAACGAGGGGGAGGAGAGAACTCGGCAGTGTTTGTCTGAGACTGCTGCTTAGCTCACTCTTAGATCTCTCACAGTCTTTCTCACCATGTTGTGGGTAACATTACTGTACGCTACTGATGGCAATTCGGTATCCGGCTTTCCTCAATGCTATCTCAATACTCCGTGCTCTCTCGTGTCTCTGACCTGCGAGATAGTGTGCAGAACGTAGAGAGCCGAAACCTAATTTACATCCTTACTGTGCGCAAATTTCCGTATCTCACCTGTCCATTGACTTATAAATATTTTCAGATGAGATCTCTCGTCTGCTTGGGTATCGTCTTATGCACAACACAGTGTCTGCTAGCTGAGAATTGGTATGCAGTCATTTTCAGCCAGTCTTGAATTGCAGAGCCGTTTTTTTCTGCAATAGACACTCTTGCATTCGACAATACTTATAAGAGAGCACTTCACAAAAATGCGGATTCCCTTCTTTTATTATTGTTCTCTTGAACTCAATTAGCTAAGGCGTTACGATTGCATCTTCTAAGAAGGGCAAGTCGTGACTGTCCGGAAACCGGTTAAAAATCTCTCAGTGAAAATAAATAAAGGCAAATTAAAATATTTTTAGCTCCCCTGCTTCGTCAGTCGTTCAAGCACCGGAAATAGGTTAGTGTTTTTGGCACTTCTTCGGTGACTGGGCCAGACAATTCTCTGATTGCGTTCTCTTCCTCCCCTAGCTAGATTTCTATTCCACCCCTCTCAAATAAATCTGCGTGGTGCGCAATCTGATTAATTTCTATGCACATCCACCAAGAAAGGGCGAGAAACCGAAGGTTCCGTGGTTATTGTTTTATGGAAATAACGTGTTGAGATTTCGTTACAGAGAACGGGTCTGAAGGAGTCGTCTACTCCTCCCTCCCCGCCAAGCGATTCGACCCCTATCCGTGAGCCTAAGTTACCCAATACTACTGCCATTTTACGAATTGAGTTTTACGAGAGAGAAAAATTAGGAGTCGAGATTCGAAATTTCGTGAATACTAATATCGTACTCTAGTCCCCAAATTTTATCTTCAGATACGACTACCCATCTGCAAGGGACGATCTGCACAAGCGATTCGATCTTCTCGACAAGAGATTCGACCCGTACCAAAAGAGATTCGAAGTGTACAAGAAGCGATTCGACCCTTACCAGAAAAGGTTCGCATGATACTTTTCACAAAATCAAAAAAATCGGTGTCCGTGCAGGTCCGATCCCTTCTCGAAGAGGTTTGATCCCTATCAGAAGAGGTGAACACGTTATCCAATCCTTACCAAGACACTTTCTGATCATGGGATTTGTCCGCATCAAAGACTCTCGTTTAGCCCCGGCTCTACGAGCTACGCTCCGCGGCTAAACGAGCTACTTTATATCCGAATATGCATCTGATGTCGACGAGTTGAAAAACTAATAAAATGTATGTCAGATTCCACCCGATGGATAAGCGGTTTGATCCTCTGGAGAAGAGATTCGACCCCTTCCAGAAGAGGTGGGATATTGATCAACTCATTTTGCGTGATATTTCGTCGGATAGAGAAACGAGAGAGAACGCGAGATTAGGAGATTCAGAGTAGTGAGAGTGTTCGCGTTCACTGAAGTTTATCTTGTTCCTTCAAGATTCGACCCCTACTCGAAGCGGTTCGATCCCTTCATGGGTTCTTCGGGACGCCGTCGCGTCGACTTCAATCCCATAGACGCACGGGCATTCTTCGTTACTCTCGGTTGACTCAATTAGAGGATGCATTTCCACCTCTACACGCATAAAGACTCACGCTGACTGTGTTGCATTCACATCATTCCCCCCAACAACGCCTAGTCCATAATTGATGTGAATGTTTGAGAATTGTAACCGTGAGAATATCAGACAAAAATTCAACGACCGCTTCAGAAAAGAGCTCGACAAAGCTTTAAAAATGGGCGATTTCGGCCATATTTTGGTGTCCGATTTCGGCCATATTTTGGTGTAACGGATCGGGTGTTGTACTCTCCTCAGTAATCGGAAATCGTTGTTTCTCCCCTTCGCGAATCGGCCAATCGGGGGCTCTCTACACGGCGTGATTGTCAAGCTGTGCACACGTCGAAAAAGAGAAAGAAAGAAAAGCGATCGGCTCAATAGTATCTGCTCCCCCTCCCTTCCCCCTCTCTCTCCACGTTCTATTCTGACGGAATTCTCGTCGATCCCATAGGAACTTTTCCGCCCATGAATCATGCAGCACTTCTCACTATCGCCTCATTTCCGTTTATTTTTTACATAGTATTGCCCTTTCCATGGTTCATTTCCTCATTAACATGCGGATTCCGCGATGGTAGACTGACCATACTGCTGTGATTTATCGACATTACTTAGTTTCAGCATCGGAAAACTGAGCTTGAAGCGGAGTCCGGGCTTTACAGTTGATTCAATCGGAGTTCTGCTTCCAATATTCCAACATTTCGCAATAAACGATCCATCTCTCTATCCCCTCTGACATCTTTAGAGCCATATTCGCCCCTCTATTGAATCGCCTCGCCGTGTATGGCAGTTTCAGTGCGAGAAAGAATATCTGAAAATTTGAGTGATTCTAACCTGAGAGATGAGCGAGGATCAGACTGCGTCGCTCTTTGCGCTCTGCGACACGGACAACAAGGTAATCACTATTGAAGGTGAATCGGCATACAACTCCTCAATTCGCGCGATCTCTCGCTTCTCTAACCTACGAGAGATCACGCGTAATGAGGAAATTCGCGTTCCAATTTGCGATCACTATTAATCACTTATTCACGATTTTAGATTCTCCTTCGAAATGTCTTCTCGGTAGAACGCCGAGAGACAATAAATCCTGCTTGACTTATTGTTCACATATTTTATAAGCTACCTACAATACTGTATTGTGTCCATTTGTAGGGCTGTGAATAGTTCTTAGTATCACTCAGAAATTACTCTGAATTCAGGGCTATCTGACGGAGGCGGATCTGAAGACCGTTTGCCCGCAACTGGATGATAATGTGAGATTTTATGCGACTCGTGAAAGGGGATAATATGAATCCAAATTTAATATGAGTCGCAACTTGCGAAATTACTATCTTGAAATTCGAAGAACGATTCGAATCTGATGCCCCATCTTGACCAGTGCCCAGAAAGCGACTCTGATAAATTCTGATTCTGATGATACAAATCAAATCGCCGGGTGTATCCTCCCCATTTGCGATTAGAAGACGGGTAATCGTCTCTTCATTTCACACACCCTCTCAACGATCAGTGCGACGAAAAAGTGTGCGAAATTAAGAGACGATTACCCGAATTTTGCACTACAGTTTCGATCATTCAGGACATCGGCTTCATCTTCGCTTCTCTCGACACGGACGGATCGGGTCGAATTGAGCGAGACGAGTTCTGCACTGGATTCCTAGGAACACTAGCAAAGGCGGAGAACAGCGGTGAGCAAAACGATCATCTATAATCGAGACAAAGGATTAGGTTAAAAATATATCCGTTTAATGAAAATATCCGTTTAATGAAAATATTTGAAAAATAAAAACACTAAGCGATCGCTGACAGTAATGATTGTCTATCAACTTGTAGAATTCTAATCAACAGAGTACAAAAAACTCCAGGTTACAACGGAATGGTCCGTCGGGCGAGTGTCCTCGGCGTAGATAGACCTCGTAATCTCGCCATGCGCTCACCGGACGTGGAGAACCGCTACCTCCGCAGTCTGAACGAGGAAGAGGTGTACAACTCCGAGTCGGACTCCCTGGGCACGAACTCCCTCGATTTTGGACTGCCCTGGTATGTACACGTTCACTAACTTGAAAAAAGAATATGGGTTTCAGCAAAAAAGGACCGAACAAAAAGGTAAAGGTAAAGGTGTTAGGCTTTTCCACGCAAGGCGGGCTGTGCCACCCGATCGCCTATGTAGCAACGAGAGCCTGACCTGGGACGACCAGTGGCCTGTTGCGACCGGAAAATGTGTGTTTCAGCCAAGAAGATGTGCTTGCACTCTATGAGCAGCTTCAAAACGCCGGGCACGCCCAACTGCTCAAGAAGTGAGTCGACGGAATTCATGAAAATAATTGAAAATTGCACCAGCTGAAGACTTGGGCGACCTGTAATCGAGCACTCAATGTCTGTAATAGAAGCAGTTCAGTCGAATCCGCAAAAAATAATCAAAGCGGCAGCAAACGTAGACAGTTTACTGAATTAAGTGACTGTTTCAGATACGAGAGAGTGGTGGGCAGTTTCTGTAAGGAACTCAAAGACAAGAAGGAGGAGAATCTCCGACTGCAGCATGTTTACGAGAGGTACGGAAAGCTTTTCTGTTCAAACAGTGTTCAGGCAAAAAAAAATGTGCCGAATCGGTCCGGAATGTCAATAGTTTAGATAAGTCATCACTATTCATGCATGATTATCATATGAGACGAATCGCGAGATATTCGAGAGCCCCGCGGCATTAGGAAATTAGTATCCCCGATCCTGCTGAAAAGTATAAATTAAGTACTTCAAATAATGCTCTATCAAACTACGTTGGAAGAATTTAGATGTCGGATTTCAGAGTATTGGTAGGTCAAAGTGGGGACACTTTGGAATTTTTGATAATTTCACAATTTTTCATTTCAGGAAAATGACCATACCTTACTTATAAGTCGAGCTGGAGACAATTCCAAAAAAGAATTCGAATGAGGAAGCAGAGTGAAACATTTCATATGTAGTGTTGTGATTCCATGTCCACGCGCTGGAGCGGGGCGGTCGGTTTTTCTAAAACAGTGAAAAAGTACTTTAACTTTCTTAGAAGTCCATTCTGCAAAATTCCCTCGAGAGTGATTTAATTACTAACTGGTACCTATTACACAACCAAATAATAGAGGAATCGAAGATGGGGAAAAAAAAGTGGGCGGCTTTTTGTCCGAAAAAGTGCCGATTTCGATAGTTTTTCAAGCATAACTTTTTTCTTTCATCGTTTAATGAACTGTAGTATCGAAATTCGAAATTAGCGTGCAAAAATACACCAGAATTTCCTATAGTCATATTTTTTCGAGATAAATTTTTTTTCGACTGACCACTTTTCACCCTTTGGTCCGATTTCGGTTGAAAACTTTTTGTCTCAGAATCATGTCCCTATAGGAATTTCTGACTTATTTTCGAGCGTAGAACACGAATTTGCTAACTAGAGCCATTGAAAACTCGAAATAAAAAAGTTATGACTGAAATACAGAAGAAATTTTTTTTCGGATTTTCTTCGGATCATAACTTTTTTATTTCGAGTTTTCAATGGCTCTAGTTAGCAAATTCGCGTTCTACGCTCGAAAATAAGTCAGAAATTCCTATAGGGACATAATTCTGAGACAAAAAGTTTTCCACCGAAATCGGACCACATGGTGAAAAAGTGGTCAGAGTCGAAAAAATTTTTATCTCGAAAAAATATGACTATAGGAAATTCCGGTGTATTTTTGCACGCTGATTCCGAATTTCGATACTACAGTACATCAAACGATGAAAGAAAAAAGTTATGCTTGAAAAACTGTCGAAATTGGCACTTTTTCGGACAAAAAGCCGCCCACTTTTTTCCCAATCTTCGATTCCTCTATTATTTGGAGGTGTAGTAGGTACCGGTTAGTAGTAAAATCACTCTCGAGGGAATTTTGCAGAATGGACTTCTAAGAAAGTTAAAGCACTTTTTCACCGTTTTAGAAAAACCGACCGCCCCGCTCCAGCCCGTGGACATGGAATGGCAACACTAACATATGAAATGTTTCACTCTGTTTCCTCATTCGAATGTTTTTTTGTAATTGTCTCCAGCTCGACTTTTAAGCAAGTTATGGTCGTTTTCCAAAGTGTCCCCACTTTGACCTACCAATACTCGGAGATGAAATCCGATATCAAAATTCTGCGAACGTAGTTTGATAGAGCATCATTTGAAGTACTTAATTTATACTTTTCAGCAAGATTGGGGATACTAAGTTTCTAATGCCGCGGGGTCCTCAATACTCTCGATTCTCTCGAGATTCGTCTCATATTGCAGTGAGCGCGACATGTACAATCGTCGTATGGAAGAGGTTGAGACCGAGATCGATCAACAACTGATGATTGCTGAGAGGAAGGCAAGACAGGAGGTATTTCAACTAACATTTTTTTTTGAAAATTTCATAATTTGGCTTTGGTAAACAAATCCGCGTAAGTGGTAAATAGCACTGTTTGGGCAGAAATTAGAGGACTCATCCACACAAAAAGGCGCGAAAACGGGGGTGACGAAATTTGCTTACTCCCTCGTTTCTCTGACCGACGAGAGAGTATGCAAATTGAAGAGAGTCGGGAGCCTATTTGCCATATATAGTGACGAAATTTGATAGGAGCACGAGCGACTGACGCGCGAGAAGGAGGACATGCGGCTGCAAATGGAGTCCGAGATGAGGGAGATGAGAGGGAATATCGAGCGACTCCAGCGGATGGAGCACGTGCTGGAGAAGGAGGGACAGAAACTGTCTCATCAGAAGGAGCTCCAGTCGAAGCTACAGGTGAACACAACAGACTTGGCACTTTGCAAACCATCAAAATGCTTCCCTTTTAACGATTTCCGACCCTACTCCTGTCACGAGTGTTCAAATTGGTTTTGGCGGCAAGATGCCATGGATATGTCTTTATAAGATGTGTCTCGAGATGCAATGTATGCCTTTCAGGAAATCTCCACTGAGAATCACGACTTGAAGAGGAATCTGGCAGAGAATCATGTGGAACTCGCTATGATCAAGGTGAGCTTTATTGTTTTCAATTAATTAATAATAAAATAAGGCTATTGATCAACAAATATTTCAGAGTGAGCTCGCCCATGTTCAAGCTGACTACGAACAGCGACAGAACGAGTTCATTGCTGAGCGGAGAATGATCGAATCGAAGGTCGACGAGACAGAGAACATGCAGAAACAGCTGCAGTTACTATTGTGAGTGGGAAATAATGATGGCAAAAAAGCATTTCATGCCGGCTTCAATACGGCCTTTTCAACGGTAAAGCTGGAACACACATTAGTTGATGCCGGCATGACCAGTCCGTTATGTCCTCTCTAGTCAGTAATGATGTGTAGAGAAAAATAGAAATAAAAGCGGTGGATTCTGCATGCATTTTTGACTGTGCATCTTTAGCCCTTAATTTCTCACTCAAATGTTTCTGTGACAAATGAACAGAAACATCCAACCGCGCCATCTAGGAGGTGTATTTTCTACTCCGCCAGATTTCTCTCGACAGTAATCATAAGTTTTCCACTTTTCGAACCCTTGCTTTCTTTGTCTACTTTCTTGTAAGACCCAAATTGTATACACGTCGACCTGGAGAAAAGACGATGATGATGGTGTATTTTCAGTGACGCGAATCGTAAACTGCACGACACAAACGAGTCCCTCCGTGATGCTCTCGACACTCGCAGCTCCGTCTTCAAGCAGTTCAATATCGTAGGCTGCCGTTTCGGTTTTCGACTCTCCTTATTCTGCACGCTCTCTCGTTTCTCTGACAGAGAGCATGCGAAAAGAGGAGGGTGTATGCCGACTTGAGAGCACTAGTACGGTCAAAAATCTCAACTATCTCAACTAGCCCACTTACAAAGCGATAAGCATGATATATTGCTTGCAATGCCGAACACTTCATAGATACTTGGCTGTTGGAATACTTCTCCATGCTTGGGATCTGATCTAGCCATCTAAGCGCACTCCATCGCCCGCCTACTCTCGTGATGGGGTGTCCAGTCGGGGTCTACTCGAGGCCGAGGCAGCCCACTCTCGTGCCCTGCTCACCAGCGCCTCTGCTAGTGGATTCCTCACCGATGAGGATGGAGGTCAGTAGAAATGGCCAGTCGGAACCGACTCTCCTTTTTTTTCGTGTTCTCTCGTTTCTCTGACGTTTCTCAGAGAGAACTCTAATTGAGGAGAGTCGTTTCCGATTTGAAAAGATGTGGGTCAGTTCGGCACATTTGACAATTGAGTTTCAGAAAACATCTGAGTAAAACCAAGGCTCCAAAGATTTATCGGAAAGAAACAACTATGTTGTGCCTCTTGCAGACAGTGGTCTCTTCCTGCAGGATGGCTACCTCTCCTCGGATTTGGAGAGTGAACGACCCAGAGGAGATGTCGTTCCTCTTGTTGTAAGTCATCATCCTATCTGTCTTCGCAAATTCATCGAATTCATCGAGAGAGAAAAAAGCTTTCGTTCACCTCAATAACTATTGAGGGAGTGAGCGACCTTGAAAATCGCGTTTTTACCAATTCAGCCCAATCCATCCCAATTGTTCTCAACTTGCATGGTTTCAACGAGGCGAATGGCCCGGCGGAACGCACCTTCCGTATCGTGATGTGTGGAGACGCGAGTGTGGGCAAATCGTCACTCGTGATGCGAATTATCAAGGGGACCTACACGAACAATCTACCCAGCACCCTCGGTGAGACTCATATTAGGCAGGAGGTGGTTGTGACGATAAACGGTTGTTATTTTCTTTGAAACTGACTGATGGAAAAACTCGTGTTGTTTGTCGAAATCCGAAATGTCAGTGACTGAACTTTTAGAATCGTTCGCGGCACGGTGAATTATATCTTTGATCTTTCGCAAATTCTTTTAATTAATTGCAATTCCTCAGGGGTCGATTTCCACGTGAAGACGGTGAATGTTGACGGCCGGAACGTGGCCTTGCAGCTGTGGGACACGGCGGGCCAAGAGAGGTGAGGCCCAAAAGAGGCGGGCCAAAAGAGGCAAGCATCTAACGTGCTACCTACTTTATTTATTCATTCATTCAACTTCAATAAACTATATGAATTTATAATGAAACGAGTTCCGGAAAAAGGGGGTTAGGAAAACTTCCTAGATAATTCAGAGGGAATAGACAAACTACTGAATATCGCAAAGGAATACGTATCTAATGCTTCAAAAATAATCGTTCTGGTTCAGATTCCGCAGTTTGTGCAAGTCTTACTTCCGACGGGCGGATGGCGCCATTCTCGTCTATGACGTCACCTCCGAGCAGTCGTTCCTCCACGTCAGAGACTGGATTGAGACCATCAAGGTGGGCGTGGCTCTCTCCATTCTACACACTATCTCTCTGGTCAGAGAAACGAGAGAGGATGCGAATTGAAGAGATACGAAAACCGAAACGTCATTACTAGAGCGTACTAGTCAATAAAGCCGTTATCCAGCTAATCGATTGATTTTCTTCCGGTACAGCTAATCAAATCGTTTCGATACACTCCTTATTTTCTCTATCGAAAAATAACACTTCTCAGGAATCCGTGGAGCGCCACATTCCCATCATTCTGTGCGGAAATAAATGCGATCTGAGGTTAGTGTAAAATAAAAAATATTTATAAAGGATAATTTTTTAAAATTAATATAAAATAAATAAATAAAAATATGCGGAAACAAATGTAAAATGAAAACCAACTTATTCGAGTTTCTGCAGGCTCACCCACGGAGATGCAGTATCACATGCCGATGGCAGTTCCATGGCCGCGGTAAGCAACTATTTGCTGTGATAGTGATCCATCTTAGACACCCTAGTTTTGTCTTTGAACAAGCAGAAGCGTGCCCTTCCCTCTTCTGTATGTTGTCCATTGAGAGCGAACCAACATTTGGATATGTATTCAACAACAAAAAACGTAGAATGGTATCCCACAATGATAAATATGCCATAAAAAGAGATTATGTACCGCAATAACTCTCAGGCGATGGGATCTCTATTCATGGAGACATCTGCTCTTGACGGATCGAATGTAGAAGGAGCAATGCTTACTCTATCAAGGTGACCTGCGTTTATTAATATTAACTGTCGAAAAAAGTTGATCTTTGATCTTTGCAGGGAATTGATGGCCGTCGAAGACGTGGAAATTCGATCAACAGGTGTTGTTCTGACGCAGAAACCCCAGAAGTCCGGGTGTTTCTCTTGTGGAAAGTAGATTATCTGCGGAGTCAATGTTACATACAAAGCTCTAATAAGGTATATTAGATAGGGTCTGAGTCCATCACTATCGCAATGTATTACGCTTTCGATGATTTGAATATTGGTTGCCTGCATCTGGGTTACTGTACCGTCCTTATTGTATTAATGATGATTACGGATCGAGAAGGGCTCATCTTAATTCACATGTTCTCTTGCTGGTGAGCGAAACGAGAGAGTATGCGAATAGAGGAGAGCCATTCTCGATCCGGCATCACCTTCTCGTTCGACCCAGTAAGTCATACGTCTCTTCATACGCCAGTTATTACGCATGATCATCCAAGTTCTCGGAAACGCTTCCGAGAATGGAGTTTTCCACTTTTCTCATGATGTCAGATGTATGGGATGATGATGAACAATAAAGTATTCTGCAGTCCTATCTTTTCCACCTTATAGACAAATCAGAGGGGATATGTGAACTGTTGAAATATGGCTGTGATTACTATGAGAGGTTAGATGTTTAAAAAAAAGATTTATTACTATAAAATGGCTACAATCAAGGCAAAAGTAAAGACAGCACAGAGTGGATCACCGCGATGCAAGAGAAACAGTTTATGAAGATGGGAGAATTTCATGACTGGATAGTCAACGATACGGATAGCATTGCTTGGAAAGAGAAGCGGATGAGGTATGTGAGCGATGTGCTGAGAAGGATGGCCGACCATGATGAAATCAACCTATTTTACGTGTGTTTTCAGAATCGGGAAACCCGCGGGATATTACAGAGGAAGCAACAACAACATATTTACATCTTTAGATACACTGCTAAACGGATACCTAATGGGAGCGCGAAAACGCGGTGGTAGTGTTAAATCAATTCTTCTCTATTTCCTTACAATTCTGGATTAACTGAAGGACCAAGGAGTGCGGTTTCAGAAAGGAATTGACATCACTAATGGGGTGGGTTAGCGGTCGATTCCGCTGGCCTGATCAGTATCCGACTGCTCCGGTTCCCCATCGTACTCCATCGATCCGGTTCTCTCGCGTGGTTTCGGCACGAAGAACTGCTCGCCCAGTTCGTCCTCGCTGTCGGAGGACTTGACTGTCTTAGAGGCATCACGTGATGAGGCTTTTCTGAAAGATAAAGGGGTAAACAAGTCCCGGTAATCAAAGCACAATGCAGTCATGTGGGGCTACACTGCTAGGACAGTGTCTATGATTACTGAAAGGGGTTGCAGTCACAACGATTCAATAATTTTTAAATTGTTTTCTCGACTCAAGGCCTTCGTATTTGGAACAATAGGGTAGTTTTTTTTTACAACTCGTGAAGATCGCAATCATTTTTGGTGCTATTTCTGCCGGCTCACCTCTGGACATGCACCGGGTGGGCCCTTCTCGGGTGCGGCGGGACAGCGACGGTGGATCGTGAGGCCGTCGTCTTCTTGGCTGCTGCCCCTCCCTCCCTATGAGACGACGGCCCCGCCCGGGCGCTTCCCCCGCCAGGGTGACGCTCCAGAAAATCCACCTCGCGAACGGGCGAGCAGCAGGCGTCCCTGCAATTTATAAAAAATAATTTATGTATTCATTCCAATTCAGTCAACTATTTGAATTTATAATACTACGAGCTTCGGGAGAAGGAAGATTAATACACTGCCTAGATCAATCAGAGGGAAAAAACAAACAAAAAACGTTTGCGATATTCCGACTAGAAACAACCTTATTTTTACTCCATGGAACTGAATTATATTAAAAACCGAATAATGTGCGGTTTGGAAGACAATATTATCCATTCTCACCTCGTGTGCTTGACCGTCTTCTCATCGTGCTCTCGCTCGCATTCTTTCCTTTGATGGGCTTCCTCGTCTTCCTCCACCTAAAATATCAACATCACTAACTGCATATTTTATACTTTTGTTACTACCTAACCACAGTCTATAGGTGAGAGAATAAGACAGAAAAAAAGACAATTAAGATTCTGGGATTGAAATAGTCAGACTTCTCACCACCATGGAGACAGGCCTCGTTAATCTCATTCCACCGAGTGGCGAGGGCGCGTCGGAACGAAGAGAAGAAGTGGGCGAGTGACAATTGTGCCGTTTCTCCTTATTCTGCATGTTGAACAGACCGAAGGTGTGCAGCTGAAATCAATCAATTTTATAATTTTTCTGAACTCCCGCTCGCCAATGCCATCTATCATTGTCTCCCTTTTTTCCTTCGCTACTAGTGGAACTGTCGGAAATGCTGCTAACGAATGAGTCGACTCCTTTTTCTCATATTATCAGTGCATCAATGATTAGAGATTTGTTATCTCCACCAACCTTATTGTTCTCGTCCTTGTAGTGGAACTCATACATGGCATCGTGCGACCGCATGTATTCCACCACGTGATCAGTCGAGTCAATGTCATCCTCAGGCAGGAGCGAGTGCGACCAGTCCTTCTCAATGCGAATAGGAGGAGGCTGAAATGTATGAATGAGGATTAGGGATATCAGTTATGAAATCTAGAAATAATCGGGAGCCTTTTATGTCTGAAAACTTTTCGAATGAAGAGTTTTCCGCCCGTTCATTCCTAATGAGGATGACTTCTTCCTGCTAATCCAGTTTTTTTCGAATGTTCTAGATACATTTTTCAAATTATCCGGCTGAGCTCACTATTTATGCTATATAAATAGTACCTCGTTCTTCATCTTCTTCTTTGCTGCTCTTCTGTCCCTCGATCTAAGCAGCGCCTTCTCCCTCTTTGCATCTTCACTCAACTCGATTTTCTCCAGTAGATTGTTTCTTCTCCCTTTCATGGTCAGTTCCTCCGTCAGGGACAGTTGACACGCAAACCTGCAAGAAGGACTTTTTTGTCACTCAAATCTTCGATTGCACCAACCTCGCCGAGTATTCCGATCGCTTGTTCTCGAATTCGTCGTAGATGAAGTTGACGACACGCATGAGCCGTCTTCGGAACCAGTCAGGAACGACGGCTTGCGACATCCAGGAGGAGAGACTGAAAGGTATATAAAATATTGTTCTGGAGTCAGTCCCGAATTACGCTGCACGACGGCTTTAATTAGATTTTCATGATGCCAAGGAATGTTACTTAAGTCCTGGGATATGGGCCTATCGTGAATAACCAATTGTTTCTGGTATTAATTATCATTCACTCAGACACTTTTTCCCCGAAGCGCATTCAATTTCACGTTGAAGTTCTTGTTTGGTTAGAGAGGTTCAAGTGAAACTTCTCAGAATGGACTAGATATGAAAACTTTCTGAAGACAGTTTGATCAATGGCTTGTGCTTACCTCTTAGCGAACATGAGCATCCAATCGACGGGGAACTTGGTCAATCCGAGCGCAGTTCTCGTCATTTTGACCACTTTGAAGGACATGATATAGTTGAGGAGCGATGAGTCTACGTGAGCAGCCTCTTCGAATTCTATAACAAAGAATTTCCAAGATGTTCATAGGGGAAATATCATGTTGTTGAAAAAAATCTCGACTAATGACTGAAGTGTCGATAGTTGACTCACTTCTCTTAATGACGGAAGGAAAGAAATCGGAGATCATGGTGTTGTACATGTGCTCGCTCTCGCAGCAAGTATCGCAATCCGAGTCAACTCGCCTCCTGGAAACGCGTTTGTTCATTAGATATTACAACCATCTGAGTGGCATATCGCTAAGTCTTCCAACTTTGTTGGATCACAAATTCTGAATGGCAATCAGCTCATTGTCTAGGTTACCATTGTTTGATAGGTTCTGCGAATTGTATGACGATATCACCCCTCAATAGCTTCATCGGCTAGTGTTTCTCATCCGTTTCACCTCTCTCATCCCACTCCATTTCGATCTCCTCATTTTCTCTCAATCCCCCAATCTGCAACGAGACAATGATAAAAGGTGGTGTCGTGTGATTGCACACAGACAAAAGGGTTCAATTCCTCAATTGATCAACCACCCCTCGTGACAGTGGGAAGGAAGGAGAAGGGCAGATAAGACGGGGTGATATCGTCATTAAATAAGTCGCTGAACCTAGCAGACAATGGAAGGCAGTAACATAGACAATGAGCTGATTACTAGGAGAACACGTGATTGAACAAAGCTGACAGACTGGGCGATAAGCCACTCAGAAGGCAGCAATGCTATTCTTGATTGATAGCTACAGCTCCAGCACTATCATCTGATCCATATTTCGAGGACCTTTTGACTTACTAGTCATGCCGGTTTTTGGCGCTATTCGAGATAGTGCGGAGAATGGAGATAGCCAAAACCGAGTTTACATCCCTATGACTTACCGATTCGGAAGGTTCTGAAGATTGCTCGTGGATCGTGTGCGGGATCTCATTGAAGGTGAATATGCTCTCTGAAAGGAATGATTGAGAAATTATTGACGGCACTATCGCATACCAGATCATTGGGAGAAGCCTGGGCCGTCTCCCTCTCCGATTCCTCGTCTGTCCTTGCGATCGCCAGACAGCGGATGCAGGGTGCCATGCCTGTAGCAAAATATAATTAATATATTATTCATATTGATGTTATCAGCCTAACAGTGCATTATTTCAATTCGCTTGTTCTCCGAAAAAACGAGAAATCATGCGAAACGAGGAGAGTCGGGTTTCAATTTTTCATCGCTAAAGCTCACCGTTTCGAGTGAGGAAGCGCACGGCGTCCTCGAAGCCCTGCAGGCACATCTTGGAGCAGTCCTCGAGCGAGGGAGGCATCAGACATGCGACCAGACGGAACAGATTGCGGGTGGTGAATCGGATCGAGGTACGGTGGAAGTCCACTCCGAGGAAACTGCAATTAACGAAATATATTCACGAAATCACCTGATACTTCCTTTCCCATATTCTCTGGTGGATAACTAATTCGAGAGAGAACTTGTAGTTCATAGCTTATTAGAGATATTAGCAAAAAATATGACAAACCTTGCGCTGTCCCAGTCCGGAGGGCAAATGTCTGATTCTCCCGAGAAGGGAGAGACCATGATGGAGTGCTCGTCGAGCGTCGGTTGGTTGTCCGTGAACCCGCCATCTGAATGAATTTTGATTAACTTAGTCGAGTGTTCGAGCGAGTGAATGACTACGGTAACTACGGTCATTTCTCTCTCGTCTCTCTGATTTGCGAGAGAACACGCAAATTGAGGAGAGTCAGGTTCCGATTAGTCATCACTAATACTCACCAACGTACTGCACTCCTTGGTATGAGGGTGCCATCACTCCGCAATAGAGGGGAATAAAACACGAGCAAATGATGGCCTGCAAGTATAAATGGCTTTTGATTATGATAATGAGAATGTAAAATAATGATTATTAATGATATTGTGAAATTGAAGAGCGAAGTAAACAGCAAATCTCACATCGATCAGATCTTGTCGGGTATCGTACTTGGACACGACAACGTTGCTCATGTCGCTCCATCGGGTGAGTGAGATGAACAGCTTATCTGTGCATCTGCAAAATGGAAAATCTTTCACTGAATCTCGTCTCATTGAATCCCTGCCAGAGGGGAAGAACGCTGTTGGGTGTATACGACCTAATGGACCGAATCATCCAGCCGCATCAAGTGTTTTGTCATTTCCCTCCGATTCCTCTATGCATTTTCCCAATCTTCGCTTTCCCGGACCTTGCGTCACTTACAGTTTATGGGCGTCCGGTGGCAATACTTTATTGAGCTCTTGTCGAACGATTCCCATCAGGTCGAATTCGGGGTGCAATGCACCTCCAACCCGAGATCTAGCCTGAATGATAATCAGTTTCGTTTTGTATTCGGCTTCTTTAGATACTCATAAATATGAGCCTTCACTGATGAGAAATATCCCTGTTTCGACGAATAATGACCTTTTCGTGTTCTGACCTGTGTGACGACTTGTAGCACTGTGCTAGTCGCTTGTGAGATGCAAACGTTGCAGATCAGACCTAAAAGGGCACAGACCTATAAAGCATAGATAGTGAGTTGGCAGATAAACACCCATTCCTAATAGCATAGATTCTTGCAGATAACTATGATCGATTAGCTGACCTGCTGCGATAATCGACCCGGCACTGGCTCCCGAGATCTTGTTGCGCGCGAGTTGGGGCGCGTATTCCTTGAAAACAGCAAAATATGATCAAGATCTAGGGTGAGATTAGCGATGCCAAATCGGCACGCGACTCTCCTCATTTTATGTGCTATCTCGTCTCTCTGGCCGGTGAGAGAGCACGTGCAATGAGGAGAGTCCATGCCGATTGGCACCCACTAGTTCAGATAGCTCACTTTGATCGCGGCGGCCACTCCGGCATGGTAGACGCAGAGGAATCCGCACCCGGAAAACGACAGATTCATCTTCTCCGGCGCGCCATTTGTGAAGGACATTGTGGTTACCTGCAGGGAAATTACACAAATTAGTGATGACAAATAGACCCTCCTTTTTTCGCATGCTCTCTCGCCGGTCAGAGAAACGCGATAGTATGGGAACAGAGGACAGTGCCGATTTTTCATCACTAATACAAAATTCATTAAATTAAAAGCAAATACTACAAATGAAGTCGATCTAGAGCACGTGCATGCGCACTTTTCGTTCTAGAAATGGTACGGTTCACTGGGCGGCTTTCTCGAGCCACTGATAAGGAAATAATAGCAGCAGAAAGAGAGAAACGACGAGAATCGACACTTGGCAGAAACCGAGACCAGGATAGAGTACACTAGGAACATCTGAGAACAAATGGAGGAGCGGGGGGAGGGACTGACCTAAACACGCGGGGTGATACGCAGAAATCGAGAGGAGGAGGAAGGGCAGTTAATTGCGAAAGATGGCGAAAGACAGACCAATAAGTGGCAGGGCAGTGAGAGAGGAAGAGGAGGCGGAGAGAAGAGACAAGCCAGAGGGGGGCCATCTGGCTTGGTCACTCGATCTCGTCAGATCAAACAATCAAAGTAGTAGAGGGGAGGGAGGGAGACTTCGCCCGCTGGCACAATCGATGACCGTAGTGCTCGGAAGGCACCTTCCGAGAGCACGGTTAACAATGGAAGTGGCACACCCTCCTTCCCTTCTCTGAGAATGGGAAGTTGAGGGGTCGCGATCATAGAAGAGATAGGTTGAGAAAGAGGCAGATAAGGGTGGGGTATTTTTCGTCGGCGGGAATATTTCAGCACCTCGACACACGCCTCTGATAGCCACTTCGCAGCTATGCTGTTTTCAAAACGACCCCTACGGGATTCAATAATGAATGCATGCACGCATAATCGATGGCAGAAAGAATCAAGAGGGAATGATCAAGTGATGTGAGATGGCTAGAGGGGCGGCTGAGTAGTCCTCTCACGCGATTGCCGCAGCGCACAAAACAACTGCCGGCACCCGACGTCAAATCGGGAGAGAGAGAGAGAGAGAGCAGTTCGAACGCCGCACTCGGCGTGTAGTGTTTGATACGGCGGCGATAGGGGATTGAGACACACGACACTACTTCCCCCCACACAACAACTCTTCCCTCCAGTCGCATGCTGTTATCGACGGTACAAACCTACTCGTGACTACGGAGATCAGACGTTCAAGATGAGCCACAGTACTTAGTGTAGTGATGGCAAATCGGCATCCGACTCTCCTCAATTAGCACGCTCTCTCGCCTCTCTAACCAACGAGAGATCACGCGAAAAGAGGAGGGTCTATACCGATGTGTCATCACTAAAACCGCAGTACTGCGTTTAGAACTGGTGATCGGGGAAGGGGGCTGCCCGTGATGAAACAAAGGGGGAGTTGAGTGGAAGTGAGAGAGGAGGAGGGGAGCCATTTATCTCGTGTGTCTCTTCCCACCACGTGGTCTGCACTCAAGAAAGAGCGAGAAAGAATGAGAGAAGGGAGGGGGAGGAAGACTCGAGAAGGAAATTAGGCTGATAAAAGGACGTTCTAGATAAGCAATGGGAGATGTTGCGTTTTAGCCTCTAAGACATTAGAGACCAGTACGGACGTGTTTGATCAAGTAAATGTAATGGTTCAGTCACTCCGACCCCGGATCAACCAGATTGACCTTACGATTTCACACGTACGAGTCCTATCTGTTGTCTATTTCAGAGTACTTCTGTCCTCCTTGTTGTTCTAACAAGTGATCGAATGAAGCTAAAAATCAAGAGCGGTTGAGCAGAGCTGGCATTATTTCACAAACCTCTTGTGAATTTGCAGTTGAAAGCGAGAATGCATGGAGATACCCGTGTGGTGACGGCTTTTCCTCTGAAAATATAATGCCCAATATGACGAAAGATATTAAAGAAATACATAAAGATATCTGTGAGGTTTAGTGAGGGATTATCATTGCTTGAAGTAGAAAAGCAAGAGTAGATAAGACAGACAGGGAGCGATAGTGAAGATCGATCATGTTGATCGTCGGTTAGGGAGGAAATCACTGAGAAATAACCTTGGGCGAAGGTGTTCCGAGAAATTAGAGTGAAAACAGAGGAAACAAGCAATTGGCGAGGAAGGAAACAAGAATAGTCAAGAATGAAGCACATCATGACACATTTGCTCGCTCTCCTTCTCTGCTCACTATCTCGCTCTCGTTTCGTGGTGTGCTTGTGGGGAAATGTCGGAAAGCCATGCACACTCGTGCTATTTCGCGGATAGCGCGACTTTTGAACTGTACAGTAATACGCTGATAAATCAATAAAGATTTACATTAAAAATTCGTGTTTTATAACATAAACTCTAAGAGTTTTCCTGAAGCATACTATGGAGTCAGGTCCACAATCATTTCGCTGAACAAACAAGATAAGTGATGTCACCTCACGACCTATTCTCCTCTCGCAACTCATCATATTTCGTGGGGGTTTGCATCTTCCGTCAGTCGTGGTCATTGATGTTCTCCATGCGTCTTCCCTCTCTCGATTCTTCCTCTTTTTCTTGCTCGACTCTCAGTCGGTCACTGACGTCATCCCGCCCGTCATCCCGCCCGCCTGCTTGCAACAGAGTACGCTCAGCCGCTTCTCCTCCTCAGCAATCCGTAGTCAGAAGCACGATTCGGCACGTTTCCTCGTCCCGATCACATTCCCTCCTCACCCAATGACGATCTTGAGACACGGCGATCCTAGTGCTGTGTTCTCCCGGTGATTGATACAGTTCCATCCCTATCTCGTCTGTCCTCTTGTTTGTCGTTCCCAACACATTCTCAGATTCTCGCCACCCTATCAAATTCGATGTGCCCTGGGAAGGACATGCAGGCGTTATTTCCAAGCGGAAACGAGTGTGAGGCGCTTAGCGCCCCGCTAGCCAGGATGCAAATTAACTTCATTGTTGCGCGGGAAAAAACGCTTAGCATAATCCCATCGCATGTGCACTGCCGGGCCAGTTTGGCGCTTTCGCCTCTCTGCCCACTTATTCGCTCCCAATAAATCAGGGCTTTCTCACTGAAAAATATAGGAAAACTGATCTGATTGTGGATGTAATATTCTCGATTTTTTCCGTCGCACAACAACTCGGCTGATCATTCATCACTCGCCCTGACCAGTGGTCCTCTTCCTTCCTCCCTCAGGCATCTTCCGATCAAATTTTCAAATTATCTCATATTTCACGCTTTTTTGAAACGATTCTCTGCTTTCAATAACGAAATAGACTGAACGCGAACGCGTCTCTATTCAAATGCATCAACTCCCTCATTCATTTCCTCGTAGCTTTTGTCTGAGGAAAGCGACCAGAGAGCACTTTCTTTGCTCGTGTTCGTTGCTTCTCCTTGCATTGCTCTTCTCCGAGCCCCCTTCTTCCCCCTCTTCACTCGTCCCCCTCGCTCATTCAGTGCATATAGCTAGGCACGAGCAAACAGTGCACGTACACCACTAATCATCTGCCTCTCTCAGAAGATTCGAGCACCGAGAGGGAGAAAGATCAATGGTGGTTCCTGCAATCTAGTGATCGCAAATCGACAGCGACTCTCCTCAATTCGTCTGCTATCTCGTCGGTTAGAGAGACGAGAGATCATGCGAATTGAGGAGAGTCCGATTTGCCATAACTATTGCAAACCTTCCGTTCTCCTGTCAGTTTATGACGATCGAACGACAAAGACGATCTACGCACGTTCCACGAATAATTCTCGGCGGATAGAATAGCTCCGTCATTGGCTCAGAACCAGTGAAGGATCAGAAGTGACTTGAATCATTGGTTGATGATCTTTTGAACATTTTCGGCTATTCTGCGCGCTTGTTTCAGTAGTTGCTTTTTTCCTCCTCCTATTTTCGGTATGCGTGCCGATCTCTCACCTTTGGCTGTCAGGGAGAGGAAGATAAGAGAGAGGACGAGAGAGAGAGAGAGGGGAGAGAGGGGAGAGAAGGGAGAGAAGGGAAGAGTCGCCCAGAGAGAGAGAGAGAAGATGAAGGGGAGAGGGGGGGGGCACAAAATCGTTCGTTCAATGTGCACGGTCGCCTCATGTCATGCTATTAGCACTTCTTCCTATCTCAGAGCGAGAGCAGCAGCGGACCCCCGATAGAAACTACAGATCGGAAACTTTCGAGAGATTCGAATTTAGCCCTGGGTTGTCCTCTCATTTTGTTATTTCTCGCCAAATAGATCCAACTTGGCTTAAGTGTGATACGAAATGCGACTACATCTTTGGGAATCTCATTGTACCCGTGCACAATCAGCGTTTGTCGCACTGTGGGGAAACTTTCGAGGGTGGGGGAAGGAGGATATATCTCTGTCTGTTTGTGCTACATCCATTTTCCTCCCCTCTACTACCACTCTCGATTCACACCCAGCAGTATGGCTAATTAATCTGTATTCTGAGAAGGTATAGTATCCTCGCACCGGCCTCGGATCACTCAGATTGACCTTGCAGTTCTTACGTAGGAGTCCTATCTGTTGTCTCCTCCAGAGTCGCTCTGTCCTCGCTCTATCACTTGTTGTTCTAAGTGATCGGAAATGTCTGTCGTCGTTTCTTCTCGCTCGGCAGCACCCATCTACTCTTTCACGTCATATGCCATCCCTCTCGATCCTCCCCTCTCCCTCCCCCCTCTCTCTATCCGTCTCTTCATCTTTCCTCCCCTTCTTCCTCCGCCCTGTCTCAAATGTCCTACTGCAACCATCCCTCAACCTGCCCTCGCTGCTCTCACTAGTGTGAGTACGCTGATCTACCATCGGACTGCCTTCATATCATCTTCCCAATCCCCACATCCTTCTCTCTCCCTCCTGTGTACCTCGTTGACCTATCCCTCTCTCTCTCTCTCTCTCTCTCTCTCTCTCTCTCTCTCTCTCTCTCTCTCTCTCTCTCTCTCTCTCTCTCGAGTGTATCAGTAGGCCTAATCCACCGGGACGCCCTTTGGCTCTTTTTCTTTGTAGTTTGACCCGTGGCATCAGATGGGACATATCAGTGTCACATTTGATTCGAAGTTATTCTACGTTCGAACTGTTGTCATCCTTGATACTTTCCATGAGAAATCCAGCTGGTTTCCTCGTACTTTTATTGCCAGTAGGCCCTTTATGACTTGTTGGATCAGCCCTTTATCTGTTGCGAAGTTACAAGTATACACTATCTAAGACGGTGTTCTAGAAAGAGAGCGAAGATGAATGATGGCTCGTTCACCAAATCGGTTTATCAACCGTCTCTCCTCTCTGACCTTTCCTTCCTTCCATGTTCTTTCGTCTCTCTCTCCCCTTCCTCACAACACTCACACACACCCGCTTAAAGGTCTGATCTTGATGCGATCTCCTCCTTCTATGCGATATTTTCTCCCTCCTCTTCCTCCTCCATTCATCCCAATCCCCCATCGCAACCCCAAAGGTCAAACGCGCAAAGAACGGGGGACAATTTCGATTTCACTATGCGGAAGCTGCCAGTCGTGAGGGTGTGTAGGGTTGTAATCGCTCGGCACTTCCGATCCTAACGATATAATTTTTTTTATGAATGTTCAACTGTAGTTCTCGTCAATCTTCCGAAAATTTTCTGTAATTCAGCAAAAGTATGAAATAGTGATGACGGATCGAGATCGGCTCTACTGAATTCGAGTCGTATATCATCGGTTAGAGAAAGAGAGAGGGCACTAGAATTGAGGAGAGTCGGTCTCGATTCGACATCACCAGTGTGAAAATCTCACGCCGTCGCACGAATGTGTACAATCAGCGTGTGTGTGTCAAGGAAAGTGGATGATGGTGGTTGCAACTATACCTGTGCAGCGCCCCCCCCCCCTCCCCCCTCTCCACCTCTCTCTGTCTCTCTCCCTCTCTCCTCTCAATGGTCGCTCTCTCAAACCCGCTTATCTTCCTCCTCCTCCACAGATAACGACGGACGACCGCGCGTTGTTTCTATCACAATTTTCGGCTAAGAGAAGGCCTTTCGTACCGTCTTGTGTCGTACTTACGCCATTCTTACGCCCACTTCATTCCGTAGGTATATCTTGGATTGTTGCAGCCTCCTTACTCTCTCTCTTTCTCTTCCTCGACTGACTCTTCCCTCCTGATCGCGTAGCTACACCCTCCCGACTACGCAGAACCCGTACGTACAGGTAAGGAAGCGCAAAGAGTGCTCACTCGCACAGAAGTTTGTAGGTTGCACGTTGTTGATAATCAGGATTGATACCATTGGGATTACAGAAAGTTTTTCGACGTGAAGCGTGTTTTGGAACTGCCTGAGCGAGAACTTTCGAATGCTGTAATATCTCTCTGTCAGTTTCGATTCTAAGAGAGGTGCGAGCGAGAGAAGAGGAAGAAATCACTGAAACCCCCCGGAGTGAGATAGTGTGCGTAGAGGAGAGAGGACGAGACAATGCGAGGGGGATGAGTGATCTTGCGTAGAAAAGAGAAGCGGCGAGTGGAAGTTGTCAGATGGCGGGGAGCCGTTTCTCTTCTTTTGATCGATTTGGAACAAGGGAATGAACGGGGAAAAACTGATTTTGCTACTGATCTTCAACAACAAAAAGCTTTTCATGTACTCGTTTGGTCTCAAATTTTAAGGAGCCCTTCGAAGAAAAATTTACAGTTATACATGCATTGAGGGGAAATACCCGACCTGAATGGTGTTGGTTTACCAGAAATTTCAGGTCGGGCTCGAGAAGATCCGAATAATCAATAATGACGACCATGTACTTCAACCAAGGTAAGTGTATCGGATGCATTGTGTAATTATTATTATTATTATTTTCATTATAAATTATTATTATTATAATTGTAATTAGTGTATGATCAATAACCGAGAGGTCTGCATGGGTCAGGGATCACTGGCCGTCAGTATCACTTCAGTCAGAGAAAGATACGGCAAAGAGACGGAGAGGGAAATGGTGTGATGCCTGCTCTCCTTGAAAACATTCGTCTAGTCAGTCTAGCTGAGAGAATAACAAAATGATGTCATGGCCATGCGGAATTACTGGCATTCTTACAATTTACAAACTTTTCAAAACAAAGTTGTACCCATCTATGCAGAGAACTAGCAATGATTCCGAGGTGCAAGGGTCGATTTTTTTGATACACAGGAAGAATGAGACTCTGTTGAAGGTTAAATGTCTCGACTTGGAATGAGTGATGCCAAGTCCAAATTGATTTGGGAATGACTCGACTTGGAATGAGTAAGCCAAGTCCAAATTGCAGCCGAGGTCATGCTCGACTGGATGCAGCAGGGGATGTACATGCAGCAGCCGGTGCTGCTTCCGCTCGGTCGCAACGGTCGCGTCCTCGTGCCCATCGGAGCGATGCCGCAGCTGCCGGCGCAGCCCCTCTTCCCCGTCATGAACAAGGTCCGATATGGGGCTGTCAGAGCGCGCTCTCTTCATTTTACACACTCGAAGAGCGCGCAGAATGTAGAGATATTCAATATGCATTCATGGTTCTTATTTTGAGACTTCATGAATGTGGATCAATTGATTTTTGGAAAAAAATGTGATATTTTACTTTGTTCAGGGCGGAAACGCGCACATCCTCGGCGAGGGCCCTCCCCAGATGCGCAAGCTCTTCATCGGCGGTCTCTCACACGAAACCACAGACGAGCAGGTCAGCAAATTCTGCAAAAAAAAACACAATGAGTATTGGTTTCTGATCTTTGACCCAATGGATGCATTACAGAAATATTATAAATTGTTTTATTAATGATTCTTTGCAGCTGCGCCAGCACTTCTCCAAATGGGGACCCGTCATTGACTCTATTGTCATCCGCGAACCCACCACCAAGCAGTCAAGGTAGTCTCCGCCATTTCATCTTTACACTCTCTGCACCATATTGTACGCACTATACGTTTGCGTTATTTTCGAGCAAAGTCGTGATTTCGACTTAGCGTCGTCTGGAGACAACGGGACTTCTAGAGGCAAAATGGATATGTCCATCGTCTTCACCAACTTCAATAACCCCAAACCACACAGTTTCAAAGAATCGAACTTTTTGAGCTGTGCCAAAGCTCGTCGGATCTGATCGAAAATTACGCAAACGCCCTCATATCTGACCACCTATGTATGCCGAAAGCGCTACTTCTTTTTCACGCCCAGTGCCCACGCTTCAGATGGTAATCTGCTTATCGTAAAAATCCAGGGGCTTTGGATTCGTCACATTCGCAACGCTGGCTGCAGTCGAAAACGCGATGGCCGACCGACCACACTACGTCGGAGGAAAAGTTGTGAGTAGACTAATAAGATTGAAGAAAGTTTAGAGCGAGATGAAAGAGACATGCCAATGTTGTATACACTCTGATGTCCCTCATAGACAGTGTTATGAATGATAAATTAGTGTTCGATCCGTCAATACCACTATTTAGGTGGACTCGAAGCGCGCTATTCCCCGTGAGCAGATGATGTCTCTCATGCAATCTCCCTTCGTCGACTATGACATTCCCTATGGATGCAAACTGACCATCACGGGTAAGTAGCCGTTTCTTGAGATGCGTCAAAGATTGTCGATGGGATTTGCTGTTCCGAGAGAGTAGAAGAATAATCAGAATTCATTGATTGATTCGTTGCAAAGAAACATGTAAACAAAAGGAAAGAGTAGACAGAAACAGACAAAGTAATTGTTTTTTTTTACAAAGGTCAGATTGTCTTTGTTAAAAGCCATCAAAACAATTGAAACAATCAAAACATAATGAAAATTGAACGAATGTGATGAAATAACAATGATATAAATCACTTCATAAAACATTGAACGGATGATCTACAGGCATCCACTGCGACTTCCACACGGTGGAGACGCTGCGTATCTACTTCGAAAAATTCGGCACCCTCGACCAGGTGAATAATATATTTTCAGTCGTTTTTCGGATCACTAAAGTTGAGAGCCCTTTCGAACAAATTCCTCACAGGTTGAAATCCTCGGAAAGCCTCGAGGCGTGGGCTTCGTCGTCTTCGAGAGAAGACAAGACGCCGATGCCTGTCTCGCCTTCAAGAATGGGCGACATTTCATCAACGAAAAGAGAATCGACGTCAGAGTAAGGAGTTCAATTCAATTCCTTTCATGATTAATGTCAATGATTATTTCCACTGCACTAATATGTTCTCGAAAACGCTCACAGGGATCTCTATGTTTTGGTAATGCTCTCTTGAAAGGGGGGAGGGTGACGTTTTGGTTGGGACTTTGCTCACCGAAACGGTGCCCTAAAATATCCCTTACCAACCTTATGAATTACCCACTTCAGCCCGCGCCTCCCTCCCACTACCGGCAATACTGGAAGAGGAGATCGCATCAGCAGATGCACTCTCCCCAACCACTCTTCCCGCTCGTAGATCGATTCGCTGGAATGACCATGCAGGTGAGAATAGGGAAACTTATCCCCTGGAGACAGAGAGGGGGAATGAGAGGGAGGGGACTCGAACCAGTTCGGATTGGGATAAGTTTCAGAAACAGATCAAGAAAAAGATCAATCGTAATCACATTTTCATAATCCTTGCTGTAACTATGTATTCGTTACCATCCCCTCCCATTATCAATTATTACCAGTCGGGAAGAACAACTACATAAAAAAAGATTTTAAGAGCATAGGCTATTTATGATCATTACCAGTCGGGAAAGTCAACTGCATTAAAAGATTTGAAGATCATTGGCTATTTGCGGTAATTACCAGCTGGGAAATACAAATACATGAACATTTTAAGGTCATAGGCTATTTGCGAATACGTGTTTTCAGCCTCATCCCCTGATGGCATACGTTGGGCCCTCATATGGATTCTCGGAGGAGGAGAGCAGTTACGGGTGCACCACAGAAGACGAGAGCAAGGTGAGCTAGTCAGAAATACACTTCATTGTATGAAGTATCTTTCTGAAGTTCATGAAGTTCATAGTACGAAGTTCACGAATTTACAGTACGTGAGTAGGTACCAAAACACACTCATTGTGCTGTATGCAGAATTAAATTAGCATGGGTATAAACAAATAATTTGAAGGCGTACGAAGAGAGTGAGCAGGAGAGCTCATCATCGGGATCGGAAGATCGTGTGCGCAAGAATTCCGCATAATCGAATCTCTTACCCTCACCATCATCACCCCCCCCCCCCTTCCCACCACAAATCTTCTCCCATTCCCCAATCCCTACCTGACTCCAACCACATCCAATCAATCACCATACACATCAGTCGATATGTGTCATCCATCTGTTCTTATAACTGCCGGCAATTTCCAACTTTCTCATTCAGAAGTGTTCTCAGCAGATTGCTCTCAGTTCGTAGTGTAGTGTGTTACTGGTATCCCCCGTAGAAGTTCTGTTTCACATTGTTTACAAGTCGCTCACATAATTCGCGGGCAACATCGTTCTCCCCGTTGTACGGAGACGCATCCGAAGACAGTCTCTCTCTGGTGTCGTTTCGGGTTTGACTCTCTCCATTCCGCACACTATCTCGCTGGTTATATATTCGATAGAGTGTGCGGAATGGAGAGAGTCAGAACTGAGACGACATCACTATGCTCTGTGCAGTCTCTCCTAGTCTCGCTACAGTTTTGTCAGTGGGTAGACCCTCTATTTTTGTTTTTCTAATTGCTCATTTAGCAACCGACGAAACTTTGACAATTACACCTGCCCCTATCCCGATTCTATGCAACTGATCAGAATCCAATAACGAAAAGCACAAAAAAAACGCGTCTCCATAACACATTCGTTCCTGGTATATCACCATACTCATCGTTACCTCCCGTTTCGTATATCGATTTCTCGACCTTACCGACAGTGATATCGTACTTTTCCGTTTCTCTCTTTCTTCTCAATTTGATGTTCTTTTCTGCAGAAGAAGTCACAGTGTGCACCCTGGAGTAACGGATGTGAATAAAGAAATTCGATTTCGTGAATTCGGGCCGAATGGCGTGAGACTAGTCACTAGCGATGTCGTTTCGGTGTTTGACTCTCTCCATTCTGCACACTCTCTCGTCTGTCTGACCAGCGAGTGAGCGTGCGAAAATGAGATTGCCAAAACCGAATCCCTACTAGTCACGCCCTCCGGATATCCTCTCAGTCTTTCGCGCTCGATCCTCAATCCAACTCATCCCATCCCGAGCCCACCCGAGCCCACTTCCTGCTTGTTCTCTATTTTTTTTCAAGTCAGTCTTCAGAAATCTTCCTTGTATCTTTGCAACAACACACAACGTCTGTCCAGACGACAAAACATCTGTCGTAGAATTGATAATTTGGCTTCAGTCCATCAGAGAACTGATTCGTGTGTCGATAACCTGTGCTGTCGTAACTAGGTAAGATGCAAAATATTCTGGTATTCGCTCCACGCCTAGCCACTTATAGATAGAATAGTTTATTCGCTGAGATAAATGGTTAACCAAGTTCTTCTGATTACTAAGGCATGGCGAGTCAACTGGTGATAGGTGAAAATCAAATGTATTAGTGATGGAAAATCGGAACTCGACTCTCTTCTTTTCGCGTGTTCTCTCGTTTCTTCGACAGGCGAGAGATCACTTGAATTGAGGATCGTTTATTTCGATGTGTGATCACTAAAGTGTATGCTGAGTGCTGCCACCCCCGATCATTTCCCGTGGTTTTCTCGCATTTCTCGGATGTCTCGGAGATCGTCCGCGCATTCACGAGTGGAATCCCTAATCAACCACAATTGCGTGACACCGGGGTCGTGTTTGTTGCTGAACGGGGATATTTCGCGCGCGTCAAGAATTAGATTGCGCCCTTGAAGAAGACGAGGCAATATTCGTTCTGGTGTCTGCTGATTAATACCACTGGCGGCATCGTTCTGACACTTGTTTTCGTCCCCAATTCCCTCTCCGGGGCCAAACTGTCGAATTGTCGGAAGGCGAAAGAAGAAGAAAGAGAAATCCGATTCCCTCTTCTGACCGAAGCCCCTCACCCCGTCCCACTGCTAGTTGCACTGCTAGTCACACTCTTTCGCAGTTTCAATCCCGGGCTCATCTCTCACGCCTCTGCTCTCCTTCGACATTCACAATCTGCCCTTCTCATTCCATTGACATGCAACTACGCAGATTGTGCTGTTGGATGGTCTTTCGCTTGCACAGCTGATCGCCCGTCATTCGCCTTCTGCTCTCAGAATAGAACAAGAGTTTTCACGAGTTTTGCCTCGTCCCTCGGTACTCATACAGCACAGCAGCATTTTTAGCTTGCCAAGCGTAATCTCATTGTTGGATATAATAGCCCTATTGAAAGCGCGCATCAATTTCTCGATATTTCTTTCCAACATACTCCCCATTTCGCTAGCAAACATTTTGGAGATACTTCTTCCTCTGAGAGAAGTCCTAAACTGTACCAGGAATCCATTGTACCCATTCCTTACTGTTGTTTTTCGGTTGCGTAGAATGGTCATTTCCATACTTGCCATCGGATTCATACTTTTCTTCCCGTCAGTGCTATTCCAATGGAAGTACGGTCGGAATTCGTGAAATCGAGCATTTTGACTCTCGAAGCTTCCAAAGTTATCCTTCTTGGGCTTTGATACCTTTAGGTTCTCTGGATGGGGCTCTCATACCACTTGATTCTATTCGGCTCTACTCTATATGATTCCGGCGTTCTGACATAGTCACAACAACAAGTGCAAGTAGGGTCGGGGCGCTATTACGTCGAGAGGAGGAATGGGTCGGTTCCCACACTGATTTGCATATTCTGGGATGGGAGAGCGCGGAAGAATCGTGGTGTCTCGACATTTATTTTACTACACTCATAATCTTTGTTGACGTCCCCCCTCCTAACTGGGAGAGTGACTATGGGAGTCGTCTTCCTTTTCTTTTCGGCACATCTCCTCTCAGGGCCACTATTCTTCTTGAATTTCCTCAATTTATCGCTCTTGCGAATAGTTCCCCCTTTTCGTGCTCGGTCAATGCAATTGCGCGGCGCCTATTCATCGCGCGTTTGCACTTGGGGTTCCTTATTATGGTACAGTTCGTTGTTTATTTTATTTATCGTGCACCACTGAAGGTGCTTCAACAAGTACATAATGTGCGAGATAGGAGAAAGGAGGTGAGAATACACTACGGAAATGATGCGTGAGGATCTAAGTTTGAAGGTTGCTATAGCGTGCGGTGTCCCGAATCGACATCCTCAAGTGATGGCGAAACTACTCTCCTCAATTCGTGTGCTCTCTCTCTCTCTCTCTTTTCTCTGACGATTAGAGAGCATGCAAACTGAGGAGAGTCAAATTGGCGTCGCTAACATCCGTTGATTATTTGGGACGGATTGAGAGGGGGAATCAGCGCGGGATCCAGCCATTCTGTTTGCACACTCGATCAATCTCTGATGTGGATATACTCATTATTTTTCCATTGTCGTACCTCGAACAATATCCCCATTCTTCCCCCTGTATTCTTCTTTTTTCTCAGAGACAGACACTGTCGTTATAGCCAGGCAGGCAGTCGGTTGGTAGTTGTTAAATGTGACTTCTGCTGTGCCAAGCGCTCTCGGAAAATGGCTCTGTTTTTCCTCGCGTGACGGAAAGTTTCCGCTCTTTTCTTCTCGTTCTTGGCAGGCTCGGAGCCTCGTCTGGATGTTTTGGATTAGCGTGGGCTGAATTCCGGGACCGCCGAGTTCCAGATGTCACTGGTCACCCCTCACTAGAGATTAAAATCGGAAATGACTCTCCTTAATTTGCAGGTTCTCTCACCGATCAGAGAAACGAGAGAACACGCGAATTGTGGAGAGTCGAGTGCCAATTTGCCATTTCTACCCTTCACAGATTCCCGGTCGAAGCTCTCTCTCTATTCTGCACACTATTTTGGCAATCTGACTGGTGAGATGCGCACTCCTCGCTCGATCCGACCTCGTGATGGCCACATCAGTTTCATCTCGCGTTTCCTCGTGCACATCTCCGATCTCCGATATATTTGCGCGGCCTCTTATCCCTTAACTCAAGTCTATTTCGAGTGGCTCTAATATCCGGCTACCTCCTCACTCGTATCCGCTTGTGATGTCGTTTCGGTTTTCGACTCTCTTCATTTCGCACACTCTATCGTATCTCTGACCTGCGAGATAGTGTGCAAAATGGAGAGAGCCTAAACCGAAATTCCCTAGTATCCGCCACTGCCCCTTCCTGCAGTCTACCAGCCATCATTTCCCTCTTGGCCGAGCCACTCTCGATCTTCGTACCTCAGCGAGAAATTATGTCGTCACGGAACTATTTTGATTTTTCGTAGCCTGCTTACAGGAATGTGGGTGTGAATACAAATTGCAAGTTCCCTCCAATAGCTCACAATGGCTTTATTTCCAGTATTTTGAAGATTGTCATGGCCTATTGTTGAAGTATATTTTTTCCCTGTTGAATTATTTATTATTGTCGCGCTTGTTCATATATGATTTACATTTATTTAGTGTGATTTATTCATTTCTTTATGGATTATAATTAAATTTGATTGTAGATGGAGGATCGTCCGGTGCTCCGTCACTCAAGTTCGGATCCCGCTCTCCCACGCAAAGTCTCACTACGCAGTCTCGTTCGGCAATCGAGAATCGAAGAGGGGTAAGGAAGGGGGGAGATTAATCACATCCCCCCCCCCCTGTGCTTGTCCCAAACATCGCTAGTTCTGCCTCTCACTCCTCCTCTCCCTGTGATCCTTGGGAACTAGTAGAGAATTAATATCCGGAAGTGTCGCAATGATCCCACCGTACTCGCTCGAATCTTTGTTTACTGTGACTGCTCAGTCATTCAGAAAAATGGCCGAGATTTAGTCCAGACCCTCGTTCGCTCTAATAGCTTCGTTTTTGTTTTGTTTTTCATTTTCAAAACGACTATTCATTTGAGTAAGCCAGGCGTATGCGCTCTGAAATCGATAACCAGCGATTCTTTCAATGCAAATGTTGATGAATTTATTTGGGGAAAATGATGTAATGGCCTTCTTTCAGGGAAGATGATGGCTTGGGGATCGATCCACTAGCCCATTCAAGCAGTGAGCAGAGCATCGCCCTTCTCACGCACTCATCCGCCCATTCCGCCACTCCCATCGGAGACATCGCACCCCATGAAGAGGTATCGTATCGTAAATTATCGAGAATTCACCGAATATTGTCTTCAATGAATTTCGAAATAGCCACGCACCAGAACAAGCCCTGGGTTAAATTGGAACATTGCGTGAGAAATGAGAAACTCATTGATGATAAATAGTCACGCAGGTTTTTCCTAGAAAGTAGTGCATCGATGTATGCATCCTCAATTCTGTAAGATATTTCTAGCAGGTGGTTGTTGTTTTCTCGTTTGACGCCCTCTCTTTCTCTGGATTCAAAGCGTGGATCGGCTCACGTCAGCTGTTGAACTTTCCGATTTTCCGAGGCGTGTATTGGTTCTGCTCGAAGCGCAGACAGCTTGTCACTAATTAGGGCTGGAAATTAAGGATTGTCTCTTCATTTCGCGCGCTCTCTCGCTTCTCTGATTGGTGAGAAAGTATGCGAAATGATAGTCATTCTTGAATTGTCATCTCTATTGGCGTCAAATCCTTGACTTTTCGGGATCACCGAGTATTGTGATCTTCACACCTTTGTGTGTTGTGATTTTCGAGGCACAGCGGCAGCTGACTTTTCTTTGGTTCCGATAACCGCCTTTCAAACCGCGAGTGCCACACTGATTGTCTAACAATACACACAAAGTGTAGGGCGGTGTGAAAAGAAAAGAAAAACACGTAATTGCTGTTTTTTACGCCCGTCGTGAGATGCTCTCCATGAAATCTCCGCTAACTACAGCTGTTATTTCACGCCTGACGTTTCTCCTCGTATCTTCTCTGTTGCACTCGTCCATCCAACCAATTCATTTTTCTCTCGTATCCTTGTCTTTTTCTAAGCAGCGGGCTTTCGCAAGACGCCGGTTCACCCTTCGAACCGACCATCTGCCCCCTTCCTTTTCTCTCTTAGCCCATTCAATCCTGTCGCTTCCTCGCTCCATCCGCGCCCCGTGATTTACAAGTTCCCCCTGGTTTGGGGGCAAGGAGCGCGCGATTAGACTTCGCGGCCAGAAAAGCCTCTTTCTCTCCCTGAATTCCCAGATGAGAGAGCGGGCGGAGCGGGTCGAGGGAGAACAAGGGGACGTTAATTTCTTTTTTTTGTGCTCTTCTCCGCCCATTGCGCCCGCTTCAATCGCGGCCGAGTCTGTCGCTCAGCCTCCTGTGAATCCCTCCTCCTTCCTACCGGGGACTGGCCTTGGCTCTGCTCCTCCCTCTTCACATCACTCATTTCGTGGGGTCTGACCTTTGACGCTACTCTGTTTTCGTCAACAGTATATTTGCGTGAGGGCATGCTTGCGTCGTCTCTCATCTGTGTGCCGGAGCGCCAATTCCATTTGCGACGACGTCGTCGTCCTAATCAGACGACCGTTGAGTGCGTACAAAAATAGTCAGTACTGTCCCTAGGGAGTGCGATAGAGAGCGAAGATGAGACTATGAAGAGGGGAGGCCGCTGCAAAATCGAGAGGCTGATTACCCCCACCCACCTCCTTTCCTTCCCAGGGCATTATTGGGAGAGAGCGCGGTTCGCTCTCCTCTTCCTCATCTCTGAAACATCGGACACATAGGGGGGCGCACATTCATACACTTACTCATGCATCTCTCTCCTCTCCACCTCTACCCATTCCTCTCCTTCCTACTCTTCCCATTCCCATCTGCTGCATCTGCCATATTAGATAAAATGAGGATGATGACCTCTCTCATTTTAGTCTAGACCGAAAGGATGACGCATTTCATCTTAGCTCCCATGTGATTTCTTCTTTTTTTCCTGCTTCCACCGCTATTTCTTCCCACTCCTCTTGGGTTCCACACTCGCCGCCTTGGGTACTCATATGGCATGGGGCTCACAGATGAGGTGAGCGCAGTAGACAAAGAAAGGTGGCAGGGTTTTGCTCTGAGCTGGAGAGAGAGGCGAAATGAGTGAGAATGAGGTAGGACATCCGATATCCCCTTTCAGCTCGCGCTTCCCCACTCATTTCAAATCGTATCGGTTTCGCTCTACAGATCATTATCCGGATATACTATCTACCTTTTCTCAATTCAATTCGGCGTTCATTCATTCCTCACACTCTTGTATCCAAGAGAGATCGTTGATGCGCTAGCTATATCCTCCTCTCCATTCATTTCATGCGCGTTGTCGAACCTTCCCCCCCCCCTCTCTTCTCTGCACAATCGTAGCCGATTCTGAGATAATTGAGGCGCTGTGTCAGAATAGAACAATGCTTTGCGCGAAATGGCTTTCCGTTTTGACTCTGAGAGACACTGCAGACTCTCAAAATAGTGTTCGTGTGTGTCACTTTGCATGAAGAGTAGTATCCCTCGATGCATCTAGAGTGGAGCCCACCCTCCAACCCCCCAGTCAAAATAGTAGTGAGCAGTTTGATGGAAGAGAAGAAGTGCAATTGTCCGGCGCCCTCTTTCTCTCCTTCGTCATTGAACACATGTCTTGTCCAGAGGAAACATCTCCCATATCTCTTTCTCCTCATCTCCTTGTCCACTCTCCTTTCCACTACTTCTACTAACCCGGTCAGAAGAGTGGGAGGGCAGGGAGATGAAAGAAGTTTTCTGTGTTGCTTCTGGTTATTCGATATCTTCCATGAGCCATCCCTCCTCTAGTCGCAGCACACATTGCCCACTAAATTTTATTCCCCTCCCCTTCCCTCCCCTTCCCCCTTCTGACTGAGTACTGCACTAGTCGAACATTCGGCAATAGCCACAAACACACAATGGCTTCGCCCTCCCCCCTTCCCCTTGCTCATTTCGGAGATCGGTCGGCTTCTATTGAACACAGTACTAAAAAAAAAGGAGCGAATGTATTCAGTACTGCCCCATCGGATATTTACTCATGTCGAAATCATGAACCTCCTCCTTTGCGATAATTCTTGATGTTACTGAATCTACTCAATCTCATCAATAATGTATCTCTGAGATAGTTCTTGGATGGCACGATTACGCGAATGAGCACCTCCTATACTGTTATTGGATTTCGAGTGGCAACAATCTCGCTGACTCTTTGCTTCCACGAAAACATTGGTGGATTTGCTCGTGATTACGTGTGTTTCTCAGTGGGTGCTCAATCACCATTGATTGGGCAACATAGTCAGTAGGAATGCCGTTTCAGCTCAGGTTATCTCGATTTTTCACCTTCTCACCGCTCAGAGTAACGAGTGAGCGTGCATAATGGAGATAACTACCATTTGAATCGCCACCCATTGATGTTGTGATGACGAATTGAGACCATCTCTCGTACTCATTGTTTTTGCTTTGCCTGGTCAGTCGGGATTTTGGTTCTGTTTCTCGGTATCAGTTCGGTTTCCCTTTTGCACTTTCGCGCCGGCCTGAATGACGAGAGAACGCGCACGCTTGAGAGAGCTACTATATTTGAATTGGCGCCCATTGCAGTAGACTGCCAGTAGTGGTGTCGACTTGAGACCGTCCCGCGTACTCGTATTTGTCAGAACGGCGAGAAATCGCGCGCATATTAAGGAGAATCGATAGGCATCACTGAATTGCAGCACCCTGACTGCGATAGAGTCTCGCGACCCTCGGTGCTGCGATCGGCAGCCATCCGAATGATGTCCCTCCACAGACACGGCAGCATCTCCTCGCAGGTGAGAGTGCTAGGGATGCGCCGGATCGAGACCCCGACTCTCCTCAATTAGCCTACTCTCTCGCTGGTTAGAGAAATGAGAGAGTATGCGAATTGAGGAGAGGGTGCTCTCGATTCCCCATCACAGGTGAGAGTGCACGACGGGAGATTGAGAGAAAGAAGGAAATAGTGAACGAGAGACAGAGAAAAATAGATGTCTATGGTTAAGAAAAAAAGTCTAAAATTAGATTTAATTCCAGCTTTCACTTATCTAAATAATATTCAGACATCGGACAGTCGACATGCCCATCAGCTTCTGCAAAATGTGGGAAGGACGATACAGCGAACAAGTTCGCAATTACGCAAATCGAAGGTACTGAGATTGATTATATCATACTGAGATTGATTATATGAGCCCGTTTGCCTTATTTTCGAGCAAGGTCTGGCACAGCTCAAAAGGGTCGATTTTCTGAAACTGTGTGCTTTGGGGTTATCGAGGGTGCTGATGACGATGGTAATATCCATTTTGTCCGCAGAGCTTCTGTTGGCTCCAGACGGCATCACGTCGAAATCACATTTTAACGTGCTACTCGGTTTCCGAGAGTGCTAATTTTAAAAGAAAATGTTTCCTAGGGTAGAATTGGAAGGCGAACACACCTGTCAGATCCATTTTTTTCATGAAATTCGAAAATAATTTTTAAAATATCAAGTTTTCGTAGAGTCAAAAGTGGTCTTTGTCTTTAGCATAGATCGAACCGGGATCGCGTGAGGATTCTGAATATATTTTTGGTTTTGAAATTGAAGGTGCACAGTTCGAGCAATTCGATGTACAGCAAAATTGATATGCCCATCGTCATCAGCACCCTAGATTACCCCAAAACACATAGTTTCAGAAAATCGACCCTTTTGAGCTGTGCCAGATCCTTTCGATTTTGCTCGAAAATAAGGCAAACGGGCTCATATCATACTGAGATTGCATATATCACGCGTGTCGGCTAAGAGTCGAATAAACCTTGGCACATCGAAAAATTCGAAATTGGGTTGAAACCATTTTTTGATAGCCTATTGGGTCCCTCACAAGATAGCGTCGAGCTTTTTGCCCTAGGGCCTAGGGCTTTTGGATGACCTACCTTGCTCTTAAAATCGGCCCTAGGGCAAAAAGCTCGACGCTATCTTGTGAGGGACCCAATAGGCTATCCATAAGTGCATAGAAACATATGGGTCAAAAAATGTGCCAACCACCCCCTGATTTTAGTGGATTATTAGGCGACACGCGTGATATACGAATAAGCAAGGTAAAAAGTTGCTTGAAATGAATAATACTTTTGCAAAGGTTCAGAGATTCCATAACGGTAGTCGTTGCAGGCATACCACCTGCTGTATCTCGTGATGCTACCAACGTACACCGTCTGCGGAGCCTTCCTATTCCAGGTTTTTCTTCTTCCCACTTACGGAGTTTCGGAATCTAAAGTCTGAGAAAGATGAGATGGAGAAACTCGATATTCGTGTAGCTTTAGGGGGAATAGTCGAAGAAAATACGTTCTTGCGCTTTCGAAACTCTTACGTCTCAAGACCGATTGAAGGAAAGATCAACTTTGAGAGCATTTTTATTTATTTATTTTTTATTTTATTTCATTTTAGTGGCTGGATGGTGAACACGATGAACAAGAGAAGTTATTTTACGAAGACAGGTGCAGAGTGGGAAGAGAACAACGGCTGAGCGACATAAAGGTGACCAATTATAAACAATATACACTTTTTTTATACCAAATTCTTTCAATTTAGCAATCTCGCGTCTCTTTCAGGGTCAGTGTGCACAAATTCCAACGGCCTGCTTCGAATTGATGCAAAATTTCACATACGAGGTAATTAAAATGAAACAGGGTTTGGAAATGGAAGATTAGGAAACTGCCGAGATGAAGTGGACAGCACTCGGTTAATTCTCAACTGTAATCATTGTTTTGTGCTGTTTCGAAGCAATGTTTGATTTGAGTATTATTTACTTTTTAGGTTGAGAACTGCTACCGGGACTGGCATACTGCGAATCGAACAATAACACACTCAATGGCGGAGTTCTCCAATGCACTTATCTACGCGTTCAGGTGAATTTTTGAGTGTTTCAAGTGTTGTTAGTGATTATGAGTGAAATTCTGGATATTTCAGCTGCGTTTGTAACAATATACTATTATATTGTTAGTGCATTATACTATCTTTCAGTGTTTACACAACAATCGGGTACGGAAATGTTGCCGCGGACACAACAGCCTGCAGGTTCACATAAATTTTGATCATTTTTATTTTGGAAATTAAAATTTCATCATTTAAAAAAAATATATATATTTTTAATATCGCATAAATTCCGTTCCCAGGATCGCCACGATCTTCTACGGAGCTCTCGGCATTCCGCTGTTCTTCGCATTCGTGAAAGAGGTGCAACTTCAATTCGATTCGAGTAGTTTTGAGCATATTTTATTGACAATTTACGTGAAGAGCAAGAAAAACAGAATGTCCCGTGTGCTCTCCCGTAATACAATCATCGTTCAGGAGGGTAATCTCTGTCGCATCTTCTTCATCCACCTCTACAAGAAAGTGATGAAGCTGCGGAAGAAGTGCTTTGCAAAGTGCAAGAGTGAGTCAAAGTTCATCGGGCCTTTATTTACGACTTTATTTTCCAGCGAATGAGCCAAGTTCGTCACAAGAGCAAATTGCGAATGGGAACTGCTTAGGAGTCCCTTCTCCTACTTTCGGGCCCTCTCAGGTAAGACGTGTTGGATAGAATATTCCACTTCCTTGTTCTCTCCATTCAATCTAGTGAATTGAAGGCGGAGAGTGGGGAGGTGACTCTGAAAGATTCGACGCCTGTGAAGAAGAACAAAGACACACGGCACTACTCAAGGCAATACAGCAGTAATTCGTTGCACGGTTCGTTGCGAGACCATTAAACTATGTTAAACCGTAGTTCAGACAAACTGTCTTGATCGAATGATTGATGTAGCCCTTGGGTTAAACAAACGTTTTCTGTCCATGATGAATCCTTTCTGCATTCAGAATGTGATCGAAACGAGCGAAGGAAAGTGTTCGCCGCTGGATGTATCACTCTAATCGCATATGTCTTGGTTGCGTCTTGGTACGTTTATGTATTTATTTTAATTTTTTATTTATTTTAATTATTTATTTATTTGATGCACCCAATGGGTGTGACATATGTCTTGGTGGCATCCTGGTATGTTTTTTCCCGTTATCCTTTTTTTTACGGTTCAAACCCGTTTGCTATTTCAGCATCGTCGATTTCACCACCGAATTTGACTACATCACGTCGGTGTACTTCCTCTTCAACAGTGTCGCCCTGATAGGTGAGGAGATTGATCTCTTTGAGCACTCAAATACGATCATCCACCCACTTTTCGTGTCAAAACTAGGCCACTCTCCTATTCGACACGCAAAACTAGATGAATGGCTCAGGTCAAGGAACAGGTCAAGCGTATTCCACCCTCAGCGAATATCTGAGAAAATACTCGAATTTCGTTACTTTAGTCATGAGCACACGCACAGTTAAAATACAGGCAATAAACTCGTACTGTTACGTGATTTTGATATGATTTTGATAAATTTGAAAAATGCGTATGACGAGCGTAATCTTTTCCAGGATTCGGTGACGTCTTCCCCTCGACACCAACGGTGATTATCGTTCATGCCCCATTCATGATCTTCGGTGTTATCCTCTTCTCCATGTGCTATTTCATCATGCAGGAAGAGATCAGAGACAGGGTCAGTTTCGGCTTAGGCTTAACTCTGATGAAAATAAAGTCATTTATCATATTGCACGTAACTCTGATGAAAATAAAGTCATTTATCATATTGCGAGACAGCAAAGGTACAGTACCTTTGCGGTCTTGCAACATGATCGATGTCCCCTGAGCCTACGCAATGGCCTGAGTTACTTAGAAACGATTCAGTTACTGCCATTTCAGACATTCGAAGCGTCCAGAAGAGCTCGCATTTCCATTTCGAAATACGGTCAATCGATCATCAATCAGGTAAGCAGAACAAAATAGCAAGTACTTTATCGGAAAATTATTAGAAAATTCACAGAGTGAAAATAACTTGAACTTTAACAAATTACATTAGGCATCTGGTCCAGATTGACAACCGTTGGGGACCACTAGCTAAAATTTCACGGTCACCTGTAAGCATTTCCTCGTCAGGCGCGATCGCCGTGGTCTCGACGCAACTCGCCTCTGTTCGACAACAACTCTGACGGGGGAGGAGGCAACACGAGTGGCCCGTCGCCCTCGAGCTTCGAGAGGATGCGCAAGCGGCGGCAATCCGCCCCTGCGATCGCACTCACTGGCCCGACGGGCAAAACCGCCCGATTCCGAGACATCTGACTCTCCTAATTTAGCGTGCTCTCTAGTTTATCTAACCAGCTAGAGAGCGTGCGATTGGAGGAGAGTCGGTTGCCGATTTGGCATCACTAATCTGACTTATCGATCTGCCTTTCTTCTTCTTCCGCATCCATACTATTTGCTCAACGCCCCAAATCTCGTTGTTTTCAATCCACTTCAACATTCTAACATATCTGATATTGACTCCTCCTTTCCAGAATTGTATCCCGAAACAATGTCCACATAACTGAAGCTATTCATGATGATCATTTCCACAACAATGTGTTTTCTCCCCGTCGCCCACTCCCTCCTCCGCCTCCACTTAGCTGCGTGAATACTGTTTGTCTATTGAGATCCACTTGAAATAGAGTGGCGGCGGCGGCGGTAGCTTCCAAATGATTAATCATTCATGAGAGTTTTAGTAACGCAAACACAGCAGCATTCCAGGTATCTCACTTGTGGATCGCGAGATCCGAAACAGCCCCTCCCAGTAGAAACGAAACTTGTCATATTTTCCATATTGAAAACAGTCATTGCGTGTGTTGCTCCACGTGTTCCGCTCAAGTTGTGTTTGAATTGAATTGTTTGATAAATTTTTCGAAAGTGACGCGGTTTTTTTTGAGTGTATAGTAATCATGAAGAGGATAGCTCAACGATGAATCTTGCCGAGTATCGATCGTTTTGAAGTGGGTTGCTTATCCGCTCTTCTCGAAATATCACGAGTTCTTCCCGTGCTGGATTGAGATTTGCTTTGTTTGCCTCTTCAATTTGAGTGATCGACCGGAATCCGCGAAGGGAGGCGGGGAGGAGGTGGATCAAGCAGGAAAACAGACGTCTCCGATCACTCTCGAGATGGCCGATCAGCTTGAATTCACACTGAGGTAAGCATCGTACTAACTACTGCTGATAAATCAGGTCCCACCCTCCAACAGTCGCGTGCTCGCAGGTCGCAGGAAAAAAGAGAGCAAGCGAAATCAGGAGAGGATCCGATTTGTTACCCTAGTACTAATACCTTTTACGATTTTTGCAGGACTGTGCTTTGTGCTCAAATGTGTTTTTTTCGTGTCCATTTTTTCCAAATTTTTTTTTATAATACTCTGAATATTTACAGAAGTGAGGACGAAAACGAGAGGCATTTTGAGATGGAAGAGACGAAGCTGAGATATGGTGGGCCACAGGCTGATCCTGATGGAGAGGAAGAAGAAGACGAAGAAGTGGAAGAGGTTTACTAGACGATTTTAAAATAAGTTAACGTAGTGAGTATCAGGAGGAAGTAGTCGAAGAGGAGGAGGCAGAGGAAGAGGAGGAAGAAGAGGAGGAAGAGGAAAAGGTAATTTTCATAAAACGAGGAGAGACTGTGAGTTAGTGTTCCGTTGGGATGAACTTTCGTTTTTGGCTCTCTCCATTCTGCACACAATCTCGCCGGTAAGAGAAACAAGAGAGTGTACAGAATGAAGAGATTCGAAAACCGAGACGACATCACTAGTGTGTTGAGGAAGAATTTTTTTAAAAATAATATTCAGCCCGCATCCGTCGTGGAGAGAACTCCTTCCCCAATGAGAATGACGAAGGCAGACGAAGAAGAGGTGAGGATTTGACTGCAAATTGAATTGAATTGATACATCAGCACAGATGATATGGCTGTGGAGAAATTGTGGAAATGGGCTGTAATATTCTGGCTAGACTACCTTTTGATATCCTATGCTTTAGGCCAAAAAGTCCGCTGAAAGAGAGAGGAAGAAGGCCGAGGTCAGGAAGAGACTCGAGGCAGCTGGACGTGCAAAGAATGCCAAGAAGGGATTCCTAACTCCGGAGAGAAAGAAGAAGCTGAGGGTGAGGTATTTTCGTATTTCAATGGAACAATTAACGGAGATTGATGATTTTAAAAATACCTAGAGATAATGATGTAGACAAAATACTTATTAGATGACGCGGTTGAAAGTTTCAGTCCATTTTATGTCTAAAATCACCGTTTGCAGAAGCTTCTGATGCTGAAGGCAGCCGAGGATCTCAAACAGAAGCAGAGACAGTTGGAGCTGGAGAGACAGAGGGTCCTCGCAGAGAGAATACTGCCCCTTCCGGATCTTGATCGTGGTAAATATTAAATAGGCAACCACGCGAAATAAATAAAAACTATAATAATATTAAAAACGAATACTGTTTGCAGTAAACCTGAACGAGATCTTCGAGGAGTTCAAGAAGCGCGTTATCTCCCTCGAAAGTGACTGCTATGATGTCAACTACCTGGTTAGTCAACATTTAGCGCTAACAAGTTCCTCTAAAGCCTTTTTTTATCGATTTAATGATATTTTTCTCAGGTTCGTCAGAAGGATTTCGAGATCAACGAGCTGAGCATCGCCGTCAATGATCTTCGAGGAAAATTGTGAGCACGGCGGGCAAGTGATGTCGTTTCGGTTTTCTAAACTATTCATTCTGCACACGTCTTTCTGACCGACGAGATGTACGGAATGGATAGAACCCAAACACAAAATTACATCACTAGTGCATTCGCTTAGGAATAAAGAAAATTCAGCGTCAAGCCAACCCTGAAGAAGGTGTCCGCGACTCAGGGAAAGTTCTCCAAGCTGACCAAGAAGGCGGAGCCCAGAGTGAGATCCTTCTGATATAATGATCATTTGCCTGTCCCTTTTCAGGTCGACTTCCGCACTGGACTCAAATCAGCCAAAGGAGCCAAATAACGCCCTATCCACACAAAATTTCTAATTACAACGCCATATTCAAGCATTTCCATTCGCTTTGTGACAATTCCAACCACTCGTCTTGATAAATTCGATCAGCATACAACAGTAATCTGATGATACTAAATATTGAAGATTAATTTAAATTATATTGGGCTTGTCTAGTGGTGGAAAACAAATCTAGAGTGATATTTTATTCTCAAAATGTTACATTATGGGTGATAAGCTTCCAGACACGAATGATCCGATAAATTGCATCTCACCAGTATACAATTCGCTTTCTCTTTGTGGAAGAAGAGAGAAGGGAAGACAGTGCACTCCTCAGGCGGATCCGATTACAGCTAAAGTGTATCGAAAGTATCGTGGAAATGATCCTCTCGGCGATGGGAAATTCAGACGGACTGGGGCTAGGGAAATAGGCCAAGATTTGTTCATCTTTGTGGACAGTAGTGATGTCGTTTTGGTTCTCGACTCTCTTCATCGTGCACACTCTTCGTTGCTCTGTCCGGCCATTTAGTGTGCGGAATGGAGGGAGTCCACGGATGCCCGTGGTGTGTATTATCTTTTCCTCCGCGCTATTTGGCTTCTTCTCGTCAACAGTCGAGGGCCATTCCCGACCATTTGCACAGCTGAACTGTTTCGCCATGCATCCGTAGGAACCATCATCAACCCAGTCACAGCTCGGAATTAGTGCAATTAATATGCGCACACCATTGATTATCTTGCACAGAAAAGGATCGATACGCACTTTGTTAGATCAAAATGAGTTTGCTAATTTGCAACCACTTTGTTAAAATCCAGTGAAATAGATAGAAAAAGAGTTCTAGGAATGGAAGCGGCACTTCACTAATTGACAGTGGATAGTCTCTCACGATGGCTCGGATATCCACCCTGTAGGATGGCCGAGATTCTTGTCATGTCAAGGGAGACGCGGGGGGAAGAGACACAATGATGTCCCCACTCCTATCCCCCCCCACTCCCCCCTTCTCACTCCCCCGATCTCCTGAGAGTGTGGAAAAGCGATACCGAGGGGGGAGGAGGAGGAGAGCGGGATATGTGTCCCTCCCTCTTCTTCACTTTGCACTTCTCACTTGTTCTAGTCTCGATCGCTCCAGTTGCAGTTCGATAGACGCCAAATCGTCCAGTAGCTTCATACTCCCTTCTCCCCCTCCCTCCATCGCTTCCATCTCCCTCGCAGCTGAACCAACTCTGCCCGTTCCCATAAAAGGCCATCAGGGCGGAGCAATCTCTCTCTCTGCCAATATAGTCGCCCCTCATATCCTCCCATAATATTCCCCCTTCCTCCTCTTCATCCTCTTCTTCTCTTCAGTCATCTCTTCTCCGCAGGTGCGCTGCTTTTCAGTGGGAGAAAGAGAGGAGGAAGAGTACAAATGGTTGCTCGAATCTCCGTCTCCCCGTCCCTTCATCCCTCATTCCTCCCCTCCTCCTCTTCTCCGGACTCTCTTATCACATCCAACATTCAGTCAACTACTGATATTCTCGTTCCCAGTCCTCAATCCTCCCCATCGTCTGACTCTATCCGGGTTCTAAGTAGTAGTGCCGCAGGTAACCAACCTTTGAGAGGTTTACCTATAGCCTTCTGCTTAACACCTAGAAGAGATCACTCCCCATTAGAGATTTCGTTTTGGTTTGGATTTCTGCATTCCGCACACTATCTCACCGGTCAGATAAACAGATAGCGAGCAGAATGAAGAGAGTCGAAAACCGAAACGACACCACTACTCCCCATGACCTGATTTAATCTATTGAATACACAATAACCCTAATCCGGTACGTGCTTTTTCCGCATCTGAGAATACCTCCTACAATTGTCCCCTCCCCCACCCCTTTTCTCAACCCCCACCCCTTGTCCATCATAACCCATCACAGACCATTGACTCTTACTATGATGAGATCCTTGAGAGTGGGCCGTAACTTCGGCAGAGGGACTACTGGCAAAAAGAGCAAAAAAAAAGAGAAATATATCTTGCAAACAGATTTTAAGACAGTACCCTTGAAACTCGGATAAATTGGTTTATGAACAAAGCTCTCGCGCCACTTGAAATCGCTCATATACAAACAGATATCAGTGATAGTTTATCCATCTTCCGTGCACAAGCAAGGTATGCGCTGGTGGTAGTGGGAGTCCAGATCCGACTAGAGGACTTGTGTAACAGCATTGGGCCTTTTCTTTCCTCCCTCCTTTTCATCGATCGCCGTACGAGTCGAAAGGATAGCGGCTGTCCCGATAGATTAGAGGGCGAGAGAGAGAGAGAGGAAGAGACTCGAGATAGAGGTGCAGAGTAGTGCCTGCTCATGTTCGGTTAGATAGGTCTAATGTACTCCGTCCCCCATCAGATCGCCGCCGCAATGGATCACGAGAGAAGCACGAGGCCAGACTCGAAAACATCCTGGTCAGTCACATCTCTTGTTGACCATTAGCCAGTCTTGCTAATCGATCATCTACTCAAGTCGACAAGATTCCTGCCTTCAGGTAGCTCTTTTGTTGTAACTAGATCACTAGATTATTGCCTGCTTTGAATACTTACATAATTTCACCATTTACAGTATATATTTTCGATTGAGATGAGCATGTAAGATGATTGGAGAAAACGTTCGAAGTAGTGATGTCGTTTTCTAGTCTCTCCATTCTGCATACTCTCTCTTTCAGGAACCCGCAGGACCGTGGTCGGTCACTCGTTTCCATGCGGACTTTCTACGCATTCGGAGCGAGATCAGCCTCGATCGGAGGCAGATCATCGTCTGTCGTCCCTTCCTCCCTTCCAGCCCATTACAATGCACCCGGATACTCGCACAGGTGAGCAATGAAAGCTGGAAGTGGCACGAGGGGCGATATATCAGTCCCGTTGCACGAGTGATGGAACATTGAGAAACTATTCAATCAAATGCTCCGGTAGTTTTTGTTTAAAAAATCTTCATCCTATTCGAAAGAACAGACTCTCATCTACAAATATTCTGACAATAAATACATTTCCAAACGCCAGGTTGCCTAATGTCCCATCACCAGGTCATTGCGGTCGTCGGTGGTTGCTGACAGTCCCTTCTCGCGCAATACTGCCACCCGCGCCACCATCTCGAGTTCCTACATACGGCCAACACCTGTAGGCACTTCCTTCAGTCATTTTGCACACTCCGTTCGATATTCGAAATCATGTTTCCTCTCCAGACTGTCCCCTACCGATCGTCATACACGCCGATGCGCTCACCGTCATATACGCGATTTACAGTGAGACATGAGCTATGCGAAATACCCGAAAACATGTATTCAGACTCCACATCGAGCCTTTTCCCCGATTGAAAGAGAGTTGCCGATCTCAAGAACGGTATGGCATAGCTATAATAACTTGATTAGAGCAGCGATTCAGATAAAATCGCCAGTATATTCGCCCGAGCGTCCTCCTCGACGAGAAGGAGCCGAGTCAAGAAGTACGGTAGCTGAATCGAGACCACAAAGTGTTCTCGAAGCAAGCGAAACGCCGACAATCACCACACCAGCGCCTACAGGTATAGTACACTTTTTGCATCAGGAACTAGTGATGTCAAATTGACTCTCTTCATTTTTCGTACTCTATCGTCGGTCAGAGAAACTAGTGATCATGTGAAATGAAGTGAGTAGTATGCCGATTTTGGCATCCCTATCAGCAACTATCAATTAGTGACGATTTCTCAGTGTGAAACATCGCTTTTTCAGTGGACGAAAAAAGTTTAGTCGAGCTGGACGAACTGCGAAGTCGGAATCGGATATTAGAAGAGGAATTGGCCAAGCTACAGTTGAAGATCAAAGACGGTGATAAGAGCAACATGGAACTTAAAAGGTAATCATTCTTTGTTCTGTAGTGGTTGTATATTTTGAATGATTCTCTAAGTGATGCGAAAGTGGTTACCAAGTATATAAATATGTGTGGTTTCTTTTTTCAATATGTTTTTGTTTGCAGACGTCTTCTCGAATCTGAAGCCGAATCCAAAGTATGGAGGACGAAGGCGGAACATGTGGCAGAGCCTCAGATCATCGAGGTTGTCAGGTGAGTGTTCATTAGTGGCACATCGAAATGCCGAAAATTGTGTACTAGCTTTTCCTTTCGTGAAAAAACGTATTTTGTTAATTATCGGGACTTTTCTTGTATTTTCAATGGAATAGACACGAAAATAGGGAAGGATACAAAACTCTCAGAACGGGCAAAGAATCAGTACAGTATTGCCTGGTCCTTTCAGGCCAACAAAGCCCAATCCTCTGCATCATCACGCCATTGATGAGACACTTTATGACAAACTAGAGATGACAGCTGATAAATTGGCGAAGCTGAACTCAGTGAACGACCTACAACTGCTGCAAGTAAGTCCTCATTAGCCAATAGTGAAGGCAAACGGAGCCGAATCTCCTCTATCCGCATGCTCGCTAGCCGGACAGGAAAATTAGAGACAGCGCCAAACGAGAAGAGCCGGGATCAGATTTTCCATCACTATTGTCGATATAGACAACCATTTGGTTGATTTACTCTGAACGTCTAGGGAGCGCACTATTTGAGGAAAGACGATCTCGATTGGGGAACCCAGATATCATTCTCAACTCTAATCAATATTTTATTGCAGAGTCACATCGAGAGTGCTCTAAATGAGATCTCATCCAAGTGAGAATTGAAATACCGATGTCATTATGCTTACAATCATGATGGGTTCACTCGCCGCGCACATACTGTTTCTTCCTACTCATTCGAACTTTCCACGCTATTGTATATCTCCGATAAACGATATTTGTGTAGGGAGCAGTAGAGATGGCATTTCAACTCTCCATCGTGCACAGTCTCTAGCCGATTAGAGAGACTTGAGAGTGTGCAGAATGGAGAGAATACTTTTCGGCGGGGGAAGAGTAGATGGATAGATCTCCTCATCAATGGATTGAGTATCCAGTTCGCTGGTAAACACATCAGTGTGTTGAGGTGGGCGATTTTATTCGAACAAGTCGAGACAATTGGAAGGGCGCGGATAAAGCAATCAATGGAGGGGGGACACAATAGGATATTGGCGAAGGGCGGATAGGGAGGATATTATTAAACAGTCGTTATTGGGTGTGCATGAAGTGCAAGAAAGGGGGCGTGAAATGGTAGTGGTGTAATAATGGGGTAGATACACGATATGGGGCCTGCATCGCGACTATCTAGCCACGAAGCGCAACGGCCGATATGATACAAGTGACTGTGAGAACACATGGACGGATCTTTGAGAGCAGAAAAGATTCGCGACTGGCTGAGCTATGTGAGAATACCAAGATGTTAGTGGTGAGATGGATAGGAAGGCAACGCCTAGGGGCAGCGATATCGGGCAATGGCACTCTAGCGAAAAGAGCCATGAAATGATAGATAGAATAAAGGAAAGTGGGGACGAAATCACTCCGTGAGCTTCACTTTCACCGTATGTGGTCGGCAGCACAGTAGGCCGACGGTGATAGCGGAGACGATGAGAACGGAGGCGAGGAGGGCGATGAGCATACCTGTTTAATTATTATTTTATTTATATTATTATTATTATTATTTTATATTATTACCGAAGGTCAGCGGAGAGATGCACATCGACTTGGACGTCCACGCAGAGGCCGCCTCGCCCAGTTCACGAACGGCCGAGGGAGCTGCAAAATACATCATTCAATAAATATTTACGATGTCGGGCGGTTAAGCCCGATAGGACGGAGTTGTATTCACTGGTAGGTGCAGACTACCAATAGGGAAAGGATCTCTGTTCACCAATGCTTGCTACCAGCCGTAAAATGTGAGCGGCCACTAAAGGCATTTTTTAAAGTCTAATTTCTCACTGATCGGGTCGTCGATCTCGAAGACGGTCATCGACTGGGAGAAGACGTCCACTTCCTGGCCCGGCTTCTTCTCCTCGACGGATCTCTTGCCTCGTGCGGGAAGCGGGCATTGGTCAGAGGACCGCTGAGAATATTGTATTGATAAAAGCGAATGGAAGGAGTCTTACGAAGATCACTTATACTGCCTACATTAACCTCACGTTTGTTCATATCATAATTGATTTGAAATGCATTTAATCAACTTTGATTGTTTGGAAAATTGATAATGGAACAAACCTTGCACGACTCTCCTTCCTTCACACTCAATCGAATTTGGCACTGGAAGAAGAGCGATGGCTGATCCGCAAATTTGAAAACCTGCAATAATATATTGATTTAGGAAACTTTTTCGAGTTCAACGAACATTCGAGATTTGTCCTCCAGTCAGATCTCCGGTGTATTCGAGGTTCTTGAGGAGATATCTGAAGAGTGGACTTTAGTGATGTCGAAAAATAGAAATCAGCCCTTCCCAATTTTCTCGGCCAATCTATTCGGTAGTGAGGGCACTACGTCGGATGAGAACATTCGGATGATTGCCAACTGGACGAAAACAGTTGTCTCACGTATCGTGCTCATCCAGTAGGCTATCAATCGAATGTTCTCAGTCATCCAAGTGCGGTAGGTAACATACCTGTCCACTGCGCATCCGTTCTCGTCCAGCAACTGCACCTCACGACCGCTCTCCTCCTTCACGTTGCACGAGTGAACAGTGGCGCAGAAGGGAGACGCGCCTGAAGAGGGAGAACAATAAGTTGGTCTTTAAGAAAATAGTATAGACCCTCAGAAAGGCTCCATGCACAACAATGTTCTAGGAAGCATTATTGTTTCCCCCTTAAGTTCTCTCTAGGCAGTTTTCCCAATCATCTTTCACTGAATCATTTTCTGTTGTAAGTTCAACGTCGGCAATTATGTTCCTTTGCCCCTCTAACTCTTTCTACCTCTTCTCTATCTCTCTCAATTTGACTCTCCTTCCTTTCTCTGTCACTAAAGATGTGATTTCGGATTTGGCTCTCTCCGTTCCGCACACCATCTCGCTGGATAGAAAAACGAGAGAGTGTGCAGAATGAAGAGAGTCGAACAACCTCACTCCCTGTCACTCACCGGCGGGATGTCCTGCGTCTTCGCAAGTCCACTGATGGTACACCTGCTGTCCGACAGTCGCGAACTTGACCGCCTCTCCCTCCTGAATGAGGAATAATTGCTCGCAAAGTGGGGTCAGCAGAGTTTCCAGTGATGCCACTAGAGGAGAGAGAGCTACTTGAACCTGCTACACCATCCATGCCAGTTCGAATGGTCCCATCCGTATGCTATCTCGTCGGTCAAAGAATGGAGGAGAGTAGTGATACCAAATCGGGAACCACTCTCTTCGAATCGCGTGTTTTCTCGGTGATCAGAGAAACGAGAGAGAGAGCACGCAAAATGAGGAGAGTAGCTAATACCTTTGACTCGGCGAGGACTTCGTAGTGGCAGATGGGCAGGGGCAGGTCGCCGTGGATGACCTCGGTCTCCATCTGACTGAAATTATCAACGTTGACGACCTTCTAATGGCATTGCCGGATCGAATAGTGATCTCTCCATTCCGCGCATTGTCTCGACTGTCAGTGAGAAGACAAAGCGGGTGGAATAGAAAAAGCTAACCAGCAACGCCATTGATAGCGAAACACATGGATTAGTTCCACACTACAAAAGGATAGGGATAAATGAGCACTCGTAATTAGAGTAATTAATTCAATGATTGACTCTCTTCATTCTGCGCACTCTCTCGCTCCTCTGACCGATGAGAGAGTATGCAAAATGAGGAGAGTCATCCTTCGCCAATCCTACTCGTAATTGCCGTAGTCGTCTCCCCCATCTCCATCGGTTCGGTTGTGGCGCTGGGAGTGGAAGCGGATGTTCCTGGCGTCGTCGAGCGGCTTCCCGCTCGAGTCGGTGACGTCGTCTCCCACTAAGACCAGAATCTGACGCTGCTGCTCCTTGTTGAGGCTGGAAGAGCACACGGCGGAGTTAGCGCACACGCATTAGATTATAATCACACGTTGAGGTTTCGACATTTCTTTTGAATATTTGATTGCGCTGAGACTGTTTCTTTGGAAGATGAATTCCTGATGAAAAAAGGAACCCGTTCTATTGTAATCCCTGGGAAGTTCCAGGAATGTTCTAGGCCTGACCGTTATAGATCACTCTGCGCGCACACATACAGGGTCTGTACTCTCTCGTCACTTTAACCGGTGAGAGAGTGTGTGAAATGGAGAGACGTTTACCCGAATTGCGCACACATACAGACCCAGATTGTACGGTTATTGGGGGCTCTTGTGAAGGCCGCAGTGTTATTGGAACGAGTTATTCGGTTATTGAGCAAACATAGAGGACTGGGCGTTGTTATTAGTAACCGAGAGACACCTATTGAGTGAGTGATTGAACAATCTCCACTAGTGGTCTCCAGTAGAAACCGTTCGATTAATTAATATAGCTGGCGAGAGCTAAGGCGAAATGAGGAGAGTCTTGATATCTCATCGCTATTTTCAATCTTACCTGACATCAAACTGCTGAGTGACCACTTTCTCCTGTTCCGTGTAGAAACACTCCACATTGTACGACTTGTCGATTTTAGTGATGAACATCTACAATTAAGTCATTGTTTTCTAATTAAAAATTATTTCGCACCGGATGGAAAGAGATGATCATCGTTACGGAGAGGAAGATGCCACGAGGACTGCTCTACAAAAATAATATATGGATTCTGCTCTCTCCAATTCGCACACTATCTCGCCGGGCAGAGAAACTAGAGAGTGTGCAGATTAAGGAGCGTCGAAAACCGAAACGACACCATTATTTTCGGATGATTTTCTCTGTCTATCTTCCTTGTTTCACCCCCCCCCCCCCTCCCTCATTCCCTCAGGGCGCTTGCGCAATGAGGATTGGATATCAGCCAGTGCTTGACCCAATTCGCCCCCCTTCTCCTCGAGGAAGATAGCAGTGTTGGAGGAAGGAAGCAGGGAAGAAAGAATAGAAAGTAGTGAGAAACCACTTGTCATCGTCGCTCAGGTCAAAAGGGGCACTGATTCGGGCCATTGCGCAACAGTAGCCCCATGAGGGGAATTCCTAATGTTGTGGGGTCATCGAAGGACATTTCGCCACAAAGAGACATATCTCTGATTCGGAAAATGTTCTCATGACCCAATGACTCTCCAACTATTATAGTACTGCTGCATTGGCTCTTTCGCATTGCCGAGAAAATTTGATAAGCAAGCAGTAAACAGCCCGTAAACTCGGCTCCGGTGCCCCCTGTTGTTTCCCTTGTTTCATGGGCAATGAAAGATTGGCCGATTGACTAGTAAAAAGTGATTGGAATGCAGGAGTGATTCAACCCCCGCGATTTCGAAGTTCTCAAGAGGCTCTACAATGGCCCATTGGAGTGTTCACAGTTAGTCGGCCTTCACCCACCCACTCTAACCGTTTAATAAACTCCATCGAGAGCGGTTGACTCAAAAGGGGCGAGAATGACTCGATTCTCGAGAGTATCAAAAGAGCTCACTGACCGATCTTTTCCTCCTCACGTCACAGTCAGTGAAGGGAACGGTGAGATTGACTCCATTTCTGAGTGTTGCGTCCACTCGGCAGCCCTTGTCGGCGAAGTGACCCTGGCGGAAGGAAACAATTACTTCGGCATCCGTCTCTCCTCATTTCGCATACTCTCACGTCCCTCTGTCCGGCGAGAGAGCGTGCGAATTGAGGAAACTTTTCCAACTTTTCCATTTTGGCAGCACTAGAAACAATTAGGCAGTTGAGATCGAACGAGAGAGAACGGGAAGAATGAAGAGTGTTAGTCATCCATCCACTCAATAACATTTCACTTATTACAATAACTCATCCACTCCCTCAAAATCTTTGTTCGACTAAAAAGAGAACGTTTCTCAGTCAGAGGTTCTGACAGCACGCGCTAACCATTTTGCATGCGGTATCTCGATTTAGATCGCTATCTCTGCCGTTCATTAACTCTTCTCCTTCCCTTTCCATTTCCATCTCGGCGCCAGTACCCAATCGTAAAGCAGAGGGGGGGCATACCTTCACATACACATGTCCTTCGAATTCGCGTTCCGTCTTGAATCGCACGGTGAGAGCCTCGGCAGCGCACTCGACCTCGGGAGAACCTGCGATTGGCATGATGAATTAGCCAATGAAAAAGCCCCCATGGTCACTCTCCAGACCCCTCATAATGATGTCATTCGAGGTTGTATCTGAGAACAGAATGGTGTATTAAGAAATAGGTATGCCGAATCGACACACTAGTCAATCCAAGGACAATCTCCCGAAAACGAGAGACCGCGCGCTACGGCATCATTACTGAGCAGTAGATCGACTCTCTTTATTCTACACACTCTCTTGATGCTCTGACCAGCGAGATAGTATGCAGAATGGTGAAATACGAAAACCGAAACTACGACATCACTACTGAGTTGCTTAGCTCACCGGCCACTCCATTCTCGATCGTGTCGGCAAGGGCGCATCCGGCAATTATCTGCGCAAAAAAGAGGATCATCATCTCTCTCTCAAGGCCCCCTAAATGTTTTCGGTTCTCACTCGGTCAAGTGTGAAATTGGCTCACAGGAAACGCGTGAGTCAAGATATTTTGAGGGGCGCAGTGGTCAAAGGGAAGGTTAACAATTCAAGTCCTCATCCTGCTCACACTCTCTCGTGTCTCTGACTGGGAGATAGTGTGCAGAATGAAGAGAGTCGAAACGACACCACTAGCAATGGTCAGAAGGAGGAAATGCGTGGCCTTGTCAACGCCTTGTATCCCATTTGTGTGTGTGTGTGTGTGTTTGATCCTGGGGACAACATAAATTGAATGGAAAAGGCCTTGATAGAAGATGAGACATGGGCATCGGAATGACATTACACCTTCCGGTCACCCACTGTGATTCTCATTACGATGGAAAACAGCAAGGATTGGAAAAAGGCAAAGGTACATCCCATCCCATCCCGATTTGGAGTCTGCGCTCACGGCACTTGACTTATTGTAGACAAGGGGCACTAGATCGGATGAGAACATTCGGATGATATCCTACTGGATGAGCACGATTTGCATACGAGATACAATTGTTATGTAAGAGACAGTAATGCGAAATAGTTCTCATCCAGTAGGTCATCATGCGAACGTTCTCATCCGACCTAGTGCCTAGACAAGGGGAATAGTGGTAAAGAGCAAGGTTCAAAGATCAAACTCACCGCTAGTAACAAGACTGCTTGCCTCATGGTCGCCCCGATCGATGAACAGCTGGAAGGAACGAAATCAGAGTGAAACCGAGATGAGCAGGTAATTTCACCGGTAAAGGAGCGGATCGAGAATAGTGAAAGAAAGAGAAATGTGGGCGCTCGCCCCTTTCTCGCTCTCTCTCACATCAGCTAACGATTTGTCAAGTGATAAACTCTGGCGATTTCTCCAGCAGACTCGGGAGTAGGGATGAATTCCGTTTGACTCTTTCCATTATGCGCACACTCCCTCGTTTCTCTGAGCGACGAGATAGTGTGCGGAATGGAGAGAGCCAAACCCGAAACGAATTACTACTCCGGAGTAACCAGGTACGATCCGATCTCGAATGTAGAGGGAAACACAATTGAGAGAGTGAGAGGGGGGGGGGAGACGAAGAATGGAGGGAGGTTTAATATAGGCATGACCTGGCAACACTCAACAATGGCCCGAACGCGCAGCGAGAAACTCGAGACTCGCTGACCCGGGACACCCTCTGGTCGGATTAGATCAGCATCGAAATATGCTACCACCCCCCCCCCCTTCCATCTGTCCGACCCCTTAGCCACACAGTAGTAAAAAGGAAGTCAAGGGCGTCGTAGGTAATCCACTTTTGGACGCGAATTGTGAGTAGTAAGAAAAGGGGGGAGGGGCAATGACAACTTCAGAGAATGGAGAGGGGGAGGAGGAGAAAGTGGGAAGGGGGGAGGGGGGGAGACTCTGAGGAGGAAATGAATGGGGGTGGGGGTCAGCACTGGCAGGAATGGCACACGGTCAGTAAGCCACTTCACCTGCGCCCCGCGTTTCATCACAATTCGTGCAAAACAGATGATAACTAGGGTTGGTAGTTCAAGGATTGACTCTCTTCATTTCGCAGGCTTTCTCGCTGTTTCACTGGTTAGGTTAGAGATTGTGCAAAATGATGAAAGTCATTATGGAATTGTCAATCCTATTGGTCACTGGATGAGAGAAACGCGCTCTGAACTGGGAACCGTGTTTCATGCATGTGGAGGTCTGAGGGGGGCGAGAATAACAATCCTGTCACTTATGAAGCAGGGAGCCGACCGCCCTCTTCCACTCCAATAATCTTCAGGTGTGCGATTTGAAACTAAGCCCTCTGCACTTTTCAAAAAGCAGAGGCGAAAGTGAATGATCCATTCATTTATATTGAGGACAAGACACCGTTCTGATGTGTGTCATATCGGATGTGTCCAGCATAACGGGAGATGAGGGGCAAGAAATGGGAAATAAGAGAAAGTGTGAAAGCCCTCCCAGCATACGGTAAGTCGGTCGAAGCGAGAACACCCTTGGGAAGAAGTGTGTTTGTATCGTTCACTTTCCCTGATACTACTTTTGCTCGCAGAAAAGAGTGAGATTAGTACAGTGGACGAGCAGCAGTGATAGGGAGCCAGTTTGGAACGAGTGTGGTGATACGCATTCTGCTTCTCGAAACTCACCTAGCCTAATATGCTACCACCCCCTTCTCCCACCTTCCCTCTTCCATCTGTTCGACCCCGTTGCTATGAGTAATATTTCTGAGTGACCGCAGACCGAAATTCCTAATACAGGAGGGGGCTGATCTAACCTTGGCCGGAAGACCAATTCGAACGAAATGGAGCGGAGAGGGGAAGAGACATGCGAAAACTGAGAAGATTAAACCTGCGCACGAACCCGTGACGAATTTGCGACCTTACGAGCCATTTTGACACAATCGCTCCCTCCAACATTGTTGTTGCGAATCGATTCGGCCAATCTCTTGTTCTTGTAAGACACGATAAACAACGAATGCCAACTGAGATAGCAAATGGCATCAACTTTACGGCCGCGAAATCAACAACGGACATCAAATTAGCCGCGATTCTTCTCGCCGGGCACAGTCCAGGTGATGTCGGATTCAGACAGACAGAAGGAGGTCTCTTCGGAGAGCGGAAACTGCTGGGAGAGGTCGATGTTGTGCAGATCGATCTGAATTTTATTAATTGTATTCGTATTTATGATCAGGCAATTAAAATTTGAAAGGAAATACAACTGACAGTTCTCCCTCCTCTCTCCAGTGCGAACTCCCAGGGAATGCGAATGCGCGACTTTTCGATGCAACGCTGGAAAAATGTGGTTATTTGGTAGTTTCGATGAAAAATTTGCCGTCGGCTTGAATGTGATTACGAGTAAAGGTAGATTACAGAAAATGAAGAGTAATCGGTCCGTATTTCGAATAAGTGATGTCATTTCGGTTTTGGACTCTCTTCATTCTGCATACTATCTCGCTGATCAGAGAAGCGAGAGAGAGTGTGCGGAATGGAGAGAGTCTGAACCGGAAACGACATCACTACAATTCACCCTACGGCACGCGTGCACGATCTCGATGACCGGGTCGACGTAGTCTTCGAAGGCAGAAATAATGGTTTCGACGGAGAAATTGCCGGCCTTATCGCTGGATCTTAGACTCAAGGGAGCATTTCCATTGGAAACTGGAAATTTGGAGGTTGATGGTAAGTCGGCATCCAACTCTCCACGGTTTTTGCGCTTTCTCCTTTCTTTGATCGGTGAGAGAGCGATAGAGATAGGGGGTTTCCGTTTTCTCATCAATACTTGAAAAAATGAAGAAAATCACTTCGATCTTCATCCGAGAGAGAAACAGTGACGGTGGTGGAGGGTTTGGCCTCGCACAGAAGACGACCAGTGACTATCAGCTGAAAGGAGCCGCAGTTGATGGTTTAAAAGGTTGAAAGAGTAGAGATATTATAGATCGATTATTCTGCCAGGTTCATATTACTGTAGCTTGAGAATACTAATAAAGTCTAGAGAAATTTCTTAACATTTTCATTGAAGAAACATTGTTTTGTTGGCGAAAGCAATATAAATTTGAAACAAACTCGATATGGAGAATGACATACCATTTTATCTGAGGAATCATCCTGTGCCGAGACGCCGCAAGCAACTAACACGAGGAGACCGAGAACAAGACACATTCTGCCGGGTTCCGTATCTGATCGTTCTGAGAAGTATTAAGATAGAATGGAGCGGCGTTGACGTTTGTGGTGACAAATCGGAATCTCTGGCGTCTCCTCGTTTCGCGTGCTCTCTCGTTGCTCTGCCCGGCAAGAGAGGCTGCGAAATGTGGAGACATTTGATTTCCAAACATTGGTTGACGTCCCGGAGGAGACAAAACAAGGGGAGAATAGTATGCGTCAGCCCACAGACGGATAGAAAATCGAAGAAATTCTTCCTGGTTCGATCTGCAGAGAGATTAAACTACAAATATATTAGATAGAATATATTTGTAGTCTAATCTCTCTGCAGAATGCCTGAGATCAACAGGAGACGATAAATGCAATTAGTGAGAAATATCTAGTTGTTGGATTAATGTGTGTACAAATGGTTCCGCGAACGAATAGTTCCGTTTTCACACATTCTGAAAACAAGAATACAATAATGCCTAATCCCATCAGGAGTAATTGGCATTCATCATCGAGCCAAAGAAAACGAGAAGAAAAGTAGATGATAAATAATAGGAAAACGAAAATGCACTAATGCGATGTTAAAAAACGGCGAAAAGATCCGATCTTCGATGTTGGTCCTGTTAAAAAATGCAAAGATCCGATCTTTGATTTGAATTCCCGCATTTTTCTATCTCAGCTCCCAGTGGCGCTAGAGACTAGAAATTTTAACAGCAGCTTGAAAATGTCAATAGAAGTCCAGAAACCCAATTTCAAGACGCTAGCTATCCTAGAAGCCGAGTTATTCGTAAAACACGAAAGCTACGGTAATTACAACGTTAAAATCTTAATTTACGATTAACTCGGCTTCTAGAATAGCTAGAGACTTGAAATTTGGTTTCTGGGCTTCTATTGACATTTCCAAGCTGCTGTTAAAAAGTCTAGTCTCTAGCTCCACTGGGAGCTGAGATAGAAAAATGCGGGAATTCAAATCAAAGATCGGATCTTTGCATTTTTTTAACAGGACCAACATCGAAGATCGGATCTTTTTGCCGTCTTTAACACCACATAAAGCTGATTACTCTAGAGACTTCAAATAAAAGTCATCAGACTTCATTCTATTGTTTGCATATGAGTCAGTAAAAGCTCTACAGGGACTGGCACAGCAAAAAAATCGAGTATGCTCAAAACTTGGTCCTCGGGGTAACTTTTCATTCCAAATCGACTGGCGTTTTCAGTTTTTCGGACAGAAGCTTCTGAATCCCGGTACGACGCGACGTCGATTCGACCAAATTCGTGTTCTACGATTAAAACTGGTCCGGACAGGGTCGGAATGGCAACAAATCTCGCGTACCCGACCAGAATTTAATTCTCTACAAATTGAAAAAAAAACCGACCCTCTATCTAACATGCTGTGCGACTTATAGTCTTTTTTTTTACCCTATGCTCATGCGAGAAAAATAACTTTGCCAGTTTGTAGAGAATTTTTTCCTGATCAAAAAACCACAAAAACGCGAGTTGGCCGCAGTTTTTGCCCCCCTATTTGCTTTTACGCAACTCTAAATACCTAATCCCATATACCAAAATGATCAGGAAAAGATTCTCTACAAACTGGTAAAGTTATTTTCTCGCATGAGCATAGGGTCAAAAAACGAGCATAAGTCGCACAGCATGTCAGATAGAGGGTCGGGTTTTTTTCAATTTGTAGAGAATTAAATTCTGGTCGGGTTCGCGAGATTTGTTGCCATTCCGACCCTGTCCGGACCAGTTTTAATCGTAGAACACGAATTTGGTCGAATCGACGTCGCGTCGTACCGGGATTCAGAAGCATCTGACCGAAAAACTGAAAACGCCAGTCGATTTGGAATGAAAAGTTACCCCTAAGACCAAGTTTTGAGCATACTCGATTTTTTTGCTATCACTAGTCATCCTTATCAGTCCGACCTCACATTCTGCTCCGGTCGCTATCGCTCAACTCCGAGTCTGTCACAAATATTGGCCCGGCCGTGTGAACCTAGAAACCGGTGTTCATGATTTTTCGAGCGTTTTACTCTCCTGTCGTTCGCTTTAGAGAAAGTTGCATTGTGCTTCAGGTCTCTAATGGAAACGGATTGCTCCTCACTGGTGGTTAGGAAGGAGTTCAGGCCGGAGACATACGAGTTCTTCAGTCGATGGTTTCTCTCTAACCTGGTAAATTGTTTGTGTATCCGTTTTTTATTCATTGGTGATATTCACAACACTAGATGTGCCTTGAAATCCTTTAAAATACTTCTTACGACAGTGCAAAACACCTATTTCATCACAGAAAATTTTTTCGCGAATACTTGTCTAGAGTCGCACGAAATCAAAGGTTTATTATGTCGTAGTGCATCATGAAAACATTTAGTTTTTGTTTCACAATATTCAGTAAGGTACAAAATATACAGTAAGGTACAAAATATACATATAAGTTTTATATCTCGTAGTGCAACAAGTATGCTATTCATATCTTCTAAAAATATACTAAACTTTTTTTTAAGAGACGTTCCATGATATTTTGCACATACCCCACGGATCATTTTTTGCAACCTATGCCAATAAGTTCATGTTGAAGTCCCCATACATAGAGCTGATATCTGGCCCAATATGAGAGGTTGGGGTGCACCCTCCGGGAAATGCCAGACATGTTCCAAAAAAAGTCCGAAATTTCATCCCAGAAAAGAATACGTTGTTATAGATGTTTCCGACGTATTTTGCCATGAAAATAACGAAAAACATAGTTTGGAAGCGAATGGACAACGATAAAGGGTCGAAAAATCGAATTTTCGTCATATTTCGGTCACCCTGAAAAATTATTTTCGCCATGTCCCAAATTTTATTACAGATTCGGATTCTACGTGAAAAACTGCACATTGGGCCAACTATCAGCTCTATGTATGGGGACTTCATCTTGAACTTATTGGCATAGGTTGCAAAAAAGTGATCCGTCGCCCACTCCCAATAGCTTCACTGAACCGTGTGAACGGCTCTTAAAGAAAAGAACGTAACAAAAAATAATAATAAAAATGCTGCAGAGACGTTCCCTGGGCCTCTCACCTTCTCCTCTATCTGCTCGAGACAAGCAGATTCATCGATGGATGGAAAGAGATCAAGAAGCTGCTGAAGAGGCGGACGACGAGGATAATTGCACTGACGAGATGGATTGATCTTTGATCTTCCTTCCACTACCCTCACCTTTACATCTTCCCCACCCTGACCTCATCCACGCACCTCCGTTGTCTCATGACTAATTATGGCAATTTATTGTATATCTGCCCATCAACGGAATAAATGAATGAATGGGTGAGATCGAGATGGAGGGGAAATGATAATACCGGATCAAGTGACCCCCATGAGTGTGCACTATCACTGTTTATCCCATCTGGCTCACTCGCTAAGTGGTAAATGATCTGATATTTGATCAATGTGTGATTACCGTTCTGGTTTCAGATTCATTTGACCATTAACAGCATACTTTCCTTTGTTGTCGCACTAGTCTCTTTGAATCGCGTGCGATCTCGCCTGTCAAAGAAACGATAGAGAACTCGGAAGAGTCAAGTTCCGATTTGCTATCCCTCCTCATCACCTCGAGGTGCCATATAAGGAAAGTCGTGGGGATCGCGTGCTCATTGTTTCGATCAACCTTGTCTGAGCATTAGTGATGTCGATTCGGTTTTTTGCTCTCTCATTTGCACACGCTCTTTCGTTTCTCTAACCGGCGAGAGATCAGGCAAATCGAGTAGAGTCATAAGCATCATCTCCGACTCGCTTAGTACTGAGTCACGTTGTCGCTCCTTGTCGAGTACACTGAGTAGACACAGACACCACGCGTGGCTTTGGGTGCACTCATCACTCCGCCCCCCCCCCCATCTTCTCAAACCCTCGTGGTAGGGGAAGAGATCATCCAGAGGACAGAGGCACCCATTTAAGACAGGGAGACAAGCCAGCTTCCTCCCATTGGAGTCACTGGACAGGACGAGCGAGATAGTGTGGGAAGGGAAGAGCTCGGGCTTCCACACACTGTCTCGCTTGGCGGGCCTGTCAAGCGACCCCGATTGGTGAGCCACTCTAGCGAAGATCTCAGCTCCAATAGTGCCTTGAATCATAGTTAACCGTATTCGTGTGATCAGTTTCACTCACTAACTAATACTGTGTCCTAGTTTATAGGATCTGGATTTCATTATGTCACTTCTAAGCAATCGATAGTTGTGATTTGATCTATTTTGTCCAGACATGTTTCACATTAATTAATTGCAACCCTGATTTTCTAGTCCATTCATGTGCGTGGATATTGGTGTTGGAACGTCAGTAGTACAATATCATCAAATTATCGCTTACAGTCTCATCGACGATGAGCTCCACACCAACTTCTGACAAAACGCCCTGTTTAACGCTAACGCCAGAAGAATTTCTCTGCAAACTCAGTAAGCTTTCTTTTTTGAATCCGATCAGATTTGCGAAATTCTTCAAAAACTTGTTGGGTAAGACGTAAAGTGTGTTTTCGTGATTGCTACCGTAGTCTGTGCCGAACTGAACTCGAACAGGTATTCCATATCTCACAAGAGTTACATGATCTTTCTGTAGTGTCGCTTCTCTGCCTACGGTCGTTCGAGGTGATAATGAGGCTCTAGAGACTAGACGATTTCGGCGAATGAGCTCGCTTAGAGAGAAAGTACAGTCGGCCACGTGGGGGATTGTTCGCGATCCGGAAAGGAAAGTGACGCATAGGCGGAGTGGTGATGACGAGTAGGAGTACACTTCCTCGTGAGATGGTGGGATAGTATAGCGAGTAGGGAGGATGTGATGGGGAGAGTGTTGTGTGGAGCACCGAGGCGATGGGTGGTGTGGATGGCAATGAATTTTCAATAAGTCAATGTTCGGGAAAGCGAAGATTAGAGCGAGTGCCTAGAGTAATCAGAGGGAATGGACAGAAACAACGTTTGGTATCATGATACTTCAGTTGTGGTAATTAAGCTAACTGAACAAGTTCAGGTCAGAAGTCGTGGTACCTCCACATCATCTTGGTCATCTGCTCTTTGTCATGGACGGTCAACTGCCTGACAGTGATGGTCTCCGCCTTCTACGATCACGTCGAACCCAATTCCACCTTCGTGTCGCTGTCACAAGAGGTAATAATTATAATAATAATTATTATTATTATAATACTAATAATTATAATAATAATAATTATTATTATTATTATAATACTAATAATGATAATTTATCACTAAACCCAATTCGACCTTCGTCTCGCTGTCGCAAGAAGTGAGAACAATGCGCTGAAATTAGGGATGTATTTCAGTTTTAGCTCTCTCCATCCTATGCACTATCTCGTCGGTCAGAGAAGCGAAAGAGTTTAGAGAATGATGAGAGTCGAAAACCGAAACGACATCACTAGTTGAAATGTGAATGAAGCGTCTCTTCCAGTTCATCCAAGACCCCTCGCTCTCCTTCCTGCGTGAACTCACCTCGTCGTCATTCATGATTGGAAATATCATCGGAGGTTAAAAAAATCTTTTTTTTTCTTTCAGAAAGGCATGATGACTCGCACAAATAGTGACAAAACAACACCAATCTAGCAGTGTACTCCCGCAGCAATTGAGTGCCTTGATTAACGGGAATGCTTTACCCTTTCGTTTTTACAGATGATAAACTTCGTAGGTATTGACCAATCCACATTTTCAGGTCTGACCATCGCTCCTCTCTCCGACAAAGTGGGCCGCCATCCGATTCTGCTGCTCTGCTCGTGTGGGCAGGCCCTGTCCCTGCTCGTCCTCTCCATCGCGCCCGACGTGTACTCATTCATCGGACTGAGAGCACTGCAGGGCATGTTCTACACGGTGAGACTCCCTTGTCCGACCCATGCCAAGCGCCGGCTAACCACCCCTGTAGGTATGCTACAGAACTTGTAGTGAAGACGAAACATATCCCAGTCCGAACTGAATCATGAGACTCATCTATTTTTCCACATCATACATATATTCAAAAAGTGACTACATACCTAGAATCAAAACTATCAGTAATTTATCATAGATTGACCTGATTGATCTCAGTAAAATTTGGCTGCAGGGCAACGGACAGGCAGCATGGATTCTCGCCTTCGAGTCGTGCCCGGTCTCCCTTCGGGCCTCAGCTGCCTTCGTATTCGGCATGTCCTGGGTGGCGGGATACGTTGTGCTCCTGCCAATTGTCATCTTCGCTCCTTCGTGGTACTATTATCTTATCTCAATACAGCAATAACGGTAATGCTGAAACATGAGATTCTCACTGAATTCCTACTAAAATTCGCCTTCCAGGCGCTACATAATGTTCCTCTCCGCCATTCCCTGCGTGCTGTTCGCAGCTGCTGTGCTGATGTAAGTGATCATCTCAAGATCTACGAGATCAGAGATCATTTTCTTGTTCTGCAGATGATTCAGTCATCTGAAAAACCCCTGTCTCGAGCAATAAAGCAGTTCTTCCACTGATCCACTGTCCGTAACACGACTCGTTGGAAATGAAAATGGATTCAGATTCGTTCCCGAGAGTCTTCAGTTTCTCGTGATGAAGGGGCGCAATGAGCAGTCTCAGAAGTGGACGAGGCGATTTGTTGACGGACCCACGCTGATTTCGGTTTGTACCGTGACTCGACCACTTCGATTTATCTGTTTTGTTTTAGATGGAAGACACTCACGACGATGGAAAATCTTCAACGAAGACCGATTCATTCCAAAAGAACAAGAAGATCATCTTCTGCATTGTTCTAGTTGGAGGCCTGTGGTGAGACCATTCCTTTATGAATTCAATTAACATAATTATTGAAGGATATGCGACTCATTTGACTACTTCGGCTTAGCGTTCTATTCCACCAAGCTCGCAGGTGGTTATTTTGATTAATTTCATCAATAATTTTCATACTCTTTAGGAAATATTTACGTGAATTATGCGATTCTGGGTCTGATCGAGGCTCCCGCTTATATGGTCACTCATCGACTACTGAACACGTACGATCAATTATATACCGTAATTCGTTTAGAACGGACAAAAACGGAAGAAACAGAGAAAAACTAGAGATAAGGTAAAACTAAGAGAGAACAGTGCATCCCTTCTTTGATGTGTTCTTTCCATTCGAGACCCTATCCCGGTTATGTTTCTGAAACGCTGTGTAATTTTTCTGTTTTTATTCAAACCAATTCCTTCAGGCTTCCTCGCCGTCATGTGATGAGTCTTTCGCTTAACGTTGCGGGAATAGCATTCATGATTCTATCTATTTTGGATGGTGAGACAGTTTCTTTGTTGACACAACAGCATGAAATTGGATCCATTTTCTCATAGCTCTTCATCGACAATATTCCAAATAATATCCACTTCAGAAGGCAGCGCTCCCTCCATTATCTGCTGGACTGTCGGGAAGCTCGCCATATCAATTGTTTACCTCGGTGTTTACGTCGTCGGAAGCGAGGTTGGTGTCGATAACAGGCACAGTCGAGAGGACACACACATATATTGAAGTGTTATTGATCATGTAGATAGGTGAGCGCTAGTGATGGCAAATCGGAATACTACTCTCCTCAATTCACGTGTTCTCTCGCCACTCAAACCGACGAGAGATCGTTCAAATTGAAGAGAGTCTGATGCCAATTTGTCACCACTAGTCAGCGCGGTGCATCATAGGAGCACCGAGGGGTGATTCATTAAGAAAGAAGGAGGGGTGGATGATGAGGTGCAAATGGGCCAATGTTAATTGCTGCTCTGATAGCATTGTCAGGCGAAGTTTTCATTTATAGGGCAATTCTTATGTCCTTCGATGAGCCGGATCCTTTCACTCTTTCCTCCATCCTTGCAGGTGTTTCCCACAAATGTTCGCAACTCGGCCCTCGGGATCTGCAGTGTGATCTCCCGTCTGGGAGGAGTCCTGGCTCCCTACATCGTCACTCTAGTGAGTTGCTCTGGTATTGTCGTACTAATAGCTGAGCTAATTGGAAAAGTACCACGAATAGCCTACTAGTTAGTAGACTATTAGTAGAAACAACACTCTTCATTCCCCACATACTGGCACGGAATCAGGAGTATAGTTCAAAATATGAGTCGCCGTCTCTTCATTTCCCACACTCGCTCGACCGGTCAAGCGAAGAGAGAGTGTGTGCAGAATGATGAAACATCGAGCCGTATTTCGAACTCTAATCTTTTGGGACAGGCACACGGCAATAGAAATCAGTGAAAGGTCCAGCTAATAACTCGTTCTAGGATCGAATCAACCGACTGCTTCCCATCTTCGTCTTCGCAGGCGTGGCGTTCACCGGAGCGCTGTTCGCTTGTCTTCTGCCGGAGATCAAAGATCACGAACCCACTAGAAAAGTTGCCGATGTAGAGAATAGCATACCCAAGGATAGCACAAATTGGACGAATTCCGAAGAGAAGGATAGCATATGCAAGCTTTAATCGCCATAGATTCAATTGTACATAATCTCAAACGCTAGTGACGGGAGTTGTTTTGACTGCCATTTGATGTGTGTGTGCTCAGTTTTGGAATCTCGGCCCCGTGTTGGGGTGAAATGAATACAGAGAAATTGTTTGACATCTGAAAACACGATAAGGAGGAGGAAATGTGTTCATGTGTAGACAAAGGCGAGTGAATAGGGGGAGGGGGAGAGGGGAACAGAAAGAGCAGAGAGTGAAGAGAACGAGAATAGAAAGGGTAGCGAAGTGAATGGATGCCAGATGTGCCATGGAGAAAGAGAGAGAGTGAGAGAGGGAGAGAGAGAGAGAGAGAGAGGGAGGGATAGAGAGAGAGAGAATGAGAGATAGAGGGAGAGATTGAGATGACGGAGAGACATAGCGAAACCACTAGAGTGAAAGTAGAGCGTGGAGGAGAGAGAGAAGTGAGAGCCGCGAGCCACTAACGTTTTCATACTCCGCTTCCCCTTTGCGCACCATGTGGTCACTGAAACTTGTCTTTTTATCAAATCATGGGCTTTTATGGCTTATTTTCTATTGAAAAAATCATTGCTCGAGCAGTTTCACTGCAATCTTCGTCTCATCGCAACCAATTGCATACATCGCTTCCGAACCCGTCCCCACCCACTTCTCCCTTATTCCTCCAAATCACGAGTTTCCAGAGATGGAAGAAGAGGCTTCCGATTCGTCCTCCGTCACAATCCGCCCCAAAGAGATCAGGGCAGATGAACTACTCGAGAAGATGCGTAAGTCCACTTTCGACTTTAACGATTTGAAGCAGCTCCTATCGATTTCTCATTTCATGCGCAAAACGTGGTGTCTGTGAGAATTCTTAGTTTTCTCGTGTGTTTACTGGTCAGAGGTCGGCGGGAGAGAGAGATAGAAGGAGTATTTACTCTCGTGTGCCAGAAGTCATGACGAAAGGAAGGTAAGAGAGAGAACTTCAGAGATGAACCAGCCAACAACTGTCAAGAACGACGAGGAAAGGGCAGTTGAGCAGAGAGGCACAAAAAAGCGCTGATTAGAGTGGAACAGAGTGGCTTCGAAATTAAGGTGCTAAGAATGGTTGAGAAAGCGTAAATCGCGATAGTGGAGAATATTGATGAAAACACTTTTTTTTTTCGTGCCGTCTTGAACCCGGCAGTTTTCAACGGTGAAGCTCGCTTGACCCATTCGAAGCCGACTTGCCGAGTCCGTTTGGTAATGACTAATATAGATCATATTTACAGGAACCCTCTCGTTCACCCTCCACACAATCATCTTAGTGTGCTCGTTGTCTTGGGCAGTTGGAGGCATTGCGATCATGTCATCCGCTTTTTACGATTTTGGAAATAGTACGATGACAACCATAACAGAGGAGGTAACACTAGACGAGGTGTTCGGGGATAAAGTGAGTAAAATCAAATCTTATAGTTCGAACTGGATGAGCGGTCCTTTCTGCGTGAATTCGCTTCATCCTCCTTCATGGTAGGCAATGTCTTTGGAGGTGCGTTACAGTAGCTATTATGAATCATTTAATTATGTTTTTAAATAAATAATTTAATTTAATTATCAGGTCTGATATCGTCTGTGATATCCGATCGGATCGGTCGCCGTCCGGTGATGTTGACGTGCACTATCGGACTGGCAGGTAGGGCACTCCTTTCTCGGTAGGCGACCTAGACGATCTGATCGTGGTGAAATAGTGTGGGAAAATGAGAGAGTTAGGTCAAATTACGACCGATTTTCCGACCTGAAAAGGCCGGAATGACCTGAAAATGCCCTATTTGAGTGATGTTCGTCCTTCTCTCCTTCGCTCCCAATATCTATCTTTTCATCGCCGGACGATTGCTGCACGGAGTCTTTTACACTGTCAGTTTTTCTCTTTTGATCACTGATCAGCTTGAGAAAATATGAGCACACAACTGGGAAATGGGGTTGAATTATAAAACACCTTAAGTTTCAATGTGTCCAAATACTCGTCAGACATATCTTAATTAATTGGCTGAATAGTTAGTTGATCAATTTAGGGTTCCGGGCAGTCAAGTTGGGTGCTGGCGTTCGAGTGCACTCCAGCCAAGCTACGCCCCGCGACCGCATTCACGTACGGGATCGGATGGGTGATCGGATACTGCCTCGTGCTGCCAATCGCCATGCTCGCCTCTACCTGGTGCGTTTTAGGGATGCCAAAAAAAGAATCCGATTCTCCTCAGTTTGCAAGTTCTCTCGCCACGAGAGAGCACGCAAAATCAGGAGGGTCGATGCCGATTTATCATCACTATTCACTACTTAAGAGCCGTTCCACGATATAATGAAGCTTTTGAGAGGGGTCGACGGAGGACTTTTTTGCAACCTATGCCAATAAGTTGTGGGTGATGTCCCCATACCTAGATAGCTGGCAAAATATGAGAGGTTGGGGTGCACTTTCCGAAAAATGGAGGGCCGAGTCCGAAACTTCATCCCAGAAAAAAGTACGTTCTTATAGGTTTTTCTGGCTTATTTTTTGATAAAAATAACGAAAAACATATTCTGGAAGCGATAGGACAACGATAAAATGTCGAAAAGTGCAATTTTCGTCATTTTTCGGTCACTCTGAAAAAATATTTTAGCCGTTGTAACTTTTTTTTATTGCATATTCGTATTCTACGTGCAAAACTACTCCTCGTGCCAAATTTTCACGTTTCTAAACCTGGTCCCTCGGATTCTACAGCATTCCGCCCAAGGCTCTCTCGGAGGCTGACGAGCGATCGATGATTAGAATTTTCGCCATTTGGATACAATACAGTCACTTTTTTATCAGATTTGTTTCCCATTTATCATTATTAAGTACTTGTGTTGATATTATGTTGGTTTGATTTCGAAAAGACACCGAAAAATTGAAAACTTGAAAACTCAAAAACTTTTTGAGATCTCAAAATTTCAAAAATTTATAAGTCATGTATATGAGCTTCAAATGATGCATTCTCAACTGAAAAACACTTCAATATGAGTTCTGAACAATACCTGAGCCTTTGAGCCAGTTTCCACAAATCTGGAAAAAAAGTGGCTGTATTGAAAATTCTAATCATCGATCGCTCGTCAGCCTCCGAGAGAGCCTTGGGCGGAATGCTGTAGAATCCGAGGGACCAGGTTTAGAAACGTGAAAATTTGGCACGAGGAGTAGTTTTGCACGTAGAATACGAATATGCAATAAAAAAGTGACAACGGCTAAAATATTTTTTCAGAGTGACCGAAAAATGACGAAAATTGCACTTTTCGACATTTTATCGTTGTCCTATCGCTTCCAGAATATGTTTTTCGTTATTTTTATCGAAAAATAAGCCAGAAACACCTATAAGAACTTACTTTTTTATGGGATGAAATTTCGGACTTTTTTTGGACACGGCCCTCCATTTTTCGGAAAGTGCACCCCAACCTCTCATATTGGGCCAGCTATCAGCTCTAGGTACGGGGACTTCACCCACAACTTATTGGCATAGGTTGCAAAAAAGTGATCCGTTGGGTATGTGCAAAATATCGTGGAACGTCTCTTAAGAGAGGAATCGCCAGAGTTTCGAGAGAATTGAATGATTCGCGGACTTAGGAAATAGTTCTACCGATTCCGCTAAAAAGTGAAAAGTAAGTACTTTGAATGATGCTCTTTCAAACTGCGTTGGGCGAATATCGATATATTGTCTTATTTCCGAGTATTGGTAGGTCAAAGTAGGGACCCAATGAATATTTAGGCGAAATTCGACTCACGTAAAGGACCATAACTCGGTTCAGAAAAGTGCTAGAGACAATTTCAAAAAAGGGTTAGAATGAACAGGAACTGGGCTAAATTAAATGTGTTAATGATGAAAAAGATTTTTTTAAATTTATTTTTTTTTAAAGATGTCATTCCTAGTGCATGCGCTGGATCGGAGCGGTCGATTTTTCAAAAAAGGTGTGTAACTTTCCCAATCAGCAATATTACAAGAAGCCCCGAAAAGTGATTTGAGTACGTACTAGTACGTTACTCCTATAAAAAAATCAAAAAGTGCCCGGACTTTTGTCCAAAAAAAAGCCGATTTCGAGGGTTTTTTAAGCATAACTTTTTTCATTCATAATTGCATGATCTCTCATAGCGAAATTCGGAATCAGCGCGCAAAAATACACTAGAAAATCCTATATACATATTTTTTCGAGATGAAATTTTTTTTCGACTTTTCCATTTTTCAACATGTGCCCCCTTATGTCCGATTTTGGTCGAAAAAAATTTGTCTCAGAATCATGTCACTATAGGAAATTCGACTTATTTTTGAGCGTAGAAAACGAATTTACTAACTAGAGCCCATGAAACATCGAAACAAAAAAGGTATGACCAAAATCCAGAACTATTTTTTTATGGATTTTCTTTCTTGCGTAACTTTTTTGTTTCGATGTTTCATGAGCTCTAGTTAGTAAATTCGTTTTCTACGCTCAAAAATAAGTCGAATCTCCTATAGTGACATGATTCTGAGACAAATTTTTTTCGACCAAAATCGGACTGCGGGCGGGAGTCGACCCGCCTGCGTCGGCATGCCAGTCAGACACCATGCCCATTACTTCCCTTTGTCGATGCCCTTTGTCGAGGAGACCTTTATAAATCTGACAGGACTAGCACTTCTCCACACTAGGCGGCAGGGAACGCTTGACGGAGACTAGTGGTTGGGGCGCGCGCCTTTCTCTACCTCTTGCAAAACATCACCTGCGGGCGGGAGTCCACATGCCAGTCAGACACCATGCCCATTAGGCCAGGGCGGCCTACCGCAGGGAGCGCTTGACGGAGACTAGTGGTTGGGGCGCGCGCCTTTCTCTACCTCTTGCAAAACATCACCTGCGGGCGGGAGTCGAACCTGCCTGCGTCGGCATGCCAGTCAGACACCATGCCCATGGTGTCTGACTGGCATGCCGACGCAGGCAGGTTCGACTCCCGCCCGCAGGTGATGTTCTGCCTGCGTCGGCATGCCAGTCAGACACCATGCCCAATAGGCCTAACCGTAAACCGGTGCACGAAAAATCAATAATCAGGGCGGCTTCTGCCTTCTCGCCAACCACTGGGTACGCCTGCTTGCGTCGGGCAATCCTATATTTTTTCGTTTTCGAGAAAATATCGATTTTTGACAGAAAAATAAACGACCGGAACCCCGTTGACACAAGAAAGAGTCAGACACCATGCCCATTAGGCCAGGGCGGCCTACCGCAGGGAACGCTCGACGGAGACTAGTGGTTGGGGCGCGCGCCTTTCTCTACCTCTTGCAAAACATCACCTGCGGGCGGGAGTCGAACCTGCCTGCGTCGGCATGCCAGTCAGACCCCATGCCCATTATTGGTTATGGTGTCTGACCGAAGCCCTCGAACCTGCCTGCGTCGGCCTGCCAGTCAGACACCATGCCCATTAGGCCAGGGCGGCCTACCGCAGGGAACGCTTGACGGAGACTAGTGGTTGGGGCGCGCGCCTTTCTCTACCTCTTGCAAAACATCACCCCCCATTGGGCATGGTGTCTGACTGGCATGCCGACGCAGGCAGTTTCGACTCCCGCCCGCAGGTGATGTTTTGCAAGAGGTAGAGAAAGGCGCGCGCCCTAACCACTAGTCTCCGTCAAGCGTTCCCTGCGGTAGGACGCCCTGGCCTAATGGGCATGGTGTCTGACTGGCATGCCGACGCAGGCTTGCGGTAGGACGCCCAAGCCTGCGGTAGGACGCCCTGGTGTAATGGGCATGGTGTCTGACTGGCATGCCGACGCAGGCAGGTCGACTCCCGCCCGCAGGTGATGTTTTGCAAGATGGGCATGGTGTCTGACTGGCATGCCGACGCAGGCAGGTTCGACTCCCGCCCGCAGGTGATGTTTTGCCAGAGGCAGAGAAAGGCGCGCGCCCTAACCACTAGTCTCCGTCAAGCGTTCCCTGCGGTAGGCCGCCCTGGCCTAATGGGCATGGTGTCTGACTGGCATGCCGACGCAGGCTTGCGGTAGGACGCCCAAGCCTGCGGTAGGACGCCCTGGTGTAATGGGCATGGTGTCTGACTGGCATGCCGACGCAGGCAGGTTCGACTCCCGCCCGCAGGTGATATTTTGCCAGAGGCAGAGAAAGGCGCGCGCCCTAACCACTAGTCTCCGTCAAGCGTTCCCTGCGGTAGGCCGCGCTGGCCTAATGGGCATGGTGTCTGACTGGCATGCCGACGCAGGCTTGCGGTAGGACGCCCAAGCCTGCGGTAGGACGCCCTGGTGTAATGGGCATGGTGTCTGACTGGCATGCCGACGCAGGCAGGTTCGACTCCCGCCCGCAGGTGATATTTTGCCAGAGGCAGAGAAAGGCGCGCGCCCTAACCACTAGTCTCCGTCAAGCGTTCCCTGCGGTAGGCCGCGCTGGCCTAATGGGCATGGTGTCTGACTGGCATGCCGACGCAGGCAGGCTCGACTCCCGCCCGCAGGTGTCTCAGTTCCTAGTGAAACTAGCGACTTGAAACCTGGAGTATGGTGTGGAAAAGCACATGTTGAAAAATGGAAAAGTCGAAAAAAAAATTTATCTCGAAAAAAATATAGGTGTATTTTTGCGCGCTGATTTCGAATTTCGCTATGAGAGGTCATGCAATCATGAATGAAAAAAGTTATGCCTAAAAAACCCTCGAAATCGGCAATTTTTTGGACAAAAGTCCGGGCACTTTTTTTTTTCCATACCCCGATTTTCCAGATTTTTTATTGGAGTAACGTACTAGTACGTACTCAAATCACTTTTCGGGGCTCCTTGTAATATTGCTGATTGGGAAAGTTACACACCTTTTTTGAAAAACCGAAAGCTCCGATCCAGCGCACTAGGAATGACATCATTAACACATTTAATTTAGCCCAGTTCCTGTTCATTCTAACCTTTTTTTGAAATTGTCTCTAGCACTTTTCTGGGTCCCTACTTTGACCTACCAATACTCGGAAATAAGACAAGATATCGATATTCGCCCAACGCAGTTTGCAAGAGCATCAGTCAAAGTACTTACTTTTTACTTTTTAGCGGAATCGGTAGAACTATTTCCTAAGTCCGCTGGACTCTCGAAACTCTGGCGATTCCTCTCTTAATCGATATCTACCTCTCCTCAATTTTTCCCACGTCTCGATCCAACAACGCTGCTCACTCAGTCCAAATCAGCTCCAAATATTCCGGAAATACGTGCCTTTTTCAGGCGACAGTTTATGCTCATGTGTGCGGTGCCGATTGCACTATTCTCCATAATCGTCTTCTTGTGAGTGATCCGATTGAACCCGCAAAGAATACGAAAGTGAACCTACATGAAGTGGGCGAATTGGGCGATCCGGGAGGGAAAGACCGAATTTGAAAGAACTTCCGATAAACGGTCAATAATTGCAGATTCGTTCCGGAAAGTCTGTACTGGTTAGTGGCAAACGGACGAACCGGAGAGATTCAGAAGAAATGGCTGACGAAGATTGACGAACCCCTGTTGATCCCCGTATGATTTTTACTGTTGTTTGAGAGAAGTATAGAGAAAAATGGTCTCAAGCCTCAAAGTCTCAAAACAATATGTTGCAGACCTCGAAAAAGCGAGGAGACGATGGTTCTAAGCGGCGATCGATTCTAATTTCGTACATCAAGGCCCACAAAATCATCCTAGCTTACATCGCTGCAGTAGGCCTGATCTGGTTTATTATTCGTAAGAGAAATGTTTAAAAAATTATCAATTCTCAGGCTGTCCGATGCTTTCATCTATTTTGGCCTCTCGCTGTACTCGACTGATCTCGCTGGAGACTTCCATGTCAACTACCTCCTGCTCGGTCTTGTGGAATTGCCCGGATATGCGCTTGCTCATGTCGTACTCAAGAGGTACACTGTAGATAGTAGTTACTCGCGGAAATCTCCGTTTATCGAAATTTTTAATGAAGATTCGGTAGCGCACACATGAGCAAAAACTGTCGCATACAATGGCCAAACTTTGAAATATTCGGAGCAGGTTGGTCTGAGTAAGCAGTAGTGAAGTAGATAGATGCCTTGATTTGTTGATTGGATGTTGCAAATGAATGGCCCCAGAAATCCATTGTTAATCCATAGTGAAGATCGCTTAAAAGCTGAATAAAAATGAATTGATCATTCCAGATGCACTCGTAGATTCGTGATGTGCTCCACTCATATGACTGCTGCTCTCGCGTTCATCGTACTCATTTTCATTCCTGGTAAGATTCTGATCGCTTTTCTCAATTCCAAGAACGTTGTGTTGCCGGATCTAATAGTGATCTCTCCATCTCTTGCACTCACTGACGGGTCAGATAGACTGTGCACCGAAAGGAGCGAGGTACTACTCGAACGTGCAACACCAGTGAACACTAATCGTCATAATAATAATAATAATAATAGTCGCAATAATAACAAATGAACAATAATAAACAGTCCTCACTTTCAGCCGGCTCGTGGCTGTCTCTGGTGTGCTGGATGATTGGGAAACTCGCCATCACCGTGGCTTACATGAACATTTACGTGATGGGCAGCGAGGTAGGAATACTTTTCGTATCGAGATATTCCTAATTTCGCTATTTAGATTTTCCCAACGCAACTGAGAAACTCTGTGATCGGCATTTGTGGAGTGATATCACGCCTAGGAGGAGTATTCGCCCCATACGTCAAAACGCTGGTAAGTGATTAATACAATTCGCTTAATATTTTCACGTAATTATGTGAGTAATTCATTGTTGTTCGGTTTCTGCAACTTCATTTCAGTCCCGAATCTCTCCCGTCTTTCCTCTAATAGCCTTCGGATCATTCGCCTTCTTCGCTGGTCTAGTGGCTCTCGCGCTTCCAGAGACCAAGGACAAATCGCTCGATGAGAATGAGCATAGTGAGAGTGAGCGATCAGTTGAAGCTTCCTAGAATAATTCCTGAATTACGAAAAATCCAACCGCCTCATCTAGGAAGCGTTTTTTGTCAATTCCCTCTGATTTCTGTATGCAGTTTCTTTCTCTTTCCCGAAACTTGCTTGATTGTAATTCCTAACTTATTTCTCAGAAAAACCTTTTACGAGTTTCTCCCTGTACTACTTGTTATTGTCCTTCACAGAATGACACATAATCAGCTGAACCTATAATTCCACATGATTCGTGATGTTCTAAGTGTTTATAACTTTCGAGATAAACGTTTTTTGACTTGACAGGATCCTCTCCGACATAGTGACAGTTGATAGGAGGGGTGGGTGATATGCGAAATTGGCTCACAATAGCCACCCAATGAATGCACTCCACCGTTCTCATGCTCTTCTTTTCTCTGACTTTGTCTCAAGAGCAATGTCGCATCGAATCGAGTGACTCCACATGGCTGACATCGACAGCAGCGAACAAGTTTCGCTTTCTTGTTACCTTTCTCTTTCTCATCACCCCCCCTCCCCTCCCCCTATCACCCTCACCCCCTCGACTCACATACACAATCAGTCGATATGATGGATGCAACACCCTTCCATCTCGGGACCATCTCGTCCCTCCCCTCCCTCCACCCCTCTTCTTATCCTATTAGTGTACTCCCTAACCTTCCCTTTCAATTGCTACTGCCCCTGTATTTCTCCTCTACTTTCCCCCACCGTTCTTGTCTCACAGCTAACTCTCATTAACCCCGCGCGCGCGTTCGGTTTGGTGATTCCGACCGTTTCTTGTTTATCTCTCAGCCACTCGTGATTAGAATTCGTAATTCAGCGATTGACTCTCTTCATTCTGCACACTCTCTCTTTTCGCTGACCGGCGAGAAAGTGTGTGGAATGGAGAGAGCCATAACCTAATTTGCATCGCTAGGAGACAAGATGCGCCGCGCTGCGCCCCTACTCCTTCTACTCTATTTGACGGGAGCTGCAGTAAATGCAGACGACAGCGCCTTCACCATCCCCCTCTACGGCGAGAAACTCAAAGGTTTCGTGACGGTGAGTTTTCGTTGTCGCTTTTTTTCCGCAAAAAGTCCTTGAAGCCTACTGCCAAAAGACAGAGAGGAGGGAGGAGTACATTAGAGAGAACGATCGCAAACAACCTTGATGACTCAAGAGAGATACTCCCTCCTGTTTCTAACCACGTTCACATTCCGATCTTTTTTGGGAGAGAAATATGTCTGTGAACGAGGTTCTGCGGTTCAGACAGGGACCATCGTGTGTGGAATACTGTTACCCCAGAGTAGAATATTGAATCACCAGTTGCTTACTCACATTTGGCATTTTTCATTGAAATCCCGCGTATCCCTTCCTTTTTGATTGAAGCTATAAAAAGCGCGCTGTGCCCGCGCAAGAAACCTCTCAAAACATGAAAACAGTTGCAAATTGTTTCATTTGAGTATGAATATGCTGGTGGAGTTTGGACCAATTTCTCTGCATTTTAGTTCATTTCTCTGAGCGACGATAAAACACACGGGTTGAAGAGTGTCGCTCAGACATCAATTGTTTATTATGTTTTAATATTTATTTATTTATCTATTTCAGGTCGAGAATGTTGCTGATGATCAGTACGTCCTGTCATTCAAAATGGATGAAATGCCCGATGACACGCGGTTATCACTGCACATGGTGAGGAAACACTCAACTGTGACAAATCGGCATCGGACTCTCCTCGTTTCGCGTGTTCTCTCGTTTCTCAGACCGTCGCGATAGCGTGCGAAATGAGGAGGGTCTATGCGATTTCTCTTTACTACTGATCACTCTTATGGACAAGTACCAACTTGAGTTGTGCTTGCCCGTGGAATGTTGATGTGTACCAAACATAAGTAAAGGAGGTGAAAATATTCCTATGATTCTTTGAAGTTGTTGCTGAAAAGGAAACATTGGAAATGTAACTACTTTTTTTTTTAAATAAATAAATAAATAACCAAAGAATATTTCCAGTCATCAGCCCCCTACGACAGTGGAGTGATGCCGGAGAACTGTAGAAGGGCTAGGAAGACTCCCCATATTTTCAGGCCAGTTGATTACACATTCATTCATTTTACCAATTCAAAAATACTAACAAGACTTTTTTCACCGGTTTGATTTTCGAAAGAGTTGCATGCGTTACAAAAATTTACTCAAGACGAGCTTTAAAAAGATTTTTTAAAATGTAACATGTTGGTTATTTCCAAACTTGCAGAAACCAGCCCATCGAGGACACTACCGTGCAGGGCTCGCAACTGTCAGGACACACACTCATCCTCGGAACCCCAGAATCGGTATGTAGATCAGCACGACAGCTATCATCATACATGTCCAACCCGGGCGGCGAGCACGTGTCCTATAAATGGTACAAAGAAGGGAACAAGCATGGACACCGATGTTAATTATTGTTACTCGAATTCCCCACTTCAGATCTACGCTTGCACCACTGTGATACTCGGTAGTCAGCCATTGATGGCAGCGTCGTTCCATGAGGATCCGATCCAGGGCCCGATCCACATTATCCGATTGAAGGACAAGGTTCGTCGCTATGGAAAAAACGATGAGAGGATATTTTGAACTCTTTGGGATACGAGGTTCGGGACTAGCTAATTGTTAGTTATTATGCGTGAAAAATGATGGAGGAATGCAAACTCTGAGAGATATTTTAATGAATTTGTAGAATACGAAGTGATTTGGTTATGGTATAGTCATCAAATTTGAATTGTCAGGTCCGGATTCTTCCCGATCTCAAGTACATCCCGCACTACGAGGGAACGATCGGGGTGGAGTTCATCGATTGGGCGTTTGTGGAATCGTGCGAGAACGCGCAGAACTCGAACCAGAACGCGGTGGGAATGGAGCTGGGCGTCGATAGCAGAGCAACGCTCACCATTGGTACGGATTAGTGATGACAGAGCGGAAAAGTCTCTCCTCAATTCTCGTGTCCTCTCTTTTCTCTGACAGGAGAGATAACAGGCGAATTGAGGAGAGTGGTGACAAATTAACGACGCCGATTTGTCATCACTAGTACGAACATTGTATTATAACAATTCTAGCTCATTTTTTTATCTTTGTTCTTTCATGATCTCTTCTTTAGAATCTCTGAAAATTCCAAAACGTCTGAACACTAAAAGTCCAATGTCGTATTTGCGAGATGAATCCGAAGAAATTATCTGTTGTTGGACAAAGGTAGTGCATGCGTGTGAATTATAAATTATCCGATTTATCCTACAGAGACCGGTGTGAACATCTCGCTCTTCAACTTCCAAATATTCCGGAACGGCAAGCCCTTCGCCTGCTCGCCGATTGTGAATGTGGAGCGGAGATCGATAAAGGCGGCCGGACTCAAGCTTGTCCAGGTTGGATCTATTTTAGACTTTATTTATTTATGTATTTGATACACCACAACGGGTGTGAATATTTAAAAAAAATTCAACTATTCTTGTGAAGATATAAATGAATTTCATTCATTCTACATAACAAATGCGTAGCGCGAGGTTTACGAACGAGGACAGATGGCGGATAAGGTTCGGAAAAAAGGCTCGAATGAAATTTCGCAAGTATACGAATTTTAGTTGTCAACTTCACATCAAAATAACTCTATACAATTCAGCCTCACTACTACGTCGCAGCGCGGAATGTTGGTGATAAGATGGACCAACTCAAGATCAGGTCCGCGATTGAAAACATGATTTCTGAATTTTATTCTTTTTTCTATTCTTCGCGAAGTCGTGATTATTGTATCCTGATCTTCTTACATCCTGATCCTGTAATGACTGGTGAAGTGTTCAGAATGACTAATGGAAGACCCGATTATCCTGATCAGCGGGAAAGCAATACTGATAAATTCTGATACATTCTTTCTTCTTCAGAGAAGATTGTCTCGACGTGGCAACAGAGACTCCTCACTCTCCCTTCCACGACTACTTTCCCACCGTGTCCATCTTCGGCCCCGACACCATCATGTTCAAGGTGGAGTTTGATATTCCCATTTTTGATTGAGAATGTTTTCAACATGTTCAAGGTGATCAAGTGAAATATTTTGCTGTTTCACTTGATTGAAAATGTTTTCAATTAACGCTAGCTCAATAAATTGTTATTTTTAACGCATGAAATCGAATAATTCCATGACTCTTCGCGTTTTTTAGCGCCCCTTGAATCTTCTTTTTCAGCGCTTCCTGATTCCTGACTTGTATTTTTTATTGATTTCTTTATTGATT